>OX402056.1:10765000-11965000 GCA_947859365.1 Archips crataeganus | reverse complement strand
TGGTAAGTTACAAATGTTATTTCGCACATAAATTCCGAAAAACTCAGAGGTGCGAGCCGGGATTTGAATCCACTACCCTCTGATTGAGAGGCCATAGGTCAAACCACTAGGCCACCACGCTTTACGGCGCGCGGCGGATGATGCGTGCAATATGCACTATACTTCATTTAATTTACAATTGAAAACCACAACATCATTATATAGCGGCTCGTCAACTATTTCTTACCTAGCAAATAGTACAGTACAATAGTCTGGGAGCCGCAAAATAAAATTGTTTTAATGTCACTTTATTTGCGTGTCGTCAATTGTTACTCTAGTACAAATTGTAAAGAGATTACAGTTCACGAGCCGCAATATAATGTTCTTGTGGTTTATAATTCTAAATTAAATGGAGTATAGTTAGTTAATGTCTAGCATTAGATACGCGAATAAATATATTTCAGCTTGACTTGGATCTTCAATTCAAACAATAATACTGTATTGTTAATGTATGACTATGTATCTATTTTCAACAGACTTCAAATAAAAACTTTTTAACAAAAAATTAAACCGCCGAAAAAACTGAAAAGCAAAAAATAATTTTTTTTTTGTTTGACCTTAATCTAGGTACCAGTTTGAAGTCGGTGCCTCAGCACGAGCCAGGAGGAGTGGACCTATAATCGTCTACCTGATTGGCTTCTATCACTCCTCCTGGCTCGTGCTGAGGCACCGACTTCAAACTGGTACCTAGATTAAGGTCAAACAAAAAAGGTATTATTTCTTGCTTTTCAGTTTTTTCGGCGGTTTAATTTTTTGTTAAGAAGTTTTTATTTTATACTTTTTTTCCATCCTTGGGGTATTTTTTTTTCCAAATTTATAATACCAACTTCAAGGTATACCCTATCTATCCAATAAAAAAGAATTATGAAAATCAGACTACTCTGTAAAAAGTTAGTCAATCATCCCCTGTTTTCCTACCTTTAGGGTAGGAATATTATTTCCAAATTTAAATGGGACCACCCTTGGGGTATACGCTTTCCAATAAAAAAAGAATCATCAAAATCCGACTACTCTGTAATAAGTTATGCGGGCTCATATAGTACAATCAGTAACTGAACAATCAATCATCCCCTGTTTTTCTACCCTTAGGGTAGGAATATTGTTTCCAAATTTAAATGAGACCACCCTCGGGGTATACGCTTTCCAATAAAAAAAGAATCATCAAAATCGGACTACTCTGTAAAAAAAAAAAAAAAATATATATATATATATATATATATATATACACGTCGAATTGAGAACCTCCTCCTTTTTTTTTCGTAGGTTGAAAAAAATAATTGACCTCAGTTATATATTATATATGTTATATATTCGTCTGTATATTTTTTATATATTTTTTTATGTTTATTTTAATAAATATGCTCTTATATGTTGATAATTGCACCACCGGCTTAAATCTGTTTTTCTCCCCATTTTCAAAACTTGCCTGGAAGAGGTCGCTCTGTAGTAATAAGCCATTGCTTAGTTCGTGTTTTTTTAAGTACTTACCTACTATTTTATTGAATTCTTCATTATGTGATTTCAATAAAGGATCATACCAATTGTAATGTTGTTACAATATCAACATAAAATAACTTACGTTCCATAATTTCAACATAATGTGCAAATAATGCTATGAATATTTATGTATTTAATTATTTTGATTTGTACTTTAAGTTTATTTATCTTGTAACAAAATTACTATCACTTGTTTTACTATCACTCGCGTTTGTATGTGTCTGACTTTGAAATGTCGCAAACAACATTTTATTTGCAAGTGCTATTTATTCAAATGTGCAATTTTTATTGCATTATAAAACAATCCAGCCTTTAGGGTTATAAAGTTTTCCAAGTAAATTGCGATTTTCAGGGTAATTCCTTTATTTGTTTTCATAATCTTGCCGAAAAATGTGATGAATTGCTATGTTTTTAGGGTTCCGTACCCAAAGGGTAAAAACAGGACCCTATTACTGAGGCTCTGCTGTCCGTTCGTCTGTCCGTCTGTCACCAGGCTGTATCTTATGAACCGTGATAGCTAGACAGTTGAAATTTTCACAGATGATGTATTTTGGTTGCCACTATAACAAAAAATACTAAATAGCAGAATAAAATAAAATCGTTTTTGCTCGATATTGATAACGGAAATAGGTAGACGCTTGAAGTATTCACAGAATATTTAGTTATATATTCAATTTGAAAATAGATTATTGAATTAAAATAAAACAAATAATTAAGGGGGGCCCCCATACGTGATTTTTTTGCCGTTTTTATAGATAACGGTAGGTACGGAACCTTTCGTGCGCGAGTCCGACTCGCACTTGGTCGGTTTTTTGTAGTTAATCCCGAAAGATATGGTGAGGAGCTACAAGTAATGAGATAATCAACTCTCCTTGTATGAGATTTCCACGGAGTGTGGCAATGGATGAATGGACCGGCGTGCGCGCCGCCGCCGGCGCCGCCTGCGCTCTCAGTCTAATCTATCTGCTCGTAGCGGGTCGGTGCTACACCGGTTAACCATCTACGAATTTGCGCGAAAAATTATTTTGAGCTAAATTAAAATGAAAAATTAAGTACCTTTAGGTAGTATCTAGTGAATAACAAAACTAAGTTGACGTGTGAATTCTGTTATTCGTCAAATTTCATACACGTGAAACGCTGAAATATACCTATGGGCGAAGTTAATAAAATAAACAATTTTCCGGACATTATGAGAAAGTGCTTCAAAATGGGCCTTTTCAAGAGTAAGTATTACCTCTTAAATTTATCATGCTTTTAGGTTTTTACAGGCAGTGGTGTAAACTGTATAGTATCTATTTAAAATCGGATATCTATAAGTAAACTCTAATACGTAATGGCTCTTAAATTTATGACGAATTTATTTGAAGCTTTTTAATATCGTACCGAAGGATATTTTACAAGATTATATTATCAATAAAATATTGACGTAAAGGAAGGTCCTTTTATTGCATGAAAGCACGTAAAGTAGAAATGGATGAAACATTCAATTTCTCTGCGAATGGTTGTGTATCGTGAAGTTTATGTATTTATCATGAACTTGTTATCGGGTTTAAATAGTTTTTCTTCTTCTTTACCACAGAACACAATTTGTTTATCATAACTATGAAAATTGTTCTGTAGCTTAGTATTAGGCAAACTATACAGTATTTATCTAATTGTACTTACGTTACGCCCCAAAGTTATATATAAACACGTAGGTTTTGCTGACTTTCTTACTTAATCTTAACAAGTGTTGGTTGCTATTTTTTGAGCACCTCCTTAGTTCCGCTTTACTTACCAGTTGTGGCAGTTGTAGTACCTCTTTTATGTTATAAACAATATCTGATGGGCCTATGTCTCTTTTTCTAAATTACAGAAAATATCATATTTGTGATGTGATTTGTCGGTCGTCGTATGCAATCGATTTCCACGTGTACAGTGGAGTTGCAATTGACCAAAACGCGCATAAAATCTGAACTGAAGCACTATTCCAAATAATCCACGTCCACTGCTGAACATAGGCCTCCCCAAGGCACGCCAAACAGATCGGCTCTGCGCCACCCGCATCCAATTTGTTCCCGCCACCTTAATCAGGTCGTCGCTCCGTCTTGTTGGAGGCCTACCTACACTGCGTCTTCCGATCCGCGGACGCCACTCGAGAATCTTTTGACCCCATCGGCCGTTAGTTCTATGCAGGCTTCCATGTGCCCTGCCCACTGCCCACTAAGTCTAGCTACTATACTTCGAGCTATGTCCGTCGGACAATGCCACCTATTGATTGCAGACGAAGTAACCGCATCATCTTGATAGCCGAGGGTACTTCAGCGTTTTTGGACAGCGCCCTCTATTCTTGTTTAAAGTTGAAATATTATGCCACAGGAACTCATTACCAGGATATAAAGTATAATATGTCTCAATCTACCTTTATCTGTATTTCAAGTTTAATTTAAATTAAATCCGTTCAACAGTTATTGTCTGATTGACTAACAAATATCCAAACATCTAAACATCCAAACATGTTTACAAACTTTCTCATTTATAATATTAGTAGGATTTGACACTAGAAACATCCAACGACGATGATTGATGCTCTCAGGACGTTGCACTTAAATTTGGTCGTCGTATTTCAATCCACTGGTCGAGCGACTGCGGTCCGCGATCACAGCGGGATTAGCAATCAGCGCCTCGTATGCATCGGTGCATTTCCACAATGCACTTCGTACCTCTCCCATCTACACCTTTGTTTTAAAAGTGGTGACTGTATAGGTAGGTAGGTTATGGGTCGTTTTAAAAAAATGTGGTCGTTTTAAATTAAGGGGTTAATTAGTGAAAAGAAAATCGCGATCGCGTCCTCTGTGTAACGAAAGTTTGTCATACTAAACTATATGAGTACCTAACTTTCGTTACACAAAGGAAACAATAATAAAGCTTTTAATTAAATTTCGAAAACGACTCGTATCTTATCACAGAATGGGGAATGTGTAAATTTATAACTTAAATCAAAATAATTACTAAACAAAATTAATTCGTAAACTTTCTACAGTTACTACAATTTATATAGTGTAGACGACCAAATGGCCTAGGTGGTTAGAGAACCTGACTACGAAGCTTAAGGTCCCGGGTTCGATTCCCGCGTCGTGGCAGATATTTGTACGAAAAATACGAATGTTTGCTCTCGAGTCTTGTGTCTAATTTAATATATTTAAGTATGTATCTATCTATAAAAGAATGTTTTTCCGTTAACCATAACACAGGCTTTGCTTACTTTGGGACTAGGTCAATTTGGTCTGAATTGTCCCGTGATATTTATTTATTTATGTACTTAGTGCTTTAGACCTAAACGAGAGTCATGGGTAATGTAATTTTGGAAATTATTTAAGCATATTTAAACTTCGTTATTCATTGGATAATTCGTACTTTATTTAGTACATTCGACAGTTATTCTTACAATTGATTTGTTATTTTTAAAGTACACTAGGACTCACATGGATATAAACAGACCACAAAGACTTATTATTATCAAACAACAGATAGATTTAAGTATTTTCTTATGTTCATTTATGATTAAGAAACTTTTAATTATTACACAAGGAAAATGAGTTTGAATTTTGAATTGAATATTTTTTTTACATTTTGTTTTATTTATTTGGCATTGTAATTTTATTATAATAATATATTGTTAAATAAAGCAATATAATTCAATTGGAGGCAAATATAAATCATATGATAATCCTACTAAGCGAAATCTCTCTTTTTTTCACTTTGTTTGGAAACCATTTTGAAAAAATGCTGATATGTTTCTTATTGCACAGTACCTAATTAAATTAGATGCGCGAAAACAATCACTGAGTAAAGTGAGCGTGATGCACTCTGATGGAGCAAAGCTTTTCTGCGGACCGATTTTTGAAATCACTTCATCCGAAAATACCATTTGAAAGGGATTATCCGGATTATACGAGGTTTATGCCATTATAGTTTTTGCCTATTCGCGATTCTGCACAATATGAATTCCACACAACTGATTTTCATCACGTGCGTAATGCTTCACAGTCGTTATTTCTACGCAATCTTGTTTTTGCCCATTCGCGATTCTGCACAATTTGAATTCCACACAACTTAGTTTGATCACATGCGTAATGCTTCACAGTCATTATTTCTACGCAATCTTGTTTTTGCCCATTCGCGATTCTGCACAATATGAATTCCACACAACTGAATTTAATCGCACGCGTTATACTTCACACATTTTTTAATTCTCCACTTCTAGAGGGTTCATTCATAATTATTATATTATGACCTACATAGCAGCGTACGGCATACTTATTACATTAAAATAAGTATTATAGAAATATATGCCTTTCCACATTTCCTTGGATGTTTGAGAAAAAGTACTTTTCAACTTGTTTAGTTTAAGCATAAAATAAATTCAAAGTTGGCATTTATATTTTACCTGAGTGTACTGCTTGAAAAACATTTTTGCACAACCTTTTATCGATATCGAGCAGAATCGCGAATAGGCAAAAACAAGATTGCGTAGAAATAATGACTGTGAAGCATTACGCATGTGATCAAACTAAGTTGTGTGGAATTCATATTGTGCAGAATCGCGAATGTGCAAAAACAAGATTGCGTAGAAATAATGTCTGTGAAGCATTACGCATGTGATCAAACTAAGTTGTGTGGAATTCATATTGTGCAGAATCGCGAATGTGCAAAAACAAGATTGCGTAGAAATAATGACTGAGAAGCATTCGCATGTGATGAAACTCAGTTGTGTGGAATTCATAATTGTGCAGAATCGCGAATGGGCAGAAACAAGATTGTGTAGAAATAATGACTGTGAAGCATAACGCATGTGATGAAACTCAGTTGTGTGGAATTCATATTGTGCAGAATCGCGAAAAGGCAAAAACATTAATGGCATAAACCTCGTATAATCCTTTGAAAAAAGTTGTGTAAAGTTTTACGAATTGCTAGTAGAATAGTAGAAAATGACAGCACTAAATAAGTACTTAATCTTAATTTTCAACTGGTCTATAAATTAATTTGAATTGTAGTTTTGTTAGCAATACGTAGATTTTTGCAACTATCGAATGGTAATGAAATGAAATAATGATTTCAGAAAGCATTCTCCTGCTCCGCCTTAATAAAAGCGTACCCTTAACCTTAACGTAACCTTATTGTTCAAAACTTATTGATGAGCTAAAATTGATTTCAGTTTCAAAAGCAGCAGTAGGTACATTAGTAGGTATACAGCGTAGTCTCATTTTATGTCAATGCTAAATTTTCGTATTTTAATGGTATGTATTTGACACATACTAATTGTTTACTTACAGGGCGTACTTTGACACTCGTTCTGTATTTGTAAATTGAAACATGTAGGTAGGTAGGTACCTACGTTTTTGTATTTAATCATCTGCGAAGCATTACATACGTATTAATATGCACATGTTTTATTGAAAATTTAATGTTTACTTGTGTTTCATATTTTAATGAGGAGAAGCTGTTTATCACTTTTTACAGAAATATACATTAGGTACGTATGTTTTAGTATGTTTGTTAAATACGTGCTATTACTAATTCATATTTGGTAAATAATTTGTCACAAGAACAAAAACTTAACACTTAAGTATATTTTAATTACGAACCTAATTAAACCACCAAACACAGCCAACAAACGAGTAAAACAATAAACCCATTCCTTCTGAGTGACGTTTTAAGGCAGTTTCTATAAATTATGGTCTTTTAAATTGTCATAGTACATACAGTGCAGTTGCAACACACTAATTGCCGCCGTCCTTCGTGCGTCGCTGAGAAATTATATCTAAACGTGCCAACGATGCATTTGGGTGTGCAATACATTTTATTGTACTTGCTCAATAGGTAATAATGGTTGGATAGAAAGGTACTTTATTAGAACTAAACATGACAGTGGCACTACGAGTATGCTACTGTTTTAATTCGGGTTCTAATATAAAACTCTCTGGGAAGTTGTATTTTAGACGAGATTAACAAGATTTATAAGAAACAGAAACTCGTAAAAGAATTGATCGAAGATTCAGGTAAAATGTTTTATTATTAAGGTATTTGATATATACTTTATGTTGCTAAATAATTACAAAAAGTATGTTAGAATCGTGATTCAAAATATCATATCAACAACCAAACGGCCGGCAATTAAAAAAAGACGTGTATTTCTTTACTAATAATATGCATAAAATATGTATTTTTGTACATGGGAAGAGTTTCTCGTCGGTATATTTTCCATTGTAAGTGAAACCTGGGTAGAGCTAAATAGATTGAAGCATTGCAATGATGCAATACAGTGTCGCTTCTGAAAGACAGGACACGTCTGACGTCCGACGTTTTACATTTGCTCAAACTGCTAAGGTACCCAAAACAATATAATTCTATAATACGATAAGTGGACTAACTAGTCAGCTAGCTACTTAGTCGGGCTTAAGGGCCACGTCACTTAATTCTTCGAGCTCATTTCTTTTGTTTTATTTTTATTAGGACACCAAAAACTGACAAAAGCTTCTAATATTATGACAAAAACGACAAAACTGTAAAATATTTAACGCTGTGTGCCTTATAATTCTGAAAATGCTTCTCGTATGAAGTTAAATGCGCCATATTAATACTTATGTCTATAGGTATGTCATGGACCAAGTGATTAATGCGAGCATTATTCATAATGCCCGGGCATTATGAATAATGTCTAGCTCTATCGGGCAGAGTGATTAATTACTATCTAAACTTCATTATTTATCACATTGTCTGGTCATTATTATACTGCTACGTGACAAATGGGCAATTTGATAATAAAGCTAAGTTGCCGTTGCTAATGCCCGGGCATTATTCATAATGTCTAGCTCTATTGGGCAAAGTGATTAATCACTATCTATACCAAAGCCAGCGAGCGAGCGAAGTGAGCGAGCAAGACCTATCGGAGCTGAAGCGACTCGGTATGGTTAGGTTCAAAGGCTAATGCGGGGCGGGAGCGTAGCGCAGCGAAGCTCCCGCATTAGCCTTTGGTGTTAGTTATTTTTTTTATGACCACCCGGAAAATCTTCTGCCCAAAGGGTAATGGGCATTATATATAATGCCCGGTCAATTTCATTATTTGAACAATTATTATCAAATTGCCCCCTCATATTGGGCATTTTTCATAATAATAATTTTAATAATAATAAATATTAGGGACAATCTTACACCCCGGTTTACTTCTTAATGCCCGGGCATTATGAAAAATACCCGATTTATCACTTGGTCCATAACTTATATACAACTAAAAAGATTTTTTTATTTGGCTACTGCTAAACCTCCTTGTTTATATTTTTAATATTAAACATCCTGGCCATTTTTGATACTGTGTATGTTTTGTATAAATTATATTACTCGTATTTGAAAATTATTTTATACTCTTTCTGTCTGTCGTCTTCACTTCAGTCTTCTTGTATACAGGGTGGAAACGATAAGTGATCTCACTCGATTATTTCTAAACTATAAAAGATATCGAAAAACTGGTTACTAATCCTGAAAGTGCTTCACGAGCTCTATCAAATAGTACCAATAACAGGTTACAGAATAAACTGAATCTATCCGAAAATCCATTTTTTCCAGTTTCCGTACATGTACTAGTACAGCCGTTTGATAGAGCTCGTGAAGCACTTTCAGGATCAGTACCTAAACAGTTTTTCGATATCTGGTATAGTTTAGAAATAATCGAGTGAGATCGTTTATCGTACTTATCGTTTCCACCCTGTAGGTATATACAAGTTAACAATAAACTTACTATTTTCTTTGCCGGAGCTCTCTAGTTTCCTTCAAGTATTACTTTATCATAGAACTACAACATCTTGTATTATGTAGAAATGAACAATCAAGTGTCGATTAAATATACTCACAAGACACAATATCTTTCAAACTGAGTGTTTATTAAAGTCTTAAAAGGGTTGCCGTAATTACAAATTTATGTGGTTATAATTTTGGACGACTTGTGTTTTTTACCACTAATACTTGTTATATGTATTATCTTTGATGAATTTAATGTAATGTATCGCAATTTGTTAATTATCATTGCAGCAGTTGACAAATACATGTATTTATCTTCTTGATGTGATATTGACTATCATTGATTATATATATTTACTGGGTTATACTAGAGTAGTATGTAGTCTAGTAACTTACTAAGTACTAGTACATATTGATAACCAATCTTGATTGTGTCGAAATAGATATTGGCATTGTTCTAATTATTAGTACCAATAACTTATGTAGTTCAAATTCTGATAAGTACTTTTTTCGTAACGTTATTTCTCATTCATATGAAATCATCCGTCGATAAAGGTACCGATATTTGAAATCATATCATTAGAAAGTACCATTTATAACTGGTAAATTTTGTGTTTTGCTACAAGTGGTTGAAGCGGTTCCCAGCTTTTTAATAGGAAAAATATCAATTTGTGTTACGATAACGAACCTTTGACTATCACAAATCGAAGCACCTAGTACCTACTTAAACATGGAAAAGTCGCCCTTTCAAAATCTAAAAATGATGCTATCTTGTAATGACCTTAATATGAAATGTAAATACAAGAAAATACTGACAGACGTTTGTTGATAAAATCTCAATAAATATAATTCTCTTAGATTATTTTAGCGTGTTTTATTACTACAGGATAAGATAACATTCATAAACGCCTCATGTCTAAGATGGTGTCGATGAAATTTGTTTATTTTTGCTCTATTTATCAACATTAATCATGTCCTTGTTGCTGGGTTGTTTTAACAAATCCCTCTTGATTTACCTCTACCGAGTCTGCATCGTGATTCGCTAAACAAACCTCATTCGCGGATTCATCGCTACACTCTGCAGACTAGTATAACTTGGCCTGTTTTTTCGCGGGTATTATACAGCGTCAGGTGCTTTGCCGTTGGTCGTACGTCGATATTGACAATGACCAACAAAAACAGCAGACACCAAACTCTATAATAATACCCACGCGTAATCGGGTCAAGATAGGATAGTTAAACGAGCACAGCGATAACTTTTTCGTGATTCGCGTAAGTTAAAGCCAGAAAAGCATGCTGAGGTATCACATATAGGTACACATCTTTGCTGAGCTAAATATTATTGAACGTCAAGACTTAAGAGAATGATTGCGACGGTTGACAGTTTAAAGTAGTCTATTTCCTCAAAGTTCATTTGTTTGTTGAAGCACGTAGGTCACTTGGCATCGACAATTCAATGGCGACCAGTGTGTAGGAACAACCGGTCGGACAGGGCCGAGTAGCCGCAGGACATGCAGCGGAAGTGGAGCACTTCCTCACTTCCGGGGAGATTTTGTAATGTCAAGGCTGTATTTTGACAGTGTTAATGGATTAATCGAGAAATTGCGACCTGACCCCGGCCTTGATCGAGACTGAGATTGGTTGGACAGTCAGCTTTAAAAGCGATGCTGTAACAACATACAGGCTGCTACAAAGTCTGGTCAATCTTAATCTGAGTATGTAACGTGCATATACTTATATACTGTTCTAACGATGCTGTTGAGTAAGAGTTTATTTTTTACATGTTGTTTGTTGAATATCTAGTCAGAGTCAGTCAAGTTCCTTTCCTGTTTGCAAAACGGAATGAAGACTGTTCATTTCCGAGGATAATGTCAAGGTCCACCTTTTTCCGCGGTTAATGGCTTAACTAGTACATAGGCATCTACCTGACTCGTCTCTTAATTGCGTTTTTGTTGCTGTTTTTCTGTTTATTAGAAACATACCTACTAGTAAGATTAAGAAGTTTCTGACCGGATAAAAAGACTGGGTATTCACTCCTGTTGAACATTTGTAGTCTTTAAATATTAAGAGAGAGAGAGAGAGAGAGAGAGATGTTTATTTACACATATTCGATACACAGGAAATACATTTGACAGGAAAAGATACAAATAAAAATCATCGAATAGTATAAATTGGGCCCCACTCAGCATAATGTTGCGGCAAGCCGCAACGCTGTTTTTCAGTGGGACCCATTTAAAAACTAAACACAAAAAAAAAACAACACATTGTGAAGACACGAACGCCAGCGGAAAATGTAGTTCGCAACAAAAACCTAGATAGGTATACAAACCGGAAGTATGTATGGCAACACTTGATCAGTTTAATCGTATCAGAACCATTAAACCGCAACAAATTACGCCAAAGATTATTCTGGCTACTGTAGTGAATTATCAGCAATTTCACAAATTTTGATATTGTGACGCATTCACTCAACCTTCGATAAAACAAACTTAAAAACAACAAAATATTCTAAAGACTTAAGGTTAGGCGGGAACGCAGCCCGGCCCTTTGTAAAGTCGTTCACAATAAATTTAAACTACCGCCATTTCGTGTGAAAAAAAATAAATACTTAGCAAATAACTTAGCAAATAACAAATAAGTAACAAAAAATATATAAATACATCCCAACGAATAATTAAAAACAATTAAAAAGTCTGTGTCGAATGCGCTCAATGTACGTGTTGTCCTGAGAGCGTCACCCAAGCCAGCCAAATGTCTTGTTGGAGTTGGAGCAAGGTAAGTATAGTGTTCTGTTTAGGTTATCCATTCAGCGCGAGAAAGTGAATTTTACATTTTGTTTTAAAATTATGCTTTGACTTTAAAGCACGGATCGGTGGAGGCAGATCATTCCAACACTTCGTGGCCGCGTATCGAAAGCTACCACGAAATGCAGCTGAGTGGTGCGGAGGGAAAATAAGCTGAAGGTACCTCTCAGGACGGACTTCCGCAGACCTGGCGTTACGCGACCAGGTCAGCCTACTGTACAGGTACGAAGGCTGTTGCTGGTTAACAATACCAAACATAAGAGTGGCCATGTGCAGTTTTCGGCGCGAAGACATATTATTAGTTTGTTTAATAATTAGATCTTGGTTTTAACGTTATACTTATTTATACTATTCAAAGGAGATGGCACTGGATGTGGTATTAAACATAGGCGTTAACTTGGTCACGCGAGCGTATCGGGCTGAACACAGTTTTCATCAGGCATTGTCACAAGATCCGGCAACGCTTGTAGCTGCAACCTGCAATTGCTTGCCCTTCACTATACTATAAATACCATTATCTATGCGAAAATCTGTCATAGTCGTATAGCCGTGGACTAGGTACTACTAAAAGCGGGAATTCGATTTGTAGCATTCGAACATGGCGGATGTAGACAGTATCTAATTTTGGTATTTCTCTTTTTTGAAGTATAATTTTGATAGTGTTTTTATGCGGCGATTAACCTTAATTAACAGTGATCACAAAATCCTATATTGTTCTCGTGTCTGACATTTTTTAATGCGCAAGTTGTCTCCACGTGGTTTCTGGAATTTTACTATCAAGTTGCAGAAACTACAATCACCGTACAACGTCGCTCCCAAAGAAAGCTCACTTTGACACTGGCGAAATTGTCCTAAAATAGGACAGAAGCCATATTTTAAATAAATAATAATACCTAATACTAAAAGCAGCACTGTAGCTGGGCGACCCAGCTTTGCTCGATCTAAAACACGCGTATTCCACGAGATAAGCACGCTTATTATAAGTTTTACTTCACCAAAATACTTCTCGATCGCGTTTACGTAAAAATTTCAATTTTATGGAAACATGGACGCGCGGCGGCGGAGGCGCTGTCCATGTTTCCCTAGTAATTAATTTTTTTACGTAAACGCGATCGAGAAGTATTTTGGTGAAGTAAAACTTATACTAAGCGTACTGACCAAGCTAGATCGCTTGTTCCCCCACAAAACCCTCACGTATCTAATGTCATCGAAATCGTTATGGCCGTTTTCGAGATCCCGAAAAAAATATACGAGAATTGCTCGTTTACATGTATTTCTAATCTATAATTTTTATGAAACTTTTTTCTCTATACAAATATTATTTATTTTATTAGCAGTGCGGCTGCTCACCGAATCTAAGATTATTTAAAATCTAAGATTATTTTTTTTTCTCTATACTCGGTAGGTCTGAGAAAAGGTCATAAGCTATTTTTTTATACCCCTACTCTTCTCAGACGGAGTCGCGGGCAACAGCTAGTCTAATATATAAAAATCTCGTGTCACGGTGTTTGTTATCGAACTCCTCCGAAAAGCATTGACCGATTTTATTAAATTTTTTGTCTATACTCTGTAGATCTGAGAATAGGTCGTAGGCTATTTTTACTTCGCGAACGGAGTCGCGGGCAGCAACTAGTATATTATAGTACACACATATATTAACTGTTAATTAAATGTTAATATTATCCAAATTGAATTCTGAGGAGGCCTGGTGCCCTGCAGTGGGACGTATATAGACTGGGATGATGATTACCCGAAAATATAAAATGCGGTATTAGCATTATGTATTTATTAAAATTTATGCCGCGCTTTAACAGAACCTTAACAAACAGATACACATATATGTCGGTATGTTACCGTTCTATTAAAGTGCAGCCAAAATGGGTAATGTCTTTGACGGACAGCCCAAAAAAATTTGAAGGTAGGTTTTTGTAGTTTGAGTTTTGAATGTGTCATGAATATATTTAACGTATTCAGGAATGGAATAAATAGTAATACATATTAAGGACTTGAACGTGTCTCCTACGTGACATAATTATAAACAACATCTTTATCATTTACTCCACGTATGAAGCCTGGGTGATTATAAATTCATCAATCAATAACTGCTTTTCACAGCTCAATCGGACTGATTTATTACGTAAGTAAATGCGTTAAGAAAGTAAGTTCACGACACGACACATTGACATCTGGCCCGAGATAATGATAACTTGACAAAGTTAAGGCTTCCGTATTCTGCGAGTGTTTCAATATGTTCGCCAGTCTTTAATAGGTACCAGTTTCATGGTAGAACATAAAACAAAGGACAACGTGTCGGCCGTAACTTTGAATTTTCTGTCTATGAAATTACTGTCTCATATTGAAAATGCCTCTCAGGTTTTGATAGTTTTCTCGTAGTCTCATGTCCCGAGAGGGTATCTTGAATAAGTAACGCGCGCGCTCGGCGGATTCATTCACGGGCTGTTTTCGTATGCAGAGACCTTTTGGCGATGCTCTGAGGGAGTTCTCGCGATCTCAAGAAGAATGTCGCGCGTTTCAAAGTGACACGCAAGCAATTGCTGTTTTATTACAGTTCGTTTAAGACAGAATGCCACAATTTACATAGTTTACGTTTTCTTAAATCATACGTCTCACTTTGCTGGCAATTTTGTTATTAACGTTTACTAGTTAGTACCTATAGTACGTACCTACATAGTTGTGAGCATCTTTACGATAGCTCTAAATTGGGATGCACCAAAAAAAATAACCTATAGTTTTTATATTTTATTTGGAAAGAATAGGATATTTTAAGATACCATTTTCATCGATTTTGAATTTGGTTGAGTATTTAATTTTTTATTTTTTTTTTAAAAAAATACGTTTGATGACGTCACAGTGAGAGAGCCACGTTCCATTACCTAGAAAAATTCAAGTCGTACATAACATAATCTGTGGCACTGCTGAGGCGGTACTACGAAATTCGAAAATCGAAGTTCGTATCGTATTATCCCTCTCACTCTCGTGTCAAATCATATAAGCGTGAGCGGGACTGCACAAAACGAAGTTCGAATTATGCACTTCGTGGTAGGGCCTCTGATTTGTCTTGTCACTGTCAATAATAAGTACAAGTACGGCTTAGGGTCCTAAATGAACCATGACAAAATATAGTTTTATTTATTTCTCTTCTTTTAGCTTCAATTATTCCTGTTTGTTAAATGGTGTGATAGTAAATAGATATTTTTTATTAAAATCTGATATTTAAATTTTTTATATTTACTTATAACGTAGTAATTTAATAATTAAATTTGTAAAAATACATTGGAAATACTCGTATACATTTCGGACTTTACGATAAATGACAACTGTTTAAAGCCAGGTGCGCATCATGTGATTAAAGTTCTGTCATTGTCACTCTTTGCTGTTATAAGCAGGACAGCAACATTTCAAACTGTCAATTTGCTTTAGAGTGTAGACCTGCTTTATACCTTCCTTTATGACGATTCACTGCAGGGGTCAAATGAAGGTCATCACTTAAATTTTCTTTATTTAATTCATTTTATCATATTTTTGGAATCTGATTTCTGAGAACGCTTCGCAAAGCCTATTTCTCCAAACGGTTTTCGATTTATTATACGTTGTCAAAAATTGGGACATCCCAATTGGTTAATCTATATATATATATCGTACAGTTTTACAAAGAACTGAAAAACTTACGCAAATAACATACCTATATTATCACTAGCTGTTTCCCTCGACTCCGTCTGCGAAGAATAAAGGTACGATCTATTCTCAGAACTATCAAATATATGTAGACAAAAAATCATAAAAACGGTCAAGCCTTTTCGGAGGAGTTCGATAACAAACACCGTGACACGAGCTTTTATTAGATTAGAAGATATAGTAGGAATAATTACCTGGTGAAGAACCAGTTTTTGGGTTAAGGTTTATTCCTTATCTAGGTTAGCACTTGAGAACTAGTTGTCCTTTAATTGATTAACTACATCAGTTGTCCTGATATACACAGCGCTCTACCGGTTCCCATAAACGTAAACAATTTTATTAATAGTTTCACATTTTATTAATTATTTTTAGATACCTATGTGACAATTAAGTTACAGTGGTAATCTGTCTGTTATCTCTTTACCAAATTCATCTACATCAGTTCAGCGCTTTAAGCGCGAAGAGGTAACAGACAGATATACAGGTATACTTTCGCATTTATGATATAATATAAGTATTGATAGTATGGATTTGTGTTAGTTATTGAGGTTCCGTAATCAACAAGGAACCCTTATAGATTCATCTGTATGGTTGTCTGTCTTCGAATCAGGTCAGAGACACTAGAAAGCCGGAATTCGGAAAGGATAAATGTTTACATGTTTACATATTCAAAAGTATTAAGACAGGTGTATATTACGGAATGAATAATATAGAGGCTGGATCCTAAGACGTGCACATAATAATTATTGTTTCTAGCACAGCATCCCCAGGCAAATTGAGTGCATTGATTCCAGAAGCTAACAATTGAATTTTTTTTATAAATTAAATAGTAAAAGTTACCAACCATATTGTACAAACTAATAATATGCTATGACTTATGAAACTTGTCATTGTCAATGTAATCTTTTTAACGTTTCCAACCAGCAAATAAAAAGTAGTTGAACTGAAAAATCTACTATAGTTCAACGTAAGAAGTAGGATAACCATAAGAATTGATAAATTAAAAAATAATTTATTTTATTAATTATAACAAAGACACGTCCAGTTATCTTTGGATATTATTAGGTACAAGTGCAACTAAAGGCACAGAGTAAGAAAAAATATTTCTGTTCAGGACTTACGAGTCACCTTGTAAGTGGATTGTTCGTAGATCGATACAAACATTTTGCTACTGTCGATTACGAGTATTCCTAAGTTTGGTTAGGAAACTTTATGACCTGCTATCCTATCATATCGTCTCATGTATTATGTATGCGCTGCGCTGTCTAGGACCCACGTCCCGCCTCCTTGCTCTCTTGCGCTCGCGAACAGTTCCCTACGAAGCTAACCTCCTCTCGGACCCTCAGCATTAAATTGGTGGACGGAAGCTAATGCGATTTTATTGTATTAACCAGCCTCTACTCGTTATCATGAATTGACGGTAAAAGACATGTGACATGGCGAGCCTTCACCTCTATTCGCCCGCATGTTAACATAGCATTTTGTTACAATACAATTCAACTAAAATTATGATAGGTAAATTATGTAAAATTGAATGTAAATGGTGTTGTTAGTATGTGATTTGCATAATATAAAAGTTTCCTAAAGATGTTTTAGTGCTGGGTCGTCACGTTACCTTTTATTTGAAGTTAAGTCCAATGTTCGTAATAATAAGCCCGGAACAGTTAAATAAAAGTTGAATTATTGAACACATCTAGACAAATAAGTCGATCGGTTATTAGGTTATCACTGATGTGAATACCCAAGTGTACAGGATCCATTAAGTTTTGTTTAAACAATTATTATAAATTTATTTTAGTATTACGCATACTCCGTATTGTTAAATACCAATAAGAGGTCAAATTGTATTTCAATGTTAACAACAGCAGGGGTCAATCAGTCGAAGCCACTAATTACAGCCTAATTGTCATTTCGAGTTCATACTTTCACTGTAAAGGGTAGCCTCTAAATACAAGCGAGGATAAACAATCTTCTTGAGTGTGTTAATGCACTCCGATAGATTAGTAATATTCAGGTCACATAAACAATGATAATGTAGAAGAGCGCAGAAAGTGCTCAAGTCGTGTCAACTCTACTGCAATGGTATAACAAACATGTTCATAAATTCAATGATATCACGTGCATCTCCAAGAATAGGGTCTGGTAATATTAACAGATTGAGTATAATTGCGGGATACGCGATACGTGTCGCACGCCTGCGCGTAGGTACGCAGAACAGTGACCGGCGATGTGGGATCATGTCGAATCAGTTTCATTGAGCACATTCGCTTCCTGACGCGTCCCCTCGGCTCGCCCGCATCATCGCCGAGCCGCTCTCCGACCCCGCTCTATGACACCAAATAAGAGACAGAAATATTGCTACTAATCTAATACTCAGCAATCTAGCCAGCCATAAAGATCCTTCCGTCTCGCAGCGCTCTAGCGTTTTAAGACAGAAATTTATGGCCCGAGTTTAAGTACCCGTTTTTAGCCGTCGCGACTTTGATAAGTCGATGACATTCTTTTAAAACATTATGTACCTGCTTCCTTAAAAAAGACTGAGACTTGCTACTTAATTACGCTTATCTACTTACAAAATTAATTAAAATCTCCCAGGCGCTTAATCAATTAGAAAAAAACTCTAGTACTTATGACGTTGTTTTTTACCGCTTCAGTAGGAAACCATTAACCTTATGACATCTAGCAACGGCCATCTGAAACTGATCGATTAGTTTTTTTCTATAGGTTTGAAGTTCGTCTGCGTGACCGTAACACTTTAGTATACTTTAAATTATCCACAACATCGAACAAATACGTTAGGGCTTACCAGGCCCAGGGTCTGAGGAACTTCGCAATAAAACTATAATTACAGCGATCTAGAAAGTAGGTCATTGCCAGAACACCGCTATCTAGCCAAACTTATTGTAACATTAACCGCAAATTATAAAAAGTATTTAGAATCTTATACTTAATAGACCTGTCTAAATACATTCTTGAGTGTTAGTTACACCATCCTCACATCCTCTATATTGAGAACCATTGTGTAGGAAAAAAAAAGTCTTCGCAATATGACACTTTGGGTTCATTGGACGGGGACATAATTTTGTTTCATTGTTTTCGTACCGAAATGGTTAGAGCAGCTATACAACAAAGCTGTGTCTTGGTGGTGAATAGTATCTACTTTGTGTGTGGTGTATATTAAAGTACTTACAGCTATCCAAAAGGGTTTTACTTATCGATCGTAATTAGACTGGATGGTAGAGGAATTTGTGTGTGATAAGAGCTACCTATCCAATTTATTATTACGTGTAAGTATATTTATAATAATTTACTGAATCATGCGTTGCGTTACTTTGCCTAACCTACATATTATGCAAAAAGTATATACCTATGTATAAAAGCGTGGTTATGTTTTACATGTCTATTTCGTTATCAGTCTGTAGGATAGAGGCTTGACTGATTTAAAAATGAGGTAACGCATTAATAGATTTGTCTTATAACTACAATAAAATTAATATTTAAGGGAGCTCCCATACAACAAACGTGATTTTTTGCTCGTTTTTGCTTGATACTGATAACAGCAACAGGTAGACGCTTGAAATATTCACAGAATATTTAGTTAAATATATGCGCTTTAAAAATAAATAATTAAATTAAAATAAAACGAATATTTAAGGGGGGCTCCCATACAAAAAACGTGATTTTTTTTTGCTTTTTCATAGATAATGGTATGGAACCCTTCGTGCGCGAGTCTGACTCGCACTTGGTTGGTTTTTTTTATTGAACAATATGTAGGTACTGATTTGATTAATTACAATTAGGTAGGGCAGTGGAGATCCAGTTGTCGTACGTAGTTTCGAATACCTACATGCCTTTTTTTATTTAGATTTATGCTTTTATCAATTTCTTCAGGAACTATGTAATTGATTCAAAACAGAGTCTATTTTCTTATTTAAAAAACGATGTTGTAGAAAATGGCGTCTGTTAGGTAGGTACAAGTGGCCCCAGTCAAGGGGTACTTTGTAATTTAATGTATCTAACAGGATCAGGGTAAGTCGTAATAATTTCAAAATAGCTATAATTTCAAAGAAAATACATGTTCTCACTATTTAGCCAGCCTTTATCTACCCTGTTTTCTACAAAAAAACACATTTCAATATTTTGACATAAAAATCACATCTTACTTAACATTTTTCTTAGAATGATAACAGAACTCTTGTAATTACATGAAATTTACATTAAATTATCCACGAGAATACTAAAATGAACATTAAAATCAAAAGTACTATGACATAATAACATTCCATACAAAACAATGTTAATGTTACAACTTGCTCTTACTATAAAATTATTACGTGAGGTTTATTTTACAATATATTAAAATAACAATTTTTAGAATTATCTAATTAAATTGTTATTGTATAAAAGGCAACTATATTAAAACATTTAGTAATTTTTTTATTTCAGAAATCTAAAAGTTTACTATTTCGATTTTCTTCGTTATCTCCCAGAATCGAAGCGTTAGTTTAAACCTAGTTAACATTAAAACTCTTGGTAAAAATCCTTGTTACTTAAGTGTAGTACCTGCTATTTACTAAAATCTCGATTAAAATGGTAGCTAATATTGTTTGACAAAGATATTGATATATTAATAAAATTATTAAAATATAATAATGAAATTGTCATAGTTCACGAGGATGAGAAATAGCTTTTTTCTATCATAATATCATAATATCAAGTACGGTCAAGTGCAAAAATAAGTATCGATTTAGTCCTCCCATCGTTATAATATACCTATACCTTCTTAATTCGACGACATAAGAGCTATGGGACATATTTATGAGCAAGTTGTGTGCACCCATATTTTTACACTTGACTGTACATCCCAAGACAAAATTGAATCCCGGCAAAGTACTTACTTAAGTGAACTTTTTTTGCTTCGAAATAAATATTTATTATTAAGTTCTCTACTAACTGGGACATTTTAATAAGCCAAGTCATCTAATATATGACCTTGACTTGACCGATTTTTTAAAAACTTTTTCTCTACATTCGGTACGTCTGCGAATAGGTCTTAGGCAATTTTTTATATCCCTTTTCTTCGCGAACGGAGTCGTGGGCAACGCCTTGTATAATATAATAATTAATAACTTTCAGCAGCATTTGCAGGAGTATGCATGTTTTGTTATTACTATCTAACCGCTAAGTGTTTGTTTGAGGCCAGTCAGCCATGCAAATCGCGAACCCTGTAATCGATATACCCCTCAGCCTTGGCCCCAAATGCACTACTCTGTCTGCTAGATGAAGAATAATGTCTCAACGCATGACGCCTGCTCTCTAGTACATTTGTTTGTAAAACGACGCACATAGCTAAGCCTATCTGGAATTGCTATATCCTCTGGCGTAGTTGTCATTTGTAAAACGGGACAAAAACATATTGGACAAGCATAAAGGTTAGCTACCCATTGTAAAGAATTGTTGTATTTTTTCCGCGTTACTTCAAATCTATTTTGGTTTGTGAGTCCTTGAAACCGCAGTACATCAATTAGGCACGTTAATGATATTCTAAATAACTTACATCAATAGCATACATTCATGCATAAGTTGATTCGATGTAGGAAACGGTTTGATATTCGTTGCCGAAAGGATATCCTCGTTACAACGTTAAATTCCTACCGTGGCTGATCAAAATATTTTTTTAGTAAATGTACAGTCAAGTGTAAAAATTTGGGTGCACACAACTTGCTCATAAATATGTCCCACAGCTCTTATGTCGTTGAATTAAGGTATAGGTAGGTATGTAACGATGGGAGGATTAAATCAATACTTATTTTTGCAACTTGTATTTTGCATTTTTGTACTTAAATAAATAAAAAAATAAAAAATAAATATCACGGGACAATTCACACCAATTGACCTGGTCCCAAAGTAAGCAAGGTAAAGCTTGTGTTATAGGGTACTAGGCAATGGATAAACATACTTATATAGATAGATACATACTTAAATACACATTAAACACCCAAGAGCCGAGAACAAACATTCGTATTTTTCATACAAATATCTGCCCCGACACGGGAATCGAACCCGGGACCTCAAGCTTCATAGTCAGGTTTTCTAACCACTAGGCCATCTGGTCGTCAACTGGTGGTACTTGACCGTACATAGTACCTACTAACTATTTAAAAGTAAATCCGTATCAACAAAACCTACCTATTTGAATGGATAACATCAAATGAAAGACTCCTTTAATAAACTACAAGGGCATAGACCCAAAAGTAAAAGAACACCATATAGGTATACGCCAATCAGTGTGCAGCCAACTGAAATTATTCGCCATGAAATAGCATTAAAATTTGATCAGCAATGGCGTTGCGTCCAGCATGTCTTAATAATAATATGACAAATACTGATATGACAAATACTGGCAGCATGTTACGAAACCCAACAGTGCCAGTTATCGTTGCAATGAAGATCATTGCCAAGGCGCCGGCGGGCGGCGCGGGCGCAGCGCACATGTCGCTGTTCGAATAATTGTTGGGCGCGCGCGAAATATTTCCAGCCGGTTTGCCACGCACGGCGGAATAAGCACGCGACGTGCACGCGACTTTTACAAATTACAGTACCTACTAGCAATGGGAAATTAGTACTAACACATTTTGATAATTAGCCCCCTCCCCCCGCCATGCACTCTTTTTAATATAAAGAAAATTCGAACGTGTGAACGAATGATTTAGAAACATCAAGTAGTATCCGAGATATATGTAATTTTAAAAACAAATACACTATGGGAGGTTTAAGTGACCTTATCTTCGATCAACAAATTATTGATCGAAGGACCGTATAAATCACGGTGCAAAACTAGCTCAGTCCGTCGCGCACTCCCGTTACACTCTGGTCTGGAGTTCCGCGTTCTGAGTTCCGAGTTCTGCGTTCTTTCGAATGTACTGAGTCCCTTACGATAACGCACACAGCAGGCGGTCGGAACTCTCAAGCGGTCAAAATAAAAACACAGAACTCTGAACGCGGAACTCGGAACTCCAGACCGCTCTCTGTCTGCGCGCGCTCTTAAGTATTGAGATATTAAGTAGCTTGGTTTTGATCTTGGTACTATTGACTAGCAGAAGATTATGCCAAACTACCATGATCATAGCAGCGGTAGCGGTGCTTGGTTAAAAGCGGTTATTGTGAAACCACAACATGAATCTTCGATTAAGATGTACACCTAGTTGTGCAAAATAACAGTAGACTTTTCTGAGTGAACTTTTAATAAAGATATTCAAAAGAAGAATATTTTATGAAGATAAATAAGTACAGTCAGCTGTAGAGAAAAGTGGTCACTTTGTATGCAGTGGGGGTCACGTTTATCTGCAGCTGTCTGTACATACAAGAAATAAAGACAGAAAAGAAACCTCATACTAGCAAACTTTGAACGAAATAATTAGTAGGTAAGTAGGTATAAAGTGAAGTCTTTAATGTAATTGAATCACGTACCTACATGATTGTGTCAGTGATGGATAACCGAACCAAAACCACTAAAACTCTATCCTTGCTTCAAAAAAGGCAAGTGATTTAACTACAGTTCCTGGTTTAATTTTATCTACACATCTGACATAACGTGTTTAAAATATTAATTTACACTGAACAAAAAAATACTTTGTAATTTCAAGCTACTATACATCAGTAATTAGATCACGGAAATGTTCTTTTTGGTAAAGGTTTCAAAAGTAGGGTCACATTACCAATCACATTAAAAACATGGTCTTATTTGTCTGTGGGTACTGATAGATTATATTATTTGAATCAAGGTTAATGTTTTGTGTTGAAACACAAACAATAATTATTGATTCGTGAAGTCTTAGAAATCTAGTTATGAATATCTTTATTAAAATATTTGTTTCA
Source organism: Archips crataeganus (assembly GCA_947859365.1). Lineage (NCBI taxonomy): Eukaryota > Metazoa > Arthropoda > Insecta > Lepidoptera > Tortricidae > Archips > Archips crataeganus. The sequence goes on along the minus strand of OX402056.1, from coordinate 11,941,310 downwards.
AGAGCAACGTCATCACAATTTAATTAAAGTAAGTAACTCGGCAAATCTCCTCATTTAGATTTCCAAACTCAAAGTTAAACCAAACTGTCTTTTATCGATTCGTCAAGTCAGTGTTGTCGTGCCCCTAACATTGCTTTTATCTCTTTTATCTATCTCCGCCTGATTTCGCGTAAACTGAGCGTAAAACTATTAAATATCAATATATATATATATATTATACAATTGGTAAGATATTGTGTAGTATCCGAGGCTAACTTCACAACTCAATTTTTTGCGAGACCGACGACGACCAGTTTTTTTAAAACCTTACCCTGTTTCGTACTCCAGAATCTTTCTTTTTACTATATTATTATTATTATACTTAGTACTTACGCTAAAATGACATCCGTAAACTGTAAAGAAATTTTTACAACTCCTAAATGGGTCCTAAATGGTCGTCGTTACTAACGATTCGTTAACATTCGTAAGTGAAATGGCGGACGTTTTTCTGATCCATGGTCATTAATTGCTAGTGACATTATTACGTAGGTATATAATAATATGATTTAACAATGCAATTAGTTACTTAAAAAAACTGGATTTTCCACTGGAAGAAATTTTTGCCACACCTACTAATATTATAAATGCGAAAGTGTGTCTGTCGGTCTGTCTGTCTGTTACTTCTTCACTCTTAAACCGCTGTCCCAAGAGTACGCTGTCCTAAGGGGACATAGGTAGGATTGTTTTTATCCCGGAAAACTGCATAGTTCCCGCGGGATAGCATAAATTGGGCCGGGGGCCCAATACCTCTCCTCTCCCCTATTCCCTCTCCTTTTTCCTTTCCCTTTAGGGCCGACAACGCACTGGCATCGCGTAAAGCGCTGCGGGTGTCTATGGGCAGTGGTGATCATTTAACATCAGGTGACCCACTAGTTCGTTTGTCTGGCCTCTCTAACAAAATAATAATAATAATATAAATGAATTCTTCGCAGACGGAGTCGCGGGCAACAGCTAGCTAGTATCAAATAAAAGGCAATTTAAAAAAATGCCGGGGCGGTCATCGTCCATTCATCATTAATTATACCTTATCCGATTTCTTTTACCGAATAACGGCAAAATACTCTGGACAATGGCAAAATTGACTTCTGATAGGCCATATTAAAAAAAGTTTCAACCGTTTTTCGGTAAAATACCTAATTCTGTACACAAGTATCAGATTGCTAGCCAACCGTCAATAAATATTCCATAATTGCCAAGGAGTTCATTGACCGATGCCCAGGATGCGCCAGAAAGCACTGTTCTTCTCCTCTGTTGCCCGTGGTCCACCCACCTAGTTCACCTAGGAGGACAATGGGAAATTATTTTTTTCCGTGGTTCACTTGGATGTACCACGGGAAAATATTTCTCCCAGACCGATCCAGAAGGGAACCGCAGCTTTACAAGGATATTATCCGTCACGCACCCTGAACGCGCCATTGATTATGTATTTTTTATTTTCAGTAATCCCAAGCCCAACAGCGAGCAAAGAGAAGGGCGCAGCCAGTGAGGACGACCACGACGTCGTGTCTACGGCGATCGGGAACTACGGACGGTGGCAACTGCTAATGACCTTCTTATTGTCGCTATTCTCCTTCCCTTGCACCTTCCACATATACCTGCCCACATTCACGGTAAGAAACAGCTCTTTGTATTCGTAGAAGTTTACTTTAAATTGAAGGACTCCTATAATTATTTTTCTTTATAAAATACAGCGTCTTTTACCATTTTTGCAATTTTCAACGTTATGATATCGAACAGCGGCTCTCGTGTTTTTAAAGAAATATTTACCTAAGTACAAGTGAAGGGAGATAATTATTGTCCGTGATAATTTTTATAACGAGTCATTAGCAGTCATTAGTAGTAGAGTTAGCAGTACCTAAGTTGTAATTAAATTTATTTATAAATAAATAAAAAATTAAAAAATATTCGAGATAGGTTGACTTGCCCTCCTAGACCGTAGGCAGGCACGGCAGATTACTTAGATGTTATATTATTCGATATGTAGATACCAACTTATCGAAGAATATATGCTAAGTATACACTTATTTTAATGATTTTTAAAAGACACGTTATTGGTCTCGTTTCTTCACTCGTCACTCATACAATTTGTGAATTACTATATTAGTTCATAATAAACAGCGAGAAATTCAATATGATCGACCTTGACTTTTTTTTCAGGCCAGAGAAACAAAATTCTGGTGCCGGAGACCTGATAACCTCTCAGGACTACCCATAGCCGAATGGATTAATTACAGTCAACCCATCGATGCCTGTAGCGTTCGAGACATTCCCGCGGGCATCACGATAGAAAGTATTTTGAACCATACTGCTCCGTTGCTTGACACATTCCAAAAGTGCAAGGAATGGGACTTCGACAGGTCCGAAGTGGGAGATACTATCATATCTGAGTGGAGCCTTGTATGCGACAGAGCTGGATTGACGAACTTAGCCGAGGTCGTGTTTTTAATTGGAGTGGGCATCGGAGGAGTTGTAGGTGGATGGATTTCCGACAGGTATGGAAGCTTGCCTATCGTCTGAAATTTACTGACTTATCTCTATTTGGAAATAAATATGTACACGGACAGACCGATACGGTGTGCTAGATTTTCGTGATGTCCATTATGGTAATGCTTAAAGTAAAGTCTCTCTGAAAATATTGTGCGAGGAATACAAAAACTGTTTGTTTAAAATATTCGATTCGGCGAATAGCTAAATAAACTATGAAGACATATACACACAACAATCAGTTTTAGGATTTTATTTGCATGCAGTGTATAAGATGACCGGAGCTAACTACTAGTAACTACTTTAGTCAATATTATACTTGATTGTTATCACAGCGATACCAATATAGGAATATACATACATAACTATTGAAACAAGAGAGCAAGATGACTAATATTTGTTGAGCATAATATTTTCAAAATGAGTTTCGAATGAGAGATTATTAATATTCATAACCGCTTGTTAGGCTTTTCATAACTTAACATTATTTTGTCTTTATTATCAGTCAATGTGACATTTTAATTTGCTCGATGCAGACAAACATCTAAATCAATATAACAAGCGCTTATGAAGGACGAAGAATCTACCACCAGTTCGGAAAAACCCTGTTGACAAGAATCTGGCAAGTCAACACGGGGTATTTTTTTTTCAAAAAGATCTACAATAATTTATTGAATCAGGAATTACTTTGCGGAGGCCCATATCAATGAATTGAAACAATTACTTTGCTAACCCGCGACCTTATGATAGGTACGTTTATGCAAATGCGTGTTCATGCAGTTCCTCCACCTCCGCACTGTACGAACACACACAAATCACACAACCCATCTATCACCACCACACTGACTGACGCGTTTCGAATTTAACCAAAGCTCATCTTCTGAGCAACACAACCATTCACCATGCTACCAGATGTTTGTATACATATGTTATAGTTATAGACTCAAACAACACACTTGAGTCTCTGAATCCGGAGGAAGACGGTTGGCGCACAATGTTGCTTTAAAATAAAATAAATTGATTTTCATTAAATTTCAGGTTCGGTCGCAAGCGGATTCTCATGGGTATGATAGTAGCCCAAAGTGCCCTTGCCATCTTGTCTCTTCTGGTGCGTTCGTACATCCAGTACGTAGTGGTGAGGCTGGTCATGGGACTAGTTTCCGTGTCCGTGGTCTACGCCGCCTTTGTGCTATCAGTCGAGCTGGTCGGTGGCAAGTGGGTTACCATAGCTGGAGTGTGCAATTTCTTCCCTCTGCCGTTGTCCTACATTATCGTGACACTGCTCTCTATTGTTCTACCGGACTGGAGGAGCTTGCAACTGTCGTTGTCACTGCCTGGATGTTTGTTACTCTTGCTGTGGTAAGTACTTTAAATTTTCATTGACGTTGAATCGCTTGATATTCTGGATTGTTTTCAGACTAATCTTAAATTTTGTTTCCATTTCAGGTTTTTCTTACCAGAATCTCCACGATGGTTACTGAGTATGGGACGCACTCAGGAAGCAAAAGCAATTCTACAAAAGGCAGCAAAATTTAATAAACGCGAATTACCTGCTGACCTAGACAAATTACTGATTATCCATAGAGCAGAAAACCCAGAAGAGAAGCCAAGTGTGACCCTTCTATTCAGAGGTCATTTGCTTAAGAGAACAATATGTCTGTTTCTCTCCTGGTTTGCAATGACGATCGCATATTACGGTTTGCTGTTGAACATCGGAAAGTTTAACTTGGGGAATCTTCAGGTTACTTCTATCATACTTGCTGTCGTAGAGATACCTGCTATAGCGATGAGCATACCTATTCTCCTGAAGGCAGGTAGACGAGCACCCATATTTATTAGTATGGTGGTTTGTGGACTCGCTTGTATAGCCAGCGAACTGCTCTCAATGTCTTCGGAAGACGACTGGGTCATGATTCTCTGTCTTATGATCGGAAAATTCGCGATAGGATCGACTAATATGATGTTACCAATCTTCACGGCTGAATTATATCCCACTGTGATAAGGAATCTTGGAGTCGGAGCCAGTCAAATAGCTGCAGGAATAGCACTTATCTGCATACCCTATTTGTGGAAATTGGTAAGTTAAATGTTCCCATATATTAGGTTTAATTGTAATAATAATAATAAGCTCGATCGCCCAGGCATTTACTGTGTAGTTATAAAATAGGTATTTCAGTAAGTAATATAGTCTCGGTGTGAACTGAATCTAAATTATTTTGTTCAATATCTAGACTCTAGGAAGCGAGTCCAGGCATAAGTTAAACAAAATTGAATTGTGACAAATGTAAAAACTTTTTAACAAAAAATTAAACCGCCGTAAACAATTAAAAGCAAAAAATAATACCTTTTTTGTTTGACCTTAATCTAGGTACCAGTTTGAAGTCAGTGCCTCAGCACTAGCCAGGAGGAGTAGACCTATAATCTTCTACCTGACTGGCTTCTATCACTCCTCCTGGCTCGTGCTGAGGCACGGACTTCAAACTGGTACCTAGATTAAGGTCAAACAAAAAAGGTATTATTTTTTGCTTTTCAGTTTTTTCGGCGGTTTAGTTTTTTGTTAAAAAGTTTTTATTTTATACTTTTTTCCCATCCTTGGGGTAATTTTTTTTTTCCAAATTTATATAATAACAACTTCAAGGTATACCCTATCCAATAAAAAAGAATTATGAAAATCAGACTACTCTGTAAAAAGTTAGTCAATCATCCCCTGTTTTCCTACCCTTAGGGTAAGAATATGATTTCCAAATTTACATGGAACCACCCTTGAGGTATACGCTTTTCAATAAAAAAAGAATCATCAAAATCCGACTACTCTGTAATAAGTTATGCGTGGTCATATAGTACAATCGGTAACTGAACAATCAATCATCCCCTGTTTTCCTACCCTTAGGGTAGGAATATTATTACCAAATTGAAATGAGACCACCCTTGGGGTATACGCTTTCCAATAAAAAAAGAATCATCAAAATCGGACTACTCTGTAAAAAGTTATGCGTGATCATACATAAAAAAAAAAATAAAAAAAAAACAAATATACACGTCGAATTGAGAACCTCCTCCTTTTGTTTCCGTCGGTTGAAAATTGCTTATGATTACGCGAAACAACAAAATATTTTAGGACGACATTTTCTCTTCTTTAAGTAAATATACTTACCTACTTTTTGACTAATCAATTTATGCAGTGGTTACTTGTTATGCACGAGTTTGTGGATTCGATCCGCACATTTTTTTGCGCGCGCACATTTCGCACTCCTAGATCTAGTCTAGAGTCAACTAAATCAAAATAATACCCCATTATAATTTAGTCTTTATTTACGTTCAGGAGTGTCTTAATTAAAATGGTGGATTATTTTGAGTTAGTTGACTCTTGATCTAGGAGTGCTATTTGTACATTGTACGAATGTTTGTGTACTTACTGTTACGTAATTGTGACTGATATTTCTTTATCTCTAAAATGTGGTGGCAATCCTATTTTTTTATTTGTCTGGTAAGAGAGTCCTGGGACAGCTAGAAAGTAGCGCCAAAATAGAGGAAGCTACAGGTCGGGGACACAGCTTGATTACAATACAATACCTACAATACAAATATTCTTTATTGAACAATCAAAATCAATGGCGGTCTTATCCCTTAAAACTAATTAATTAATAATATTATTATTATTAATTACTTTATATTTAGGAATATTAAAATGCAACATGCGAATGGATAGATTGGGGAAGCTAAATATCCAAGGCACAAAATTATTTCATCTAGTTATTAAGGTTCTTTAATTTAAATAAAATTTTATTTTTAAAGTATAGTACTACCTACTGAACAAAAGCAAGCCTTGAAAATTATTTGTACAGTCAAGTGTAAAAATATGGATGCATACGATTTGCTCATAAAATATGTCGCATAGCTCTTATGTCGTCGAATTAAGGTATTAATTAGTACATGATTATGACAGGATTAAATCGATACATATTTTTGATCTTGATTGTACCTAATCTGGAATAGTACAGGTCTAGTTATAGAAACGATTTGAACGATTTTACAGAAAGCTCTCAATGACCACTTACCGATGGTGACGATTGCGGCGTTAAGCGGCATCGGCGGAGGTATCGTACTGTTGCTGCCCGATACTTCCCGTACTGACGAAAAAAGCGTCACTGGCAAAAAGTAAGTTCAAGCTGTAGTATATTATTAGCTATTTTACCGGATATTATATTAATATCCCTTTCGAACATGATCATGGGAGGCAAGAATTATATTCACGTAAAGACTAGCGTGTTAGGACCTTAATGTTTTTTTCTAGAGATTTTATTATTTTGTTACACATTGAACTGAATTTAACCACTTGGACTATTATCAACTATATACTATACAAACTATTATTTGATTCAATCATTTTATTTGGTATGACAGAGTTTTAAGCTGAATTTTTCAAGATTTGAAATGTATGTACCTACCTACTTAATGTAATTTTATGAAAGTGTTACGTAGGTAACGAATTATCGGACTTTGTTACGCCTTTTATTATTATTATTTAGCCTGGAAGAGTTTCCCATTGCTGGGCAAAAGCCTCCCCCATTTTCTGCATATTACTAAAAATTACCTCGATGTTTCGCCTTAGTCACGAGTAGACTGTTTAGTGATTTAATTTAGTGATTTAAATGATTCCCGGTAACTATGAGTAAAATTAACCAACCATTATATCGGACTTTTTCTACGCCATCTGTGTCATGTACTATGAACTAACGAAACCTTCATCTACAGGCCGACGTTCGACAGCGCCTCACCCTGCAACGGCACGTTTACCGCCACAGACGATAGAGGGCACTAGCCATCATATTCAGTGCTCGATACAGAAACTATAGTGAAACGAACTTGAGAATGAATAGTGAGACAAACACGAATTTAGTATGAGTTAAGCTTGCGATAACATAATGACGCTTTAAAGCGTAATGTTAACGGAATAAAAATATTATACACCGTGAAATTTTAGTGGTTGTTTTCCCGAAACGAGGTGATTTAGTTTCGATTGTACAATCGATTTATAATTACTATTTTGACTAGAGTCAAAAATCCAATTGTGAAAAACGAAAGTCGAAAATGACCGCAAACCAATAGTAACGCTTCGTTGGTACAAGTAGCGTACGATCGTACGATAGGTTAGGTTCCAACGAAGCGTTACTATTGGTTTGCGGTCAATTTCGACTTTCGTTTTTCACAATTGGATTTTTGACCCTAATCAAAATAGTAATTATAAATCGATTGTACAATCGATACTAGATCACCTCGTTTCGGGAAAACAACCACTAAAATTTCACGGTGTAGATACCAAGATTAGAATAAAGTTTATTTCGTATACTTAGATACTTTAAGTATCGATGATTGATATAGGTACCTAATTGTTTCTTTAAGTGATGCTATGACGTACACACCTAATACCGTTAATTATAAAATCAATGTATAAATAGCATTTAAGCAATTCAGTTAATTGGACTTTTAACTGCGATGTTAAACTATTAATACAAACTTTAAATTCACATAGGGATATTAGTACCGGTTTAGCAAGAGCTAGTAATTATTCATTACAAACTTTAGACATATTTTATACAGGGACATATTTTGCGCTTGCCGTGCATTTATTGAACTCCCGATCCTTTCTGCCCGTAATCATAACGTTGAGAAGGGCTTCGAAACAATGGGAAGCTCATCAAAGGTACCCCATCGCAGTCTATATCCTGTAGAAAATAGATCTTATGTAACTAACCGTGAATCATTAAAAAGTTTTATAACAAACTTGAATATATAGGTATAACATAGGTCTAACCTATTGCTTGCGAAATTGATAGCCCACTGCACGATCAATAGATATAAATTCCAGGACCATCCAAAATGTTAAATGACTTCACAAATCGCAGAACTCCACAATTATTACTTAGATTGTGCAAAATGTTAGATATTGTGAAGTATAAATTACCGCTTTGTAAATAACTGTGACTGACTTTTTCTCTATTTATTTGCAATTCTTACAGCGTCACAACTAATAATTTTAGAATGTTAATTTTGTATTTATTATCCGTCCGTCACTTGCTGCTAGACACATGAAATAAACAACACTGAAGATTAGAATACCTTTATATTTTCTCTTGATTAATAGTTTTACTGTACACTTGCAAAATTAAACTTGGATTTATGTTTAATAAATGTTTTAAAGGTTTATCCAATACACCGTGAAAATTTAGTGGTTGTTTTCCCGAAACGAGGTGATTTAGTTTCGATTGTACAATCGATTTATAATTACTATTTTGACTAGAGTCAAAAATCCAATTGAGAAAAACGAAAGTCGAAAATGACCGCAAACCAATAGTAACGCTTCGTTGGTACAAGTAGCGTACGATCGTTCGATAGGTTAGGTACCAACGAAGCGTTACTATTGGTTTGCGGTCATTTTCGACTTTCGTTTTTCACAATTGGATTTTTGACTCTAGTCAAAATAGTAATTATAAATCGATTGTACAATCGATACTAAATCACCTCGTTTCGGGAAAACAACCACTAAAATTTCACGGTGTATATTCTATAAAAACCAGTTGTCTGTAAAGTCGGTTTACGGACGACAGTTTAACGTGACAACGTCATAACAAAACATTCAAACCCCCCCCGCACCCCGCATTGTTCATCCTGGCGATCGCCGCTCTCTTGCAACTGGCCCTCGCCGCTCTCTTGCAACTGGCCTTCGCCGCTCTGTTGGAACTGGCCTTCGCCGCTCTGTTGGAACTGGCCTTCGCCGCTCTGTACGTTCCGTTATGCACATGTACGTACATGTACCTACATTACATTGCGTCATCCTTTTTCGTGGATGCAGCCGCCGTTCATCGATTTATTTATTAGACGTTGTCACGTCTCAACGAAATTAAAGCGAACTGCAGTGAGTAGGTAGTTTACAACAGTAGTTTGTGTGTATATGTAGTTAACACCCACGAAGTATAACCTAATGTATAAGATTTTTAAAATTTAATGAATCTATTGTACCTGTTATCTTTTCATAGTGATGTACATATTTATTGATTTCATTTGAACGTTTTATTACTTAGTTAAGAACTTATTTTCAATTTTTTTTAGTGTCATATGCACTGGAATATACACTAGTAAGTATATTCAAAGCGGCGGTAAGGGCTAAGAAGATTAATCCAGCGCATTAAATTAAGGAATACCTACTGTTTCCTTACGTCCCATTAAATATACGGTGTGTACTACGGTGTGTATATATAGGTATTACAATAAAAAGACAACTGTTAATAATATGTAGCTCGGACGTTACCAATGAAGTTAATTATTATCATAATTTATTTGTAAATATATTTTAAGTCTTATTTTAATATGAAATTCGTACAAATAAGTGCACCACTAATACAGACACCACAAGTACCTGTTGGTACCTTTCTGGAATTAAAGTGATTAGAGATTCATAAACATGTTTAAAATTTTAGAATAGAGAAAATTAAGTTCTACTCTTGAGGACGTTTTAGGTTTATAATTTGTTATGAATCCAACACCAGATTGGTATGCCATGCATGTGCGTATGTGTATCTGTACCGTTACTAGGGTGGTGCCAGCGGCCTAGAGAGCAGTACCTCTACCATGAGTTTACACTAGTTCACAGTGACTGTACTCGCTAGCGACGGCGTAAATGATTTGTATGGAGAATTGTACTTCCGTAAGTGACCGCTAGAGGCGCTGTACAATTCTCCATACAAATAATTTACGCCGTCGCTAGCGAGTACGGTCACGTAAACTAGTGTAAACTCATGGTAGAGGTACAGACTGGCCTGAACGGATCCGGGTGGCTATCCCAAAGAGTATTGTAATATTATATGAACAAGAGTGGCAACTCTATGGTCAAATTTGCATGTATGGAAGGTGCTGCTGCCCTACGCCCTGGTGAAGAACTAATGTGACGTATCTATAGATGTATACCTATCTATATGTATATGTTGGTAGTGATGTACAGCTATAATTACGCGTAATTTTAATTGATAGGCTAATTGCCACTATTCTTATTTTAGCCGTCTAATTCAAATCAGCATATACGAAGTATAAGCGGCTAAACCCGATTTGCACTATACGGCTAAAATACGAACATTGGCAAGTGGCCTATCAATTAAAGTCCTTGACCGTACAATTTGGTACGCCATGGCCATGGCCGATGAATGACAACTGACAAGTTTGACAAGTCAACCAAGATGGCCGCTAATTTAGTTCTTTACCAAACAACCAGAGATCGCTGTAGTCGCATGAAAAGTGTGATATATGTAAGTGTGCCCCCCCTGGGCTATCCATTAGCCTGGGGTACTGTTGAAACCAGAGGGTAGAGGGTAGGAGGCGCAAGTTAGAACCCGGATGGCAAACGCCATCTCAACATATTATATTTGGCCAGTCCAAAATGGTCTAAAAAGGCACAAAATGACCAGACCGATACCAAGTTTTGAATTTCAACGGCACAATTATAGAAGCTTGTAGGGTCAACTTTACGAAAAACTAATCACTTTTGTACCTTGTCACTTTAACTTCATGTTTGAAAAGCCATACGAAATTAAGTATGTAACATGTAAAAAGTAACGGCTGAAAGCGATAAGGTACAAAAGTGATCATTTATTTATGACGTTGACTGTACCTACAGTCAAAAGCATAAATATGTATACAGTCATCGCGTCAGAATATGTAAACATAAACCTTATGTTTAATGACATAAAGTCGTATAGATATTTGCGACACCTTGTTAACGTATATATATTTTTGCACTTGACCGTACCGGGTGCGTGCATAAAAGGTTAATAACGTATTGTGCTTTAGTAATTTTGGTTATAAAATATGCTCTTCAATTGAAACGCTGCGCGTTTTGGGGTGCTCTGCACCCGATACAGCAAACTCAAAAGTTAATAAGGTACCTTTTCATTAGGCCATCATAAAGGCCACATATGTATGGGTACATTGAATGTTGAATTGTGTTGCTGTTGAGGTAAACCAGGTAATATAAGAACAAGTTTTTTTTTAATACTTCGCTGTATTCAAAATTCATTGTCACATTTACGCAATTTAAAACTTAAATCTAGTATTCAATAATTATTATACTCTGCTAAGGATTATAATAAGTGTAAGGCTACATGTATTTAATTTTCGAAATTTATTCAAATTAATTTAAACTTTTTTAAATTTTGCGAACTTTTCAACCGCTGCGTCATCATTCAGTCAATCACTAAAGGTATAATAATTAACGTTCAGTTTTGTAAAAGCATGACAGGACTAGGCACAGCTCTAGCCTTTCGTTGTGCTTTAAAAAATGACGTTTGTAGCTTGAAATACTTTTGGAATAACCTAAAAAAAGTGAGCTCAAAATATAGTATTTTTTTTACTTAATGAATACCCCCGCTACTCATTGACTCTCTTTGAAATTTAATGTAGATTCTGTGTCTTAATTTTTTTCAAAATAATCCTTTTTCTATTGGCTAGCTAAAAAATATGTAGATGTAAGTTTATCTAGCTTTATCTGATTTACTAATCAGTGGTTAACAGGCGCCTGTACTTACAAACTGCCTCTGTCACCCGGCAAAGAAGAGCGCACTCAATAGAGTAGCTGTCTGTAATTATTTTGTAAAATGACAACTTATAATAAAGCTTATGATTTTTTAAATGTACTTTTATTATCAAGCGTTACGTCCATGTCAACAAATTGCTGCTCTACATTTACAAATATATGTACCTAGTACATAATATGTTTCTTAATTCGACGTCGTAAGATCTAACTATGGGATATTTTTATGAGAACGTTGTATGCACCCATATTTTTACACTTGACTGTACGTTACCAAGACCTCAACAACTTTGTGCCAAAAACCATAAGGTATAACAAAGGTGTACTTATACGTCGTATATAATTTGATGCGATGGCTTAGGATAAATAGATATTTTTTAATGGTTTTTATGACCTAGACCTAGACATATATGTATGAGGCAGAAAAGAAAACGTCAACTCGACGTACCTAAAACAAAACGGCTCAGTCTTTACCCTCTTTTGAAATAACTGCCCGTTACGTAACAGTAACACAGATTCTAAATAACTGCCCGTTACGTAACAGTAACACAGATTCTAAATCGATGAACACAGGCAATGCTGCAACTGCATTGCCACATCCATTCATCTACAGACTCGTAGTATAGTAAATTTGAATTTAGCTGTTAAAATGAGTGTAAGTTGACTACATAACGACATCATCATCATCATCATCATCATCATCATCAGCCTATGTTCGTCCACTGCTGGACATAGGCCTCTCCCATGGCACGCCACTGAGCACGATCCTCAGCCACTCTCATCCAGCTCATGCCAGCCGCCTTGCGAAGATCATCGCTCCACCGAGTCTGAGGACGTCCCACGCTACGTTTGCCGATCCGTGGTCTCCACTCAAGAACTCGTCTACCCCAACGGTTATCGGTTCTTCGGGTTATATGGCCTGCCCATTGCCACTTCAGCGTGCTAATGCGGTGGGCTAACGACATAATGACATGTTAAGGTGCAACGATTAAACAAAAAAAGTTAAGTACTTAAGTAAACTGACGCACGCACTGATGGAAATTTAAAAAAAGCAAAAAAAATCGTTTATTTCTATGAAAAACATTTTTATTGTAGAATAATGCTTTTCAGATTTTACCTTTGCTTGTGTGTACGTTATTTCTTGACAAATTTCTTGATTCTATGTCAACGGGTTAAACATATGTACTTATAAGTTTTGATTTCCACGATTTTCATGATTACGAAAAACTACTTTCAAAAAATTTGTGTTTTTGATCACGTGGATTTTGGCTCTTGAAAAATCAGCTGCGGAGGCCGGTCTCCAAGTTAACATGGCCAAGACTAAGTACCTGAAAGCGTCAAAAGACCAGCAATCTCTGCCACAAGGAATCAACGTTGGCAATAACACCTTCGCTAGCGTCAATGAATTCGTATACCTTGGGTCATTAGTAACGGGTAAAAACGATATATCTTTGGAAATAAGCAGGAGGATAATGGCCGCTAACAGGTGCTACTTCGGCCTACTAAGATACTTTCGCTCGAAACTTCTTCAAAGAAGCCTAAAACTGCTTCTGTATAAAACCTTATTAAGGCCTATTCTCACCTACGGTTCTGAATGTTGGGTACTGAGCAAAAAGGACGAAAATGGGATGGGAGATGGCGAACGCGTTATAACCACGAGCTATACCAAATGTACGATGAGCCAAATTTCATTAAGACCATAAAGATCGGACGCCTGCGATGGGCAGGGCATGTAGTGCGGATGGATGAGGCCAGAGTACCTAAACGCCTCCTGGATGGTCGGCCGGAAGGCCGCAGAAGTAGAGGCAGGCCCAAGCTCAGATGGTTGGACGGCGTCGAACAGGACACCAAGAACCTAGGGGTGATAAGTTGGAGAAGGGAGGCCGCAAATAGATCGGACTGGAGAGATTTGCTGAACCAGGCTAAGGCCCACCCGCGGCTGTAACGCCTTAGATGATGATGATGATGATGGATTCAAAGACAAAAATTTAGTTATTCTTTCGTCCGTTTCCTGGTGTTTCTTATCGTACGTACCTACACCTATTGACTCTTTTTTTAATTTAATTTTCTCATTATATGTCCACGGATAATAGGCTCATATACATAATATGTACCTAGGCATTGCAGACGAAGCAGTGTGAGTTGATGCATCAAATGATGTTCCATTCATACCCACGTCTATTAATTATAATAGGTTACGCTTGTTTGATCTTGGCATAGTTTATTGTTAATGGAGTATCTGTCTTCTCTTCAACCACAACATCTGCGGTTTACATTCAAGGTGCTATGGATGAGTATAATGCGTAGATAAAAAAAAATATGATCTGGTTGATCTGTCACCGAACAGAAAATTCAGCATAAGTATTAGACAAACTTGAGAGATTCCTGGACTGCTTTAGGCTCCACCTTTATCATAGCCAGAACTTGTCTAGTACTAGTATTGGGTAGGTGTAGTGTTCAAGTTTTGCTTAGTTTAAAATTGTATAAAATTACACCATGATATTTTTTGGATCCGCAATTTTTATATTAGTTTTGAGTTGTCATAAAATTTTCAGAATCGTATTTTTTTTCGACACTTTCGAATTAAATTTGTTACAGATGTGTTTTAAAAAATTGGCCCACGGACCTTTACGAACCGTTCAATGAAACGTACAGTTTTTAATAATTTAAAGTATACGAACGAGGACATTGACTCGCGTGTCTAGGGCGGTGCATTCCCGTGGTGGCCATTACAAAATGTCGGTAACGGTGACGGCTGCGCCGGCGTCACCGCGCGTGACGCGCATGCGTATGCAAACTCGTGCTCTGGTTACTAAAGCATTATTAAATTAAATCAGTTGCAGGGGAAGCCATAGATCACTCTCATCATCATCATCATCATCCCAGCCTATATACGTCCCACTGCAGGGCACAGGCCTCCTCTCAGAATGAGAGGGCACCACTCTACTTTTGGCTAAATAATATAGAGAAACTAGGCTACAATATGGCCATAGAGATTTAAAATTATCAATGAATTTGACATGGAAATAGCTTCAATCAAACAACTAGGTAATACGTTTTCTTGGATGAACGGCAAGAAAAAAATATAACTGAGGTCAATTCTTTTTTTATTATTTAATTGTTATTGATTGTCTGATTGCTAGTGCTTCAGTTTTTCTTCCTACCGAAGATTATTAAAATAAATTACAGGATGTTCTAAACAACTACTGCGAATTACAAATGCTTACTTATTAACATGAAAAACGGACGGCATTTAGTTCATACCAACGTATGAACTCTGTTTCCTTGCTGGATAATGAGAGAAAATTTTTTTTTACATACAGTCTTGTTTGTTACATGGCGACCCGTGTTTAATCCATAATTTAATTATTGTAAGGACTAGGAACATCTAAATTAATCGACAAACTCTTTTTTTCATCTATGCCTGGTGCCTAATTCACTTCGATCAGTTGATCGAAGCTAATTCACAAATACAGCGAATGAATATTCAGTAAATAGGTTAGCATCGCATCAAGATCAATTGGACAAACATCAACCTCCAGAGCAAGCCGGTTTCCACCCGAATTTTTTTTCTTCTACTGATCATCTACACACAATAAATCAAATGATATAAATGCCACGAATACAACCAACATCTATATTTAGCTTTCGTTGATTACTCCAAAGCATTTGACAGTATCACACACTCCTCAATAATTGAAGCACTTCATCTCCAAGGCATCGAAACCACCTATATTAATCTCATTAATTCCATAAACGACAATAGTACAGCAGACATACTCAAAACTACAAACATCTGGACATACATTCAAGATTGAAAAAGGAGTCAAGCAGGGAGACCCTCTGTCCCCTAAACTCTTTACGAGTACACTAGAGCAGGTGTTCAGAAACTTGTCAGCCTTGTGGGAGTACAAGGGCATCGTTGTTGGCGGCAAAAGATTAACAAATCTTAGGTTCGCCGACGACATTGTCCTTTTTTCTCATCTGCATCGGAGCTGCAGTCAATGCTACAAGAGCTAAGCTCGGCAAGTCTTCAAGTTGGTCTGAAAATAAATCGGTCTAAAACTCAAGTAATGACCAATAGCACGAAACGTAAGGTAGAGGTAGACGGGCAGTCTTTACACTATGTCGACGAGTATACCTACCTGGGCCAACTAGTCTCTTTCAGCCGCAGACAGGACCGAGAAGTCGAAAGACGGATCCAAAACGGCCGGAAGAGCTATTGGTCAATGAAAGATCTAATGAAGGGCGATCAAATTGAAGGTTTGCCAAAGAGCAATGGAGCGCAGTATGCTCGGGGTGAAGCGGATTGATCGGATTCGAAACACCACACTGCGCTCCCAAACACGCATTACCGATGTGGGTGCCGAGGCTGCCAAGCTTAAGTGGGACTGGGCAGGCCACGCCATCCGCATGGATCTAAATCGGTGGGCTAGGTTAGCCACGGACTGGATACTACAGGATGGATGGCGGCGACAAGGTAGGCCCAGGAGGCGTTGGCGGGACGCTCTAGACGTATAAGGACACCGCTCAATATCGGGATGAATGGCGAAAATGGTGGGAGGCCTTTGCCCATCAGTGAGACACTTTTCCAGATATCCAGGCTAATTAATAAATAATAAATATAAGGTTACTATGTGCTCGAAATACGAAAAGTCCTTCCTACTCAGTGGAGGAAGGCATTTGCCAAGCCAGCGCTGTTAAATTGAGGGAAATTATAATCAGATTGCAGCAAAAGTACCTAAACAGCGTTTTTTTTCTCTTAAGGCGGTGATTATTCTTTTTTGCATCTTAAAATATTGCGGCGATTCCTGCGCAACGATAAGCTCGGTCATTCACCTGTAACACTCCTGACACAAATACATAAAACAGTAGCATTTAGACACTGCTCGGCCCCGAAACATGTCCTATTGTAGCGGCCATAGAGAAGGTCTCGTGTCGAATCAGAAACGAGCCATTGAAAAAGGCGAAACAGGGCGTCTAACGGGACCGGCTGCTTCTTGACCAACTCTGTAAGGGTATCACAGTCAGTAGTACGGGGAATTCTATTCCATTTATTATTATTTGCATTTAAATTAGGTACACTGGTTGTCTTACGAGCGGTGTTATGTTCTTTCACCTAGTTATTTCTACTAAAGCACGACGAATAGCTGAAGTTGACTACTATGTGCCAAGCAATTTTAAATGTTTAACGAATGGGATACAGTAGGTCCTGTCTCTACATAGGATCAGATGCATTTTTATGCAATTTTCTCTCTGTATCGGTCTCTATTAAAATGCAGCCCTTGTTAAATGATTAACTGGAAGATATTTCTTATAGAGAGCAACTTGGTAATCATATGCACTGTTCCTGTATTTTTATACTTTAAAATATTTACATACAGACATTCGGTCCTTTACGAATCACAAAACCGCAAATCTCTCTCATAGTATTAAATTATAATCAATAAGGAAGGAAGTTTATTTTGTGATTCTCTGAATCACAGGAGGGCGTGAATTTTCTTACCATATAAAATATGTTAGGTTTAATGAGGTTTCCTCTAATTTTGATTTAAAAAAGATATGGGGGTGCCAACTATCCCCGGTAACTTCACTGTTACTTAAGGATAGTTTGAATTGCTCTACAGTTGTAATAGCCCCTTTCCACTATACTGAGGTAAGGTAGATACATTATCATCATTATGATATCAGCCAAAAGACGCCCACTGCTGGACAAATGCCTCCATCAAAGAGTTCCACAACGAGTGGTCCGCATCCAAGTGCTTCCCGCGACCTAAAGATAAAGGTATAGGTAGATACAAAACGGTTGTAAATCACATTTGCCACAGAAAACTAATAATGTGAGGCAACGCATAATCCGCCGGAGTGGGAAATGTACATTATGGCTACAGAACTCTCACTACATATTGTGATGCTGCCGATGCCGATACACTTTCTTGTGCGTGACCGGACTGCGCGCGCGCTGTAACCACTGATGTAACACCCTAAATGCTTTATCCTGCACAAAACAGCAAACGAAGGCAATTACCATTAAGGTCGTCGGTGTTTGTTAAAAGCCTGAAACAATTCATGCTGATGTGAATATAGGACAGTCTAAGTCTTGGTAAGTAACACTATGTGCCTGCATCACGGCTCTATGTTAAGTTCCTGATATCTGAAGTCCCAGATCTAGACTCTATGATACCATCTCTATTTGTTTTACAGTATAAACGAAATCGGTGTTATAGATATCTAACACATACGATATCAAGAACTTATGAGCACGGATCGGACGGATTAGCATCATTGTTCGCAATATTATGAACATGACTCTAAAATTAATTAATGGTTTAATTAATGAATTTCTTGAAATTAAATTCCTGGAGATAACAATTTGATATATCTACGTACCTATATTTTTTTTGATATAAAAATGAATAGATTGACCTCAGAAAATTTGGCAAAAATATTATTTATTTTCTTTTATAGATCTCTGCTTATATTTATTTAAGAGAACGAAAAAATAAATCACAAGGCTGTTAAAGTAATACTAACCTGTGAATAATGCCAAGCAGGATGAATAGGATTCGATCAGCCCTAAAGTAACTGAGATGAAGCCAAGAAAAATTGCAATTTTCTGTGTCTAAGAAAACCGGCCAAGAGTGTGTCGGACACGCCCAGGATAGGGTTCGGACGGACGTACAGAAAGAAAGACAGATATGAAGAGACTATAAGGGTTCCGTTTTTGCCATTTTGGCTCCGGAACCCTAAAAATGAGCTTCATTCCTTTCAGCTACAATTGTCACAAAAGAGTAACGTTTGGCGTGTAATCACTCATAAGTTCCGGATATTTTATTTATTTATTGACATTCTAGGGTAAAATCAGGATAGTTGCCCCAGGGATATAGTTGTCCCGATTATAATTACACCTACTCTAGTTTTGCGAATGAATCGTATTTTATTTCAATTTGTTATCGAGAGACTTTCAGGCTACCACTAAGTTGACCGAGTCGCATGTTTGTGTGTGCTAATCCGGGCGTGGGAAGGCAAAATGTGACCAATGACTTTAAGGGATAGTTGTCCCGTTTTGGGGGAGGGCATCTATCCTATACGGCATTGATATGGATCAGGAACTATCCCATACGTGGGATAGATGTCACAAAATGAAGAGGTCTGCTAAAATCGCTAATAGGTACTCTGAAAATATTCAAGAAAATGTTTTTCACTTTTTATAAAAAGCACGAACTACCGGCCGGTTTTATAAATAAAACATTTTACTTTTTTTACAGAGATATGAAGTGATTTCAAAAAGTGGGGCTACTATCCCGGTTTTACTCTTTCTAATCTTTATTTTTTAGAATACCTACTTCCACAAGGTCTTATGTAATTACAGTCACAGTATTCAGCCGACCGACAGCTCGGCATGCAAATTTTCAAATATACTTCAATTTCAATTAAATTTAGATAATCGTGCCTAGCGATGGATATCGTAATAGAGGCAGACCAAAGCGGAGATGGAGGGACGACCTAGATGTTTATCACGTGGGATGGCAGGCAGGAGCTCGCGATGATAGGCAAGAGTGGAGCAAGAGAAGGGAGGCCTTTGCCCAGCAGTGGGTCACCAAAACAGGCTAATAAAAAAAAAATAAAAAAAAAAAATCATGTCTCTATAAATTATGTCATCGTTGAATAAAAATAACAAAAATAGTAGTCAATAAAACTTATACATACATTTAACAATATCAATTTATAAATTCGACTAGGATTTTATGGTTTATGTGTTCTTTAACAGTATAAAAACATATATTTCATACTAAATACAAACTGAAAAATGCATCTATGCACAGAAAAAACCCCAGAAAAAAAGCAATGCTGGGAATCGAACCCAGGTCCTCAGCATTCCGTGCCGTGTGCCATACCCCTACGCCACCACTGGTCTAGAGATTAGACACGAATCTTTCCCATACATAAATCTTTTGATTGCGTTGGCTTAGAAGTTTGCTTTTTTCACAGCTCCCTTGGATAGTAGATTTGAGTATTTGATATAAATTTCAGCTTGATGCCTCCACGCGTTCCTGAGAAAAAGGGTCTTGACAGACGGACGGACGGACAACAAAGTGATCCTATAAGGGTTCCATTTTTTCCGTTTGAGGTACGGAACCCTAAAAACATTATTAGTGTCTACAATACAATTACAACTGTAGGTACTCAACTTTACACCAATTATTAGAAACTAAAAAAGTAAAATAATAATTACTAAATATATTTTATTTTATTTTATTTAGTTTATTTTAGCGATGGGCCCAAATTACCACCTATTGGGTTCCGCAGGATGACCACCGAAGAGAAAATGGCGGGACAACTTGGACGCATATCAAGTAGGCTGGCAGGAGCATGCTCTCGATAGGGGCGAAAGGCGGAAAAAAGGGGAGGCCTTTGCCCAGCAGTGGGACACTTTAACAGCCTAAAAAAAGTTTATTATATGTCATAGATTTATCAGACAAAATAAACAGAGCTGGCATCACAGATATGTCATATAAAATATCAAAAAATATCAGAAAGCAGCTAAGGAGACCAGTGTAACATTTATTTATTTATTTATTTATTTTATTTTTAATAAACCTATAATTACAATACATATGTATTTTAATGACAAATTAAAAAAATTGGTTTCGCCATAGATACCTGTTTTTAATTTGTTTCATTATTGACAATTATATAGTATTGTAATGTAAACAATATTTACATGATAAATGTGCAATTTGGTTATATTTATACAACTTGCAACAACAGGTTGTTTGGCTGATGTAGATTATAAAGCTACGTTGGTATTGCCTCATCTGACATATAGCATGCTGCGAGCATTTCGATTGAATTACAAATTGAAAAAGAACAATGCCCAACTTTACTTGTGACGAATCGGCCATATTACATCACGCCCTTTGTTATCGTAATAGGATCTATTCTGGAGGCACCTTGTTAACAACTCCTTGCTGAGGACAAAGCTTTAAGATGCGTCAGGTGGACGGTGAAAGAGTCAAAGAACTAAAAAAATAAAGAATACAATGAACTGAAACAATTACTTTGCTCACCCGCGACCTTATGATAGCTGGGCCATTCTACTTTTCGTTGACCAGTCATTTTTAGTAATGTGCTCTTCAAATATTTTTTTTACAAAAACGGTAAAGTGCTCGGTTTTATCATTAAAGATTTAAATAGGCACATAATTAAGCTTATATTTAAAATTATCACTACGCATAAAAAGTAATCATTATTATCTATAAAGTAGGTAACGCAGTGGACATGCGTGTCCCCGCCATTTGTATGGAAATTGGTGTATTTTCCGCTGAGTTACCAATTTTTTCCACTAAATTTCTTTGAATTTAAAGTTTTTTTGCTTTAAAATATTAAATTTAGTTATTTCAGTTTTCATATAAGTTATTTACACTTGAAAAAAAACACCAGGTATGCCTTATATTTCACGAAAGATTAATGGTTACTTAAAAGTAGAATGGCCCAGCTACGTTTTATGCAAGAAAAACCGGCCAAGTGCGAGTCGGACTCGCGCACCCGTTCGCGGTTCCGTACAAATTTATATGTATATATGAACATCCAGTCTTATCAGACCCCTGCTCCTAAGCAAAATGTGCGCAGTGTGGGATCATTGCAGATTGGTTACTGATATAGACAGACAGACCAAAAAAAATTATGCTTTCCGCAATTTTTCCTTTATCTGTGCTATAAGACCTTGCTTCGTACCAAATTTCAAGATTCTGAGTTCACGGGAAGTACCATGTAGGTTTTGATTCCCTTGCGAGTGTCGACAATTTGCGGAAATTTGCGGCATAAACGGCTGTATCTCTTGATTGCGTTAAAAATTTATGCTTTTCGCAATTTTTCCTTTATCTGTGCTATAATACGTTGCTTCGTACCAAATTTCAAGATTCTGAGTTCACGGGAAGTACCCTGTAGGTTTTGATTCCCTTGCGAGTGTCGACAATTTGCGGAAATTTGCGGCATAAACGGCTGTATCTTTTGATTGCGTGAAAAATTTATGCTTTTCGCAATTTTTCCTTTATCTGTGCTATAATACGTTGCTTCGTACCAAATTTCAAGATTCTGAGTTCACAGGAAGTACCCTGTAGGTTTTGATTCCTTTGCGAGTTTCGAAAATTTGCGCAAATTTGCAGAATATACGGTATCTTTTGATTGCGTTGGCTTAGAAGAATGATTTTTTCACAGCTCCAAGGGACAGTAGACTTGAGTATTTGATATAAATTTCAGCTAGATACCTCCACGCGTTCCTGAGAAAAAGGGTCTTGACAGACAGACGGACGGACAACAAAGTGATCCTATAAGGGTTCCGTTTTTTCCTTTTGAGGTACGGAACCCTAAAAATGTGTGTTCATGCAGGTCCTCTAACCTCCACACTGTACAAACACACACAAATCACACAAACCCATCTATCACCACCACCAAACAACATTGACCCGTTTCGAACTCAATCAGAGCTCATTCTCAGAGTATCGCAACTTCACTATGCTACCAGATATTAGATAGATGACACTATGATGCCAGATGCTAGATGTTGTTCATTGATATGGACCTCCGCAAAGTAACGCCTGATTCAATAAATTAGGAATAGAAATGTCACGCGAGCTAAAAACGCTACAAGTTAATCAATTAATAGTTAAGCTATCAGTGGCGAAGGGTAACTAACAACCCGATTTCCCCGGGATGACTAAACTTTCGAAGTAACCAAACGCGTCTCTTCCATTACTGCACTTCTTTTCAAGAAGAAGATAAATGGATACATTTTTAGGTCTTTTTGCTCCGGCTTTACTTGCAAAATTTTTCACGCCCCGCCACTGTAAGCTATCAATTAGTTGTTGAGTTATTAAGTAAATCTTGATACACTGCACAACTAAGAAGTTTTTGATTTTTGAGAATGTTAACGATAGGAACACAATTCTATCCATACTTACTATTATGGACGTACGACACACAAAAAGTGTAGCAATATGTTCCTATGGTTCACATAGTCAATATTCAGAAACAAATAGCTGTGCAATTTGTCAGAATTTACTTCATAACAGCTGCTGACTATAGTAGTGGCAGCCTAAAAGTTTGACTTACGGCATCTTAAGAACATTGTGGGTTCAAATACGGGCTTGCACTTTTGATTTTTTCGAAATTCATGTGCGAAATTACACTTGAAATTTATCACGGGCTTTACGGAGAAGGAAAACATCGTGAGGAAACTTACACAACCTGCGAACCAACTCAATGGTGTGTGTGAAGTTTCCAATTCGCACTGATTTTTTTTTAATGAACAATGAACAATGAACAACAATGAACCAATGAACAGCTTGCCGACTAGTGGTAAGTGAGAAGTCAAAGGTAATATCGGCAAACTGTACGTGAAATTAATAGGTAAGTTAGAAGACACAAACACCTAGAGCCCTACTGTTCCTATGTCTCTATGTCCCTAACCTACCACCCTAACCTATGATAGTGTATATATACACACATATAATAATGCGGGATGTCTGTTACCAGGCGACCTAAGATAACAGACGGACTCCTACGGGCAGGAATCAAGGTTGAGGTATTGTGATTTTCTCAGTGGCAGGCGCGCTGGCTCACGCGACTGCTAAGGCTGGGGTGTCTTGGCACCACTGAGAGGAATAGTGTTATGTCGGGGTAGCTCCCAGGGAGTAGCCCTGGATGGGCTTAGGTAAGTAGGATAGCTCCCAGGGAGTAGCCCTGGGCAAGCTAGGTAGGTAGGATAGCTCCCAGGGAGTAGCCCTGGGCAAGCTAGGTAAGTAGGATAGCTCCCAGGGAGTAGCCCTGGGCGAGCTAGGTAAGTAGGATAGCTCCCAGGGAGGCGCCCTGGGCAAGCTAGGAAAGTAGGATAGCTCCCAGGGAGTAGCCCTGGGCAAGCTAGGTACGTAGGATAGCTCCCAGGGAGTAGCCCTGGGCGAGCGAGGTAGGTAGGAGGTGGACTTATGAATTTCCAAGAATGACCACTTTATAAAAAAACCATGTACTTAATTATTTTTCCAGCCGCGTCTGTGACTATATTAATTGCTCAATAAAATGGGTTATTGCAGAGATGGTAATTGAAAAAGGATTACAATAACATTTAATTGGTGAGCACCGTAATCTACTAAAACCTGTGAAATCACAAAAACATGTGCTCATTGACAGCGAGAGAGAGAGACGAAAAAGTGAAGACATCGATTGTAGAAAGAGACAACACACGCTAACATTTCTATTCTTCTAAATTCTGTAGAAAGAGCAACATATATTATTTGCAATGTTTTTATAGCTTTACCTACCTACTACAGTATCAGTAAAGCCCACTTTACGGAATTGATTTTGTACATGTATGGCTAATTTTCGTGTCACAATGGAAAAAGTTAATGGTAATTTTAACTACCTGTTAAAGCAGCTTTAACAGTGTGCAACTTTTTGGTCTTCACCCAACTATGAGGTTAGAAGTTGCAAGAGAAAGATCTTTAAGATAGAGATCTTCTAGAGTTTTCTAGTTTTTTTAACCCCCGACACAAAAAGAGGGGTGTTATAAGTTTGACCGCTATGTGTGTGTGTGTGTGTGTGTGTGTGTGTGTGTGTGTGTGTCTGTCTGTCTGTCTGTGGCATCATAACTCTTAAGGGTGGGCCGATTTGGATGCGGTTTTTTAATTTGAAAGCAGGTTTCTTGGTGATGGTTCTTAGCCATGTTTCATGAAAATTGGTCCAGCCGTATCGAAATTATCAGCACTTTTGTAATTTGAGGAAGGGATCTTAGCTGCATTTACTTTATTTTCAAGCAAATAATGTGACCCATAATTGCGTTGGGGATTTTTATTTTTTTTAATTTATAGTTATTTTTTGATTTGTAGTGTCAAAATTGTTTTATCTAGACACTGGTAAAACTATCCTCTGATGGACATAGGCACATTGTTTACAAAACTATATTCAATTATATATTGTGCAGTTTTAGATGCAATGATGCAAGCAGGTACCACGCTACGCCTTTAGCGATGTCGGTTTTAATTACCTACCAACTTCTGATTCTAGTAGTTACTGGGTGCTAATAATAATTTAAGTTGTTACATAATGTGTCCATTACCGAACCTGCCAATCGGTATCGCGTTAAAATGTTCGTGATGATGTTTTAATTACAAAACAAGGCAGACATTTTAAATACCTCTTAGACGCCTCAAACCTCATGCTTGCTCTCAACTTTTGGGTTTTAGGGTGTCTTTCTTGCTGATACAGTCAGTATGTCAAATTTAATGCCCTGCACAGAGAGGAAATTAGATAATTGTAAGTAACGAAACGACAGAGCAAAAAGAAAATTAAGTGGGAAATAATTAGGTGAGGTTATGTGTTGTATAATAATTAGTCGAAGACTTTGTGCAGTATGTTTGAATCTCAATAATCTATAGATTAGGTAAATATTAATAGATTATTGAGATTTTCATAATTATGGTGATAAAATAAAAAAAACTTCTTTAAATTTATATTGTGAGTATTATGTAACGTGATTGATAAGGTTGCCTAGGCAAGAAGCCATAGTGTCTAACACGCTCGCAATCGTAATTGGATTCGCCGTCTCTGCTGGGTGCGGGCTGCGGTAAATTTGAACGCATGCACACGATCACAACAAGGGCCCAAGGGCAAGACCTTAAGGTCTGCATTCAACGGCAACGGAACGATAACGGATAAAGGAGAGTTGATATAGTGGTAAAGAGAGTCGCGGTGAGTCGTGTTAGCGTTGGGCATCGTTCCGCGGTCACCTTGCTCTACAGGCATGGTGCGGGCGCAGCGCAGGGCGAGAGTGGGCGACCTCATATAGCGTGCGCGGGAGGCGTTTCCTTTATTTGTTGGTAGTGCGTTGCGCGCGAGTGACGTACTGGACACCATGCGGACGATATTGGTGAGTGCCGGATATTGCATCCCCAAAGTGTTTAATCAATGTAGAATAAATGAAATAGAAGAACAATAACTTTCTTTTCAACTGACTTGAAATTCAATCAATTATTAAAATAAAATTTACAAAATTAATTTTAATTTTACGGTGATTTCAAACCATTCTTTAATTAAGTCAGTAAAAGTGTTTTATTTAATTATTTTTAAGTGTCTAATATTTTTTTTTTACATTTTTTCGAAGGTTTTAAGCGTTTGTGTCTGTTGTTGAAGAAAAGAATTAGTGAAACTTTTAAAAATTATTAGTGCTATCAATTATCATTATTTCGTGAAAAATTAACGGTTGTAGGTAGGTACTCGTAACGCGCTAAGCACACGTGAACAGAATAAAACTTTTTGCATTTTTTCAACAAATTTTAACTTGATGGTACTTATCTAGTGCGTACATACTTTACTAACCGATTTCTACGGCCCTTGACAATAATTAGAAAGTGTCCAAGCCAGTTTTCAGTAATTTACGAGTACTTCAACGCAAACAGGCTACCGTGACTGCTATAATTATCATCCATATTTTTTCCTGGGGCAGAAATAATTTATTGATAAACCAGCCCAGCGTTAAATATACGATTGCGTTACAAGCAATAGTTTACAATAATTTAAAGCGATAGTAACCGCAGGCGCGGGTACAACAACACAACCTTGAAGCAAGCTCACAGGTCACTTATGCTGTGTAAGAAATCTCAAGTCACCTTTCGACAAAACAAAAATGTTGCTCTCCTTAATAACGAGGCGGAACTAATTGTCCAGTTCGAACGCATTATTTGGCAAGTACGTTGTCGTATTAACGACTCAATTACGTAAAGCCTGCTTATGGACAAATGTTAGTGGTTACGTTACTAGCTACGACTGCTATTACAGGCCTACGGTCTAGCCGCTGGGTGTAGGTGCAAACAGATACCAATCGAACTACTATTTCAACAGTTTATAATTATTTAACCCGTGTTCAGGTGCAGTTTCTAAACTATGATACCTAATAAAATTAATTTTGAAAATTGAATATTTTTCTTGTGTGAGTTTAATGCAGGAAATGCCAGAACTTTGTAAAGAGAGAGAGATTGATTATTGATTGGCATATAATAGTAGATTGTACAACGAAAGCATAAAACGAGCCATTTTACCCGAGACGTTCATATGGCCACCGAGCCGGTATGTGTCTATGTCGAAAGTAAATGGGTTTATTGATCGAGTTTTACACCCTGCTTTTCACTTCGATTGCAAAAAAATTAACAGCAACATTGAAAAAATATACTTATCTAATATATAAAAATCTCATGTCACGGTGTTTTGGTATCGAACTCCTCCGAAACGGCTTGACCGATTTTTTTAAAACTTTTTTCTCTGTATTTCGTAGGTCTGAGAATAGGTCGTAGGCTATTTCTTATACTCCTATTTTTCGCGGACGGAGTCGCGGGCAACAGCTAGTATTTTATAAATTTCTACTATTTGCGTCTGTTTGCGCCTGATTGCCTTAGTCCTAGACGACGATTTTACTTTATGTACTAGTGCATAAAAAGCCATTTTATGCAGCATTCTCTCGACATAAAGAACAACTTTGCGAGCATGAGAAGTGAAAAACTTTCTAGTTTCATGAGTACCCAGTTACGGAAGACTTTTCATTTATAGACAAAAATCTTATCTTAATATTATCAAAAGGTTCAACAGTTTAAAAATAATATTTTGCTGAATCATAAGACAGCAAACACAAAATTAAAAAAGTTTATTTCATTACGTGATATGATATAAGTGTTGTCAAAATAACTGCGCCTTGAACTATTTATATAACAATGCAAGTAGAGCGTAGACCTTTTCGATCGTATGATCTTGAATCTCTGGCTTAGAAATAACAGGTGTTAGGTGCGGTGCAGTGACAGTTTAATAACATGGTCATAATTTCCGTGTCCAACGTACTTGTATGCATTTACGATACATATGTCACCTTCATTCATCGACCGTGTTAAAAATGTGCATTAGGAACCGTTCCTTAAAGCTGACCTTGTTTTTATTTCGCTACTTATTTCAGGATTCGTTCTACAACTGATCTGAGGTCATTCAGTTTCAACTTCAATTATTGAAGCTTCAAAATTCCGATGTCATGAAGACTTAAGATTTATTTCCATCACTTTAACGCTATTTATTTACCTAAAATAACCATGAGTCTCGATTCATAAATACTTTTTAAAAGGAATCCCGAATAATTCTGCAGATATTTGTTAAATGATTTTCATCCAATGTTATTATTCAAAATGTACCTGAAATCGATCGAAAATCGACCAATAAAGTAATTTTATGAGAACTATGTTCATTTTGAAATTTCCTGAAAAACGTTAATTTTATGACACATTGTTTAAGTTATACTCGATCTGTCATGGACCGAGTGATTAATAAGGGCATTATGAATAATGACAAAGCTATACCGGGCCAAGTGATTAATTATTGTCTAAGCTTTATTATTTATGTATGTATATATGTAAAACTCTTCATTATAAGTAGATAAAAACATGAAATTGACAGACATGACTTGACATACATGATGCATATCACATGGGTATGTATTACAATACCGAAGTACGAAAGACCGAATGTATTAAAACATCGAATGGGTCAAAAGACCGACACAATTTTTTTCTGAAACCGTGAATTCTCAGAATTTATTAAAACGGGCATCATACAGAACCCATTACGTTAGGTTAGGTTTGTTTTATAACAATCTTAAAAAGTTAACGGTTTCAGAAAAAATTGTGTCGGTCTTTTGACCCATTCGATGTTTTAATGCATCCGGTCTTTCGTACTTGGGTATTGTAATACATACCTATGTCACATACATGAATTTATGACACTGACTGATCTTTATGAATATTGCTGCGTGATAGTCGGGCAATTTGAAAATGATAAAAAATATATTATATTGAACTAGCTTTTGCCCGCGGCTTCGCTCGCGTGTACCATGAGAATTCCAAAGAACCAAGATATCAAGCAAGCCAGCATACAGGCAAGCAAGCAAGCATGCAAGCAAGATTGCTTGCGTGACAATGGGACCATCTCAGGAGTATAAAAAGAATTTTTAAAATCGGTCCACAATTGACCGAGAAATCGGTGAACATACCTACATAAAAAATACATAAAATGGAATGCATAACCTCCTCCTTTTTTTGAAGTCGGCTAAAGAGCCCTGTGCGGCCTACTTACAGTATAAACTTATGAATTTTGAAATTTTAGCTTACAACCAGTAAAAATAAATAAATAAAATAAATATCACGGGACAATTCACACCAATTGACCCAGTCCCAAAGTAAGCTAAGCAAAGCTTGTGTTATGGGTACTAAGCAACGGATAAACATACTTATATAGATAGATAGGTACATACTTAAATATATATTAAACACCCAAGATCCGAGAACAAATTTCGTATTTTTCATACAAATATCTGCCCCGACACGGGAATCGAACCCGGGACCTCAAGCTTCGTAGTCAGGTTCTCTAACCACTAGGCCATCTGGTCGTCTGTACCAGTAAAACGCAAAATCCCATTTTTTCCCGTTCCCGTAAGAATTTCGAAAAATACTTTCTTAATACGGGGAAAGTCCTCTCTCAATGCTCCTCTACACTCCCCAAGCAACTCATGCCGAATTTCAGCTTTCTACGACCAGTAAATCGAAAAATCCCGTTTTTTCACGTTCCCGTGGGAATTTTGGAAAGTCCTCTCTCAATGCTCCTCTACACTCCCCAAGCAACCTCATGCCGAATTTCAGCTTTCTACGACCAGTAAAACGAAAAATCCCGTTTTTCCCGTTCCCGTGGGAATTTTGGATAGTCATTTCTTAATGCTCTTCTACACTCCCCAAGTAACCTACCTATTTTCCAAATTTCAGCTTTCTACGACTAGTAAAACGAAAAATCCCGTTTTTTCCCGTTCCCGTGGGAAATTTGGAAAGTCCTCTCTCAATGCTCCTCTACACTCCCCAAGCAACCTCATGCCGAATTTCAGCTTTCTACGATCAGAAAAACGAAAAATCCCGTTTTTCCCGTTCCAGTGGGAATTTTGGACAGTCCTCTCTTAATGCTCTTTTACACTCCCCAAGGAACCCACTTGCCAAATTTTTGCTTTCTACGACCAGTAAAACGAATCCCGTTTTTACCCGTTCCCGTGGGAATTTTGGAAAGTCCTCTCTCAATGCTCCTCTACACTCCCCAAGCAACCTCATGCCGAATTTCAGCTTTCTACGACCAGTAAAACGAAAAATCCCGTTTTTTCCCGTTCCCGTGGAAATTTTGGATAGTCCTCTCTTAATGCTCTTCTACACTTCCCAAGCAACCTACATGCCGAATTTCAGCTTTCTACGACCAGTAAATCGAAAAATCCCGTTTTTACACGTTCCCGTGGGAATTTTGGAAAGTCCTCTCCTAATGCTCCTCTGCACTCCCCAAGCAATCTACATGCCGAATTTCAGCTTTCTACGACCAGTAAAACGAAAAATCCCGTTATTTCCTTATCCCGTGGGAATTTCCAAAAATCCTTAAAACCGTTTTTTACTATTATAATTACCTACTTTTATGCCAAATTTGAGAAGTCTAGTCATTATAGTTCATAGGTTTCCGTTGAACAGAATAATAAATCCCGTTTATTCCTTATCCCGTGGGATTTTTGAAAAATCCTGAAATTAATGTTTTAACTAATGTAATACCTACTTGTGTATCAAATTTGAAGAGTCTAGTTATTATAGTTACTGATATAGGGTCACTCGGAATCGTATATATAAATCCCGTTTTTTCCCGTTCCCGTTGTAATTTTGGAAATTCCTCTCACAATGCTCCTCTACACTCGCCAAGCAACATTCATGCCGAATTTCAGCTTTCTACGACCAGTAAAACGAAAAATCCCGTTTTTTCCTTATCCCGTGGGAAATTCCGAAAATCCTTAAAACTACTATTAATAATTACCTACTTCTATGCCAAATTTGAAGAGTCTAGTAATTATAGTTCATAGGATTCCGTTGAACTGAATATATAAATCCCGTTTATTCCTTATCCCGTGGGAATTTTGAAAAATCCTGAAATTAATGTTTTTATTATTGTAATACCTGTTTGTGTATCAAATTTGAAGAGTCTAGTTATTATAGTTACTGAGATACGGTCACTCGGAATCGAATCTATAAATCCCGTTTTTTCCCGTTCCCGTGGGAATTCCCGAAAATCCTTCCTTAGTGGATGCCTACATTGTATAAGGTATCTATGTGCACAATTTCAAGTCTCTAGGTCCAGTTGTTTGGGCTGTGCGTTGATATATCAACAGTCAGTCAGTCAGTTTAGAATTTTATATATATAGATGGGGTGCAGAGGGCAAAACAAACGCTAACGCTAACGCAATCTTCTGTAGCTAAAAAAAAATGTGCAAACGATAGGAACGTGTCAGGTTATGTGAGGAACGTAAGTAAATAGGCTAGGTCAGGATAGAATTGCGTCAAGGCGCGAAGCGCCTAAAAAACGCGGAGTAGGAGGTCCGCAAAGCGGAGCTCGCTCCGTCGACATTGTCACATCACATGGCCCAAATAAACGTGTTTTATAAAAATAATAGTAATGAAACATGTTTTTTATTACTCTGTGCTATTTATTAGTAGATGATAAACAATAGTCGTATGTATAATGCACGGGCAATTTAATTATTTGAAAGTTATTATCAATTTGTCATTTCATATTGGCCATTTTTCATAATGCCCGGGCATTATGTGTTACCCGTTTATCACTTGGTCCATAACACATCCATTTGTAACCAAGTTTTACACACTTTGTCATAAATAATGAGGTTCACCTCGCATTATAAGGAGCACTGCCCCTGACACCGAGCTTACAAGAGTATCTTACGTACTCTTTTTTTACATAACAACGAGTTTTATTCATGCTTCATATACCACAAGTATGTAAAATAACGCAACTTTGATGAAATAAGGTAGAGTTACTGCCTAATGTATCACATTTCATTACAATACATACTATAGTAAAGTAAAGGCCAAGTAAATAGTTTCACTAGTGGTCCACTACTAGACTGGTTTAAATCCGCTATATTTGTATATTTACATCTATACAAATATTTATATAAATGTAGAGCTATCTGTAAGTAGGGGTAATCTCTAGAACTGATAAACCGATTTTTATAATTCTTTCACTGATGGAAAGCTACGTTATCTCTGAATTCAGCACCCTTATTTCGATTCATCACAATATATTTGTTTAAACGTTGTATGTCAGCTAAGGGAGTGGTAGGTACTGACTTAAGGTGGACACCTTATTCACCGAAAGCAGGGTGACCCAATTCTAAAGTACCTACTTACATAATAATATAACCATCGGATTTTAACGGATTGCGTGGACTTCAATATTTGCAATTTCCTCTTGATTCAAGAAAATTGAAACGGATATAAAACACCCCCTTAAGAATATTAAAGTTATGGCGAGGAGTCTATATCAAGCGATGAACGAAAACGTGATAGGTACACCTGTCACGGGGTTTAAATGACATAACATGGGTATTACGGAGCAAAGCAAACCTATCACAGAATATGATAGACATCCGCGCTAGTGTCTAGTTCGCCCGTTGCCGCGAAGTTCACAGAAGGACTCAACTGTTTTCAATATCTTGGTCAACAAATTAGCAAAGTTATAAAATTTAGATACCCTTAAATAGCAAAATTAGTCTTTCATGACACTAATTAATAGTAAATGTCACCATCTCCCATCGACTAGCGTTGCAAGCAAGTTAATATGCAATCTTTAATTTGATTGTAAGGGGTGCTAATTTCATTGCTAATGCGAACGCGAAACGTGAAGTGATTTTGAGATTAAATTTAATTTTTTTACACTTAACTACTTCATATTTCACTGTGACGCCAACTATTTTCTACGACAGTATTTTTCAACCTTTTTCATGATGCGACCCCCGAAGTATGAAAAAATATTTCGCGACCCCCGACCCTTCGCTTTTTTATCATGTATGTATGTGTATGTTACAGTGTTACAAATATTCATTCCATACGACCTCCTTTATAATCTTTATTGTTTTTTTACTAAAGTTCTCTCGATGTCTGGCGACCCGCCTACAGAAGCTTCGCGACCCCCCAGGGGGCCGCGACCCACAGGTTGAAAAACACTATTCTACGATATGGTAACCTTATTATTAAGTAGGTACATAATACTTAGTTCAATTACCTAAGGCGCACTTTCCCTGATTTCTATAGCGCAGGTGCCTCGTTAACTCGTGACAATTTTCTTATGTTCGCAATTTAGCTGATAATAATTAATGATGAAAACTAGCTGACACGAAAAAATATGCGCTGAAATTTATTTTAAATTAAGTATGTATGAGGAATATTAAAAACCGCAAGTTAATTGGAACTACCGCGCGTTTTTTTTACATTTGTTACGAAGAGTTTTCATTTCACGTAGATATGTGTGCAGATTTAAACTCGGGATTAATCTAAGTTCTTTCTCGAGTAAAACAAAACTAGAGTTATAGTAGTTAAGTAATACAAAATACAACAATGTTCTAAATTCTAAATCATGTAGACGACCAGATGGCCTAGTGGTTAGAGAACCTGACTATGAAGCTTGAGGTCCCGGGTTCGATTCCCGTGTCGGGGCAGATATTTGTATGAAAAATACGAATGTTTGCTCTCGGGTCTTGGGTGTTTAATAATATATGTATTTAAGTATGTATCTATCTATATAAGTAAGTATGTTTATCCGTTGCCTAGTACCCATAACACAAGCTTTCCTAGCTTAGTTTGGGACTGGGTCAATTGGTGTGAATTGTCCCGTGATATTTATTTATTCATGATGTGTCTTGTGATGTTAATATGTATATGTATTTTTTTATGTATGAGTATACAGCAAAGGAAAATTACTTAGCGCCAGTCGCATGAACGGCAGTTTGCTGATTCGGGACTATTTCATTACATGAGCATTTTTTTTAATAATTCTTGTTTTGCTTTTATTTCCATGCCGTCACGAATAAATGCTTTCTTTCTTTGTTTGTTTAGTCAACAAATATGGGCTTAATTCCGCGAAATGGCAAACAATAACAATAAGGGCCATACACAGCGTAGAAATAAAAGTTGTCTCTCCTGTGAACATGAAATTAGCAACTTAGTTGAGTCTGCTTAGTTGAAATATATGGTTTCACGGGATGACCGTAAAAGTAATAAAAAAAAAAAAAAAAAAATGAAGTTGAAGAAAATAAAAAATAAATAGAAAAAGATACTTCATACTTAACTTGTAAAAGTTGGCCTAGTAGCGCCGTCTCTTGGTCCAGGTGAGCGGGTAGCTCCGAAGGAGTGTTGAAGTCTCTCGGTAGAGGGCATAACATAGATGCGCTTTATCACTGCCTAAATGTGATTATAACAGACTGAAGTGTACGATGTATGGGAAAGATTCGTCGCTAACTTCTAGACCAGTGATGGTGTAGGGGTAAGCACGCAGCACGGAACGCTGAGGACCTGGGTGCGATTCCCAGCATTGGTCTTTTTTCTGGGGTTTTTCTGTGCATCTATATTTCAGTTTGTATTTAGTTTGAAATATTAAGTTTTATTTAAAATGGGCCGAAAGTCAGCCAAGCGTCCCACACGCCGATGTTGATTTGACTAAAAAATATTGGCTGTACAGGGTGAAATTTAGAACGTGATACAAAATAAGTGTTTCTAGCTTAGTTAATGCTAATGCTGGACAACATAATGCATTTACCCAGTTGTTAGAATTAGTATTGTTAAATTTGAGTTGTCCATACATTTAGTTCATAATTTAACTAGGTACAACAAAGTATGAAAATCCAAAATTTTATCGGACCAATTTCAACAATTGATAATGTAATATCTGAAAACTAATATTTAATATTCATAACAACACAACTATCCTAGGCTAAAAATAAGTATGTACCTACAATAAGATAAAAAAAAATATATAAAATAATGATAATTGAGTAAATGCATTATGTTATTCAGCATTAACTAAGCTTGAAACACGAATTTTGTATCACGTTAAAAATTTCACCCTGTATATCTTTTGTCATGTCCACATGAGAGATTCAACTAAAAAAAATGTGTACCTATGACCCATAATGAACTTCTCAATAAGATGTTACGAACTAACGATTCACGTTCTACTGCAACGAGTTCACCCGGTCTCGGGTCGAAGTGACTTTGTTTTCAAACGCTGTAATTATGAATGTTGCCGGCATTTGCTTAATTAAGCGTAACTGTTACAGCACTCGCTATGCTACGTGGAAACATCGTAACTTACGAGAATCCTAGTTGCGAACTTTGCTTATGTGCATACCTACTTATTATCTCGTACCTAGCTATGTATGACACTAGTAATCTATGTTAAAAAGGAACTAAGTTGTTGACGAAGTTAAAGATCCCATCAATGTTTACCTCTATTCAAATAATGCCAATAAGAGACATTTTTAACCGACTTCAAAAAAAAAGGAGGTTTGCAATTCGTCTGTATGTTTTTTTTTTTTTTTTTTTTTTTTTAATGTTTGTTACGCGATTACTCCCTCAATTGTGAACCGATTTTCAAAATTCTTTTTCGTTTGAAACAGTATACTCCTGAGGTGGTCCCATTGGCACCAAGTCAAGATCTGATCATGGGATCCTAGAGAAATCGAGGGCAACCTTCAAATTTTACAGGCAAACCTATAGTGATTTTAGCATTTTTAGTATCAAATGAAGTATTTGCATTCAGAAAGTATCATTTGGTAAGCTGGACCTGATGAAGAAGACCGTAGATGGCCAACAGAACTCCTCAACGGGTCAAATCTTGCAAGTTAAATTTGACCCACTTCCCGGTTTCCAATTGAGCTGAAATTTTGCAGACATGTGTGAATTGGATGACAATGCAATATTATTATGACATGGAGCTGATCTGATGATGGAGCTGAAAGATGGCCATAGAAACTCTGTAATAAAACGATACGACCGCATTGAGTTTGAGCTCATTTGATTTGTCTTGACGAGTACTTTGATCCTAGATGGTAACTAGGGTCTGAAGATGGAGTTGGAAGGTGACCATAAGAACTCCGTAATAAAACGACATAACCCCATCGAGTTTGGGCTCGTTTGATTCGTCTTGACGAGTACTTTGGTAACCAGGATCAAAAAGTACAGTCAGCAAAGAGTGCCTGTTGTATCGCATAATGTTGATTGTTCTAAAATTTTCTGGCGAAGAATGTTTGGCATACTGTTGAAAGTCCTGAAGCATATTTGTTCGTCCTTATATTGATAACAAGAACATCGAATTAGCTACAACGTTTTATTACTAATATTAATTGGCCAAAGCAGTCCTAAGAATTGTGTAAGTTATTCACCTAAACTATAGTAAGTAGGTATGCCACCTACAAAGAAAAGGGGGCAATATAAAATACCTACAAACCACCTCTCGCTTAACCTTGTTAGGTTCGTTAGTTATCTTGCGTCCCGTAGAGTGGGAATGAAAGTCAAGTTAGCGGAGGGGGGCTCGGGGGGCAAAGCCCCCGCAATAAAAAAATAATTTCAAACCATCCCCCGTTTAACCTGGTTAGGTTCGTTAGTTACCTTGCGCTCCTCAAAGTGATATTAAAGGGGGGGGGCTCGGGGGGCGAAGCCCCCCGCAATAAAAAAAAATACTTTCAAACCATCCCCCGTTTAACCTGTTTATGTTCGTTAGTTACCTTGCGCTCCTCAAAGTGATATTAGACGGGGGGCTTGGGGGGCGGAGCACCCCGCAATAAAAAACCTGTCAAACCGCCTCCCGTTTAACCTAACCAGATTCGTTAGTTATCTTGCGTCCCTTAGAGTGGAAATAGAAGCCCCGCTGTTGGAGGGGGGCACGGGGGGCGGAGCCCCCCGCAATAAAAATACCCTAAACCACCTCCCGTTTAACCTTGTTAGATTCGTCAGTTATCTGGCGTCCCTCAGAGTGGAAATAGAAGCATCGCTACCGGAAAGGGGACTCGTTCGGCGGAGCCCCCCGCAATAAATAATACTTTCAAACCATCCCTCGTTTAACCTGGTTAGGTTCGTTAGTTACCTTGCGCTCCTCAAAGTGATATTAGGTGGGGGGGCTCGGGGCGCAGAGCCCCCCGCAATAAAAAAATCTGTTAAACCAGCTACCGTTTCACTTGGTTAAATTCGTCAGTTATCTTGCGTCCCTCAGAGTGGTAATAGAAGCCTCGCTACTGGAACGGGGGGCTCGGGGGGCAGAGCTTCCCGCATTAAAAAAATACCTTCAAACCACCCCCGTTTAAGATAAGATAAGATAAGATAAGATAAAAAAAACTTTATTTTTCACAACACAAGGCACACACAAAAAAACCTGGTTAAGTTCGTTAGTTACCTTGCGATCCTCAGAGCGTAAACAGAAGCGGGGCTTCGTTTACTGGCTACGCCTACGCATCTTTTTTATACCAATACAACTAAAAAGCCAAAAATATTTTTTTTTAAATAAAAAATAGAACCGCCTTCAAAAACACCCAAAAAAATATTAAATAAAAATTTAACCGACTATAATGAGCATTATAATATCTTTCTACTAATCTGTTTGAAGTCGGGCCTCAGCTCGAGCCACCAGGAGTGGACCTAGTAATTAAATTAATAAATAAATATCCCGGGACAACTCACACCAATCGACCTAGTCTCAAAGTAAGCAAAGCTTGTGTTATGGATACTAGGCAACGGATAAACATACTTATATAGATAGATACATACTTAAATACATATTATACACCAAAGACCCGAGATCAAACATTCGTGTTTTTCATACAAATATCTGCCCCGACGCGGGAACCGAACCTGGGACCTCAAACTTTATAGTAGTAATTTAACTTACCTACCTATTATACCTACTATCTGTTGGGCTTCCACCACTCCTGCTAGCTCGTGCTGAGGCCCGACTTCAAACAGATTAGTAGAAAGATATTATAATGCTCATTATAGTCGGTTAAATTTTTATTTAATATTTTGTTGGGTGTTTTTGAAGGCGGTTCTATTTTTTATTAAAAAATTTTTATTTGGAAAAAAAATCTAAATATTTCCTATCTAAATTTCATAATGTACCTAATATAATCTGAATGCTTATGCTTATTATCTCTCAACGAATAGCAAATATAAAGGCTTTACCGCTTAAATGCCAATGAATGAGTAATACTTACCTTACAAAAGACTTCAACGAGCCACACGCCCGCCGCCCCACGCTTTAAAGAAACAATACTTACATTAACCTACGTTAAATTATATTTATAAATTAAAGTATAAGCAAACATGGATGTCGTAATGGTTGTATATTGTAACTAGGTACATAACAAAAAACAGTCATTGCTGTTAACCATCAGCGTTTTTAAAATAATTGCAGAATCGACAATTAAGTATCTATAAAATGTTTATGCAAGAATCTTAATTGCTGACGTCCCCAAAACCACGTCCAAAAGGCAATTAATCGATATCCTTGAAATAAAAATACACAAAAAATTAAAAATTATTCGCGTCATTTATTTCAAGTACAGCTTTCAGTTTTTGCAATTTTCCCATAAATTATCCGGTTTTTTTGCTGGCGACAACTATCCATTCCAACGTCACCTTGAGTCGCGGAAGCGCGTGCGCCGGTCGGCCTCACTGCCGGCACGCCGAAAATTTCTTAAAGCATATTTCAGATTTAAGTTCTCACACGAGACCAATACTTATCTAGGTCTCTACCTAGGAGCTGGAATGTTTGTGAAGTTCTTAAATGATTCAAAGATAAAGATAAAGATAAAGATAAAGATAAAGATAAAGATAAAGATAAAGATAAAGATAAAGATAAAGATAAAGATAAAGATAAAGATAAAGATAAAGATGTTTTATTTGTTTAAACATGAGTATCAGTAAATACAGTTGGTCACATAAAACATTAAGTCCTTCATGCTTTGCCTTGCGGCGTACAATTTTTTTTTTATTGCATTGTGTGCTAATAAAACAAAATAAAAATCACAACAGTTGAATCCACAAAAATCAAATAATATGTCAAAAGTAATTATATCAAAGAGTCAAGGATACAATTAAATCGGTTTATTGCAAGTAAAGCAAACGCGCAATTGTTCGCCGTTCTAATAGGTTCCTGATTTTGGTGGCTCAATTATTGAAATGAGTGGTTTGAACTTTTGATAGAGTTTACAGGAAGAGTTTTTGTTAGATCTCTGTGATGATGTTAGTTATTGAGCATTTTTTTTATTAATTGGGGTAGGTACACCTAAATGGAATACCTAATTGGAATACACCTAAAGCTATTCTTAAACTGCTGACGGTCGTAACAATATCAAAGGATTTCGGAATCGAGATTGGTACCTACCTAGTGATTATCTATAATTTATTTCAGCGAAATTTCATCGATTACCAACCATTTTAGGCACAGAAAGGTGCAGTAACATCGTTTCCGCATGCCGCGGGGTTATTAGTTACCACTGTGAATCGACAAATGGCGGTTGTTTGTAAATAAAGTGGTGACAAAGGTCGGTGCATTGCATCACGCAAGTGCGGACCCATTAAGATCGATTTCCGAAAGTGGAGTAACCATTTGCATGGCTTGCGACAGCCGTCAACGCCGACAACGAGCTTAATGCTCGAGTTTCTCAATTACATATTAATAGCTCTTAATTGATGACAGAAAACCTTCGCCAATCGACGCACATTCATCAAATTGAAAGACATAACGAAGCATTACAAATTACTCGTGAATGCGATAATCAAAGTTAATAACAGATTTTAAATTAACTTCAGTTAGTTTTTTACAACCGCAATACTCGTGCATTGTAGCGTTGAATTGAAAATCTACATACGCACTGTCAGTCATAGCAATATTTCAGAACAGGGCCGGATTTCGCAACAGCCCCGGGGCCTCCACAATAGAGGGGCCCCCACAATAGAAACTTCGGATAAAAAATAGTCAAATTCCGACGCGTAATTATTTGGATCATCATCATCATCATCCCAGCCTATATAAGTCCAACTGTAGAGCACAGGCCTCCTCTCAGAATGAGAGGGCTTGGGCCGTAGTTCCCACGCGGGTCCAGTGCGGATTGGGAACGTCACACACACCATTGAATTTCTTCGCAGGTGTATGCAGGTTTCCTCAGGATGTTTTCCTTCACCGTAAAGCTCACGGTAAATTTCAATTGTAATTTCACATATAAATTCCGAAAAACTCAAGAGTTGCGAGCCGGGATTTGAACCCACGACCCTCTGCTTGAGAGACCATAGGTCAAACCACTAGGCCATCACGGCTTTTTTATTATTTGGACATGTGGAAAATAATTTGTGGACAGGGGGCCTCCACTCCTTTTATGCCCCGAGGCCGCCAAATCTCTAAATCCGGCCCTGTTTCGGAAGTGCAGTTCCTGCTATTGGAAATTAGGTTGAATAATAATTATTATCGTTTCTGAAGACTCAGCTCATTAGGCACATCTTACATCAACTTATTTACGTGTAGGTAGATTTTCTTTTCATTTTCATAATTAGATAAGACTAGGCGCCAATGCAACAATAGATTAGATAAGTTTGCTTTCATTTTCCACTTCAGAGCACGAAAAACAACGAAACGTCATGCATAATTTTTAATAACTCTTACACTTTCAAACCTCACGTTGACGAATATAATATCAAGTCTTGTCTTCAACGTAGTAAACCGAATACCTACTTCCAGAGTTTACATAAAGATTTCTAGTTCTAGATATTGCGCCGGTGGTATTTGGTCTAGCTTTCGTACCGGTCTTGATGCAATCCTGTATAAGTACGTTATGATATCATTGGCGCGGTAGGTAGATAGGTACTTTTATGTTGAGCATAACAGAATCCGATCAAGGCGCGTGGTCAGCACTGCGGTAGGTCAGCGATACTCGCGAGTCGCGACTGTCGCGAGCAAGGTCCACAAGTTCCACAACACTTGAAAGTGGCGCGTTGCATGCCGACATTCCTGCGACGAAATTACTATAAGTATAAACTAAGCAATAAAGCTTTAATGTATGTACAGTCGACTTGCAAAGATATCGATACGGTCAAAGTTATAAAAATATGTACCTACCTATACACGACGACGATAAGTCGTGTATACAAATTTTTGTAACTTTGGCCGCATCAATCTCTTTGTAGTCGACTGTACCAAATAAATATAGAGGGGAGAAGTAGAGTTCCTTTTAACCAACGCGTTACTTTCTTTACATCCATCACCATCAAATCGACGTCCTAGAAATAAGCTACATTAAAAGTTGAAGTACCTAAGTAGGTACTTATTAAGAACAATGCCGAGAAATCTATACCCCCTTTGACCGCCACGCATCGTTTTTGTTTGGAACAAAATTGATTCTTATGCGGATGCGGGTAGGTTTAATTTTGTATTACCGTACTGTCGTCTATAGCCGACGCTGGCGGTCAAAAGGTTTATATAAAGCTGAAGAGTTTGTTTGTTTGTTTGAACGCGCTGATCTCAGGAACTACTGCTCCGATTTGAAAAATTCTTTCAGTGTTAGATAGCCCATTTATCGAGGAAGGCTATAGGCCATATATTATCACGCTAACACCAATAGGAGCGGAGCGGAGCGGAAGAATGTTTCAAAATCGGGGGTTTTTGAAGTAAAACTTCTATATCTCGGGATCTACTGCTCCGATTTGAAAAATTCTTTCAGTGTTAGATAGCTCACTTAGATAGGGCAGGTTGGGAGCGGGTGGGGGGGCGAGTTGGGAGCGGGTTGGGAGCGGGTTGAGAGCGGGTTGGGGGCGGGTTGAGAGCGAGTTGGGGGCGGGTTGGGGGCGGGTTAGGAGCGGGTTGGGGGCGGACTGGGAGCGGGTTGGTTTATTACGAAGTTTCACTTCTTCCGGAAGGATCTAAGGAGAGCCATAATTGACGAAAAAGCAAACTGGATAAAAAAATAAGCTGCCCAAATTACTAATTCCACGCGGACGGAGTCGCGGGCAAAAGCTTATTATATATAAGGATACTGACACTACTCAGTTCCCTAATATTTTTTCAAGTTAAATGTAACTTAGGTACCATTACCACTTTGTCAGCCTGATTGATTAGTATGTTTTCCAATGCCTACAACTCCCTACCACTAAAAAAATTAAAGATCTCCGAGCTAAGCAGC
Organism: Archips crataeganus; assembly: GCA_947859365.1. Lineage (NCBI taxonomy): Eukaryota > Metazoa > Arthropoda > Insecta > Lepidoptera > Tortricidae > Archips > Archips crataeganus. The sequence goes on along the minus strand of OX402056.1, from coordinate 11,899,098 downwards.
GGACAGACGGGGATAGCGAAACTATTCCTCCTTTTCTAATGGTTCCTTGTTTTCTAATGGAACCATAAAAAACAGACACTACGTAAATTCATGTCGTCGTATGTGTGAAAAATAGGTACTTAATTAAGTGTCAAGTTTTTTCCAGAGTTCTTCATTGTGCATTCAAATGCGTTGTTACTTTTCTTAAAGTTCAACTACTTAGTAGACTTTTAAAAATGAAACTTTTGGTAAATATTATGTTTTGCCCGTTACAGATCTTAGCGGTTTGCGCAGTCTCAGTGTATGCACAGTACGGCGACGGACCTGCCCCTCCGAGACTACAAATTCCTGGTGCCATCGCTCTCGGCGGGCCCCCTCGCGGCGGGTTTCGGCAGGGGAGGCTGCAAAGCGGTCCTCCGCCTGGCGCGGTGCCGAGGATCAGGCGTCCCGGCCTAGGCAGGCCCTCCTTCAAATCTGTAGACGCAGCGCCCAGACCGAGTCTGCAGTCTATCGAGGAGCCATCCAAACCGGTAACAGAAGAACCAGAAGACGAGGTTGAAATCAACACGCCGACAGCCTTCGTTTCCAGCGTTTTCACAACACCGGAACCTCAAAATGATTACTTCGATTTCTCTACCACGTCACAACCTAAACCACCAATTGCTTTCAACCCGGCTCCGTTCCAGCAGTCTTCCACGCCGTCCATCGTAAAACCAGAGCCGGTCAGGCCCACGCAATACAGGCCCTTGTTGCAACCTCAATCTTTCAATCCCGTCAGGAACGAACCTTTCAGGCCACAGCCAGTGCGTCTTCAGCCCTTATCGAGCAGGCCCCAGCGGCCGTCGTTCAGGCCTGAACCAAAACCCTTAGCAGAGGATGAAGACGAAGCGCCCCTTCAGCCCGTCAGGCACAGGCCGCAGCAGCAAGAGCAAGTCAACCGCGCCCCAGCGAAGCCCTTCGTTCAACAGAAATACACGCCTTCCAACTCGAGGGAAAAGAAACCTGTCGCTCAAATCATTCGGAAATACCGAGATGAGAATGAGGATGGTAGCATTACGTGGGGATTCGAAAATGACGATGGTTCTTTCAAAGAGGAAACCATTGGCGTGGACTGCGTCACGCGCGGTAGGTACGGCTACGTAGACCCTGATGGCTTGAAACGGGAGTACAATTACGAGACTGGTATCGCATGCGACAAGAGCAAGGAGCAGGCGGGAGAGAAAGGGTTCATAGACTATCAGGAAAACAAAGCAGTCCTACCTAATGGTATCACAATTGATCTCAATCAGATGGGTAAAAAATCCAAGAGGCCATTTAGGTCACCCAGTAACCACTAGGTCTTAGGAATATATTTATTCATAGTGAAATCTAATTCAAATAAGGACTTCAAATATTCGTTATCTTGTCATAAACAAGTATAGTGTAATACATGAATGAAGATGATAATTAAGGGTAGAGTGAAATAAGTTTTTGATTGCTTGTATGTTGCAAAAATGTGAAATAAAAGGAATGTATGCAATTAAAAACATTTAATTAAGATTTTTGTTTTATTAGCTATTTTTGTGTCATTATGACAATAAAGAGTCAATACAGAACCTTTAAAACACCAAAAAAAGTAACCATCACAAAGTAAGTCATGGCCTCCATTTAATTTAAATTCTATATTGTCACAATCTTATTACAAATATATAATCATAAAGACTGTTCTCAAACTTTTAGCCTTATTTCAAATGTTAATGGTATCAACTTAAATTAGTACATACATAGGTACTTTTTTATTTGTGAATTTAGAGAAAGGGTTAAAAAATATTTTCTTGATTTGCCTCAAGTTTAAACATTGTATGGGAAAGAAATCTTAAGTCTATTTTATTATTATACTTATATTTTAGTATAGTCAACCTGTCTAAATCCTATTAAGCAATGAAATACAAGAGTCCCTGATTTATTCAAAGCTGTGAATACACTTGATAATTTTATTATAATATCTAATGGACAGCACAAAATTTTACCCATCCATTTAGTTTAGTGATACTTTGCATAGACTATCAAATAAATCATTTTCACACAAACAACAGAAACCCAAACAGGCCCAGTGAAATTCAGTGTCAGGTTAAATTGAAATGTAAATATTCAGTGAATTTTCTTAAACACTCTGAATTTGTCACAGTTATCAAGTTTATTTTTATGTGTACCAAACATAACTTATTTAACATTAAGCCAAAGTTCTGGATATATCCAGACAAATCTGGACATACAACCTGCCCTGTATAGATACATTGGTGGCCCAGGACCCAATTTTGGTGTGGGCAAGATTTATTTTGCGAGGCCCTATGATAACATACCACACATTAAATAAGAGTTTTTTAAATGAGGCGCAAGTCTACTCAAATTGCAAGGCCATGGGTGAGGGGCTGCTTCTCCTATGCCTCTAGCTACGCAACTGTGTGGGTGAATCAACTTTTTGTGTTGTTTACTCTGTCCCAGGTTGTCCAAGTGACACTTCATGCCGTTTCATAGAAAAATGCTTATGTCACAGATTACTTAATAGTTACCTCGTAACAGATACTGCATCCCGTACAAAATCTTGGTACTTACCGCAATTAAAGCCACAGATTAGCCTACTCCGTCTCCTTAAGAATGTGTGCGTGCCAACAGTGACAAGGGCTGGCAGTTTGGATAAAAAAAAAATTTCTACATGTTGTTTTACCATTTTGTTGGGATAATTGGTTCAGTTTAAGCAATACTATCACCTGTTTTCGGAAAGGTCCCTCGTGGAAATCCACTCGGTATTACATCCATGCAAACTTTCTAGCACTAATATTCCCTAAGCTAAGCCACGGACGGACAAAGGGACCAGACGGACATGGCGAAACTATAAGGGTTCCGTTTTTGCCATTTTAGCTCTGGAATTCTAACAAAAAAAGGATATTTATTGTAATGCGCAGAACACATTGCCATGCTCACAGTACCCTAGCGTTATACTAGATACGAAGGTCAACTTTCGAACTTCGCATCGTGCCATCCCGCTCACGCTTATAGCTTTTTATAGAAGAGTAAGACGGACAGCACGATACAAACCCCCAAATTGTTATATTAGCTATTAATTCTAGCATAGTCATATTAAAATTTGCCCCCTGTTTCACCATTCACTTATAAAAGTCCGGGCGGCATATTTTTTCCGTGGAACACAAATGAACGTGCGTCGGCACGCGCTTGTGACAACCTAACTGGAATTTCAATCCCAGGAGATTGTCCCCGCGGTAGGAAAATATTGCGCGTAAGTACATGGCATGCATGAGGCCTGCTTATGTTATCCAAGGGACAAAATTTGTGTAACCGTAGGAACAGGTGGCACTAAAAAGTTGATTCATCTGTATATTAGTTTGCCATATAAAAAGAAGGGACTTGAAAAAGCTACCCTTTTAACCTAGTGGCTGTGAGCATTGGCCCACTTCACCCAAGCCTGTCAAAGCAAGTAGTCCGGTAATCATTTACAGCCCTTGTGATATCCCCAAGTATCCCTCTGATCCCAGGTTGTGAAATGCGATAGTGTATTTGGTAAAGAATATAAAAATTCCAACTAGAGATTTTAGAAATTTTTAAATGTTGAATGTGTTAAAGAATTATACTTCCATACATCTTTAACTCCACACTACAGTGAACAGTCTAAAAAAATATTGTTTTGTAAGCAATAGCCTGTTATCTTAATAAGGACGATTATTCATATAAGGCTGAGGCCTTCTCATAGGAGGAGGCATTCTGTTTGGTGGAGTGATCGAAATATCCAAGTAGTTTCCAATCTGGAACTTAACATTGCTCAAGGTTTTGTTGTCATCACCACCGCGTTGCCCTGAGCATGTCACGCCTATTTCTCTCATTCTGTAAGTTGGCGATCTCATATCAGGATACACAATTGCAAAATCAAAATAAGTGCCTTTGCGACGAGTCTCAGGATTAACTTCCTTCACCAGACCCGTTAGCTCACGGAGCGTAGCATCCATCCAGGTATAGATTTGTAGCTCGTTTTGCGGAACATTGCCCCTGACATAGTCACTTGGTGAATTGTGGCGACCAGTGGAACAGAAGACACGTAGGAGAAGCGGACACGTCTAGAAAAAGAAAAAATCCATTGAAGTTAACAATATAATTAATATCTTTAATAAAATCACGGGCAAATCGATAAATCAAGTAATCAGATCGTACCTTTTCTCTATCAACCGGTTTAATAACCTCATCAACAACCATTGACTCCAATCCAGCCATTTTCATAATACTCAACTTTCTATAATTTTTTGAGATAAACGATTTCAATATTCTGTTATTTTTGTAATTACATCGGTTATTAAAAATAGCACGCGCGCGAAACCGAGAGAAAACAGAGGAGAGAGGAGCAATCAAAATGACAGACAAGACAAGTGATGACAACTGACTGATGACCTTGCCTGTCAAATATAGTTATTTTTTATATCTGGCAAGTTTAAGGCCACCACAAACCAATGCGGGGCGTGCGTGGGGCGCCGTCAGAGAGTGCCCAGCGCGCAGTAAAACGGCACTTTCACACGGGCAACGTCCCGTTTTTTGCGGGTTCGGTTTTTTGCAGGATCCCGTTTAGTAGTATACGTGCTACTGTGGTAACATTCACACGAGCATTCGGTTTGCGGTATCCTGCAAAAAACTGAACCCGCAAAAAATGGGACGCTGCCCGTGTGAAAGTGCCGTAACACTGAATATATTATACGCTGATATAACCGCCGACGGGTTGCGCGCGCAAAGCACTCCGCACTGTAGTGTACGTAAGAGTACATGATTCAGTGTTATTGACCGCGCTGGGCACGCTCCCACAGACTACTAAGAGATACTACGCACGCTCCGTCGGCGCCCCGCGCTCTCGGCTTGTGGTGGCCTCAAGGTGGCCATAAGTGTAAAAACGCTAAGAAAAAACCAATCATTAAAAACAGTTACTCAAACAAACTAAAGGTCACAACACACCACTTCGAACGAACGCAAACAAACTCACATGCGTGCGGTGCGAGTTTTGGGGACATAGCGAGCATTCGAGTGTCTGTTTACACACGCATAGTCGTGATTCGCTCAAAGAATATTATTACTATATATAGAAAGATTCGCTTCGCCATTCACGGCAATATGGAAGTGTAACATTAAGCATACCTATTAAAGATAATGCTTTTTTTCTGGAGCCACCTTAATGTGTATTTTTATGTGTAAATTATAGTTTAATCAGGCAACTTCGGCTGCTAAATGTCATGTCAGCTGTCTGAAATCGATTATTTTTCACGTAATTGTTTTTTATTATGAATATAATATACGTAATATAAACATTTACTATGCGTTTGCTGCGTTGGACACCACAGTAAGCGTTCAGAGATACAGTATTCTATCAATTTACCCATATACGTATCTTCATAATGGCACACAAGGAAGAAGACGAACCCTTTCAAGAAGAGGACGTTTACATCAATGCCGAAGACGGTATGCCTAATATACACCCTAACATAGCAAATTTGGAACATGAAAGCGATTCACAGGACGAAGTCAACGATTTAGACGATATACCGAAATCTGTTATCGTCACAAACATTCATAGTGATGTTTTCGGAAACACCAAACTAAAGACCGAAATGGAAGCTCTTTTTCGTACATTCTCAGACAACGTTACATTTCAGTGGCTTCGCAGCTTTAGGCGGTTGCGTGTGAATTATGACAGCCCTCTAGCAGCCGCGAACGCGCGCGTGCAACTGCACCAATATCAGTTCTATGGCAAGAGCATCAACTGCTACTTCGCGCAGCCGGTAACGCCGGTGGCGATCAAGAACCTGCGGCCGCCGGCGCCCACGAAACAGTTCCTGATATCGCCGCCGTCGAGCCCGCCGGTGGGCTGGGAGCCGCGCGAGGAGGGCGAGCCGCTCGTGAACCACGACCTGCTGGCGGCGCTGGCCAGCCTGGCGCCCGGCGAGAGCCGCGAGCTGCATGCGCGCACGCCCACGCAGCCCGCCATCGTCGTGCACACGGCGCTGGCGCCGCCACTCGCTGCCCCTACCACCAAGCACATCCCTCATACTCGCTGTCCTGATTATTGATACTACATTTTTCAATCTACTAATACTAAATTTATTTACTGAATAGAGTAGATGTTTGAATGCTTTTTATTCATTCACAAGCGATACTGGTCACATAGTACACCAAAGATTGCATTATGGGTAATGGTGCGCAGATTGTCCGATTTGTTAATATGCCATGACCGCTTGTAGCACTTAGGCTGATGGTGAATTGCTTCATAGACATTATTTTAAAATTTGAAGTTAAATTGGTGCTATTTTGATTGTAAATGAATTTAACAATGTTTATGTACGTAAATTATTTATTATTTAAAGTAGTTCTTAATTGCAGGTAACAATTTAAAATTACATTCAAGAAGAAACATTGATATTTATTGTTTACAATATTCTTTTGTATTAATAACTTTATTCAGTGCGGATAAGACAAAAGAACACATATCAGCCAGGCTAGACTGTTATTGTTCATTATTATTCTTTCTATGTAATTAAAGTGATAAGAAACTGATCCGAGCTGGTGTCCCTTTTTCATTACTTTAATTATCAGGAAAACTAAATTGAAACCATTGTTATTGCATTTGTAGGACCATACATTGTTATCAGTGGTGTATTCTCCGAAGGCTCTAAAGCCGCGCCTTGGTCCTGGGCTAGCCTGACCAAACCGTGGATATATGAGGCGGGGACAAAGCGCTGCCAATCATTTACCAATGGCAGAGATTTGAGAATATGTCTTTGATTGTTGTGATATATTGTAAATTTGTAATTTGTGATGTCATGTTATTACAGGAGATGATATGTAAATAATAAATTATTTTTGCAACAAGCAAAATTATCTAAGGAATCAAAGTGACACCAACACATTGCTTTTTTGCAGGTAGATTATTATGCAAATATTAGAAATTGCAAGTTTTTTTTTGTAGTTACTTTATTAATATTCTAAACTAATATATAGGTAAGTGGATAAGTTGGAAGAGGTTCCTCATTGATTTAAAATATAATTAATATTTAATTTTTATATGAATACAACTAAAAAGGGTAATTATTTGCTTTGGCTTTATAGTTCGCTCAACTAATAGGTATTTTATACTATGATATTTTCTATAAATTATGTGTTATGTACTTGGGAATTGTTTGTGTTGAATTGCACAGCAATTTTACAGTCAATTATTATAGTTTATTGTATGCAGATTTTGCACCATTTATGTTTGATTTTCGAGTTTCTTATTCTCAATTAGAGTTTTTTTTGTTTTATTCATAGCAAGTAATAGGTATTAATTTGGAACCACTGTGATAGGAAGTAGTTAACACATTGGTCCACAGCAGAGTAAGAACTCGGATTTCCAGGAAATTTCATGTATAGATTTTATGTAGGAAGGTCTTAGGAAGGAATACTGTTAGATTTTATGTAGGAAGGAATACTGTTTTTGCAAAGGTATTTTTTTCAAACCTCTGTCTCAGAAAATGTAGTTACTTTTTCTTAGTTATACATAAATGGCTGACATAAGTACAACAAAAAAGTAAAAAAAATTAAGACTGTTTTTTCGGTATGATGGTACGGAACCTTGTGCAAGTCCAACTCGCGCTTGACCAGTTTTTATTTTTGAATATAATAAATATTAAAGTGGACAGCTGTGCTATCAAACTTCCTTCAGTGTCTGCCATTCATGAAAACCCAAGGGAACTTCTGATAATTATTTTTTATGAAGTAGGTAGATCTTGGCACAGGCAAATTAAAAAATTTGTAATTTCCTAGCAAACGACTCAGTGCAATAAAAGATTACAGGCGCCATCGTCTATGCGAAAGTGTCACACTCTTGATAAAATTAGTGTCATCTGAATGTAGAAAATCTCTAGTCTTCGAACATTCAGTAAAGTGACTTTCAGATTACTGGTGCTTGTAGCACTTTTCTCGTCAAAAAAAGGTTAAGGTGGCCACTGACCGCACGGTCACCGGGTTTTCCACACAAGTAGTAGTAGTATGCGTATGAGTATAGAGTTAGACCAAGATAAAGGATTTGCTATACTAGATGCGTTCTGCGGTCGCGGTCAGGTCAAATTGAACGCAGCCCGCATTATGTATGAACAACATTGTCGGTCTCTAAATACACCGTGAAATTTTATTGGTTGTTTTCCCGAAACGAGGTGATTTAGTATCGATTGTACAATCAATTTATAATTACTATTTTGACTAGAGTCAAAAATCCAATTGTGAAAAACGAAAGTTGAAAATGACCGCAAACCAATAGTAACGCTTCGTTGGTACCTAACCTATCGTACGATCGTACGCTACTTGTACCAACGAAGCGTTACTATTGGTTTGCGGTCATTTTCGACTTTCGTTTTTCACAATTGGATTTTAGACTCTAGTCAAAATAGTAATTATAAATCGATTGTACAATCGAAACTAAATCACCTCGTTTCGGGAAAACAACCACTAAAATTTCACGGTGTATACTGCGCGGACAGATCGCATATCTATACAAAATACAACGTGTCCACCACATTTCCGCGAGTCTAACCACGCATTCCTGAGGCCATATGGAGTACCTAATTATAAATGTTATCTGAACCTAGGTCGAAATATGCTTAGTTTTTGAGATATTTCCATTTTTATGTTTAAATTTTACTATGAAAGTGGTGGAGGTCCTGGGATTCGTATTTATTATGTAAGAAAAAATAAAAAAGTTAAAAAGCATAATTCGACGTAGGTTCACATAACATTTATTACTCCATATGGCCTCATGAATGCGTGGTTAGACTCGCGGAAACCTGGTGAGCACGTTGTATATAGAAACCGACAGCCCGCATTATGTTCACACATAATAGAATAGAATAGAATAATTTTATTTCAGGTTGCATAGGCCCATATAAAAATACCTTAAAGACTAACATACATATTTATATTACACTTACTGAACAACCTAATTACAAGCACGTGAAGTCTGTGACGTGGGCACTTTAATGCGGGCTGCGTTCAATTTGACCTGACCGCGACCGTAGAACGCATCCAGTGTGGCAAATCCTTAAGACTGCAACGATTTTGATAGCACACGCAGTGCATGTGTTATAAGTCATAATACCATAGAAGGTTGACGTTTAATATACCCAACGACTCAGTGCAATAAAAGATTACAGGCGCCATCGTCTATGCGAAAGTGTCACACTTTAGACAAAATTAGTGTCATCTGTCTAAGTATAGAAAATCTCTTAGTCCTCGAGTTTTCGAACATTCAGTAAAGTGACTTTCAGATTACTGGTGTTTGCACTTATCTCGTCTAGAATGGGTTAAGGTGGCACTGACCGCGCGGTCACCGGGTTTTCCACACAAGTAGGTACTTAGTGTGCATATGATTAAAGAGTTAGACCAAGATAAGTCTGTACTCTGTAATGATCTTGATAGCACCACGCAGTCCATGCGTTATTTATACGTCACAATTTCATAGAAGGTTGACGTTTAATATAACACTTGCATTGCGTGTGCTATTAAAATCGTTGTAGACTTATCTTGGTCTGACTTTAATGCCTCTGAAAAGTAGGTTCCGCCATGTGGTTGCATCGTCACTTATTAGTATCTGTATCGTTGGCCACCATTTAGTTAGGATTTGACTATGTGTAATCTAATCTCAAAGAATTTGTCTGTTGGTCTCAGCTTGTTACCTCTTTTTAATAAATAAAATCTTAAATTAACATACCTACCTACTACTTAATATCTGTGTTTTCTGTATTCAGATCAATGTTTCGTCTATCGATGTTTTTATCTCACTGTGATTTCAATATTATTGTTTGTTGTAAATATTAAAATGTATTGAGTTTTAATGCCTGGACTTTTAATGAATCACCGTGATGTTATTCAATTATAATAAGATTATTAGAGGGCGTGCAAATCCTTTCGTAAAAAAAAAGCCTTGGTAGTCTAGAGGTTTGACCTATTGCAGAGGATCGCAGGGTCAAATCTCGGGCTCGCATCTCTGAGTTTTACAGAATTCATTTGTGAAATTACAATTTACATTGAAATTTACCAGAGCTTTATTGTAAAGGGTAAATATTTTAACATACTACGAAGCAAGTCAATGATCTGTGTGAAGTTCCCATCCGCACTGAGCCCGCGTGGGAACACTCCAAGCCCTTTCATTCTGAGAAGTGCTCTGTGCCCAGTAGTGGGACGTATATTGGCCGAGATAATAAGAAAATTTCGATGTACCTGACCCCTCATCGCGTAGTTCGATGCTGACTGTGCTACTACATATATAGGTATAGTTTCCTAACCGATTGAAATTTAAAGTCAGATTTTCAATAAAAAGTGTAATGTATGTAACATTACTTTTTTTAATGAAGAAATTTTGGGGTTTTCTTTTTCAAAATCATGAGTGAGTACCCTACTATTCATTTGATAAAGAAAAAAGTGTAGGTACAGCCAAGGGCATAAATATTATATTATTATGTAGGTACGTTGACAAGGCGTCAAAAATATCGATAAGTATTTGCTTAGGAGCAGGAGTCTGCTAAGACTGGATGTTCATAGATACATATAAATTTGTACGGAACCATCGGTGCGCGAGTCCGACTCGCACTTGGCCGGTTTTTTTTTCCTTTTGAGGTACGGAACCTTAAAAGTAAAGAGTTCCTACGCTTCTTTATTGAAAATGCCTTGCTGACTGAATACTTATGATTTTCTTTAATTACTTACAACCTTTTACCTTGCTCCTCCGCTACCACGTGCAAGACAGCTAAGTTTGTACGACATGTGTCGTCACATCTCGTTTACTTTGCTCAGTGTTTCTCTTTATCAGAACGTAAAAACAAACTGCGTTGTATTTCTTATCAATATATTTGCAATAGGTATTTTGTACAACTTGCTCTCAATACAAACAAAATAACAACAATAAGCATTTTAGTTTATTTACAGTTCGTTATTTATGTTTTCTTAATATTTACACACTTTCCTAGTTTAGATACCTACTTAAAATTTACTTAAATATAGTTACCTTTTTAAACATAAAACTACCGTGAAACTCACTCATAGTAAAAAAAATATACGGATCACTCACGTCTTAAAACGAGTTGAACTCGACATTTTTCGGGCTAATCCGTAGCCCTTCTTCTCGGAGTCACACGTCACGTCACGGCGGCTGTCAACGGTGAAGGTGAGTGTGAGCAAACCTTCACAAAGTGATGTGGTTAGTGTTGTGTGCTACCCTACATTTGACAATGACAATTAAAGTGATGATGAAAACGGGGGTAGTTGTGTGTCGCTGTTAGTTGCCTCGAGCAGCCGCGCGACCAGAGCGGTAGCGCGCAGTAGGTAGGTACGCGTTTGGCAACCGCCGTGACGTGTGACTCCGAGAAGAAGGGCTACGGACTAGCCAGAAACAAGTCGATTTAAACTCGTTTTAAGACGTGATTGATCCGTATATTTTCACTATAAAATATACCTACCTATAACACTTGGAGGGATATTTTTTGTTCTTCCGAGCCATAACAGAAGTAATAATTGTCATCCAGGGATACCTAGTAAGATCATAGGTATTAAATAGGTATTTGGTAATTGACTGCATCTGTTATTGCCTTGCGCAGGTCTTTAGCGATGAACATAAATAATTACTTAGGTATCTTATTATTCCGCCACTCATGCAAGACAGGTAGGTACGTCAGTGCGATACTTCTGCGACAAAAACCCGCCCTCCTCCACTTCCACATACCCAAATCAAGATATATCACACAGTCCCAATAATCATCAACACTGCACAAAACGTTGACGCAATTCAAACTCGTTGCGAGTTTATTTTCAAAGTTACGACGATTACAGACCTTGTACTACGAAATTCTATTTTCGAGCTTCGCATCGTGCCGTTCCGTTCAAGCTAATAGTACCAAACAAAAGAGTGAAAGGGACAGCACGATACGAATTTCGTAATAGCCCCCCAGGAGCCTCGCGATAAAACCAACAACTTACAAACAAGTAAATATGCAAAGAAACCCTGAACTACCCGAATACTTGGTGTATAACTCCGTTTTATGTAGAACGTAACGTTTTGTATAGGTTTTAGTTGGATCTGTGTAACATAATATTATGTTGATTTGTGTGGAAGCGGAGGAGACTAGTTATTTGCATAAAGACACTAAGTATATATCTTAAGCTGTGTGTCGCACAGACATTGTTAACTAAAATAGTTACTAACTGCATCAGTGCGTTTTTCTTTTTAACAATTTCGATCTAATTTCAATGTCTTTAATCTTTTTGCTCGTACCTACCTGAAGTACTTATAGCTACTTAGTTACATATAAGTATAGGTACGGTTTGTAATTTTACAAGTACGAAATACTTACCTATTATTTTGCTATGTATAGAATAAAGACTCAAATCGATGGCAGCAACGAGGTAGGGCCAGGAGGAGTTTGCGGGACAAACGAAACGTGTTCCTCAAAGTCTGGCCGGACACCGCTCAAAATCGGGACGAATAGAATAAATGGGGGGAAGGCCATTGCTCAACAGCGAGACACTTCTCCAGCCTAATTAATTAATAATAATAAATTATATAAAATAAAGCTAATTTATGTTGATGAAAAATTAGCAAACATTTTTTGGTGTTCACAGGATCAATTTATGGCTCTTAAATATACAAAATCAAACCCTTACTGATAGGAGTTTATTTAATTTAAAGCACTTCGCTTCACTTTGTAAGTAACAACCTTCTTAATAAATCCCAATATTTTTACGCTTTGCTCATATCTCTAAGGGGCACCATTGCTTCTCCTGTTTTGTCGTCATCATCTTTGTTCTTACCTACTTTTTTACCCAAACAGCTTGCGAAACACGTATCCCCTACACCAAAATTTTCCCCGTCCAATAAAGATTGTGGCATCGGTTGATCCATAGTTTCAGGTAAGAATAAACACAGAAATCCTGATATCAATGCTATGACACCAAATATAATAGCTGGGATTTTGGGGTTAAAAGAATCGAGTAATGTGATTAGAGGAGTCAGAGCTCCAGAAAGCCTGGCACACATGGAACCTAACCCGAGAGCAGAATTGCGGACGACGGTGGGAAACAGTTCTGCAGAGTAATTATAAATAATCGCAAAAGATCCAGCAATAAACAGCTTGCCTATAATAACAATTACCGTAGATACAATACTTCCTTCAGTTATAAAAGTTGCGCCGATACAGGCTGCCCCACCAATTAACATCATGGAACTAATTAAAGGCCTCCGACCCCAAATATCAAGAAAATATATAACAGCACCGTAACTTGGAAACTCCACAAAACCTAAAACAGCCAAGATCAAGTAAGGATTCCCTTCCAATTTACCACAGCTCAGTGAAAGTCCGTAGTATACTAAGGAGTTAGCGAACCAGCAAAGACAAACATTCAAAGTCTTTTTTCTTAAATTTGGTGTTTTAAATAGATCTATAGTGCTAGCGGCTGGAGCGTCAGTTCCTTTTGACGCTTCGGCTTTCCCTCTTGATACGAGTAGAGGTTTATCAAGCCTTTCATCTGATCTGTTGCATTTCAAAGCTTTTTCAATTATGTCTACTGCTTCCTTAGATCGTCCTTGAGCCCACAACCAACGAGGAGATTCGTCCATAATCCATATATGAGGGATAAGTAGAAGACCGTGTAAACCGTACACAACTTGCAGAATTTGCCGGTCGTCAATGAGTGCCCCCCATCCTGCTACCAACATGATACCGAAAGCGAACGCCGCCTGGAACGCTACTCCACAAGCCGTTCTCTTGCTCGCTCCGACAATTTCCATGGACAACACGAACCCGGTTATGTATGCTCCAGCAGATCCAAAAATTCCATACAAGAAAGATATGACTAAAAAGGTCCAGTATTCTGGTATGAAAGCTACAACGACACCGAGTATTAATTGAAGTACAGAAGACCAACAAAAAATAGTTTTCCTTCCATGTTTGTCAGCCATGCCTCCTAAAACGATAGCTCCAGTGAATACGCCCAACATGTAAGCGGTTTGTCCTAACGCGCCCCTCCACCTGCGGTCGCAGACAAGGTCCCACTCGATGGCTCGTGATGAACTCCGATATCTCGTGTCATACACCCACTTTTCGCATATCGCGGTGTCGTTGTCGTCCGTAAACATGAGGCAGTTGTGTAGTCGTCCTTCTGGTGTGTGGGGTATGGCACTCACTATGCCCGAACTATTCCATGCTGATATAGACTCGTTTGTATCCACACCCTCGATCCAGCATCTGTAATTATAAAAATAACTCAGTTAATAAACAAATTCAGGTAAGTACTTAGTTGTCGGTTCTACATAAAAATATGATCTATTTAAATAATTGATATTTTTTTAGAGAAGCAAGGTAAAATTATAGTTTATTAATATATTTATATCTGTAAGATATGATTGAAATTAATCTAGTTTTTATCAAGATTTTTAAAATTCCTATTGTATTTTAAAAGTAGGTTTTAAGTTCAATAATATATTACGTATTTCACTCCACCATCACTCACCGTCATATTTCGGGGCTGCTACTTGCTTAATAGCAATGAACATTTTTACTCTTGATTCCAAATTTTTATGCTATGGATTACCAATTACTCTCTGTGTATACTTAGAGGACAATTTCTATGAAATCATTTCTAAATAACTTTTATTTTCATCTCTGCCGTCTCTACTCATCTACTATGTACCTAAGCATACCATTATTTATTATAGTCAATTATATACCTTTCAAACGATGCCAGATTAAAAAAAAACCTTTACAACTGGTACAATTTGGTGGATTGTCATCAGTCAAATTTAAAATCATTCATTAAGCAATAGGTACTAAATTAAGTTATCTTAAACTCTCCGGTTGTAAAGCTAAAATGTCGTAGGGAAAATAAATAAGTAATAAAAGCAATGTAAAATTTTATTAAAGTGTAAAATATTTACAAAATAGTCAAAATACCTATAAGCTAATTCTGTCGTGAAACAGTTTTATCATTGGTGCACTGCTCGTGACTTATTTATTACCTTAAAACGTACTAATAACTACCGCAAAACGGTTACCTATCATATTCTCGAAAAGCTGATTTCGGAATATTAAAATTCCGAAAACGAAACTCCTTTTTTTCATTTTCCAAATTATTGTTTGTCCGAAATTTTATTTACCATATTTTCTTTTTCCGAATGCTTAAAAATCCATTTTTTTAATTGACAAATGATTCATAATCCAACTTTATTAAATTCCGTAGGATCATTTGCCATATATTTATTTACTCCGCAAAATTATTATCCCGCAAAGGTCAGGGGTACAAAAGGCGACCATACAATTATGTGTGAAGCGTAATATTCATTTTGTTGTATAATGTTTCCCAAATATTTTATTGAATTTGCGATGTAGGTAGGGGGTTTTCTAGGTGGTTATAAAAAAATAACTAATACCAAAAGCTAATACGGGAGCTTCGCTCCGCTACGCTCCCGCATTAGCCTTTGAACTTAATCTATCCGAGTCGCTTCCGCTCCGTACCGTCTTGCTCCCTCGCTGAAAATTAGACAATGTTGTCTTACTCTAATGTTAGGTTAGGTAGGTAATAAAAACATACTTTCGGATTTTCGTTACATTTAGATTATGAAAATATGACAACTAATTAGGTTGGCAAATAAAAAAATGGATTATTGTAATTCGGGATTTTCAATTTGTTGGCAAATAAAACTGTGATTAAGTGAATCCGTGGCATTGTGAAGTTGCGGAAAAACAAAATATATGGATTTTAAAAAGTCGGTGAACCGTTTTCGGATAAATGAAATTCAAGTAAAGGAGTTTCTAAACATTGATAGGTTACCCCGCAAAACACGGTGTCTTTGAACTGTCAGGGAGAATTTAAAAACTGGTTTAGCATCGTATAGTAGGTACGAATTTTTTGAGGTGTCTCGATCTCGTTAACAGCCCACCTTTCGAACAAAGCCATTGTTTTCTATTATGTCCTCAAGTGCATAATCCTCAGTTTAAAATGAATGGAAATATAAGATAAAATAGCTCATTGAAATAACGACTTTATTATTTACAGTAGAGAGTTCATTTTAAATTAAACTTTGTTGGCAAATAATATTTTTCATAATTGAATGCGTCATATACATGCAACCGAGTGTAACAAACAAACAAAGTTTCATTTCAAATAAACTCTACTTTGAATAATAAAGTCGTCATTTCAATGACCTATTTCATCTTATATTTCCGTTCATTTTAAACTGAGGATTATGCACTTGAGGAAAATAGAATACAATGGCTTTGTTCGAAAGGTAGGCTGTTAACGAGATTGGGTCACCTCAAAAAATTCGTACTATATCTACTCAACAATTTTTACTCACGTTTGCTACTTGCTCCCAGTCGATGTCTTCATCGATCTTCTTTTCAATCTATTTACATGTCAAAAAATCATCCCGCAAGAGCCGCTACACCGATTTTACAGCAATTTTTAATTATACTGTCAAAGTATACCTATTTTCACTAAGTCACCCCATTATACGGCATGCAATTTTAAAACTTCATATTTTGATTCAAATAAAATAAAATACCTACCTAACAAAAAAACTGACGACACATACATTATTTTCTTTAACCCGAAAAATTAGCTTGCATATTTTTTTGGATAAGCACTACTTAGGTAACCAAAACATCGTGCATATTGTCATCACAAAAAGACGTAGCTTAACACATATTTTTAATTTTCTTATACTCCTTTCACTGTAGCATGGTGCAGGTGATACTTGACACACCGTTTCGTTACACTTAGATAAAATTGCTACGGTGTATTTAATAGCGATTTATTTAAATTCCAGTCTGAATTTTTCTGGAGTTAAACATTTAAACTTCGAAAACACTATCGTGCGCGAAAGACATTTAACCTAATTATTTTTTATTATCAATAAAAAATACGATTAAGTCATGAAACGTAATATGCGTGTAACAGAACATTTAATGATGGGACACAATCTACCACGAGAAGATTTATCATTTGTTAGCGTTCTTACTAGATCTTTATAATGGTATTAACTAGATTCTTGAAATCTTCACCAATTATGTTAATTATGGCCGCTACAACAACAAATGATAAAAATATAATCAAATTAAACATTAAGGGGGTCCCGACTGACCAATATTGCGCCGGGGGCCCAATACCTCTCCCCCTCGCCTATTCCCTCTCCTTTTCCCAGGGCCGACAACGCACTGGCATCGTGTAAAGCGCTGCGGGTGTCTATGGACAGTGGTGATCATTTAACATCTGGTGACCCACTAGTTCGTTTGTCTGGCCTTTCTAACTTAAAAAAATATATATATATAAAATGATACCCGAATGCGTAGGTAAATTTTACTTAGAAGCAGGGCTCTGCTAACACTGGATTATTATAGTTACTGCTTTAGTTTTGTTTATTATAGTTTTGCTTTATGTTACGGCCTATTTTCGATATACCTAAAAATGTGTACGACCTCGACTTTTTTTGCATTATAAAAAACTCCGGTACTTAGTTTGCTTTACTTAATTTCATGAAGTAATCGTAAATTTATATTATTAATTACACAATATACCTAATTAAAGTTATAAATTTATAGTTTTATCGATTCGAGTTTTATAGCTTTCACTTCTCTAGTCTGTGTGTTTTGACACCTGCCACCTGCACCATGCTACAGTGAAAGGAGTATAGATAGTTGTACCTTTTGACCGCCAGCGTCGGCTATAGACGACAGTACGGTAATACAAAATTAAACCTACCCGCATCCGCATAAGAATCAATTATGTTCCAAACAAAACGATGCGTGGCGGTCAAAAGGTTAAATACATAAAAAAATTAAGGATTTGTTTCATGAATAAAGAAGCAGTCTATCTTAGTCTACTGAAGTGTTATCTTACTGAAGTTAAGCCTGGCGTAAAGAAAATAACTAAAAAAAAATCGTGGTTTTTGAACCAGTACCTGCTCAAAATTTTACTAAAAAAAATGCCTTTTCATTTTTTAAGTCTTGGCAGAAGAAAAAAATGAGAAAAACTCAAATATGATGTCACTGATTTATAAACCACACATTGGCCTTCTCCATGTTATGAATGAACGACAGTTTTTGTAAAAAGTCTCAGGAGCTTGTTAAGAGCTTCTAAGTCATTAACGTTAATTTAATTAATTTTACGCAGACTCCCAAAAACTTGAGGTTTCTGAGCCCGTGATTTTCGTAACCTACAAGATACCTACAACGCTTCTCAGCTAAGTATACCATTTTTGAAGCAAATCCGGGCTCAGCAACTTTAAGTGTATCGGTATTTATGTTTTATCTGTACAAAACCAATTATTTTAAATATTGAAAAACAACTGTTCATGCCAGTACAATATAATGATCACACATGTCATATTGATTTACATTATATTTTTAAAAGCTAATGACTTCATAAAGCACTTATAAGGGTCATAAGTAGGTACACATTTTTTTTCGCGTCTCTCCTGTGGACATGGTAAAAGTTAAGGGTCTATTGCCAATATTTTTAGTCAAGTCTACATCGGCGTGTGGGACGTCTGGCCAACTTTCGGCCCATTCAAATAAATCTTACGTTTGCTGACTTAGAGTCGCTAATTTTATGTCCACAGCACAGAAGAGACTACTTTTGTTTCTTACGCTGTGTATGACCCATAATATAAAATAGTCTTACAAAAATCAATCAATCATAATATTATCAAGGAATTGGTACACGTTATTTTTTTACAAAATTTTCCCGACAAATATAACGACGGTCTCTTGGAAACTCGAATCAAAATGAATGTAAATATTAAATATATATATACTTAGGTATTTTTTGAATCCCTAAAGTTTACTGAACGAATCATAGGGGGTGCTGTAAGTCCTCAGCAGTGACAGTGGCTCATTATTTTAAATGTGTCGAGATTGAAAACACGACACTAACCTAGTTACTAAAATAACTTGCTGACTCGTGGATAGTCCAATGTAGTTATTTATGTACGAGGGCATGTCCAAAAGTTTCCGGCGTAACAAATAAATGAAGCACCTACATATATTTAGGTACAAAACTTCTTTTATTTTTCGATATAGTCTTCCTCTATTTCAATTCAATCTGAAAAGTGCATTGAAATAGAGGGAGACTATATCGAAAAATAAAAGAAGTTTTGTGAATATATAATATACACCGTGAAATTTTAGTGGTTGTTTTCCCGAAACGAGGTGATTTAGTATCGATTGTACAATCGATTTATAATTACTATTTTGACTAGAGTCAAAAATCCATTTGTGAAAAACGAAAGTCGAAAATGACCGCAAACCAATAGTAACGCTTCGTTGGTACCTAACCTATCGTACGATCGTACGCTACTTGTACCAACGAAGCGTTACTATTGGTTTGCGGTCATTTTCGACTTTCGTTTTTCACAATTGGATTTTTGATTCTAGTCAAAATAGTAATTATAAATCGATTGTACAATCTAAACTAAATCACCTCGTTTCGGGAAAACAACCACTAAAATTTCACGGTGTATTTGTACTTCTTTTCTTTGTTAGGCCGGAAACTTTTGGACCTGCCCTCGTAGTTAGATAGATAGATAATGAATTCAATATGAAGTTAAAATTATGTGGCTTATTTGCATCATAATTTGTGTTTAGATAGTACTAAAATTTAAGGTTAGTGTCATCTTTAAATTACGATTATACATAAGTATGTATTTCATCACGTGGTTGGAGCTCGAACACTTGGATACCTTAAAACAAGTAGTTTAAAATACTAGGACCATTTTCCGTTGTGCGATAGACAAGTAACTATAGGTACAGCTGTATGGGTAATTTTCGTGTCACAAAAGCACTTTCCTGTCAGTCATTTTGTATAAGTAGTTAGATAACTATTTAGAGCAAGACCCCAGAGCTACCAGACGTTACTTATTTTCTCATGAGTAAAATATTCAGGATAATATAGTGTTAGTAGTATGTACTACTTTAAACGTAGGCATAAGCACCTGTTAACTTGGGCCGACGGCCAATCTATAGATACCATGTGCTAAATGGTACGTGAAAAGACTAAGTACTCAATTTTCTTAATTTCTGATGGCTGATTTTCATGTATATTTTAGAGAATATTGTTAGAAATTAGTATTTAATAATGCCAGACCTCTCACACCGGCGGTAAGTTTTGCCAGACGCTTTAAAGCTCTGGGAAAAATGATGAAAGTAATTTTACAAATTTGATCCTTATAGGGAATTATTTCAATGCTTCCTGTAAGCAACTAAACTAATCCTAGCGGCCAAACATCTGTTACACTCAATCAAAATGTATCAATAAGTAGTAAAAAAAAAATGTTACTTACACACACACTTTGAGTGAGTGTAGTAGGTGTTTGGCCGCTAGGATTATTCTGGCTGCTTACAGGAAGCATTCAAATAATAGAAAGAATAGGTACCTACTATATACATCATCTTTCTAAGAGCTTTAAAGCGTCTGACAAAATTTGTCGCCGGTGGGAGAGGTCTGACAGTATTGAATACTAATTTCTAACAATATTTTTTAGAAGAGACATAAAACCCAGCCATGAGAAATTAAGAAATGTGAGTAGTCTTTTCACGTACCTTTAGCACCACCTGGTATCTGTAGATTGGCCGTCGGCTCAAGTTAAGTAGCAGGTATGCCTAGCTTAAAGTACATACTAACACTATTTTATCCCGTATATTTTACTCATGGGAAAATAAGTAACGTCTGGCAGGCAGCTCTGGGATCTTGGACCAAGGTCCAAAATTTTGGAATTCCACTCTCGCACTATTTTGAAATCAAAAGTTGCGTTTGCTATTGAAATTCTTTACGTCTAACCATTCCAATAATATAATTTTTACAAAAATACATTTTGTATGTATAATTGTATATTGTAAACATAGTTACTATAAATGCAGTGTTTTCATTTGCATTGTTACTGTACCTATACAGGCATATTTAGACAAAGCTGTTTTTGGCTTGTACGATCACTCACTTAATTGTTGTTGACTTTTTATAAGCACTTTGCTAGGAATTGGCTATGTTAACAATGATAGCGTTCAATCGTAACTAGTTTAACTGATAAAGTTGGTGACCGTACAAATACTTAATTGACAACTTAAGTATCTTAACTTTGATTGACTATTAACAACTTTGACTAGATAATATTACCTATATATATCTTATGCGAAATGACTAAAATTACACTAATTACCTATACTAATTAGTTATTATTTAGCCGTAGGTTTCTACTGTAAAATAAGTCTGTTAACTGTCGTTAAAAATATTCTTAAAAATATTTATTATTCATGGTAATGACGAGAGAGGTACTTTACGAAATAATAACTTAGCCTATTTTTTAGACAGCAGTGTTGTGGCAAGGTTATGTTAAAATAGACCAGTCTGTTTTGAGTCTCTGTGTAGCAGTTTAATGTTTTTTCTCCATAGATTCAAGTGGTACCATGGTTTCTGGCAGGTCTACGGAGGCATCGCTTATTCTTCTACCACTGCAATTCGTGAAGCACGTATCGCCGACGCCAAATTTTTCACCGTCTTCGAGAGATTGAGGCAAATTCCTACCTATGGTTTCGGGAAGAAGGAAAGTTGACGCTCCAGACAATATAGCCAATAAACCGAAGAAGATTGTTGGGATTCTGGGATTCATGGTATCCAATAGGAAAATTAATGGGGTAAAAGCGCCTGACACGCTCGCGCACATGGCACCCAGCCCTATGCCGGAACTTCGGACTACGGTCGGGAAAAGCTCCGCTGAATATTTGTAAACGATAGAATACGAACCCGAAATAAATAATTTTCCAACCATGACCATACCGGTTATAGAAGTCGAACCATGGGGCATAGCTGCCACTACGAGACAAGAGATTCCTCCTAACAACATCATGGTACTAATCAGTGCTCTATGCCCAACTCTATCCAAAAAGTACATAATAATAACGTAACTAGGTAGCTCAACGACTCCCATCAAGAACATAATGAAATATGGGTTACCATTGAGTTTACCGGTGTTAAGAGATAGGCCATAGTAAACAACAGAATTAGCGAACCAACAACCACAAACGATTAAAGTTTTTCGTAGTAAATATGGCGTCTTGAAGAGGTCAGATGTTCCAGCAGCATGCTCGTCCGTGTATTTAGCGCAAGTAGCTTTGCAATGGGAGACGAGTTGAGGTGTATCTAATGATTCAGTGGATCTATTAATTTTTAACGCTTTCTCTATAATGGCGACCGATTCTCGTGCTCGACCCTGGGCCCACAGCCACCTAGGAGATTCATCCATCAGAAACCAGTGTGGAAGAAGTACAGCGGCATGTAAAGCGTAAACAATTTGCAAATAAAATCGGTTATCAATTAGATACCCCCATAAGGCCAACAGCATTATGCCAACAGCAAACATTATTTGGAATGAGACACCGCATATTGTGCGTTTAGATGGACCGACTATTTCTGTTGTCAACACAAATCCTGCTATATAAGAGCCATAGCCAAAAACGCCATATATGAATCTAATGGCCACGAAAGTATAATATTCTGTCGTAAATGCTACCAAGGCACCAAATATTAGTTGCAGTATTCCAGCCCAGATGAACAAAGTTTTTCTGCCAAACTTATCACACAATCTGCCGATGACGACCGACCCAACGACGACTCCGAACATGTACGCGGTCTGTGCAACTGCGCCCATCCATCGTCTATGGCACACGAAGTCCCATTCAATCCCCCGAGACGATGTGAAATATTTGGTGTCGTACACCCAAGATTCACATTCTGTGGTGGTCATGTTCTCTCCATATATTTTGCATGATTCTAATTTCCCGTGCTCGTTCAACGGTATACTATTAAGCACTAGTGAAGAATTCCACGGTTCAGTAAAATTTATACTGTCTAAGTCTTCCAGCGCACATCTGAAATTGGTAAAATAAAACTATTAGAACAATTGACATAAATTCATAGAATGTGAATGGAAAAGATTGCTTCGTTTTTCTATCTGCGACCAGTGCTAGTCTTAGTTATTAATATGAATCTTTTTGAATCATTCTATTATCGTCAACCAGTGCATGGCCACCATTTCAGTGCACCGGCATTTATCAATTTAGTATCTCAGTCACAAAATATCCTCTCATCTCTATATATATATCTATATTGTTATCCTCACCCAACTTAACCATTAATTGGGAACATGCATTTACATTATACTTTATGTATGTACATACCGGTTCCAAATTATAGGAAAGTGTCATAAGTTTATCTTCTGTTAGTTAATCATGCATGATGGTTAAATGAGCCTTATAACTATTAGGATGGCAGAAAACACCATAATAATACAATGAAGGTGTTCATGCCAATTTCGTATTTAGTTAATAACAGTAAAGTGAAGAAAGCACAGTGAACGAATGCAAAAGAAAGTGAAGACAAGAAATGTATGATACGAAATTTTGTACTTACCAATGTTCAAATGGCCTCACAGAGTACATCAGCACCATTAATAGTTATCACTCCGTACTTTTACGAAATACCAAAGCCGAGTCAATTTGTAACCCTCTTACCAGAATCAAGCAAAACTACATCAAGTATTTATCGAAAAACTTAAAGGTTAAACTTTAAAATTACCCAAAACCACTTATATTGCATATATATCCAAGAAATCCTTCCTTATGGCCGTACCTTAAATATTTATATTACGTTACTTTTTACAATACGTATCAATCACCATAACCTATTTTACAATTACTCGAACTGTAAATAAACTATAAGTACACAAAATAATCAAAAAACCAGAAGCCCTTGCCTTTCAAAGTACTTAGATATGTATAATGTGTAAAAACCCAGAAGCCTTCGCCTTTCAAAGTAGTATGTAGTATAATAGCCAGTAAGGTCTCCATGCACATGCTTCTACCATTCACTAGATCTCTTTGCCTCGCTGTAGTTGAGAAACTAATTGTAGATATCTTTATGTTTTATTTATTTTAAAACTCATATTCTCAACAACTACCTCTAAATAAGAGTATTCTAAGTAAATTAATCACCAAAACGGGTGACTGAACAACATTCGAAATAAAAAGAGGTCCTTGAATAATGTCATTATTCATTGGTTGAGCCGATTATGAGTAAAAAATGCAAATTTAGACTATTTCAAATATTTGAACAAGAATCGGTCGTTTAGCTTGAACGAATACTTGAAATAGAGTTGTTATGAACTCAGATGCCAAACTTACCAATAATTCAAAGACAAATGATGATTGCACAACAATGATGTTCGAAATGTTTTTTCTTTAAGTTCATATAAATTAATTCACAATTGCTCTATGCAACTTATTGATTGTGGCTTGTTGTGGATGTATTCAATGGATCATTGGTAGGTTCTGACTCTAGATGAGCTGCAATGAGTAAATGATTGCCGTACCTGTGTTCTGGCACTGCGGCGACGGTGACAAGAGACAGCATGTGCATGCCGGCTGTCATGGCGGCCAGGATGTGCAACACGAACTGGAAGCACTGGTACCGACCGAAGTCCCCTGAAACCAACAAAATAAAGAAGTTGAAATAAAGATAAGTAGATAGATGAAACTGTGTACCATCGAACTCTATGTAGGATAGTATCATCCGACGCAGTTAAGCCCCTTCTTGGCTTGTGCGACTAGAAAATATGACATGGTTTGTAACGTGGTTTGTAGCAATGGCTAAAGACAAATGTTTTCATTGTCCCCTATTTTTTCCTCCAAAATTGACCAATAATAATAGTTTTTTGCAAAAATTGTTAGAGGATGCCTCTATGTTTTCTGTTTACTGTTAATATCAGTATTTTTTATGAGTGTCTGAAAATGACGTTGAGATTGGGCAATTTTCATAGTTTTTGACTTCTTATGATAATTGGAATATGGAAAAAACAAAAACATAGGGCCATGGCCATGGTAGATATAGATCTACTGGTAAAAATATTTCCTCTAATGTCATTATCCAGGGAGGAAATAGGGAACTACGTTTTTATAGAGACACGGTTTGCATCGTATCCTCTAATGTTGGTCGAAAGAGGGCACTCTTATCACATTTATTGAAATTCCTGCATCAACGCCTCTTATAGAACACCTTATGTAGGTATACAAAGATTTTTAAGCCGTTGTATATGCTAATGATTTTTAAACATCAGTTTGAAAACAAAATCAAAATAGTTTTGATTTTAAAGTATGTACCTACCTACCTACATTTTTTAATTTAAAAATGTGTAATAATCTTGTAAGTCATTGCAATTTTCGCTTCTTTACATGCGTCTATACCGACGATCCTGAATTATGTAAGTAGAACAGAAAATGGATAATTATCGGCTTTGTCCGGTCACGTCGCGCCGTCGGCTCCCAAGGACTTATACACGCGAACATCGCAAAATATACTTATCTAGTACATTCAGAAGATACATTCAGAGTAAATTACGCAAATTTGAATATCTTTAGGGTCTTTGGCCATTGGATTTTAACTGGCACTGTTATATAGGATAGGTACAGAACAATAGCAAAGATTCAAGTTCAACCTTAACTGACCCTTCGCATGCGTGTGGTATGACAACATTCTGATAAATATTGAGTTGCCTGTATCAAACAATAAAATTATAGGTGTACCAGAATCTGATGGCATTTTTTAAAAGTAAAAGAATAGTGTTTTCATGTGGCAACTGTCAACTGGCAGCTGTGTCAAATCGTTTGTTTACGGTTGCTTACATTTTGTAATTCGTCTTCAACGATTGTTATCTGGTGAAAATGTCGAGAAATCCGCGTAGATCTAAAGCGAGGAATATTGTATACAATGTGTATAGGTAATACAATACGCGACTGTTTTAGTAATTTGTTTTTTTTTTTCGAGAATATTTCGAATGCGTTAGCAAGTCGAAAATCATAAAAATCAATCAATCAACCAATAAATCAGCCATTCTTGAGTTTTATTTCCCCATTTGCCATGAGATTCTGATACAAATTCATCGAATCTTAAACTTCCTAAGTTTTTTGAAGTCGGTCTAAAATTACACAGTATTACAATACCGTTTAGTCTAATTTCCCTGGGGAAATACTGGTATTGCCCTATGCAATTTTTTATTTGCCCATTTTCCATGAGATTCTGTCTGGTACACCTATGTAGGTACACCTTAATTAAAACAATACTGATAAAAAGTTTTCTTCAATCCATTGTTGCCAGGCATCCCGATTAAAGTGGGCGTCCCGATTTTTAGCCCAAAATTAAATATCCGGCGTGGGACAAGCTCAGTCCCGCTTTTCAGGGGTTGCTCGACAGTATAGTCGACCAAGAAACTTCTTTACCACTCTAAGGATCAATGTCAGTTGCATGACTTACAACATCAAAGGCTATTTTCACTCACAAGTCAATGTGACAATCAGCCTTATGGTTTTTATTCTGATGTAGGAACTGTCATTAAAAATGGTAAAGCACTTACTTGGTCGACTATACAATTGTGCGCCAATTTTTATTTTGTTTTATGTTTAGACTTGTTTTCAATTTGGAAAATTTTGTGTGATATCTGTGTGATATAAAGCTCGTAAGCTTTTTCGTACAAAAGTGTCCCAATTTTTTTTCCTCTGAGTTACCATTTTTCTTAGACTTTAGGTATATGACCGTAACTAAATGGAAGAATCAAAAATATATACTTAGTAGTTTTTGGACACATTTTTTCCTCGTAGTAGGATCGAAAAAGTTCTTGATTCTGAACAGAAATCACCTGCAAATTTCCAAATAAATAAAAAAAAATATAAATATTAGGGGACAATCTTACACAAATCGACCTAGTCCCAAACTAAGCAAAGCTTGTACTATGGGTACTAGAGGACGATAAACATACTTATATAGATAAATAAATACTTAATTACATAGAAAGCATCCATAACTCAGGAACAAATATTCGTGCTCATCACACAAATAAATGCCCTTACCGGGATTCGCACCCAGGACCTCTTGCTTCGTAGGCAGGGTCACTACCAACTAGGCTAAAGCACTCGTTAAAAAGAGTCAATCAATACATACAGCAAAATAAAAATTAGCCCGTGTACAATTTCTATGGCTATTTTGACTCTATAATGAGTGTCATGTGTGTGAACATAAGTAATTTAAAACTG
Organism: Archips crataeganus; assembly: GCA_947859365.1. Classification (NCBI taxonomy): domain Eukaryota; kingdom Metazoa; phylum Arthropoda; class Insecta; order Lepidoptera; family Tortricidae; genus Archips; species Archips crataeganus. The sequence goes on along the minus strand of OX402056.1, from coordinate 11,871,946 downwards.
AAATAAAAGGATAAATATTTAAAAATACCTTCTAATTCTATACGTTAGTTGTTTTTTACTCGATTTGCCCAAAAAAATTTTTGCAAGATCTGATTTACTTAATTTTAATCTCACCTTCACAACCAACAACCTACGTAAACATGTCTCGAAATAGTTTTTGAGATCGAAGATCAGGCGAGTGTGTTGGTATGTCGTTTTCCCTTAGTTCTTTCATTATCATTGTAACGTCTTAATGTACTTACCGTACGTAGTACATTAAGTATGATCAAAAACACATATGTAAGTGTACTATTGCATTACTTTTTTTTACAATTTAAGTAGGTATTTATCAAATAATAAATGCGACATGTTATCATTTCAGTAAAACACGAATTTAACTACCCAGTATGAAAATGATTTATTTACACAAAATATACAAATTTAACAGAAACATATTTTAAAACACAAAAATAAAAAATAAATTAAATTAACTTTTAATCTAAACGTAAAAACCTGTATTTACAAATATCTAGTTCCAGATCGCTGCTAATGGGCAGGGTGCCCATAATGCTGGCTGCGTTTCCTCGTTGTATGGCAACGCCAATACGTTGACCGAGGAAAGAGCCAGCCTTATGGTCACCTGTGGATCGGATACCCGCAGTATCGACATTTTTAGGGTTCCGGAGCCAAAATGGCAAAACGGAACGGGAACCCTTAAGGTTTCGGCATTTCTGTCTGTCTGTCCGGCCGTCCGCCCGCGGCTTAGCGTAGACCCTATTACTGCTAGAAAGCTGTAATTTTGCATGGATATACACCGTGAAATTTTAGTGGTTGTTTTCCCGAAACGAGGTGATTTAGTATCGATTGTACAATCGATTTATAATTACTATTTTGACTAGAGTCAAAAATCCAATTGTGAAAAACGAAAGTCGAAAATGACCGCAAACCAATAATAACGCTTCGTTGGTACCTAAACTATCGTACGATCGTACGCTACTTGTACCGACGAAGCGTACTATTGGTTTGCGGTCATTTTCGACTTTCGATTTTCACAATTGGATTTTTGACTCTAGTCAAAATAGTAATTATAAATCGATTGTACAATCGATACTAAATCACCTCGTTTCGGGAAAACAACCACTAAAATTTCACGGTGTATATAGCAATTACCCCGACAAAGTGATAAAATAAAATGTAGAAAAAAAATTTTAGGCTACCTCCCATAGACGTAAAGTGGGGTGATTTTTTTTCTCATCTAACCTTATAGTGTGGGGTATCGTTGGATAGGTCTTTCAACATAAAAAGATTGTATATAGCAACAACTTTGTATAAAAAAACCGGCCAAGAGCGTGTCGGACACGCCCAGGATAGAGTTCCGCTGCCGTTACGGCGTGTTCTATTTATCTGTATTCACGAAGTAATATTTTTCTAAGGATTTTGTATTTTATACGGAATTTACCAAGTAATAGGTAGATATATTTTATAAGTATATATATTTTATAAGGAGGGGCGCTCGGCTTAAACAAAAATTTTCATTTTAAAGTTGAATATTTCGTAAACGAATCACTGTATCGAAAAATGGCCTTTACAATCCCATAATGATGCCTATCCAACGATACCCCACACTATATACCTAAGGTTACACGAATAAAAAAAACATGCCCACGCCACAGATGTGGGAGGTACTAAAAAAAATATATTTTTTTACTTTATCAGGATGATAGGTAGCTAGATAATATATCCATGCAAAATTACAGCTTTCTAGCACTAATAGTCAGACAGACGGACGAACAGACAGACATGGCGAAACTATAAGGGTTCCGTTTTCCATTTTGGCTCCGAAACCCTAAAAGTATGTAGAAACATTGAATTTTAATAAACGTGGTTGCATAATAACAAAAATAAAAATGTTTGCCATCTGTAAATGACTAGAAACTAGGCGAAGATTGTGAAGACATTTGTGTGAATTCATTTTTTGACAATTCATGTGAAGATAATTTCCTGATGTTTTAAGTTACTGATAGATACCAGTGACGATAAAAAGAGACAGCATCACAAATATCTGTAAGTGTATAATATCAGGAACTTAACCAAGAGTGATAAAAGAGGCCCTAAGTGTGAAAAATGTTTTTGATGTTCTAATGTCAAAGATTCCAGATACTTAAACTTAACCACACTCACAACGTTAGCACAAGGTTAACGAGTTAACCTTACGGAAAATTACTTAAAATGTCAATTAGTTCAAAAACTATTAGGAAAACCTATTCATTAATTATTTTGTACCCAAATACTTAAGAAATAGTATTAATTCACGATGCGTGCATGATAATTAAAACAATGAAATATGAATCTTGAGAGGCGGTCGTAAACCACAACTAACGCTTACTTATTACCTTTAGTGAATTGCTTTACGAAATACTTCAAGTATGAAAATAATGGTGGTCGGCACCGGAACCAAGGACCTCGAAAACAAAGGCGAAAAACCTTCACGAAGAATAAATGATGTGGAGGATAGAAAGGGAGAACAGAGATCTTATCCTGCTCACTGGTCTGAATGCCACAAATAATAGATCCCAGACCTAACTTTAAACAAACTCTATTCGCCATTATTTAATACACTGACGAGCAAAAATAAAGGGTCGGTTGTGTATGTAAATCTTTTTTTGCCGCTACCCATATTTAACAGTAACAAATTGTTTGAAATATAATGAAAACACTCAAGTACATGCTAAAAATCAGCACTAGGCTTCGTCAATAGGAACTATAATAATGTTAAACTAGAAAAGTAATTGTGGACATAAAATGTGCCGCGTAAAATGTAAGTTTTCCCTTCTTTGAAGAAAAACACTTTACACTTTGTCGGATTGTCGTCATCGCCATATTTATTCATTTGGGCCAGAACGCCGTAACGTTGCATAATTACAATGTCCACTTCTATCTACAGACGAAGTTTACGTTTGTGTACGAAAATAAGGGCTTTATATAAACCAACTATTCGTGCAATGTATACAAATGCTTGCGTCACCAGACTATTATTTACACAAATGTTAACGTCGATAGATAATTCATCCATGCTTATGCTCAGAACACACCGACAACGCTCAAAAACCGATAATGTACCTAATTTATATACTTAAAAAAATACATTTACTGTGTATTTTAAATGAACATTTAATTTAAATAAGTGATGTTAATCTGTAATGATCTTAACCTGTAATGTCTGACCTTATAGCGTACCTATTAAAACTAAGTAAATACTGCCTGCCATTCACCTAAAACGGAAATACTTACCGAGTTTCAAATTTCGTTAGCCAACAATCCGTGGATGGGGAATTAACGAATGACTGTCAATGCACAGCCTAACCCCCTCGAACTACAGACTTGAAATTGGGCAGTCATAAGTATTCCACCAAGAAGGGAATTTTCTAAATTTCTACGGAATAGAGAACAAAAAGGATTTATATTTTTATTTTATAGTGGCTCAATCACCGCTATAATTATAATAGAGATTTTTTTATACTGCCTCAGAAAACGCACAGCCTAAATTACTGACGCTAGAAGAACACGAAACGAGACTTAAAATTTGACACATAAATTCTTTGATGTTCATAGAAGTATACTCAGAAGGAATATTCCGAAATAACAGTGGGATAGAGAAAAAAAATCTATTTTGTTGTTTCAAAGTAGCTCTGGCCCGATACGACATTTTTTAATAGAGTTGTGTCTTGGGATTATTGGTTAATAGTAGGTATCACCTACAGTATTTTATTTACCGTACTATACTCGTTAATTTTAATACCCACGCGAACGAAGTCGCGTCCAAAAGCTAGTAAATGAATAAAACATGAAAGAGTAAAATACCAAAGACCAATCTCTTTTATTTAGGTTTAGAGATACCATGGCATGTTAAACCCAGTATAATGGTAGTATTTAGAATGTTGATTCGATTGAAGTTCTGTTTAGATATACCTACCTACACATGGCGCATAAACAAATGTTGATAAACTTGTCATTTCATAGTATCACAAATAAAATAGTAAAAATTGGATTGGAACGGTAATTTCTAGGTCATTTCAAAAATCGACCCGCTACAAGGTGGTCAATAATGTTGGAAAAGTCCCACAATTGATGGACTTTTATATTAAAAAGTATAAAACTCCATCAATTGTGCAACATTAATGTATTAAATACTTAATTAATACATTACTACGTACTTACTTAATACACCCAGTATCTAAATATCCAAGACATAAATAATACATAACGTTTCGCCATAACACTGCCTAGGTAATTGAGAAAGCTCAATGATCGTTTACTGCAAATGTTGCACAGATTGGTCTAAAAATGCTAACAACCAGACAAGAACTTAAGTATCGTTTACCCAATCAACGCCTTAACTCCATTTGTTCACGAATTATGTGTAAGTATGAGAACTCTCAACGAAGTTAATACAACATATTCTGTTGTGTTCTGTTGTGCAGTTTATTGAACTCGTGACACGCGATCTTATATTTTGGGACCAAAACATTGAAGGAAGTCCAAATTTCTTGGTTTATTTTGGGAAATCTTAAAAACATGACAAGATTCAATTTAAAATACAATGAACTACCTACTAAATAATAACTTCTAACACACATATAGGACTACGGACTACATTATAAATATGTCAAACAATCATGAGTAGCTGCTTCTATGTATTTCATTTCAACATAAGTACACAATTAATCTATCGTTAAAATTCGTGTAACTAACTCACAAAAGCTATATATCAACTTACATAATTGCTAATTAAGTTGATAAATAATTATATGGTTATTCGTTTACTGCCGGCATCGGGAAGTAATATTATGTTGAACACATCATAAATCAATAGTTAATGATTTTGTGTTGATGAATGACTGATTTTATGTTATCAGTGTCAGATGCCACTTGACGTTTTTCAGTTGTTATCTATCATGTCTGATGATTCCAGTTAACACCAGTCTGTTCTTTATTTTTACATGATCATTTTTAGCTGGAAATAGCTTGTTCACAGGTCTGGTTTAGGTCAGTGTTCTGCCATAATCAAATAAGAGTGAAATCAATCTGTAAAGAATGACGTTTTTGTGTATATACAGGGTTATTTGTAATTCACTGACATCCTCTTAACCCTGAATTCCTATCACTCAAACAAATGTTTTTTAAGGAATATTAATATTAGTCTTTATTTATTAAAGAAATACATTTTTCATACATGACTAAAAAAAAGGAAAAAAAGGAAACAAAATAAATAAAAACTACACCAATATACCTAACTATAAAAAGAAAACACCATCAAGAAGGCCCTCCTGTGGCATAGAACCCAACACACTGGCGGCATTACCTCTCTGTACAGCCAGAGAAATTCGCTGGGAGAGGTAAGCGCCAGCTCTGAGGTCTCTATCAGCCGGGACGACAAGGCCCCCATGAAGGCCTTCATGTCAGCCGACCAGGGACCCATCGTCTCCACTGCGAGCGCCGCAAACTCATAGTCCTTTAAAACAGAAGAGTATTTGCGGCGCTTGAGAACTTGGGCCTGGTCAGCTGCAGCCCCGGCTTGTAAGCGGGTTGCCTGGATGTGGGACTGCGCGAAAGTGTCGACACACGTTGCGTCCCACACCAGAGCTCTACCCAGCTTCCAAGGCACCAGAGTAGCCCCGTCAGGGCGCTTGCCATCGTCTCTGGCCATGCCCACGGGTTCAAGGATTGCGGGCACAGAGGTGGTGGCAAGCGAGCGGCGGACTAGGTCATTAATAGTGCCATGGCGGAATAAGCGACCAATGTTTTTTGTTTTACGACTTTTTAAAATGAAGCACTTTTTTCCCATACAAATACACAGAGTATCGTAAAAATAAGAGGTAATCTCAAATTTTAAAAACGTTATTACGCACCAAAAATATTAAGTTATGTATGACAAAAGCCGTAAAACAAAAAATATTTGTTTAAGTGGTAGGAGTTTAGGGTTAAAAGGATGCTAGTGAATTACAAATAACCCTGTATTTATACCTTTTTCTTTTAATTCTAAACATTTCCAGTAAAAAATGTCTGCACGATGTGTGTATGTAAATACGATGAATAATTCGGCATCCGTCCGTCAGGAAAAAAATGTACTGTAAGTAACGCTTATATATTTATTAAATACGGTTAATTATTACGCTTTTATGTATAAAAAAATACACTGTCAAATTTTCTCCTCGTTTAACTAAAAACGTTAATAAAAGAAAAAGCAAAGTTCGCTGGGCACTTACTTATCAACAAAATGTTAAAAGAACTAGGTAATTGTTAACATTTTTACGATACGATACGTGTAATTAAAATCGCTAGTTCTTGATCTGAATCTGACCTTATTCAACTCTCAAAAAGTCAATATGCATGCGCACTAAGTTTCAAGTCTACCTATACACCATTATTACAACGAACGGTAGGTAAGTATTTATTTACGTACCTACGCTGTTAAAATGGAGTAAGTAGTTCATAATTTCGCCTCATTACAACCGAATTTACGGCAAACGTGACGTTTTACGTGGCGTGCTTCCAAATGTTTCATAATGTATTGAAATATTGCATTCAAAGCTTATACAGCATCAATATCAGATAGTAAGTAAAGCCTATCAATGAATAGTAAGTAACATTATCGTACAGGATTTTGAATTTGATAATCTTAATGATTGAGCAGATTCAGATAAATAGATAGATACTAGATCCTTCACTAATGATAAATGATAACAGAAAGAAAAGCTACCGATGGCTGTTTTTTCGACATAGCTTGATAATAATTATGACTATACAGCAGTTGAACGATATCATTCATCACTAAGCTAAGCTAAGCTAAGCTTAACGTGCCTACTTTTTCTACTTCGATATCTGGATATACATATAGGTATTAACCAATTTGGTTATTTCCCCTATGTGCCTGGACAAACTAGTAAAGTAACTATTCGGCGGTTTTCTATTTATCATTGTATCGTCTTCATTAACCATTAACTGAAGACAATACAATACAATACAAATATTCTTTATTGATCACCAAAAAAATACAGAAAAAAAAAATATTCATAACAATAAAAAGAAAAACAGGCAGACAATAGGCAGACAGGAAGACTGTTAAACAAATGCCGTAATTTTCGAATAAATGATTTTGGAAACAATGGGATCAAATTGAAGATATTCCATTTCCAATCAAAAAAAAATTATTTAAGTAGTAACCGATGTTACTACTTAAATAAACCGATTATGACTAAGTTTGTATAGAACAATGATAACAGTTTAGACAGTTGTAATGTTGGAGAACTCCCATAGTCACCTAGCAAGAATACACGTTTTAAAATTATTACTGTTCATAAGTTAGTAGTATCTTTCCTATAATAATGTCACAAATTGTCCCTGAAAATAAAATTAACGACGTGATATTTTAGTTTACATAGCTTATCTTCTTTGCCGAGACACACCTCCAAAATATCAATATTACCGCAAAGCGCTGCTGTCCCAGTTGCCAAAACTTACACTATTAATAAATTCAGAAGCAAACATGCGTAACGTCAAGGTTTTGCATATTAACAAAGGGTTGTCAAGGCACAAAAAGGAATAATAAAAAAAGGATTTAATACGGATCGGATTGACGCATCGGATTGCTTTTTTTGGTAGAGACAAAAACGCACCGACACCGAAGAAAAAACTTCAGTAATACTCTCAAGTATTTGAAGAGGATTTACGTAAACAATAACTACGAGGATTTACTTTTCCGTGTCGAAGCAGTTGAAAAAATATGACAACGGAGCTTTTGCGTCGTACTCATACCAACAAGGTTAACTTCTAAATATAAAGAAATGAAAATACATATTTTCTTCTGCGCGCATTCTTCATTTACATCTCTCGTCTCGTGACGCTGCGCGTAGGTGTTTTCAACTGCCCCAGTTTACAATGTCACATCTGCCAATGCAAACAAGTCAAACACACAAGACTTGCTTCTTTTATGTGCTGTATGGTAGCTATAATCGATTTCAATAGGCACCTATGCGAAGTAAAATTTTGAGCCTACTCCTCTAGAGTATGAGGGGCACTGGAGCTGTAGACATTGCGAAATGACTGCAATATGATGTTTAATTTATACGTTATAACCCAATACCTCTGCCATTTTGAAACGTAACAAAAAATTTAATCGACCCAGTTTACTTGAATCGGTTGAAAAACGCGACTTTAGATATCGGGACGACACACGAAAGCATTTTTGCCCAAGATGAACCGGAGACGCTTCGCGTTCGATCGGTCTATTAAAATATAAACCTACATTCGTACATATAAAAAGAAAAGTTCACACTGATTGACTGACTTATTCACTCATTGACTGACTCATCAAACCTCAGCCCAATCCCTTGGACTAGAGAAGGCTAAAATTTTGCAAGAAGGTTAATCTATACATATAATAAATATACATATAATAAGTCGGTGTCTGTACATTGAAGATATTTGAGAAAAACTGTCACTAGGGCTATTTATTAGCACAATAGAACCCAAAACAATGATTTTTAGAATTATTGTCTGTTTGTCTGTTTGTCTGTTTGTCTGTGCGTTTGTGCGCGCTAATCTCAGAAACGGCTTAACCTAGAAGGATGCGGTTTTCACTGATATGTTGGTATTTTCTTGGATTAACATTTAGTGTTTGTTTCATTTGAATCGGTTCACAAATAAGAAAGATACGTCTATTTTAAGAATTTATCGAACAGGTTTTTTGTTTGAACGCGCTAATCTCAGGAACTACTGCTCCGATTTCAAAAATTCTTTCAGTGTTAGATAGCACATTTATCGAGGAAGGCTATAGGCTATATATCATCACGCTAACACCAATAGGAGCGGAGCGGAGCGGAAGAATGTTTCAAAATCGGGGGTTTTTGAAGTAAAACTTCTATAGGCACGCTTGACTTGGGAGTTGGGAGTTCGGTGGTGAATGTGAACGCGAGTGTGCGGGGGGGTGCGGGGGCAGGTAATTTTTTTTATATCGAGGAACTAAGGAGAGCCATAATTGATGAAAAAGCAAATTGGATAAAAAAAAAATAAGCTGCCCAAATTACTAATTCCACGCGGACGGAGTCGCGGGCAAAAGCTAGTAACATAATAAATGCCCTCGAAATAGGGAATAAACGGGATTCATATATTCGATTCAGAGTTACATCTCCGTAACTATTATTACTAGACTGTTTAAATTTAGGATTCAACTATACCTACTTACCATAATAGCTAAAAACCAATTTCGGGAATTTTCAAAAATCCCACTAAATAAGTGACACCGATGATGATGATGATGCATTTTGGGCGTGGCTTTGCCGAATTTGTGCTTTATTCAATGAAAGAGATGAAGAAGCTTTACCTTTGGATTTTGTGCGGACGAATTTAAAATTGCAATGGCAATTCTGGCAATGGATCTGAATTCAGATCGAGCAAAAACCTTTGAAAACAACACGTTCCACGATAGGTTTCACCAACATCAATTGGCATGTTTTTTTAAGATCTGTCAAAATGCGATTTTCCCTTAGATTTTATATGGCAGGCAAGCATAACTCAATTGACTACATACTCGTATTTATTTATTTTTCGACTTATAATTAAATTTTACAGTCAATTGAAAATTAATCTGGTTTTCAAGGCAAAATCAATTTTTTTCACCCGACTGTCGAAGGAGGGTTATTTAAATACAGTTGATCTTATAATTTTTTGTTGGTTAATGATGTGAACAGTCCTATTGTAAGGGGATTGCTGATCCCCTTGAATTATTACACTTTATTTTAATTTTGATTTTTGATATAGTGGCTCCGTGAAAATTTCAAGTGTCTGCCTGTTACAGCTCAATAAATTCAGCCCTATGCTAGACAGATGCTCTTGGTTGCAAATGTAGATAGTATAAAACTCAGTAATTTCTGTGTTGCGTTGCACTTAAAGCAGATTGTTAGTGATAATAGTTTTACAGACTAAACTAGAGCTAATCGATTTGTATCTAATAATCGGTACCTACAAAAAAGAAGGTGCCAGCAATACCGTATTTTTTTTATTTTATCTTATCAAAATCGGTTTCTCCTAATTACTGAATGATTAACTTGTATGTCACACAAAAACAAGTTGAACCGGTTCTTTCTAAAATATATATTAAATAATATTTAACCTCATAAGTCCTCCTACAATCTAGTGTCGACTTTTTAGACCGGTAGATAATAATTTACTGACACTGACTAGGAGCATGTAACCTCTGACAGTGAAGCAATTAAGGGCAGTCAATTCTGTCCCCTATCATATTCAAAATGTTGTTGGGAATGCCCCGCAACCGGGCGTACCAGTACCAGGGATGCCGCCCTCTTGCGCATGGTGGCATAAAAACAGCCAACTGCGAACATTCCTTATGCGCTACAGAAAACAATTAGAACTAGTTAGCATTGATTCTTTCAGAATTGACAGTCTGTAAATTGCGTTCATATGAAATTGAAATTTTACGTAGAAATCCACAGAGGTCAGCTTCTCGAAGTAACTTAAGAAATATTTCGTCAGACAAGTTTCCTTGAATCGACTGTTCTTAAAACTACATTACGGTAACCATGTTAATTGTGCCGATACGGAATAAAATCGTTTTCCTGAATTTATATATCGACATTCCAATCGTGAATAGTTATGTATGTGTGACTGTGAAAGCAATGACAACCAGAACAAGTGCCGCAGGCATTCAGAACTAGCGTGCAAGTACAGATCGGAATAAACGTTATTAATGTCGCCAATATTATAAAATTGTAATTAAAACCTAAAGGTTTGTTGTAAACACTTTCCTACTTATAACAAAAATAAAGAAAGGAACACAATGTGACAAGATAGGTGTACGAACTAAAGTGAACTTATTGCTAAAAGGGATCCCCAACATGTAACTTTTAGTTGATGTATTATCGAAAATCATGACCTACCGCGGAACTTTTTATTGAAAATGTCATAGTGACATCGCATTGTCTGAAAAGAAAAATCATTATGACGCATATAATGTGAGAACGTTCTACGGTGGTTATGGAATCAAATAGTGCGATAGTACTTCATTCATACTGCTAAAGATCATGCTTCATTTTGCAATGTTCATCATCATTACAATTACACGTCTAAATGAAACAGAAAAGTTGTTCAACTCACGAATCAGAATAGAACTTTGTTGCAAGGGCCTATAGCTCGTGTAAATGTAAGTACTGAATAATTTAAACTGTGCCAGGGTCATTGATCGCTGTATTGTTTAAAGTTAGATTTTTTTTATTGATTATATTATACTCAGTAAATTGTTGTTTTTGACCATACGTTGTCCTTTATGTAGTAATACATGTGTATGCTTACTACAATCTAACAATGTATTTATTTATGGAATAATGGAATACAAAGAACTTGAAGCATGAGAATAGGTAAATATGAAATATATCAAAATGTACAAAATATCTATATCTTAAATTTTTCTTGTTCATTACCTATTTGGTGTGTAGCTACTGAGATGTATCTTTCTGTAGTCTTCTGATCTATTATTTTGTGGCATTACTGTTTATTGTTTTTTTTTCGTTATTCCTACTAAGTGCACTAAGTTCAAACTTGCACTTGAAACGATAGATGAAGTAGCCACCGATTTACTAAGTTACGTATTTTTAAATTCACTATTATGGAAAAACTTTGCACAAAATGATTTGAATGAGCATTTTTGTGACAATAATCTAACCAAATCGCGACCCTGGTATTTAAATCAATATTCAAAGTAACCTTTGTGATTTTATACTGTGCCCATTTAAAGCGAAGCATAAATAATTTATTGTAACTACTCCGCTATTCCCGAGGTGATAACGCGTTATACAGCACGTGATTAGTAATCTTCCAGTTCAATGAACACATCGATTACTTCTTTATGTTGCAAAATGATCACTGAGTGCAAGTGTTTCCTCACTTTAATAAGAATTTTACAATGTTTAACAATCTGCCGAACTTATCGTAAAACCGCACCGCACCGGTACCGCGTTACCATAAGTCTACATTATTATGTATTGATGTTATGCATCAAATGTATAATTACTAAATAGTGGGCATTTCTTTGAATATTCCTAATTTTTAAATGTAAATGAAAAATTTCTTTGTACATGTCAATGGTACGTATTAACGACTTTGAATAGATTTACTTGAAATTTTAACTTAAGAATATTTATATTTTTTAAGAATAATCCGTCCTTGGTAATTATCCTAGTGGAGAAAATTAGTTCCTATAATATAAGAATAGTACCGTTCTTGACTAGTATGAGTGTAGTATTGTTCTTTGGAAAAACAATACTTATTCATCGTTAATACAAAAGATCCCAAGGTGTCGCTATTGTACATTATCATAATGAATTATCATTGAATAGAGACATCTACATACTACTTACTTTACGTAGCACAGCTTTGCACCGGAATTTGTGCTTAAGTTTTGTACATTTACCTAAACCGTTCACGACACGCGTACACGCATCAAATTTCTCAAACCACAGACGATCAGATTCACACACAGTACCACCACAACCGATCCAACGTTGTCTACACTATTAATTACTGATAATCACTAAGTCTATAAATAATATTTTATCATATTTCACCACGCGACCGGACCGGTTAAGTAAAAGTAAATTCATCCATATGTTTAGTGACACTTACCCAATTTCCCCATCATTTCCTCTAACGCGTGATCTTTATCCATCCTGACGTATTCCTTGGCTCTCCTGGATGGTCCTGATTTTATTTGGTTGCGATCCTTGAAGTTCTGCAACGAGCGTCACATAAAACATTGACGGCGGCGGTAATATTGCGTGCGTGATGCAAGCGTCGAGCAACAGACGCGCGTGCCGGCGGAGGAGCGAATGGATGGATGGCTATATCGTCGTGGCGCTGACGCCGCCGGGCGGTTACCGCACTCACGCGAAAAAAACATGCACAACCTCTTATCTCCGTTAACCCAATACCTGCCGGTCGAGTGGTCTGGTCACCTCGCCTGCGACCGGTGTCGGCGCTGCACTACCACTCTCTCTGCCTCCGACGCGGCGGCGCTCTGTACTCAGTGCCACCACGTGCTGCTGTTGCATTGCTCTATCTTATCTCTGACCGTTGTCCATTATGCAACACATTTGTTACATTAACTGATAATAATGCCGTAACTGGACGGGATTAATGGTTTACACATCACGTACAACAAACAACATTTACCGTAAATATCCATTCTGTGACGCTTGTTATGCTCTATCAAATATCATCGTGCAAAAACATTATCCTTTTTACAAGGCGTAATCAATGATAGAGTTATGGTAGCCTTTTACTACCGAATGCATTATGTTTACTCTGCACACTAAATGCGTGTCATACAAGCAATCGGCTATTGTAGCTAAATATAAAGACTCTAAACTTGTGTATGTATAGGAGTAAATAGAGCGTGCTACAAGTGTAGATCGTGACATAAGTGTCGGCTGGTAAGCCGTCCCCGTAATAACGTAACCTCTGAAGGTTTTACTCTAATAGGCTTTTTGTCAACACGGTAGAGGTGTTAAATGACTAAAATACCCTTGTGTCTTGTGTTTTCAATGTGTAAGGTTATCCCAGAATTTTAATGGTTGTTTGTTAGAAATACGAAGTCGAGTGAATAAGATGGAGCAAATTTATTTACAGTATCCTAGCACCCGCGAATTCGTCTGCGAAGAATTCGTTTCTCGCTTTCCCGCGGAAATTATGCAATGTTCTGGGATAAAACTGCCCTACGTCCTTCTCAGGGTCTCAAACTATGTCTTTACAAAATTTCATCTAAATCGGTTCAGCAGTTTAAGCGTGAAGAAAACACAGATAGACAGATAGACGGACATATTTTCGCGATTATAATCTATACATATAATAAATCTGTAACAAGTCGGTGTCTGTACATTGAAGATATTTGAGAAAAACTGTCACTAGGGCTATTTATTAGCGCAATAGAACCCAAAACAATGATTTTTAGAATTATTGTCTGTTTGTCTGTTTGTCTGTGCGTTTGTGCGCGCTAATCTCAGAAACGGCTTAACCTAGAAGGATGCGGTTTTCACTGATATGTTGGTATTTTCTTGGATTAACATTTAGTGTTTGTTTCATTTGAATCGGTTCACAAATAAGAAAGATATGTTTATTTTAAGAATTTATTGAACATGGATAGTACATAGAAAAAAAATCCAACATAAAATGAGCTGACAACAATATAGTAAACTATACTAAATAGGGTTCATCTTAAGTTGGACATGCACACAGGTTTGTTTGTTTGTTTGAACGCGCTAATCTCAGGAACTACTGCTCCGATTTGAAAAATTCTTTCAGTGTTAGATAGCCCATTTATCGAGGAAGGCTATAGGTTATATATCATCACGCTAACACCAATAGGAGCGGACCGGAGCGGAAGAATGTTTCAAAATCGGGGGCTTTTGAAGTAAAACTTCTATAGGCACGCTTGACTTATACGGTGGTGAATGTGAACGCGGGTGTGCGGGGGGGGGGGGGGGGGGATGAAAAAGCCAATTGGATAAAAAAAATAAGCTGCCCAAATAAATTACTACTTCCACGCGGACGGAGTCGCGGGCAAAAGCTAGTAATATAATATTATTATAATGTTAGTAAGGAATTTACACCGTGAGACTAAATAGAACGAGCCGCTCGCTACGAACCAAAGGTGACTAGAAAAATAAAAGGTTGTTTATGATTTAGATTTATTTAGAGTTTAGACTATGAGAAGTAATAAATGCGATTATTTTTACGAAGTCATATTTCATAATAGGTACATAGTTCAAAACCTGCAGGTTGTAATGTTAGGGACATTTGTTACGTATCGTGCAGGTATGTAAATGCTCATTCAAAGGACTATTACCTGTCGTATAAGTCACGGTAAACGGATCTGTCACGCATCTTTAACACAATACTGTTTGAATTGAAATGACTTAGTGATTTAGTTGTGGATAACGACATCATATTTAATACTCCAATATCGAACTATCCATCGTAATCTGTGTTTAGCAGACTACTAGGTATGGATAGTAAGGAAATAAACTATTGCTACCCTAGGTCAAAAGTAGTCACAACTCGATTAGGTAACGTTTATCGTTTAATGGCCTAAGTAAACTATTGTTCAATTAATGGCTGCCTGTAATGGGCACACAATTGCTAAGAAATTATCTGTATGACAAATTACAAACTAATTAACTACTTAATGTTTAATCACGTAAGTAAGTGACCACGTTAGTGTATATTTTCTACTTAATGTTTAATCACGTAAGTAAGTGACCACGTTAGTGTATATTAACTACTTAATGTTTAATCACGTAAGTAAGTGACCACGTTAGTGTATATTAACTACTTAATGTTTAATCACGTAAGTAAGTGACCACGTTAGTGTATATTTTCTACTTAATGTTTAATCACGTAAGTAAGTGACCACGTTAGTATATATTTTCTCTTTCTTGCCCAAAACAGCGAAACCAAGGATAAAGCGAAAAGTAATGAATGACTTTAGTCAACTTATGTTTTTAAACTCAGTAAACTTCAAAATTGTACATAACTGTAATTAGCTTAAATAAACACGATTTAGTAGTATATTAATTGATGTTTTTGTAGTACAGTAGAGTTCTCCAATATCTGTACAGCCGACCGTTCATAAATATCTATACAAAGACTTTACTACCGTAACATCAGGTTCATTTTTACCCGACTGCGAAGAAGGAAGGGTTATGTGTTTGACCCGTATGTATGTAAGTATGTATGTATGTCCATTCCTATGTCCTCTCGTAACTACACAACGGCTGAACCGATTTTGATAAATGATACGTCATTGGATTTGTCTTGATAACGCGAGTAACACTGGATACATGAAATTCTTGAAAAATCAAAATGGAGGATTTTTGGCGCCAAATAGTGATCAATCAAAAAAATTTTTTTATTCAAACCTATCGAGTATCGGGTATCAAAATAAAGGGATTTTAAAAGAGATTACAAAAATATATACAAGTCATGTGTTTAAATTTAATTTGGGATAGTAAATTGGCAATCAATGCATTAAAACGACGACGTACCTACTTATTAAGACATCTTTGAGCAATAATTTTTTCTATGGAACCCATGGGGAAAATTAAGTACCTACCTACATATTTCAAAATTGGTTTTGAATTTTAACTAAATAGCAACGGATTCCTAATTCAAATTCTCAATAATTTATCTGGGTCTCAGGAGGTTACACTAAAAAGCAAGAAATAATAAAAAAGTAGTTAAAAAAACTAAAAACCCACCTGCGGTGTAAATAAAATAATAAATTAAAAAAAAACAAAAAACCCGCCTGCAGAAATACTGAAAAGGTGGACAAGATAAAATGTTAATAACAATAAAAAGCTAACTGAACTCAACGAAAGAAATCGAAAAAAAAACTCAACATTGAATCGAATTTAAAACACTTCGATGGCAGTCTTTCAAAATTTAATGCAACGATAAAATGCAGTCGGAGGCATGCATGAAGTGACATTAAATCCCATGCAGCCACTGACTCCCATGCCTCCGACTGCATTTTATCGTTGCATTAAATTTTGAAAGACTGCCATCGACGTGTTTTAAATTCGATTCAATGTTTAGTTTTTTTTTCGATTTCTTTCGTTGAGTTCAGTTAGCTTTTTATTGTTATTAACATTTTATCTTGTTTCCACCTTTTCAGTATTTCTGCAGGCGGGATTTTTGGTTTTTTTGATTTATTATTTTATTTACACCGCAGGCGGGTTTTTAGTTTTTTTAACTACTTTTTTATTAGATATTTATTTATGAGAGAGAGAGAGAGAGAGAGAGAGACAGAGACAGAGAGAGAGAGAGAGAGAAAGAGAGATGATTATTTACACATTATTCGATACACAGGAAATACAGTTGACAGGAAAATATACAAATAAAAATCATCGAATAGTATAAATTGGGCCCCACTCAGCATAATGTTGCGGCAAGCCGCAACGCTGTTTTTCAGTGGGACCCATTTAAAAACTAAACACAAAAAAAAAACAAACAACACATTGTCATCACAATGGCAATTCGTGTCATCACACGAACGCCAGCGGAAAGTGTAGTTCGCAACAAAACCTAGATAGGTACAAACCCGAAGTATGTATGTATACAGTTTAATCGTATCTGAACCATTAAACCGCAACAAAATGAACGGAACGTTGACTCTACAATTTTCGGTGTCATCAAGGTGGGCCCATTTTTGACATCATAACTGTAAAAATGTCTCTTGAAAATGGTAAAAGTTAGTGAATTGCTACAAAAATAAGTACTTACTTGGTACTTACCATTGGAAAAAAAAATTGACTGTGTGATAAAATTATTTTTCACTTCTCATGCTCTTAAAATGTTTCATTAGTCTCTGCATATCGGGACTAAAGCTCTTTTTTGATCTCTAGGGATTAAAGTATTTTTTTTAATTTACTTTGGAAACCCCTAAACTGCCAAACACGGTGTTTGTGAATGGAGGATTATTGCCATTTTCAGTGACTGGGCATAGACAATTTTAAAGCTTTCCACAGACCGCAGCGTGCTGCGGACGCTCTGTAGCGCTCCGTAACGCCCTGCGCTTCGGTCTGTGGAAGCATTTAGGGCGTGGAAATAACCTCAAAATGACAATCTGTTGGCTAAATATGCAAATATTGTAGATTTGTATAAATCATCGTTTTTTTCCTCGCATTCAAAGTGAAAAGTAGAGTGTTTAACGCGAGACTAAACTACCATAATAACACGCGAATTCTAGCCACCCTCGCTCTGCTCGGGTGGCTAAATATCTTGTGTCATTATGGCTTGTTTTAGTCCTTTGTTGAACAATCTACTATATGCTTATACCTATCCTATATCCTATTTCAACAAAAATTTGGACCACTTTCGAGCAAGGACCGGAACCGGTTACCATTAAAGGGGTATTGGATAGGGTATTTTATAGTTTTTTTAACACAAACCCTATCAATTTGGTAAGCATATCATCGGGTAACCCGAAAGAAAGTCTGACCTTAATAACATAGTTAATTCTGGTAAGCGCTTACCAAAACTAAAAACCCTTAATAGGGTTACCGTTTTCCGTGATTTTAAAACGCGATCAAGCTATTTTAAACTTTAAGTGCAAATCATTCGGTTCGATTCGGACCCGACTCGATCTTCAATGTAATGTAATGAAAATGAGACGAGAAAGGGGTAACCCTATTAAATGGTAAGTGGTTAAATAATCAATCAAGTTCTCTACACCCGATTCGACTCGGAAACCATATATGGTTCCCATATATGGTGGGGTGGTTTCCATATATGGAATTCTATAGAAAACTGTTAACCTTATTCAAAATGGTTTCCGTAATGATAGGCTTAGCACAACGATAAGCTTACCATATCATAGGGTAACAGTTTAATAGGGTTACCCTATGAAAAGGCTTAAGCAAATGAAGGGGTTTCCCGGTTCTTGCTTTCGAGTGGCATTATTGCAATGCAAAGGGCCCCCTGATCAATCTCTTTTCAATGGAGGTTTTTCGATCCAATATTAAACAGTATAGGTAATGCCACGAGAGTTGAGGTCACGGTCACAGCAACACGATGTAATGACAGCGGGATTTTGACATTTATTCGTACTGATAGCAAGTTCAACAGACTCAGCAGTGAATAAGTACAAGATTGAATAAAAATTTCTTCAACCTATTTCGTTAAGAATTATTTAGGAAAATACATCTAGTTCAAACAAAACAGAAAATAAAATATTTTGATCTATTTTTATTTAAATCAGATAAGCATTCATTTCATTCATTCACTACTTTTTTGCAATCAGTACTTTATGTATCTGTGTGTGTAATCATTCGCCTCAACTCTCGTGGCGTTACCTAAACCTATATGTTTATTCAACATGCTTTTTCGTATAATATTACTTATTTACTTAAATAATATATCTTTGTTCCTCCAAATAATGATCAAAACCGCTTTAAATAAAGTGCCTATCATGACTGTATGGAATATTGCAATTTTAGGTCTCACTGAGGAATTACTGAGAATTTACCTAAGTCAAGCTAAGTTATTTTGTGAACAAACTACCGAGATAGGGCCATATTTGGCTTTGGTAGGTACAATTTTATTCGAGTTACTGACCACTTACTTGGGATCTCGCAATAAGACAAAATGATTCATGTGATCATGTCATTAGCGCTCTATTCGTTGCCATGCTAAACTCAAGGTAAACTAAACCAGTCAAATAAATCATTTAGGTACATTCAAATTGACGACAATGGTAGGTGTTAAAGCCTTAGATAGAAGCCCTAAAAGTTTAAAGCTTACATTAGTTGTAGTAGGGCCACACGAAAAACACCCACTTCGAGTAAATAGTACAATTTTGAAGCAGTGGTTAATGGAGCGAAATTATTGTAACTGGGCTCAAACATTTTAACCCCTTAAAATAAATTATTGACAGTCCAACTATGAACACCTGACTCCAGCGTTGCTGCAATGTGTAGAAAGAAAAAACAACATACAATTTTCCCCAAAAAAAAGTAATCATAAGATACCATTGCTCTACCCACCGACAAATACGATCACTCTGTCATAAGTGTAGCGAAGTGTAGAGAAAAGGAATTACTGTTACGATTTACAAATAATCCTGTAAGTGATTCCTAATTAGGTTTAACGAGATTATTAAATAAAATAACAAATAGCGTAACTAATACACAAACCTTCGTCATAGTGTCAAGGTTAATAATCTATTTATGGCACTTAAGAAGTTATCACAACACATGATTAGTAGTCCAGCACACACGTTTCAGTGTAAATAATAACGTTATCCTTATTCTCATCTCATCATCTACAAACCACAATAGCTTTTTATTATGAATTGCATACCTATGAGTAAACCTACCTACTACATAATAACAATCTAGTACGCCCTGACGCCACTAACGACATTTTATAAACGGCAAAATGTCTATGTAAGATTGTTTATTTATTTTTAATTTTGAATTTTCTATATTTATTTATTATTAAATACACATACTGTTTTAGAATTGGAACAGTGTACGAAGACGTGACAACTGACGTGCTAGGCCAAATTGGAGCCTGGCAGTGGATGGTAACCATAGTCTCTACCGCCCTTATGACATCCACCGTGTTTACCCAATTTGAAGATATGTTTCTACTGAAATACACTAGCGATATAGAGTGCATACCTCCGAACGGCTACGAATCTAGCAACTCCAGTGCATGTCACATTATTTCTATAAACAACAGTGAACAAATGCAATGCAACGCCTGGAATGTACGACTGATGGGTATGGTTTGGATTAGGAAAAATGTAAGTAGCTTTGCATGGTTTTCTTAAGTATAAGTACGAGTGATTAGTAAGAAATGACATGTTTTTATACAGTGGATCATCACTTGCGATCGCGACGGGAATCTTCTATCAACAGCAATGGTGTGTCGCCTCGGCGTCATGTTTGGATACATCGGCCACGGTCTCATAGCGGATTGGTGATGCATCATATTTTTACAATTAATCACTATTTATAGAAATTCTTACATGTACTAACATAGCACCATTGTTTTCAGCTTTGGCAGAAAAAAGGCAATAGTAATAGATGTATGTGCGAACATAGTTCTAAGACTCGCAATTGTATTTAGTGACTCCGAAAGTTGGTTCAAACTTTTAGTGTTCATAAGATCGTTACTAGGAAGTGCCAATAGCTACATGGGTCTTGTATTAAGTAAGTGTTTGAATTATATGTATTGTATGTATGTATATTGCCCGCAGCTTCGTCTGCGAAGAATTCGTTTATACCTATCCCGTCGAAACTATAAAAAATTTCGGGATAAAAATTGACCTATGCCCTTTCCTTAGCATCAAATTACTGTCTCCTGAGCAGAGGTAGTATTGTCTAACGCGCGGGCGCTTGCGATCGCGATCACCATCTCCTTCTATTCTTATCCTATATCGAATGACAGAAAGAGATGGTGAAAACGATTGTTCTTCCGAGTACATTAAGCGGGCTACAAACCATCAGTTTTAACTGCATAGTTTTAACTGTACAGTCGAACTGTGCAGTTAAAACGTATGTGTGTAGGTAGGTAAAACTGGGAACTGTGCAGTTGAACTGACGATCTAATTGAAATTTCATTAACCTACACAGTTCGACTGTACAGTTAAAACTGATGGTTTGTAGCCCGCTTTAGACAATAAGGCCTCAGACCACGATCGGTTAAGTACTTTAAGCGATGCCGACGGAGCGTGCCTAGCGCGTTGCATAACACCGAATCATATATGCTGTGCCGCGCTGCCGAAGTGTGTCACCGTATGTAAGATTCAGTGTTAAACAGCGCTGGGCACGCTCCGTCGGCACCCCGCGCACGCCCCGCGCTGCGGTTTGTGGTGATGGGACCTTAAGTGAACGAAGTTAAAACTATTCGGCAGTTCGAGGAACTATAAAATGGTATTTATTTTAATACGTTTCTTGTTCCGATAGTCAACGAAGTGGCTAGTAACCGATGGCGTTCACGATTGAGCCTGATAGTGGCGAGCCCACGGTTAATTGCGTGTGTCTGCATGGTGCCTCTAGGCCAGGCTATCCCCAACTCTGAGACGTTCACAGCTATTGCTTGCGTGTATGATGTCCTATTAATGTGCTTTTTAAGGTACCTAATGTTACCGCTTAATGTATTTAATAGAATAGATAACTCTTCATTCGAATGATTGCTAACAGCCGCTGCATATCCGCCTTGACTTTAAAAAGTACAAGTAGGGTTACGTATCAAAATATCTAAAATTAAAAAACCTAACGTAAAATAACCTACGTTTAAAATACCTAAAATCTAAATACCTAATGATTTTTTCACTTATATTCAAAATACCGAAAGCTTAAAATGCTTACGTATTGCAATATCTAAAATTAAAAAACCTAACGTAAAATAACCTACGTTCAAAATAAACATGAAACTACCGTGAGACTCACTCATAGTGAAAATAAACGGATCACTCACGTCTTAAAACGAGTTTAACTCGACATGTTTCGGGCTAATCCGTAGCCCTTCCTCTCGGAGTCGCACGTCACGGCGGCTGCCAAACGTGCACTGCGTGCTAACGCCCTGGTCGCGCGGCTACTCGACGCAACTGACAGCGACACACAACTACCCTCGTTTTCATCATCACTTTTATTGTCATTGTCAAATGTAGGGTAGCACACAACACTAACCACATCACTTTGTAAAGGTTCGCTCACACTCACCGTTGACGCAGTACGAGCATTCAACACTGTTTTCCAACTCGGGGGTACTGACCAACCACTATCCCGGTTAAAATTTGGATGACGACCAATCTCGATGGCTTCACGCACCTCAGATTGATTCGCCGACGTATAAGCTTGCCCGTCATCTTTCGTCTGTGCTATTAGAGTTTACGGGGAAGTCGGGGAGTTTTATCAAAGATTCGAGACATTTTGTCGGTTTGTTAAATGATATCCGTATACGTGAGGACGAAATGATGGTTAGTTTTGATGTCACTTCTCTTTTTACCAATGTACCGGTGGAGGAGACTTTAAGAATTATATCTGACCTTTTGTGTGTCACTAATTTACCTACTGTGTACATGGAGGGAATTGAGTTGTGTTTAAGAAGGGGATATTTGGTTTGGCGTGGTGATTATTATTTGCAAGTTGATGGAGTGGCTATGGGTTCACCGATTGCTCCAGTTACCGCCAATATTTTTATGGAGTGGTTGGAGGGTAAAGCTTTAAACAACTCTCCCGTGGTTCCTAGATATTGGTGGCGGTTTGTGGATGACATTTTTGCGATTGTGTCTGGAGATGACTTGTCACGGTTTTCTGACTACCTCAACACGTTGCACGATAAGGTTAAGTTCACGGTGGAGAGAGAGAGTGATGGACGGTTGCCATTTTTGGATGTTTTGGTGATGCGGAGACCCTGTGGGAGATTGGAAACTACAGTTTACCGTAAGCCAACTCATACAGATCGATATTTGAGGGCAGATTCACACCATCATCCGTGTCAATTATCTTCTGTGCCAAGGACTTTGATAGATCGAGCCTTAAGTATTTGTGATCCACAATTTGTGGATTGCGAACTGGGTCACGTAAGACGTGTGTTGGAGAGCAATGGGTACAACTGGAGGCAGAGTAACCGGTTCCTGAACGTATCGGCTCGTCAACGGCCAAGGGCGGCTGATAGGCTGCCGGTATACTTGCCGTTTATAAAGGGGGTAACGGATAAAATCGGGCAATTGTTACGCCGAAGATACAGCATCAAGTCGATTTACCGTCCTCATATGCAGCTCAGGCGGTTGATACGTTCACCGAAGGATAGGGAGCCCTTTAGTGGTCCCGGTGTATATAAAATTCCATGTTCCTGTGGCAAGGATTATATCGGAGAGACTGGACGTAATGTTTCCACAAGGTTATCGGAGCACATACGCAGTATGAAAAAGCAAGACAGCAAGGGGTCTGCGGTGGCCGAACACTCAATGGACTCGGGCTCGACGCACTACATCCGTTTTGATAAGGCTTCCGTACTTGCGAGAGAAAAGTTTTTCACTCCGCGGAAGGTGCGTGAAGCCATCGAGATTGGTCGTCATCCAAATTTTAACCGGGATAGTGGTTGGTCAGTACCCCCGAGTTGGAAAACAGTGTTGAATGTTCGTACTGCGTCAACGGTGAGTGTGAGCGAACCTTTACAAAGTGATGTGGTTAGTGTTGTGTGCTACCCTACATTTGACAATGACAATAAAAGTGATGGTGAAAACGGGGGTAGTTGTGTGTCGCTGTCAGTTGCGTCGAGTAGCCGCGCGACCAGGGCGTTAGCACGCAGTGCACGTTTGGCAGCCGCCGTGACGTGCGACTCCAATAGGAAGGGCTACGGATTAGCCCGAAACATGTCGAGTTAAACTCGTTTTAAGACGTGAGTGATCCGTTTATTTTCACTACGTTCAAAATACCTAAAATCTAAATACCTAATGATTTTTTCACTTATATTCAAAATACCGAAAGCTTTCGTATATCCTAACCGGTATCTCGCTGGCAGCGAGCGAGCGAAGCGAGCGAGCAAGACTTTTTAAGGCAGAAGCGACTCGGATAGGTTAGGTTCAGAAGGCTAAGGCGGGAGCGAAGCGTAGCGTAGCTCCCGCCTTAGCCTTCGATGTTAGGTTTTTTTTTTGTAACAGCACAGAAAATGATTATTTCCATCAGGTATTATTGTCTTTAACATTATGAAATGTACCTAAATGTAAATCATATACCTACCAAATTTTATCAAACAAATTAGATTTTTCACGTGGTAATAAAAAAATAACTAACACCAAAAGCTAATGCGGGAGCTTCGCTCCGCTACGCTCCCGCATTAGCCTTTGAACCTAATCATTCCGAGTCGCTTCCGCCCCGAATCGTCTTGCTCGCTCGCCGAAAATTAAGCGATGTTCGTTTCATTTAGGTATTTTGACCATTTGGTATTTCAAATGTTGGTGTATCAAACTTAGGTGTCATAGCTGTTGATATTTTAAACATTAGACATTTACTCCATTAGGTATTTTAAACTTAGGTAATTCGTAGGTAGGTGTTAGTTGCTTAGGTATTTAAAATCATTAGGTAGGTATTTAGATTTTAGGTATTTTGAACGTAGGTTATATTACGTTAGGCTTTTTAATTTTAGATATTTTGATACGTAACCAAAACAAAACACTATTGACAACCGCTGAGATATATGAACAAAAGCGAACTTATCCCTTTAAGGGATCTCTACCAGTCAACCTTTGAGTATGAGTGGATGGAAGGTGAGTGGAAGGAGGAGCTAGTAAAAGTGCCTCTATTTTTTTTAAACGCAAATACCTACCTAGAAGCCAAAGCTTGTTCTAATTTTATATACCTAAGTGTTCCTGATAGTAATGGTAATGGCGTAAATATATTTCACTTATGATCACCTTATGGCAGCTGGAAAAAACTAAACATTGATTTAGTTTTAAACATTGTTTGCTTTCGTAATTGTATGATACTGTCAAGCTTGTATGACGTTAAACAACTACGTCTATACTCCATTTAATTTAGAATTATAAACCACAACAACATTATATTGCGGCTCGTGAACTGTAATCAATCTCTTTACAGTTTTTACTAGAGTAACAATTGACGACACGCAAATAAAGTGACATTAAAATAATTTTATTTTGCGGCTCCCAGACTATTGTACTATTTGCTAGGTAAGAAATAGTTGACGAGCCAAGCGAGCCGCAATATAATGATGTTGTAGTTTTCAATTCTAAATTAAATGAAGTACCTATACTTAGTTAGATAACTTTCCTGCGATGCATACGTATGTACTTATACTCAACTAGCTGACCCGGCAAACGTTGTTTTGCCATATAAAATAGCCTACGACCTATTCTCAGACCTACCGAGTGTAGAGAAAAAAGTTTCATAAAAATCGGCCAAACCGTTTCGGAGGAGTTCGGTAACAAACACCGTGACACGAGATTTTTATATATTAGATTGTATTTTTAGATGGACCCCTGAATCTCCTCAGTGGTTATTGTTCAATAATAAAATATCTCAAGCAGAAACCATGCTTTACACGGCAGCGAAAAAAAACCGAAAAATGTTGTGCAGTGACTTCAAAATAAGGCCCGTCAATCATAGAGTACGTCTGTAAGTTTTAGTATGGGTACTTACCTAACTTGTTTACTTAACGTACCTATCTTTAGTTATAATTGCACCACTATTAATAGTTTGATTAGTATTTTCCATTTTTTTTCAGGCTTATTATTGTTTAGACGAAAATCAAACGTGTATCGAAGTTCTTAGCACGCACAACACAAGAGTTCTAACTCTAGTTGCATTTTTATTCTGGATTTTAAATTGTAACTCATGGAGCATGCTTTACGCAACCGTGTATAGTGAAGATCAATCGTATTATCTTCTACTGAAGATACTATGTTTTAGTGGCATAATAGGGTGCCTGACGGCACTTTTGTCGCTAAAGTGGAAGTTGCGGCATTTGCTAATGTTTAACATATTTCTGGCAGGCGTTTGTGAGGTTGCCATTTTGATTTTCAGACAGGCAGGAGTAAGTAAGACTAAAAAAATCACAATAATCATAAATATAAGACTGGTGAAATTTATAAAAGGATATTTTTTTCAGGGTAGTGCTACTAGTTTACTGTATTCATTCGCCTTGGCTGCGAGAACCATAGCACTCGCGATTATTCTTATGATCACCCCGCGGCTTTTTGCCATAAATATTAGAGCCACGTTGCTGGGTTGTTGTCACGCGGCTGGACAACTCGGTGCCATCGTGGGCTACCTCGTGACCACCACCAAACTGATGAACATAGTCGCTGAAGCATTGCTAGGAGTTATTCTTACCGTGATCCTAATGATACTGTGCTTGATATTTCCGGATGTCGACAACAGAGAGATGCCCGATATATTGCAAGACATGGACTATTTTTCAGAGTATGATTATTTTAATTTATTACCTAATACGAACTTTTACGTATCTTTGGATTTGTATGAAAGTAGGTAAATGTATTTAGTTTACCTAGTTTATTTTTGCAAGTCGAATTTAAATCACTTCCAGTGGTGCAGTAAGCTGCTATAACAAGTTCAGGGAACAATAAGTACTTTTTCTAAAAAGGCTAGTCACCTTAAAGTTGACATTTGCATGCACCAAGGCAATTGTCAATCGTGTCAACATTTTATTTCAAAAGAAACAGAATATCGCATTGAGTGTCTCATTTTTTAAAAGGTATTAAAAGTCTATAACTAGATAAAGTAATCAATTTAAAAACTGACGAAGGTTTTCGTACCCCGACTGTATCATCAGTAAATCGCTTATATAGGGTTATTTGTAATTCACTAGCATCCTTTTAACCCTAAACTCCTACCACTTAAACAAATGTTTTTTTTGTTTTACGGCTTTTGTCATAACTTAATATATTTGGTGTAATAACGTTTTGAAAATTTGAGATTACCTCTTATTTTTACGATACTCTGTGTATTTGTATGGGAAAAAAAGTACTTCATTTTAAAAAGTCGTAAAACAAAAAAACATTTGTTTGAGTGATAGGAATTCAGGGTTAAGAGGATGTCAGTGAATTACAAATAATCCTGTATATTTCTTACCAAAAAATTATTAATGTAGCGTTTAGCTTACTTCCGTAAATCCTTGAGAATATAGTATACGAGTAATTTATATTACTACATTATTTCTCAAAGGCACAAATACATTGCATGTGTGTTTGTGTTTCTCATAAAAAGCGAGAATGTGTAGTAAAATCACAAACCACAGAGATAAGGGAAGGGAAGGCTAATAAGAATTAGAAGTAATAAATACTCTGACATTCGCTATCAAATTATCATATATGTAAATGAAATGTTAGGTTTCAGTTTTAACTGTTGGCACTCAATGTATGTACATAAATTAAAAGATATCTATCTACCTTTTTTCTGTCTCACTTAACTTATTGGGTAAAAATAAAAAACAAATATTGCATTACTTAATAAAAAAGTGTTTTACTGTCTTCTTTATAAACAGGTTATCCAAACCCTTACGTTGGGCTACGCAAAAGACACACTCGCCATCTCGCGAAGAAGTTGAACTTAGAACTCACAGTTTCGGCAGCAGAGGGCGCGCTCTGTCATCGCGCAGCGAATCGCTGGCACGAACGCCGGCGCAGCCCATCGGCATCACCACACTTTGGCGGACAGTCAGCAACACATTGCGTAGATGTTGTAACGCATTGTTTTGCAAAAATAAAAATGTATAGTGGAATCGTGATTTAATTATTTAGTCTTATTCCATCATGCGAGTAGATATTAGATATTACACCGTATACACCGTGAAATTTTAGTGGTTGTTTTCCCGAAACGAGGTGATTTAGTATCGATTTTACAATCGATTTATAATTACTATTTTGACTAGAGTCAAAAATCCAATTGTGAAAATCGAAAGTCGAAAATGACCGCAAACCAATAGTAACGCTTCGTCGGTACAAGTAGCGTACGATCGTACGATAGTTTAGGTTTAGTTTCGGGAAAACAACCACTAAAATTTCACGGTGTATTTTGCTTCAACTTGATCAGAACTTTTAATTTAGCCCATTTCTAGTATACATTAAATACCGTCAATGGTTTAGCTTCTCTTAAATAATGAGTGTTTTTATTAGTCAATTTCCTACCCTGGCAATTTGTAAAACATGTAACAAAGTTTTCTCCGTCATATAAAGTTTGCGGCAACTGATGCCCGCACGTTTCTGGTAGGAAGAGAGTCGAAATTCCAGACACCAGTGCTAATAGACCAAACACTATCGTTGGTATTTTAGAAAGAAAGAAAGAAAGAAAGAAAAACATTTATTTATAGCAACAATCTTTTAGGATCTAACATGTCTAGTAATGTAACTAAAGGGGAAAGAGCGCCGGAAAAACAAGCCGACATGACCCCGAGTCCCACTCTGGAGCTGCGCACACTGTTGGGAATAACTCTGCAGAATACTCGTACACTATCGAATGCGTAAGCGATATGAAAAATTTGTCTACCATTACCATGACTACTAAAGGTGTCGATCCGTGAGGCAACAATGCCACAACTAAGCAAGCTAATAAAGAGCCCGCCTAGCAACAGACTGCCGCTAGTGATGGCTCGGTGTACCAACCGATCTAGACAGTAAATGAGGAGTATGTAACTTGGTACTTCAATAAATCCCAACATGGATATTGATAAGTCAGGATTTTTATGTAGTTTACCAGTATTCAAAGATAGTCCATAATACACCACCGAGCTCGCGAACCACGAGCCGCAAACAATTAATGTGATTTTACGTATGTTTGGCGTTTTAAAAAGAGACGCAGTCGCAGTCGCAGTGGTCGCCATGATTATATTTTGTTTAAGCGTGACGCGTTACGCTGAGAAACAAGTTTGGGTAGCTTGGTGGTGGTGATGGTTGGGTTTATGTGATTTGTGTGTGTTCGTACAGTGTGGAGGTGGAGGAACTGCATGAACGCACATTTCTTGCATAAACGTAACTATTGTAAGGTCGCGGGTGAGCAAAGTAATTGTTTTAGTTCATTTAGTTCAAGTTTGGGAATGTCAAGAACTTCACTAGATCTGTTAATTTTTAACACCTTTGAAACAATTGCGATAGAGTCACGCACTCTACCTTGAGGCCACAGCCACCTTGGTGATTCATCCATGAAGAACTAATGTGGAAGTAGTACAACGTGTGCAAGGAGAAAGCAACTTGTAAATAAAATCGGTGATTTATAAAATACCGCCATAAACCAAGGAGCACAATCCCACAGGTGAACATCACTTGAAACATGACTCCGCACGCCGTTCGTCTGCTGGGCCCTATCAGTCTTCATCATCATCATCAGCCTATGTTCGTCTACTGCTGGACATAGGCCTCTCCCGTGGCACGCCACTGAGCACGATCCTCGGCCACTCTCATCCAGCTCTTGCCAGCCGCCTTGCGAAGATCATCGCTCCACCGAGTCTGAGGACGTCCCACGCTACGTTTGCCGATCCGCGGTCTCCACTCAAGAACTCGTCTACCCCAACGGTTATCGGTTCTTCGGGTTATATGGCCTGCACATTGCCACTTCAGCGTGCTAATGCGGTGGGCTATGTCGATAACTTTGGTTCTCTGTCGGATCACTTCGTTACGACCCTTCGGCCTTATCATTGCCATGCTTAGAACAAAAGCGACAAGATAGGGTCCATTCCCAAACATGCCGCACATAAAACGAAAAAAAAAAAAAAAAAAAAAAAAGAACATACAACCGAATTGAGAACCTCCTCCTTTTTTCGAAGTCGGTTAAAAATGAGAAACGTGTAATACTCCGTAGTAAAAGCTACTCCCATATTGAAAGTAAATTGGCATATTACTGCCCATCCAAAAACGGTTTTCCTGCCAAACTTATCAAGAAAGTCGTCCAATCACAAAGGATCCCACTACAACGCCAAATATGTAGGCTGTTTGGGCCACACCACAGCCCCCATCCACCGTCGTTCGCATACAAAAACCCATTCGATGCCACGGGTCGAGCTCACGTAGGTATTGTGTATCGTACACCCAACTTTGGCACTGAGGCAGTGTTCCATTTTCTTTATAGATGCTGCAAGATTCTAATTTGCCATAGTCGCACCTTAGAGCTCGTTCCCACTATGTCGTGTGTCGTTCCGTTTTTTAATCGTGCGTTCGAATGGCAGAACATTTTGTATGAAGCTGTTCACACTTGTCGGACACGATTTCGATACAAACTGGAACGCACGATTAAAAACCGGAACGACACACGACGTAGTGGGAACGGGGGCTTACGGTGCACCACGGTGGTAAAGGAATTTCTTGATCGACTATACCTAACCTACATGTAAATTAATTACAAAGCGTTGGGTCCCAAAAAATAACTAACTCACGCTTCTCTCAATCGCCCTTTCCTCACTTGACGATTTAAGGGCGGCGTCTTTTTTTTACTCTAGGTGGTTAACGAAAATTTTCACGCCACGCCACTGCTACCTGGTTAATATAATAATCAAAACTCATCGCTGAATTACATAAAGGTATTGTAAACTTTTTACGACACGTCTACTTTATCAAAACATAAACCAACCTGTGTTCTGGCACTGCGGCGACGGTGACAAGAGACAACACGTGTCATGGCGGCCAGGATGTGCAACACGAATTGTAAGCACTGGTACCGGCCGAAGTCCTCTGAAATCCACTCGGGAGAATGATATTCGTCATCCCCCGTGGCCAGCGATAACAAAAGTGGGGGGGGACCAGGGTGCCAAATGCCTACGCCGCGCTCCACTGCACCGTTTATGAGTGCGTGACGAAGCGCTTAATGTCCAATTTCTTTGATGATGAAATGATCAAAGAATGATTTGATTCCTCCAACTCCATTTCACCAACGGACATCTGGGCGGGGGGAGCCTCTTCATCCTTATGTGTTTAGTATTCCAGTGGCCCGTACGAAGCGCTTCGCGTCATCCTTCCTATGCGAACTGCTAAGGAATGGAATGCGCTCCTGTCGTCTGTATTTCCAGAAAAATACAACCTAGGTCTCTTCAAGGCTAGAGTGAATAGGCTGTTACTGAACCAGTGAGGTACACCTTTGGCCTCATCTTCACTTTACATCAGGTGAGATAGTGGTCAATCACGGGTCAGTTTTTATGTAAAAAAAAAGTAAGTCGTGACCAAAGTCAAAGAACATCCTCTAAGCTCTCTGGGTAATTAGAAAACATTTTCCTTCTCCCCCCATACCATAACACACTGACTAAAATCATACTCAAAATCAATTTTAACACTGTACACAACATCCTCCACTCGCACCCTAAAATTGACAAATAGAGAGTCATTGTGTTGCAAAAGGCTACATCTTGCCTTTCTCCCACTCAACACACCCGCCCACAACACCACCAGCTTGAACCAGCATAAAGATCCCTTCCTTCATACAGTTTCAAGGGCATCAGGGGTCTTCTGGGAACAACTTAGTCTGGTCATTTCTGTGAAAGTCAAAGAAATTGAGAACTTCTGTTCTGTAGTCGCTGCCTACATCTATTTTTTCAGTTTTACGATTTCAAGCTGTGCTTTGAGGCTGATCTTTGTGCCTTTTGTATACTTACTCATAAGTATATTATAGGCTCGTTACACACGTTGTCTTCGACATACTTAACACATTTGAATTGTCATGCTCATGTATTAAGTTCTTTACATAGTACAGGTAATAAGTGAAATATTTATGAACTAGCTTTTGCCCGCGACTCCGTCCGCGTGGAATTAGTAATTTGGGCAGCTTATTTTTTTATCCAATTTGCTTTTTCATCAATTATGGCTCTCCTTAGATCCATCCGGAAGAAGTGAAACTTCATAATAAACCAACCCGCTCCCAATCCGCCCCCAACCCTCTCCCAACCCGCTCTCAACTCGCCCCCCCACCCGCCCCCAACCCGCTCTCAACCCGCCCCCAACCCGCTCCCAACCCGCCCCCAACCCGCTCCTAACCCGCCCCCAACCCACTCCCAACCCGCCCTTAACTCGCTCTCAACCCACCCCCAACCCGCTCCTAACCCGCCCCCAACCAGCTCTCAACTCGCCCCCAACCCGCTCCCAACCCGTCCCCAACCCGCCCCAACCCACTCCCAACCCGCCCCCAACCCACTACCAACCCGCCCCTAACCCGCTCCCTGCTCGCCCCCCCACCCGCTCCCAACCCGCCCCCAACCCGCTCTCAAGCCGCCCCCAACCCGCTCTCAACCCGCCCCCCCCCCCAACCGCTCCCAACCCGCCCTATCTAACTGGGCTATCTAACACTGAAAGAATTTTCCAAATTGGAGCAGTAGTTCCCGAGATATAGACGTTTTACTTCCAAAACTTCCGATTTGGAAACATTCTTCCGCTCCGCTCCGCTGCTATTGGTGTTAGCGTAATGATCATATAGCCTATAGCCTTCCTCGATCAATGTGCTATCTAACACTGAAAGAATTTTTCAGATCGGAGCAGTAGTTCCTGAGATTAGCGCGTTCAAACAAAAAACCTGTTCGATAAATTCTTAAAATAGACGTATCTTTCTTATTTGTGAACCGATTCAAATGAAACAAACACTAAATGTTAATCCAAGAAAATACCAACATATCAGTGAAAACCGCATCCTTCTAGGTTAAGCCGTTTCTGAGATTAGCGCGCACAAACGCACAGACAAACAGACAAACAGACAATAATTCTAAAAATCATTGTTTTGGGTTCTATTGCGCTAATAAATAGCCCTATTGACCGTTTTTCTCAAATATCTTCAATGTACAGACACCGACTTGTTACAGATTTATTATATGTATAGATAGTTACATTTAAAAGGCGAAAGATTTATTCGTTTTGAAGGGAAACCAGAGTGATGCGATGGTGAGATGACATTTGCCGGAAAACTTCTTAAGCATTGAGCGAAGTGCTGGGATTAAGTTCGCGCAAGTCTCAAGTTGTAGCACCAAAAAAGTGTTAAATTCACATTCACAACATAATATTGTTCTCTTTGTTCTTAAACTCTTTTTGTCGTAATGACGTGTATTGTAAAGCATGATATTGACTCAGCTGCTCTATTTACTACATTGTAATTTTTAGGTAAATGAAAAGCAATCAGCGCAATCCATTAACATTTCATACGTAGTTAAGTATTATAATTCATACATACAACAGGTTATCGTATGCTAACCGTATTGCTGTTTTAGGTTTCCGTGCCTCATTAGGAAAATAGGATCACATTGTTGTCCGTCTGGCTGCATGTCTTTCTACCTGTAAAGACACTTTTTAGGAGTGCGTGGAAGTATCAACTTGAAATTAATATAAAATACTTAGTGCTCTCTTGCAATCATAAAAAAAAACAAGTTTTTATGTTTTCGCGATCAAAAGATACAACTTTTTGAAAGTGTACTTTTATACAAGAACCTAGGTATAAAACCTAAAGAGTCTTACACATGTGCGAAAATCACTGATGTGCAAAAAAACCGGCCAAGTGCGAGTCGAACTCGCGCACCGAGGGTTCCATACAAATTTGTAGATATTCAAAATATACACCGTAAGTAGTTGTATCTATTAAAATCTAGTGTTATTAGAGAACTAATTTTAAGTGAAATGCACGCAGTGTGGAATCATTTATTATATGTATTGGTAAGTCCGGATCCCCTTTCAAAATTACAAAAAGTGATCCGACAGAGAACCAAAGTTATCGACATAGCCCACCGCATTAGCACGCTGAAGTGGCAATGGGCAGGCCATATAACCCGAAGAACCGATAACCGTTGGGGTAGACGAGTTCTTGAGTGGAGACCACGGATCGGCAAACGTAGCGTGGGACGTCCTCAGACTCGGTGGAGCGATGATCTTCGCAAGGCGGCTGGCAAGAGCTGGATGAGAGTGGCCGAGGATCATGCTCAGTGGCGTGCCATGGGAGAGGCCTATGGCCAGCAGTGGACGAACATAGGCTGATGATGAGATTTTTCCCTACACTTGTAGTAATATGGTCTCCCCACATCTACCGGTGCTTCAGCCGACCGGAAAAACTTTATGTCAACGCAATAAGACGCATTTGTTGCAATTTATTGCGTTGACATAAAGTTTTATACCGATCGGCTCAAGCCGATTCCGCGTCGATAGATATGAGAAGACCCTAAACTAAACGGTATTACTTTCCAAATTTCATAGTTCTAGGTGAACGGAAAATAGGTACCCCATAAATTTTAATTCCCTTGAGAGTGTCGAAACATGTTTTTTTGCGCAACATACGGCCCTATTTTTTTTTCACGTTAACTTAGAAGTTTGATTGTAGACTGTTAGTAGACCTGAGATAGGTTTTAATTTCAACTCAGTACGGACTCCACGCGTTCCCGAGATAAAAGGTCTTGACAGACAGACGGACGGACATACCTACTCACACTCATACTCTCCTTCCTATAACTTGTATGTAAGTAAAAGATTTATCTTATCTTATTAGGACTATTACTTATAATAGGTCTTAGTTACTTTGAAAGGAATATACCTACCTACGAGTACGCTTGGTAGGTAGGTATAAAATAAATAAATAAAACTTTATTTCAAACTTTTTCGTGTGTTAGTACTCAATCTTAATCTATGTTAGCATAGTGCAGTTACAATAACAATTATAATTAATTATAATTATAATTATAATTAATTATAACAATTATAATTAATTATAATTATAATTGTTATTGTAACTATTATTAAATAGATATAAATATTATTAAATATAAATTCTTTAAATTCTTTATAGTAAAATAAAAGTGTACTCGAACTTACCCACAGATCTGAAAAAAAAAAGTGTGAAGGGATGGACTGAAAACCAGCGCTGTGTGCGTGCGCACCTCCGTGGGCATGCATCCACAGCACACGCTGAGCCTAATCCATTTAACACGCTTAGTTATAGGTTCAATGTAGAAAATAATATTGTATCTTTTTTTTTCTAAGAGTGTTAATAAAATTCTATTCTATTCTATAATCACTTATCCCCTCCTCTCCTATGCGGGAAGTGAAAAAAATCGTGCATTCTAGTTTCAACTGTTTCATATAAATTCAATGATACAATTAAAAAAAATACAAAAAGAATGCCTTAAATTGGGCACGGATCCGTGTCTTAAGCATACGAGGAGGGGTTAAATCTAAAAATTGAGCATTTCCATTTGGCTAACCCAGTATGTCAGAACGGGGTAGTCACTGTCAGCAATGAATGACGCACAGGACTCCCGGTGGGACTCCCTCAAGCCTTCCCAGGAACGAGACGATCTTCTTGCGCATAATCGCTTGAAAACCGTCCTTGTGAGCCTCCGCAAACATGAAGCGATCCGTTATTATATTTTAGAGATCAAATCTTTTTCTTACGATAAGAGCTGATATATTCTGCGGTTTCTGATATCGATAGGTAGTAAACAATGAAACGCAAAATTGATACCTACATTATGTATGTAGGTAGTAAAATCAACAATTTTAATTGTTGAGCAACTTGTCACTGTTCGTATTTTAGCCGTGTAGTTTAAATACAACTAAAAAGCAAAAAATAAAATAATTATTTAATAAAAAATAAAACCGCCTTCAA
The DNA here is from genome assembly GCA_947859365.1 of Archips crataeganus. Taxonomy (NCBI): domain Eukaryota; kingdom Metazoa; phylum Arthropoda; class Insecta; order Lepidoptera; family Tortricidae; genus Archips; species Archips crataeganus. The sequence goes on along the minus strand of OX402056.1, from coordinate 11,836,298 downwards.
AAACATCCAGGAACCAACAAGCGAAAAAAATGAAATAAAAATGAAACCGACTACAAACAAAAATAATAAAAAGCATGAAAATATCTTTCTACTTAGGTATCTGTTTGAAGTCGGTGACTCAGCACGAGCCAGCAGGAGTGGGTCTAGTCATCTACCTGCCTGCATACTATCTATTGGGTTTCTTTCTACCACTCCTGCTGGCTTGTGCTGAGGCACCGACTTCAAACAGATAAGTAGAAAGATATTTTCAAGCTTTTGATGCTTTTTGTTTGTAGTCGGTTTGATTTTGAATATTTTTTTTCTTTTTAGTTTCTGGGTGTTTTTTTGAAGGCGGTTTTATTTATTTTTTTAATTATTTTATGAAGAACCGCTGTTCATTATAATTTATAAGTTCTATCAATATTTCAATCAACACGAGTAACCGATTGACCTAGATGAGTCTTAGGTACCGAATCCGCACGACGAAGATCTAGGTCACAATTTAGCAAATGTTAAAAATTAAACATACGTCCACCCACACGCATCAACGGTCGAAAATGTACAATACAATACAATCTATCTACCTAATACCTTTAAATCAGAATCTCGGAAACGGCTTCAACGATTTCGATGAAATGGTATGTGGGGGTTTTCGGGGATGAAAAATTTATCTAGCTTGGTTGGTCTTATCTCTGGGAAAACGCTTGGTACCGAGTTTCAGCTCGAGCGGAGCTCGGTTGCCCAGGTACTGACTCTTTATTGTCCACCACAAAGAAAACAATACAGAAAAACAAGTAGGTACATGGAAAAAATATATACGGTAAGCTAGGCGGCCTTATCGCTTCGGAGCGATCACTTCCAGGCAACCTTTTTACAAAAGAATGACAGCAAGGAATATATTATGTTACAGCAGGTGGTGCAAATATATAAAATAAATAGTAATATAAAAAAAACTTTTTACAAAAACAACCTAATATACAACATCAAACACACATAGATAATAGTAGATTGTACACCAAGGGGATAAAGCACTGCATTATGTCACGGGCGCGATATTTAATCCTGAGCGTATCGAGGGACTCCAGATTTAACTCCCGAGCGTAGCGAGGGGGTTTTTAGTTGATTCCCGAGCGAAGCGAGGGAATTAAGATGGAGTCCTGAGAGCAGTGAAGGGTTTAAGCGCGCCCAACGCAAAATCAGTTTTATCCCCGAGGAGTATACTCTACTTTTCTCACCTTTTGCGAGACAATAAAAACCAAGGCTACTAGAAAAATACTCGAAATAGACCCAGAAGCACTGATTCTGACACTGACTTTGCGCCTTTCGCAGTTTTCCATTTGTCGAAATCTTTGTAAGCTTTTAAGTATTTTTCCTTCGACTTCTCTGGGAGTACATTATTAACAATTTCTAAGGCCGGCTTGCGCAGACCTGGGTTAGCTACTTAACTCCGAGCGAGTTATCTGCTAACCCAGGGTTAACAAGTGTCAAAATGTATGGAACTGTCATTCTTAACCCAGGGTTACCGATTTAATTTTTATACCCTGAACTGTGCAAGTGGTCCTAAGGCGTCTAATTTAATGGAATCAGGAGTCAAATCACTTTCGTCACTCGATATTTTCTTAATGTTTTATCTTCTTTTGCAGTTTTTATAGTTAAAATTGCAGCGTATTTAAACACTCGCGGCTTTTGTTTAAGTACGAGGGGCGTTCAATATAAAGTGAGAATGAGATGCAAACTCTTTTAATATTACGAAATTAAATACTGGCCGGTAAAGCTAATCTATCTACCTGATTACTATGAAAAAAAAAACTAACTGTCTTTTGTTTAAAAAATATACGGTAATTTCTTTGCAATGCTATTGAGTACGTTAGCGAAAATGGAGAAAATTGAACTGCGCGCCGTTATCAAATACTTGTATTTGAAAAATTTTTCTACGGACCAAGTCAATTTGGATTTGCGGGACTCTTAAGGGTCTAATGCTCCTCCGTATTCGACAGTCGCACGTTGGTGCGCCGAATTTAGACGTGGAAGAACATCGACAATGGACGACCCCCGCTCCGGATGCCCTACTGAAATTGTGAAAAAAGTCGAAAACTCAGTTTTGGCGGATCGTCGTGTCACAGTTCGTTTTATTGCTGAAAATGTAAAGATTTCAACGGGGAGCGAGCATAATATTTTACATGAACGCTTGAGTATGAAAAAGGTATCTGCGCGTTGGGTACCAAGAATGCTTACTGACACGCAAAAAAAAACTAGACTAGAGATTTGTCAAGAAGCTTTGAACCTGATGCAGCAAGACAGGGAACTTTTTTTGGCGCGATTTATAACAATGGACGAAACATGTCTCCATCATTACGACCCTGAAACGAAACTGCAGTCGATGACATGGAAAAGGCCATCATCTCCAACTCCGAAGAAATTCAAGGTGAGCCCATCTGCCGGTAAGGTCATGGGCTCTGTTTTTGGGATGGTAAAGGGGTATTAATGATTGAGTATCTCGAGCATGGAGCCACTATTACGGGCACTTTCTACGCCAAACAAATAGCAACATTGCGCAATGAGATCCGCGAAAAACGGCGAGGTAAACTCTCGAAAGTTGTGCTGTTCCACCAGGACAATTCCCCGGCACACAAGTCCGCCGTTGCAATGGCTGCAATTCGTGATGCTGGGTTCGATATCCTTAAGCATCCTCCGTATTCACCAGATCTCGCTCCCAGTGATTTCTACCTATTTCCGAGATTGAAACAATACCTGAGAGGCCAGAAATTTGAAGACGACGACGCGGTAGTCGCTGCAGTACAAGATTTTTTAAGTACTCAAGATGAGACCTTTTTTAAAAATGGAATTTTAAGTTTAGAAAAAAGATATACTAAGTGAATTATGCTAAAAGGTGACTATGTCGAAAAATAAAATGACATTTAGTAAAAGTTGTTTATAACATACTCATTCTCACTTCTTATTGAACGCCCCTAGTATTTGACTTTGTTTTCGTTCGGCCGCGGAACTGCAAATAAATGAGGCGCGGCGCGGCCCCCGCGGGGCTGAGCTCGTTGAGCACGTGCACGTGCTGCACGCCGCCGGCCTGCACGCGGGGCGATTTAAAAATTAGACTTTAAGTGCATACCAATAAGAACTACGAGAAGTGAGAATCACATTACTGCCCGGCGGGTTATAATGAAATTCAGTACAACATTACGCCCCGGCGAAAGCCAAGGGCTATAATGATTTACTTTGAGAGAGGTTTGCATGATATATAATAAGGCATTGTCGAGCAGGTGGTGTGAAAAAACAATATAGGTACTCAATGTAGGTACTTCATGAAATAATTAAGTAACATTATTACTACAAGGAAAATAAGATGATGTCAAGGCTGGTATGGATTTCCTGTGAATATTTAAAACATTATTTGTTCTGGTAGGTAATTTATTCCGACCTGCGGGAACTTTCCCGGGTTAAAAACAAGAAATAGTGTAACTTTGTAACAGTGAACTTTTTATCGGTACCACTACCATGAGTTTACACTAGTTTACAGTGAGTTTACACTAGTTTACTTCCGTAAGTGACCGCTAGAGGCGCTGTACAATTCTCCATACAAATCATTTACGCCGTCGCTAGCAAGTACGGTCACGTAAACTAGTGTAAACTCATGGTAGGGGTACTGTGACCGTACTCGCTAGCGACGGCGTAAATGATTTGTTTGGAGAATTGTACTTCCGTAAGTGACCGCTAGAGGCGCTGTACAATTCTCCATACAAATAAATTACGCCGTCGCTAGCGAGCACGGTCACGTAAACTAGTGTAAACTCATGGTAGAGGTACTGTTCAGTCCATCCCGGGATTACGCACTACTTACAAACGAGCACACAAAGTCTACCTCTTTATTGTGTTAGTATAGACTAGCGAAAGTAATATCGCCCGCCACAAATCTAAACAATACTATTTGTTCCCTACCAAAGACAGATTCCCTTCGCGGTTAATTTCAAATGTCCATCGACGGCTATAGATGGCCTACCCTACATGCGTAAGTAGGATAGGATGTACGTAGTTTTCTGCTAGTCTCTTAGCTAAGTAGGTACACTCCAGAGACTTCCGCCTCGGTTTAAGGAAGAATGGTCAAATATAGAACAGCTAATCAACACGTGAACGGTTCGACCCATTTCAACAGTAGGTGAGACTGAATATCCTCGTTTTCCTTTTAGTTCACATTACAACTGCAGAACAGCAGAAAACGTTTAAAACTACGAGTACCTACGTTAAAAAATAACAATATTTTGCAAGTTGTGTCTTATCTTTATTAAGCGACTTCGAAAAAAGGAGGAGGTTATCAATTCGGTTGTATGTTTTTTTTTTGTTTGTTAGGTACAGTCGACTACAAAACAATCGATACGGCCAAAGTTACAAAAATATGTATACACGACCTTAATGTTAAGTCAATAAAGGTGTGTATACATATCTTTGTAACTTTGGCGGTATCGATCTTTTTGTAGTCGACTGTACTTCAGAACTCCGGTCATTTATATAATATAAAAAAAACTTATAGACAAAAACATTTTTTTGGTTCGTCAGGGAATCCTTTCAATTAGGTCCCATTGTCACCAAAGTCAGGATCGGGCGAAACCCGAGGAAATCCAGGGAGCTCTTGAGATATTGTATGGACACCTATAGTGATTTGATTATATTTTGTAATAACTTGTGCATTTCTTCTTGGAAGAAGAAGAAGGTGAAGTGGAACTGATGATTCCCTAAATAGTTATTTAAGTTTTGTTTGTATTTTTTGAATTTTACAGCGCGTTGGTGTATACTGTAATGCTGTAATTTTTATTGATGAATAAAATAAAAATAAATAAATAAAATGATGAAGACCACAGTTAGCAACAGGAACTACTCAATAACAAGTACCTGTTTCACGGTTTGCGATTCGATTACTACACAGTTGCTAAGTAATTAATACTCGTCTCAATTCATAAGCTATGTCCACACCAGTGCACTTTCACGTTCATCTTGCGTTTTCCTTTGACGCATGCCCGAGCAACCATAGCGCATGCAATAGCGCATGCCTTAAAATTAATTGAACAGCAGCGCGTGCCGCTAGCGCATGACGTCTATTCAACACCGGTAGATCGGCGTGCAGAATTTCGTGCGTCAAAGGAAAACGCAAGATGAACGTGAAAGCGCACTGGTGTGGACATAGCTATTTGGTGAAGTGGAAAAGAATGTTAAGTAGGTACCAAAATGACACCTCAACAATAAAATTAAAGTCTCTGAATCGGGAAAAGCAATATTTAACCTTAATTTTTAACGCCAACTATGGATTTATGCGTCACAAAGCACAACGTCAAAGTGCTCTTCACGGAATGGCACAAGGTTCAAAGTAGGTACCATTACGTTTTCGCTAGGCTTGACGTAGAAAAGGATAAGCAATACCGAGGAGTTTACATTTAGTTATTGTAACTTAGATTAGTTGCACTAAAAAGCGTGAAATAAAAAATTATATATACATTAGTAGGTGCCTAAAATAAAAATTTAACGGACTCCAAAAAAAAACACTAAAAACACTACCTATAGGTATGTTAGGATTTTCTTTATATTTCTTCGGATCTGTTTGAAGTTGCTGCCTCAGCACAGTCAGCACGAGCCAAGCACGAGCCAACTAGGTGATATAAGCCCAATAACATAGACAAGTTAGATACCTACCTACTTTACGTCACTGTCACAAAGACAAACATTGACTTTTTCATGCCAATATCGGCTTCCAAATCCTTAGACCACATCATAACGCACATTGTAAAAGCGGCTCTATATGTTAGGATTTTCTTTTTAAATGTTCACTACACCATAGTAATTCCTATATTAGGTTTTTAACCATCGTAATACGATAACCACCATAGTAAGTAATTCCTATATTAGGTTTTTAACCATCGTAATACGCCATCTTCAAGTAGTTCCAGCTTTAAATTATCAGCAATTCAGCAACAGGCAAAGAAGTCTGAACCCAGCAGCTGACTCGTGCTCGGAGTTAGTCTAAGCTAGATTATAGAGTTGTAGACTTTGTGTGACCCAAAAAGTATGGCTTTTTAGCAAGAGCGTCAGTCAGGTGTTTTGCATTTCCAAAATGGGTAATTTAATGATTCCGTATATAAGATAGTGCGTCGTTGTCTTGGTAAATATTGACTAATATAAAGACAATTTAAAATTAAAACAACACATCCGTTATATTTAACAAAAATATTTTATTGCAACTGGCACATAATATAATTTAGTACTAATTGACAGCTCAATATTCTTCACTACTTCATCGAACTATTACAATTTTTAATTGGTTGACACTGAATTATTTACTATGTAATTAAATAATTCTGCCGTACGATTTCGGACAAGCTTAAACATTATGTGAATACATAATTATGAGTCCCAGTATTGACGTACATTGAACATCATAACAAAGATATGATATAACTGACATTAGCTTCACAAAGATCGCAATGTTAACATAACGATAACCTAAACTATGATAACCTTTCCCTGGTGTTATATAACATACTTAATCATTAAGTATAAAGTCGAAGCTTCTATAAACTTTGTCAATAATAGTATCAAGCAAGACACAAGCTTGTGCAAATGCGTAATTATTAAACATGAAACTACCGTGAGACTCACTCATAGTGAAAATAAACGGATCACTTACGTCTTAAAACGAGTTTAACTCGACATGTTTCGGGCATGTTGCCACAGTGCGCGTTTGGCAGCCGCCGTGACGTGTGACTCCGAGAAGAAGGGCTACGGATTAGCCGGAAACATGTCGAGTTAAACTCGTTTTAAGACGTGAGTGATCAGTTTATATTCACTATGCGTAATTATTACAGTTCTATGAACACCACAATAAATGTATAAAATATGTCTTGTTAAAAGTTATTTCTATATCTTCGTACCAACATGGTAATTTATTTACCTGTTCTTCCATAATCATTACTGTCAATATTCGTTTTCGTTATTAATCATGTGCGATTGCATGTTACTCTAACTTAATCAATTAATTAAGTAAACACAAACATAATAATATTAACATAAAATAAAATGAGGTAGGAGCCGTCAGCTGTGCACAGACATACTATCGAGATAGGACCAATTAGCGCATCAAACTGTTCCATTTTATTATTAACCTACAACAAAAAAGGAGGAGGTTCCCAATCCGGTTGTACATTTGTATGTTTGTTACCTTATTAGAACTTCGTCATTTATGAACTGATATGGAAAATTATAATTTTTAATGGGTAGATAGATATACTTTACTTACCTACTTACTGTTTGGTCCCACATAAATTTTAAGAAGAAACACAATCCCTTAGAAAGTTCGTTGAAAGGGAAGGGTTTTTGTTGTTAAACAGTTTTTTACTTGGCTATTTCGACTTCATTATTTATCTCGGTAGTACATTTGTGGAATGTGGATCAGTAATTATTTCCCACTAAATACTAGGTAGGAATTTATTTATTTATTGTAATATCATTTTGGCTATTATTATGAGTCTGAGTACCGGAAGTACGTAAGTACCTAGCTGGTAGTACAAAATAAACCCAATTAGGTACCTTAATGAATTAACAATAATCTGAATTATGTAGCTTAAATGGCAATTGTACTGTCGCCATAAATTAGGCATACCTACCGGAGCGGTGAAATTCCTCAAAAGTATCTGAATCTTCAGATTTTACGTAGGTTCAAATAAAAATGAGCAACTTACACTATGCGACAAGTCGGTAAGCAAATTATGTTCTTAAAATGTGGTTAAATAAGTTGTACATACTTAGTTAAAACGTTATAATTAAAAAAAAATAGCATTTAAATGTTGTACTTGCTTATTCTTTGTTATTCGTAAAAACAGTTTTAGTAATAACTTAAAATAAGTAACGCAACATAACAAACAATAGATATACAGGTGTCCCGTAAGACACCCTGTATAAGGTATATAATTTTGATTTCATAACATGATATCACAAAATATATTGTAAATATACATATGAAATGATTTGATTATGATTCAATATCACAGACCCAACTAGCCCGATATGGTAGGCGTTACAGCTAAAAGTCTTAAGTTAACTTATCTATAATAAACCTTATCAAACTAACTGTGCGTAGAATCGGGCTGAGAAAATTTAACCGTCTAGAATCAATTACGTGGCAACACTATACGACGTATAGTATACGTCATCTCTATAACAATTAACTTAAGGTATAGCTTCCGAATTGATTACAGTGTCGGTTGAATTTAAGGAGTCAGACGCTACTAACTACAACGTCCTACTTGTTACATCAAGTGAGTGGAGACATGCTACGTTACAATAAAAATATTTCTTCCATCTTCCTTAAAGACATGACTGGATCTTTCCGAGTTGAATAGACGGGCAAACATTACTAGCTACATTAAAACTAAGCTACTGTAGCAAGAATTGACATCCAAGATTACAATTCTATACCAAAATAGGTACTCCAATCATCCTATTACTCACATGTCCGCAAGGTCGTGTCCTGTTGCTATGGCCTATTTCTATAGTCCTCGAATAAATGAATATACATTATGTACTTCAATATTTTGATGATATAAAACAACTTTTCCGATTAGTTTATTATGCAGTTATCTCATTCTCTACTATGAAAATTTTCAGTCGATTATTAGTTAAGTGAAATACGAACGCGATAACAAAAGTAAAGAATGCATCCTGGCATTCCCGATAAACTCTTGTATGCTTATAACATAACATTTTAACTTAACCGATAAATTACTGGTAACCAATGCTAATAAATAGGAATAACATTGTTTCAGTAATTTCAAAATCTTTGATTTACTATCTTTCCGTTTATTTTGCAAGAGTGAACTTTGACCTTTTACTCGTCAGTTGAGTTGTAATTAAATTAGAACATAAAGGCATCAAGGCCAATCAAGGATGGGAAATCGTTTTAGTTCACAAATACAGAATAATTTAGTTCAACTTGAATAAATAAATATACCTAATCTGACAAAGGCACTTCCAATTCATTTCATATCACATTGCGTGGATGATTAAGCCTAAACGGGTTAGAATAGGAAAGTCACGAAGTTTATTAGAAGTTCTTCGGTAATTTAGACGGTTATTTTAGTTTAAAATAAAAATAATTTATTGAATCAGGCGTTACTTTGCGGAGGTAAATATTAAATGAACTGAAACAATTAAGTACTTTGCTCACCCGCGACCTTACGATAGTTACTTTTATGTAAGAAACTAGCTTTTGCCCGCGACTCCGTCCGCGTGGAATTAGTAATTTGGGCAGCTTATTGTTTTTATCCAATTTGCTTTTTCATCAATTATGGCTCTCCTTAGTTCCTCGATATAAAAAAATTACCCCCCCACCGAACTCCCAAGTCAAGCGTGCCTATAGAAGTTTTACTTCAAAAACCCCCGATTTTGAAATATTCTTCCGCTCCGCTCCTATTGGTGTTAGCGTGATGATATATAGCCTATAGCCTTCCTCGATAAATGGGCTATCTAACACTGAAATAATTTTTCAAATCGGAGCAGTAGTTCCTGAGATTAGAGCGTTCAAACAAACAAACAAACAAACTCTTCAGCTTTATAATATTAGTATATAGATAGCTGTGCCCGCGACTCCCGTCCGCGTGGACTGCGAGATCGTGCCCTCCAGATGGGACTGCGTTCGGGGAAGTACGGCGAGCTATGTCAGTCAATTCTTCTAAAAACTGTTCGATAAATTCTTAAAATAGACGTATCTTTCTTATTTGTGAGCCGATTCAAATGAAACAAACACTAAATGTTAATCCAGGAAAATACCAACATATCAGTGAAAACCGCATCCTTCTAGGTTAAGCCGTTTCTGAGATTAGCGCGCACAAACGCACAGACAAACAGAAAAACAGAAAAACAGATAAACAGACAAACAGACAATAATACTAAAAATCATTGTTTTGGGTTCTATTGCGCTAATAAATAGCCCTAGTGACAGTTTTTCTCAAATATCTTCAATGTACAGTACAGACACCGACTTGTTACAAATTTATTATATGTATAGATGTCGTAAGGTTGCGGGTAAGCAAAGTAATTGTTTCAGTTCATTAAAAATCATTAAATCGAGGAAAAATGTTCCTTTGGAAATTTTATCATACTCATGTTATGGACTTTCCTATACTAACCCATTTTAATGGATCACTGGGTTACGTATCAAAATATCTAAAATTAAAAAACCTAACGTAATGACCTACGTTCAAAATACCTAAAATCTAAATACCTAATGATTTTAAATACCTAAGCAACTAACACCTACCTACGAATTACCTAAGTTTAAAATACCTAATGGAGTAAATGTCTAATGTTTAAAATATCAACAGCTATGACACCTAAGTTTGATACACCAACATTTTAAATACCAAATGGTCAAAATACCTAAATGAAACGAACATCGCTTAATTTTCGGCGAGCGAGCAAAGCGAGCGAGCAAGACGATTCGGGGCGGAAGCGACTCGGAATGATTAGGTTCAAAGGCTAATGCGGGAGCGTAGCGGAGCGAAGCTCCCGCATTAGCTTTTGGTGTTAGTTATTTTTTTATTACCACGTGAAAAATCTAATTTGTTTGATAAAATTTGGTAGGTATATGATTTACATTTAGGTACATTTCATAATGTTAAAGACAATAATACCTGATGGAAATAATCATTTTCTGTGCTGTTACAAAAAAAAAACCTAACATCGAAGGTTAAGGCGGGAGCTACGCTACGCTTCGCTCCCGCCTTAGCCTTCTGAACCTAACCTATCCGAGTCGCTTCTGCCTTAAAAAGTCTTGCTCGCTCGCTTCGCTCGCTCGCTGCCAGCGAGATACCGGTTAGGATATACGAAAGCTTTCGGTATTTTGAATATAAGTGAAAAAATCATTAGGTATTAGATTTTAGGTATTTTGAACATAGGTTATTTTACGTTAGGTTTTTTAATTTTAGATATTGCAATACGTAAGCATTTTAAGCTTTCGGTATTTTGAATATAAGTGAAAAAATCATTAGGTATTTAGATTTTAGGTATTTTAAACGTAGGTTATTTTACGTTAGGTTTTTTAATTTTAGATATTTTGATACGTAACCGGATCACTGCTACACATAGCCACATTCAGTCAGGGAAACTGAACCGTGTACCAGGGTGGAACCTCTTCACAGTCAATTTTCCGATGATTTCTTTGGCAGATGTAGGGAATTTCAACATGACTTTTGCAACAAAAGGTACCATTCAGCCCCCTGTACCACAAAAGTTACAAGTGCTACAATTCGACTAAATTGTAACATTTTACTATGAGAAACTTGTCAATTTTGTTGAATTGTAGCACTTGTAACTTTTGTGGTACAGGGCCCTGGTATGCAATTCAGTTTCGTCAACTGCACATCCCTAAATCCTTATAACGATGGTGATTACTGATAAGTGTCTTTACACTGGCGAGCAAAAAGTCGACTTCAATTTTGTATGTTTAAGACAATTCTTGAAATTGGAATTTCTTTTCAACTACATTGACTTGTTTTGTCTCGTCTCGTGTCACCTCAGGCTACCTTAGTCTAAGTTGCTGAGGTCGGCATAGCCACCATAAACTGGCAACCTCTTAGCCCAGACCTTAATCCTATCGAGCACATGTGAGACTACCCAAAAAGGAAGGTCCGGAACCGAGATCCACCTTCTTCGACTGTTGCCGAGCTATACAGGATGTTACAAAATAACCCCTAAAGCCTGAAACCCCATGAACAGTAAATAAAACTGTAAGTTTGCGCGCTGTTCTTTTTTTTGTATTTGTGTCCCACTGCTGGGCAAAGGCCTCTCCTCTCTTGCTCCACTCCTGCCTATCAAAGGCGAGCTCCCGCCATCCCAAAAAAAAAATACTAATTTAATTCTTTACTGGAGTACTTTCATACACTTCAGTTATTACGGGTAATTTTGTAACATCCTGTATACACCGTGAAATTTTAGTGGTTGCTTTCCCGAAACGAGGTGATTTAGTTTCGATTGTACAATCGATTTATAATTACTATTTTGACTAGAGTCAAAAATCCAATTGTGAAAAACGAAAGTCGAAAATGACCGCAAACCAATAGTAACGCTTCGTTGGTACCTAACCTATCGTACGATCGTACGCTACTTGTACCAACGAAGCGTTACTATTGGTTTGCGGTCATTATAATTGTAATTATAAATCGATTGTACAATCGATACTAAATCACCTCGTTTCGGGAAAACAACCACTAAAATTTCACGGTGTCACGGTACGGTGTGGTGCCTTTAAAGTAGACGAAAAATACCACAAGAAAACCAAAGACCTTTTGTATTTAATAATAATTTTTCTTCGGTCTTTGATGAAAAAAAATACGAAGCATTATTGTTTAATTTTTGAAATATCTAGATTTTTCAATAATGAAAACTGAAACAACTGTAAGACATTAATTTTTTGGTTAGGTTACAATACCAGCTTTCATTTAATAACTAATTTTTTAACGTTGTATGAATAGGTGAAAAAATACTAAGTATGCAGAGAAGTCAAACATGCAGGTTGCATCATTTTTTTTTGCTTGCGAGTGTACTTGACATAAACCTAGATCAACACGGATTTAAACTGTAAAAGTCAACCCTACCTTTATACTACACACCCGAGTATCCGAGCCGCCCGCGCATTAACAAATTGATCTAATGTTTAACATTAAACTTTTTAAGAGATTCTTTAAAAACTAACTTCAACAGCTGTTAAAATATAGTTGTCAACTATTAGGTGCTGTAAATAACACTTACTTAATTAATTTCATTGTAGTAAATAATGCGACTATTTTTTTAACGACAAAACTTTAACATTATTGTCCAAGTCAACTTAAACCTACAAATTAACGTATACATTTATAAATAGCAAAATGTGTGAAACTAATCTATCTAGGAACATTACATTTCAAATGGTAAAAGCATAAAATTATTTTTTAAAAAAATGCATAGTTTATCATGCAAATTTACGAAAAGTATTAACGGTAAAATATCTTTGTATTAATTGTAGGTGTTAAAAAATGCAAAATAATAAACTAAACTGACTATACAGGGTCGACAATAAAATACACTAGTATACCTATACCACATTCATGGGTAAAAAAATAGAGACAATATTGCGTTTTTTTGCTGTTAATTGTTTGGAATAGAGAGATGTAATATATTTAGTCCGTCTGTTCTAAATATAAAAATTAGATATTATCACTATTATGCTTATGATAAATTGTTCATGTTACACGCCGTATGTCTATACACCATACGCCAATACGAGTCACAATTATTTTTAAACCCTATTTATGTATTTAGAATACAGACATTATTTATTTTTTTGTAAATTAATCGAGGCAGGCTTGGTGATGAGTGTAACTTCAGAGAATGCCTTACCCTTTCGTAAGATCCGACCAATCGTCCGTCACCAAACAGACAGTTCATTCAAGTGGGCGATTTTTGAAGTACGTCTAATACCAAAATTCAATAATGGTTTAGTATGTAGCTTGGAATAACACCGAAGGTCCACTCCATGTCAATGAACCTTTCACTCTCCCCGTAATCACACGTGCAAGACAGCTACGTCTGTACGACACATATTCCATCGTACGCATAAATCAACACATGTCACAAAGTCCATCATTACCACATAAGGTCCTAACGCGTTTTAAACTCTATACAAGTTAATTCTCAAAGCTACTCTGAGCATACAAACGTTCCCAAACAAATTGAGGCGAGGAGAATTGGGTCTGTATGAGTGACATGTGTTGATTTATGTGAAAGTGCAAAAGGACATATACCGCACAGACGAAGCTGTCCTGAAAGGTAAATGGTTGTTGTTCATTAGAATAAAATGTATGCAATAAAACTTTGTTTCTACCAATTTAACAATCACTTGTGATATATTATATGTTAACATAACTGGTACAAAACAGTGCATTGATTGCGCCGCGTCGGGCTGATAAATCCGCCAGCTCGACGCACACACACGCACTCCTATCTGTAACCCTGCTTCAATGTACTATATAAATAATTCATCGGTCAATCAGTAATAAGAGCAACAGTGAATTCAGATTTATGCCAGACAAAATTTGCCCTCTACAATCAAAAGCTGCTGATTCCTGGAACAGGGCACAACTACGAAGTTTCTGAATATTAAAAATGTAAACCATACGAAAATATTGCTATAGATACATACTTATTGCATGTGACAGAACAGTAGGTATATTTTTTTCCGATGGTTTACTTTACAGCTGTGCGATGTGGCAGGATTTTCTTCATAACAGCCGTTGACTGTAACAAATTCGTCTTTAAATATATTCGGTACATATATTTACTGGTGAACGAAGAAGAGCACAAAAGACTAGACATTATGTACGTTGAAATCGTTAAATATTTAGTGGTGACTCCTAGCTAATACTCTCAATAAATTAATTGGGTCTTATGAACGACTAGTCGGATCTTACCTAACCGAATGGCGGTTTAGGCACACCTATTTTATGTATCGAAATCCTTAAAGTGAAACTTTTAAAACGACATTGGTTTTAACTATAGTCTAAAACATTTTCGGCAGTGGTGTCTAGAGCAATGGCAACTTTAAAGCCAAACCTCATCTTGTTATAACGAAGTCAGCTCGCCATTCTTATTCGGGATGGGTGACAATGCGGATAGTTTTTCTGAAATTAACAAATCGATATTTATCCATCTTAAATAAATAAATATATAAGTAATATAATATTTTGATTGTGTAAATTACTCACCATTTTCATTAGGGGCAGGAGATATTCTTCCGTTGGTGTTTGACTCATGCTCTGGTTTTTGACCGCGACTATGGAGACGAATTGCGAACATTAAAGTTGCGCCAACCAATGGAGAGATCCCCGCGAGGACAAATGGCAGGGTGTAGGAGCCAGAGTGCCCGTGCAGGGCGGCAGCAACCGGCGGTCCGATAGAAAGGGGTACCGCTGCCAAACCCAGCATACAGCCGATGGCATGCGCCGCGTGAGCACCGCCACACAAATCAAACGCTATGGGACCTATCAGAGCTATAAAAGCACCGTCACATATCCCCATCCCCGCAGAAATAACAACTACTAACCAGTAAGAATTAACAAAAGGCAAAATAATAGTCAATGATCCTATGACGTAAAAAGATATTTGCTGCATCAGGATCCTATCAGCACCTGGCTTATCCGCAAGAAACCCGAAGGTCAATCTCCCTAGACCTGAGGTCAATGCTATAGATTGTAACGGTAAATTGACGCGTGACTTGTCCACGCCTTCGAAATTTTGTTTAACGAACTCTGCTATGTGGACATAAGGTACAAAATACCCGAACAGAGCCACGGGCATTGACAGAGCCCAAAATCTGTACTTAGAGTTCTTCCAAATTTGAACATTTACTATAGTTTTAATAAGGGATTGCAAATTATTATCTTTTCTTAACGGTTTTTCCAAAACCATTAGAGGAATGGGTTTAAATAACAATCCACATAGCGCGATACCCAAGGTGAAAACAGCGAGAACTCGGAACATCCAGTCCAGTCCGTGGTTTTTGATCAGATAGTCCATAAGAGGGGGCATGATGACTGTGAAAACCGAACTACCTATGGTGACAATGCCATTGACGAGACCTAAATATTTTTTGAAATAGTGGCCGAGGATGGCAAGGGAGGGTGTGTAAGCGAGTGAGGCTCCTACCCCGTAAAGGACTCCATAGGTGAAAAAGAGAGCATAAACGTGGGTGGTGACGAAGGAAGAGAGGAGGAGTCCTACAGTGGCGATGCCGCCACCGAGCACCGCAGTCAGCCGCAGCCCCAGCAGCGCCGTCAGCACGCCCGACAGCGGGGACAGCAGGAACGTGATGCCCACCGCCAGGGAACCCACCAAAGCTGGAACAACATTTTACACTTGACTAGAGAATTTAAATATTTTTTGCTGTGTCACATAAAATTAAAGGTACGTATCTGAATATCAAATGAATGGGTGAGTCAACTTTTTTGTGTTGTTTACTCTGTCCCGTGTCCCCGGTTGTCCAAGTGACACTTCATACTGTTTCATAGAAATATGGTTAGGTTATCCAAGCCCAAGGAACAAAATTCGTGTATTCGTGAAACGGGCGGTACTAAAAAGTTGATTCACCCAAATGTACTAGAATATCGAATGGGTTATGTTATAATGTCGAAAAGTTTTTTTTTTCTGAAACGGTACACATTTTAAGATTGACAATAATACAACTTAAACCTAATGTAACCTAATGGATGCCGTTTTAAGAGGGTACGATGGCTGGGAGAATTTTGAGAAATAGGTATTTTAATGAAATGTCGCTGTCTCGCCCGAACCCCTCCGTGTCAGTACAGCGAGAGCGGGACAACTGCACCTCAGACCGTTAATAGGCGTGTAAAATTGATCAAAACAGCATTTCGTAATCCCCTGTTTTCTTCTCGAAAACTGAGCCAATAAATTTATTTTTTACATCAATAATTAGAGGACAGATTTAGCTATGCACCTATGTTTTCCTTTTTTTGTTTATAGGAGGGATTCTTTTCTGACGAGTGTCTGAAAATGACGTTGAAATTGGGCAATTTTTTCGGTTTTTGAAAGCTTATATTTCTTATGTTAATTGAAATATGGAAAAAAACAAAACATAGGGGCATAGCTGTGGTAGATACAGATTACACAGTAAAAAAAATTTGGCTCTAAAGCCATTATCCAGGGAGGAAGCAGGGGATTACGTTTGTATGGAGAAATGGTGCGCATCGTACCCTCTTAATAAATCCTAAAAAGTTTACAGTTTCAGAAGAAAAAAACTCGACATTACAACCCATTCGATATTTAAATACAGTCGATATATTATTAACTTTCGATGTTCAGAACCGTGCTCAAAATTAAACACGGGTTAAATTACTATTACGTCCTAAATTACACTTTTCTATGAACCGAAAATGTTCGACAGGTTGTCCTAAGGACCTGTTTACATTATTCCAGTACCTCTACCATGAGTTTACACTAGTTTACGTGACCGTACTCGCTAGCGACGGCGTAAATTATTTGTATGGAGAATTGTACAGCGCCTCTAGCGGTCACTTAGGGAAGTACAATTCTCCATACAAATCATTTACTCCGTCGCCAGACTACGGTCACTGTAAACTAGTGTAAACTCATGGTAGAGGTACAGAAGCGCGACATTGCGCGGCCGCGATGGTAACGAGTTGCATGCAAGACATCGATCGAGCAGTGACCGCAGTGTTAAGCTACTAGAACGATTTTACTGGAATAATGTAAACAGGTCCTAAGTTTTTGTGGTAGAACGGTTAATAATATTGAGTTAGGTTTCACTTAACACATTCAGTGTCTGGAACGCTTTATATGCTTTCTAGTGACTTTCGCCCAGTTGCTCTTATAATTTTGAAGGGATTTGAACGCACATGTGACGAAGTCTTGGGTCTGACAACCGGCAGCGAATGTGTTAAAAAAAAATCCTACACTTTAATACTACACTTTTCTGGCCACCGAAGCCACTTTTCTGGCAATCTAAGCAACATGGAACTCAGAATGTCATGGAACTCAAATTTATGTTTAACAAAGTCATGCTCGGTTTTTATTTTATTAAAATTAGGTATCAATAGGCCCTGTTTTTATGGTTAGGTGCAAGCCTACGAAAATTTTTAACTTTAGTAACATTACTCAATTTAATTTAAATTTACTTCAGTCTTAACTAAGTAATTAATTAGATACGCATAAGTTTATAATTTGTGAACGAATTTAAATGAGAATCAAATGTTTCTGCCGGGTATAGGTAGGTAATCTGGATTATAGGTATAGGTATGCCTAATATTCAGACTCAGACTACACACCGTGAAATTTTAGTGGTTGTTTTCCCGAAACGAGGTGATTTAGTATCGATTGTACAATCGATTTATAATTACTATTTTGACTAGAGTCAAAAATCCAATTGTGAAATACGAAAGTCGAAAATGACCGCAAACCAATAGTAACGCTTCGTTGGTACCTAACCTATCGTACGATCACGCTACTTGTACCAACGAAGCGTTACTATTGGTTTGCGGTCATTTTCGACTTTCGTTTTTCACAATTGGATTTTTGACTCTAGTCAAAATAGTAATTTATAAGTATACTAGTATATTATAAGGCTGCGTATCCACCGGAGCTGTGCGAGGATGCGTTGCGAGGGATGTGTCTGTCATGAACCAATAGAAACACTTCATTTAAAAGGTCCTAAGTGAATGAAGTGTTTCTATTGGGTCATAACAGACACATCCCTCGCAACGCATCCTCGCACATCTCTGGTGGAAACGCAGCCTTATCCAGTCCTATCACTGTCACTTCCATGTTATTGTATAAAAATGGTGACATAAATTTAAATATGTACGGTCAGCTGCAGAGAAAAGGTACCGTACTTTTTCTCTGCAGCTAACTATACCTACCTTAAGTACCTAGCTACTTCAAAACAAAACTAACGGTCAAGTGTAAAATATGTAAGTAGATAATAATCACAATAACAAAGCCCTCTCTAGTGAGTAGATAATCACGACTTTAATATCTGTTCATGATACTCCACAATTAATTATCTTTCAATACCGATAAATACCTACCTAACCCAGCCATGCACCCAATTGATATTTCGTGTTTATGTTGCAAAGGCAGATTTTATCATGATTTATGGTTTCAAGATAAAAATGTCGGAAACATCAAAGAAATTAAGACGAAACAATTATAAACTTACAGAAGTCGGTAATTTTTTTTCTGTACAAGTATCTTCGTGTACTCGAGTGAGCTAGATTTGTAATTAGAATTTTTAGCCTAAACTCACTCAAATAAAAGTAACTAGTGAGTGGTATATCTATATTTGTAATATGTGGAGTGAGTTAAGTTGCCAAGTGCCACACAATGTCTCGTGCCGTGCCTAATCTAATCGGGTCACCAGACATAAGATAGGTGGCTGCCTGTAACCATTAAGATATATCTTTTGGCGTATTTCTAAACTACACTTGGGATTTTGTTACAATGCTCAATTGACGCAACCTGATTCGTAGAACCGATACCTTAAGAGTACCTGCAATCAGTCATGTTTACTAGACACCAATATTTATTACGTTTTCCGATTGGCCTGGTACGAATTTTGCAGGAAAATATTGAAACTAGTCTCTAAGCCTAAGTTTACGTAAAATTTACGTTTATGTATGACTAGCTGTTGCCCGCGACTCCGCCTGCAAAGTATTCGTATATCACTATCCCGCGGGAGACATTTTTCGGGATAAAAAAAAAACTATCCTATGTCCTTCCCAGGGTCTCAAACTCCATACCAAATTTCATCTAAAGCGGGATAGTATGGATTCTGGATTACGATTAAATTAAATAGTTTGGTATGTATACTGAACTTCGAAATTAGCGACGTCTCAATTTAACTTATGGATACATGGGCTAGTTTTTTTTTAAATTATGTCTGTGAAAAAACTATTCGAAAATGGTGAAAAACCGTGTACAATCTAATCTACACTAATATTATAAAGAGGAAAGATTTGTATTTTTGTATGTAACAAATAAACTTAAAAACTACTGGACCGATTTCAAAAATTCTTTTGCCATTAGAAAGCTACATTATCACTGAGTGACATAGGCTACTTTTTACCCCGGGAAAATACCTTTTCCTACGGGAAAATTAATTTATCGCGGGCGAAGCTGCGGACGGAAGGCTAGTTTATAAATGACAGTTCTAGTTTAGGTCCAAACTATACGTACGTAGTTTGCAGCGAGCGGCCCACTGAACAGGATCCAATTTTAAACCTTTGTATCCAAATGTGTCTCCAAACATACTCTTTTTTACGATACGATAAAATACTACGTACTTAATTAATATCTCCAAGGTAAGACAAATGTTTTTTGCAAAATTCGACCGAAACTAAAACAAAAACTTTCAACGCGTGAGTTACTAGCAAGTACATAGGTACTCTGCCTTCATCAGTTATGTTAGTTTAGATTAGATTACTTAAATTTATAAATAGTTCGCCGCACGCGTAATATTTAGGTTATCATGTAGCAGCAATTCGATTGCTTAGCTATACTTGGCATAATCATCAATCGCAATGAAAGTAAGTATTTTCATCAGCTCAATAGACTGAAATTGGATACGATCATGTGGCCTTCGCCGCGGGCGCCGCCGCCGCGCTGCCGCCGGCGCCAAGTGACGATACCTCATCAAATCTATGCCTTTACTACGAATAATAAAATAGGTATATGCATGCAGTAGGGAAGGCATGGCACATCATATTTCAATTAAAATATTCGAAGATTTGCAGTTAATAATTACCACTTTACTGCTAGAATAATGTAAATTTAAGCATTTTTTTTTTAATTAAAATTACTAATTCAATACCTTGTATTTGATTTTTTTTTCAATCAATTAAATAAAGTTATTAAGGTTCTTGGACAAGATAAAGCCATCAGATTTTTTATGTCTAAGTCATTGAACAATTTCAATTATAATTATATTTATTAATTGAATGGCTTACTAATTTCATTATCATAAATATTAATTAGTAGTTTTTTTTATACTATACAGGGTAACTTTTTAATCAGTGCACAAATTTTGATATATGATTCAGTATCGTTGATAGATCATGATTATCTGTTTGAGATTTTTTTTTACATTTTGAAATTTGGGATGTTCATAGTAATTCATCCAATAATTGGTTGAGTTACTATGAAAAAAAAAATAAGTGATAAATATTATAAAGAAAAATACTGAAATTTGTTATTTTAATGACACTGTACCTATCACATATTAAAAAATTACCCTGTATATAAAATAAAATAAAGATACATTTTGTCTAATACTGTTTAACAGACAAAATAGTAATTTACAAATTAGGTACATTTGTATATCAAAGTAGGTATAAATAAATAAATAAATAAATAATAAATATCACGGGACAATTGGCTAAGTAAAGTTTTTTGAAGAGGTGCTAATTATATTTTTTTTCGACAGTCGGCGTTCTGGAGATCGAGAAACTGCAGCTGTTTTATTTTTATCTCCTATTGTTTACTGGAAATATTTTTTGAGTGTTTTTATGGTTGTCAAGTCGTTTGTGCTCAGAACTTAGTAGAAACAGAAAAAAAAACCGAAGTGAACTGTCACTGCTGTCAATGTCAAATCGTTTGCGTTTCGTTTGCTTTGCGTTTTGATGTGCTCAGAGTGATTTTTTGACTATTTTTATCGACCTCCGCATAAAATCCGGACTTTCAATTTTACCGCATTTCTCCACAACCTATGCACAATAATTGGATCACGATTGAATACTTTCAATCACTATTTTGGAACTGCTTCTTGGACAACGCTAATCAAACGAAACGCAAATGGTTAGATTTCATTTGACATTGACAGAAGCAACAGTTGAATTCGTTTTTTTTTCTATTTCTTCTTAGTACTGAGCACGAACCGCTTGTCAGCCATAAAATCTCACAAATGTCTGTTCTTGGTGTTGAAGTCGACCACTGTCAAAAAAATATATAATTAACATCTCTTCAAAAAACTTTACTTAGCCAATTCACACCAATTGACCTAGTCCCAAAGTAAGCTAGGCAAAGCTTGTGTTATGGGTACTAGGCAACGGATAAACATACTTATATAGATAGATACATACTTAAATACATATTAAACACCCAAGACCCGAGAACAAACATTTGTATTTTTCATACAAATATCTGCCCCGACACGGGAATCGAACCCGGGACCTAAAGCTTCATAGTCAGGTTCTCTAACCACTAGGCCATCTGGTTGTCTAAAGGTATACCACAATAATACTTTAAACTAGAACATAAATCAATATTAAGTACAATTCAGTTGTAAGTATGTAAAATTCAAGTTGATAACTGATTTGCTCTACTTTTACAATAGTTAGGTAGGTATTTCTTTGTTGTACCTGTTGAGTAAAATGAAAAAATATTTTATGACTTAGTTTTAAAACATTTTTTTTAAAACAGTCAAGTAGGGATTTTTATGGTTGCAAAAAAATTCATTATTTATAGCAAAATTTTATCAATCCATTGTTAAGACTGCTCTATATTAACAAACTTAAAAAAATTGCCACATTAAAAGAAATTTCTTATAAAAAGGTACTAAAAATAATTATTTAGCATTTAACATAATATTGACTGCCAACCTTTGCTAGTCGGAGAGGCATCTTAAGAAGAAGAAGAACATAATATTATACTCATTTAGAATAGTAATAATCCGTGATTGGAACTCTGGGTGCAAAACTTTAACAAAACTTGCCAAGCGGGTATAAAACAGTTCTTACAGACATGAAAATATTAATAAACTACTGAAAATCTGAGATTTCGATATAGAGTTAAATTGAACACTTAATCTGCCAATAATATTCTTATATTTCTTGGTTGTAAATTCTCCTTAATGTCAGCTTTACAAGTTTTGTTAAAGTTTTGCACCCAGAGTTCGGATCACTGGTAATAATGTTCATTTTGGTTTAAAATACTTTAATGAATGCATGCAAGTTCTTAAACTTATTTATGAAACCCAAACAGTGAATTGCATCATCACACCACAGTAAGCTCTGTTAGAAATGAAATTAAATAAGAGAGACATTAACTTACCAGCTTTGCTCTCAGGGTTCTCTATTCCTTGTTCTTTTGTTTGCTTTTCAAGCACTCCATACATCACACTGCATGAATTTATCACACCGAAAAGAAGGCCATTTGTTAGGAAGGATCCCACCAGCACAGAGTAGGCCCTGAAGCCCCCGTCGGGCGGGCCTCGCGCTTCGCTGCTACGCAAAACCCCATTACTTTCGGGCTTCGGCGAATCACTATTTAGTAGCTCTACATCGTGTAGTTTATTCAAAAGTTCAGAATTTTCTTTCGGCTCCCGGTCCATTTTCCAAATTCTGTCACAAGTTTATGCGATAACGAGCCGGCTAACAAGTTCAAACATCAATTTATTAGAATTTCTATTTCTAATAAAACTGTAATTTGATCTCTCCTATCTAGATATAAAACAAATGTTGCACAAATCGAACTTTTATTATTTTTAGAGGATGAATAGTTCTCGTTGTTACTGTGGACTTAGCGCACTATTATACTTCTAGTTCAATTTTAAGTCGCACAACACATGACACAAACACACCACACACAAGACTGTCGGCAATACACATTATTTCTGCATCTTGCCGCTGATAGCGGAATGGAATGGGCTTTATGATCGTCGAGCTCGCTCGCATCTCGCATGTGGGCATTTGACGTTGACACTAACAGTGACAGGTTACGTCATAGATGGACATGTTATACCTACAAAATATGCATGTAGACCTAAAGTTGTCACATAAAATGGCGCTCAAGGGTTGTGACATCGAAACCAAAATAATTGATATCGATATTCGAACTGCTAGCGGTTTGGAGTTTGTTAATCGATTTGTATCCCTTCTACTCGCAATGCAAACTATTTCCGAGCGTAGAATAAATAATAAAATTACAGATTTGCTCACACTGATAAACTCTAATATGTACCAGCCTGTATAGTAATAAACTCTATGATGCCCATTCGCAAAATATTCGCGTCGTCAGATGATTCGTTAGGGCCCATGGACTTAATACCTAACCAGGACTGAGTACTAACTTTTATTAGTCAATCAAAAGTGACCCATATTACCAAGCCATACAGTTTAATAGTGGCAACTAGAGACAGCGGTCCGAGGGATTACATACAAACTAGAGAAACTAGAGAATTGTGCCCCACTCGCATTAGTACTTGATCACACTAATTAGGACGAGATGCATTTCTCTGGTTATTTTTTTTTTACGGCCTCACTTTTTTGTCGCAGTACTCAGTCCTATTAGGGCCTAAGCACACGGCGTATTTTTAACGCGCCGTCGACGCGCGTTTGTATCGATACAAACGCGCGTCGACGACGCGTTATTTAAAAAACGCCGTGTGTTAGGGGCCTTAAGGCTGTTCTAATGGAGTAAAAAACGCGCTGTAGACGCGCGTTCCTAAAACGCGTGTCGACGGCGCGTTAAAAAAACGCCGTGTGCTTAGGCCCTTACATCCCTACGAAGAATAAAAAAAATAACAACAGTGACGTGACAGACAGAGGCCCTACCACGAAGTGCATAATTCGAACTTCGTTTCGTGCCGTCCCGCTCACGCTTATATGATTTGACACGAGAGTGAGAGGGATAATACGATACGAACTTCGATTTTCGAATTTCGTAGTAGCGCCTCAGTAGAGCAGAATACCCAGAGTATTACTACTATTTTATGGAATAAAAAGAGTATATGGTAAGGATCGCCATCTGGTGGGCCGTGAACAAACTAAATACGGTCAGCTCAGGAGTCTCTAAACATTTTAGTACTTAGTCGCTTTCACTAACGTGAGATATTAAAATTTTTATAGTAAAACTGGTTATTGCGACAAAGTACTAAAGTGTGCAGCGACATCCGAGGCTGACTGTTCCTGGCCATGGTATACATACGAATATGTCTAATATATTACGATTCCCTCTTTAATGTTTTCACGATAACCAATGTCACTTTGTCATGATAAGAATATTTAGAAGATCACAAAAAAGTTCTAATAATTAAATGAAGTCGTGGTGGCCTAGCGGTTTGACTTATAGCCTCTCAAGCAGAGGGTTGTGGGTTCAAATCCCGGCTCGCACCTCTGAGTTTTTCGGAATTCATGTGCGAAATTAAATTTGAAATTTATCACGAGCTTTACGGTGAAGGAAACGTCGTGAGGAACCTGCATGCACCTGCGAAGAAATTCAATGGTGTGTGTGAAGTTCCCAATCCGCACTGGGCCTGCATGGGAACTATACGGCCCAAGCCCTCTGTCATTCTGAGAGGAGGCCTGTGTCCTGCAGTGGGATGTATATAGGCTGGGATTATGATGATGATGAATTAAATTAAGTTAAGTACATAATTTAATTAAATAATTTAATTTGTAACTGAAGACAGATAGCTTTGCTTGAACTAAAACATTCATGATTTTTTTTCTGTAATAGTATAATAATAGCGGTAGATAGAACTTTATACAGAGTTATTTTTTATTCACCGGGATCCTTTTAACCCTGAATTCCTCACTCTTAAACAAACGTTATTTGTTGAATAAACTTAATATTTTTTGCTTTAAAAGCGATGTAATATTTACATTTATTATGGAATAAGAAATTCATGATAATCATCATTTCAGCCGAAAAACGTCCACTGCTGAACATAGGCCTCCCCAATGATCGCCAAACAGATCGGTCCCATGCCATCCGCATCCAACGCGATCCCGCAACCTTAACCAGGTCGCCACTTCATCTTGTTGGAGGGCTACCTACGTTGCGTCTTCCGGTCCGTGGACGCCACTCGAGAATCTTTTTGCCTCATCGGCCATCAGTTCTACGAGCGACGTGCCCTGCCCACTGCCACTTGAGTCTGCGATTCTTCGTGCTATGTCGGTGACTTTAGTTCTTGCGCGGATTTCATCATTTCTAATGCGATCCCGCTGAGAAACTCCGAGCATAGCCCTATCCAATGTCCTTTGAGTGACTTTAAGAAATAAAGAAATAAGAAATTGGTCCAGTACTTTTTGAGTTTATTCGTTACAAACATACAAAAATACATTTTTTTGGTGTAGATGTAGATTAGCCTCTGAAAACAGATGGCTCTGTGCCATTTTGCATTTAATAAAGTCGTAAAACAAAAAATGTCTGTTAAATTAATAGGAATTCAGGGGTAGGAGGATGCCGGTATATTAAAAATAACCCTGAACATAGATTCAAATTAAAAACTTAACTGAGAGAACTCAAAAGATGCGCAACTTGATGCGCGAACGCCAGGCAATTGTAATTTTTTTTTCTCCGAGTCCACTTTTGATAAATTTTTGACAGTTGTTTTTCATCGTTATTTCACCAGAGGCCGCTGCCAGCTATGGAAATATGTGACGTTTTAAGTGTGCCCACTTCAAGAACCCATATACTATACGGTTATTTTATTACACTCTGTGGCAGGTACGTGGAAGATCAACTGAACTGATCAACATACGTTATACGTTCGCTTAAATTATTTTAATTTCATGGTAAAGTATTAAATACTGCGTTTAGATCTAAACAAGATTATGTAAATCTTTGATGATCGAGTTGAATGTGATTGTCACTAGCCTTTTGAGTGTTTAGTTAGGAAAGTGTAAAACTTACTCCAAGACAAGGAGGCAGTGTACAGCTGTGCAGCTTACACACTAAGCAGTTTCTCCATTATTTCAGAAAATAACAGCGCCCATCATGGCACCATCATCGGATTGGGACGAAATTAAGCGATTAGCTGCTGATTTCCAAAAGGCTCAGCTGACCTCTACAGCTCAAAGGTAAAGTACACTGCTCATTTGTTTACAAATTCTCCCGCAAATGCCCTTATCGCGTCAGAGCGATCTCTTCCAGGCAATCTTACAATAGAAATAAGAAAGTAATGTATACAATATTTATTTGAAGAGTATGTATTTTGATAAAATTTTATTTTGGTTTGTTTTTGGCCTTTTTGACATTTTTCCAGTGATATTTTGTATAGTACAAGTATCATATTTAATGTATTTGCTTATTTATATATAGATAATATTTGTATTGTTTCTATTAATATTTATTGTAATAATTCTGTGTTTCTCTTGTCTAATGAACTAAAACAATTACTTTGCTCACCCGCGACCTTACAATAGTTACGTTTATGCAAGAAATGTGCGTTCATGCAGTTCCTCCACCTCCACACTGTACGAACACACACAAATCACATAAACCCAACCATCACCACCACCAAGCTACACTGACGCGTTTCGAACTCAACCAGAGCTCATCTTCAGAGTTACCACAACCGTATGCTATGCTACCAAATGTTAAACTAACAAACCAAAACAAATGTTTTAACTTGTCACTGTAACTTCTCAAGTACCCACTTTATTTTTCTTATTCTCAAACTACCCCACAAAAATTAACTTTTATTGACATATTTAAAACTACCTTGAATTTTTTGTTTATTTATTTATAAGGCATATTTAATTAATACTAACTGTTCAAATTCGACCCAAGCCGCAGTAAAGGAGAAGATACTAAATTTACCTGTTCATTAATAATAGACCCCATAGTGTTGTACCTAATTATTTCCATGCATTCCAAACATTTGTTGGAATCAAATCATTCATTGTTAGATTCAGATTCTTATGAAGTGTTACATTATTGCGGCAAGGGGTTGCGTCTGGATGCTCTGGAATGCATGGAAATAATTAGGTACAACACTATGGGGTCTATTATTAATGAACAGGTAAATTTAGTATCTTCTCCTTTACTGCGGCTTGGGTCGAATTTGAACAGTTAGTATTAATTAAATATGCCTTATAAATAAATAAACAAAAAATTCAAGGTAGTTTTAAATATGTCAATAAAAGTTAATTTTTGTGGGGTAGTTTGAGAATAAGAAAAATAAAGTGGGTACTTGAGAAGTTACAGTGACAAGTTAAAACATTTGTTTTGGTTTGTTAGTTTAACATTTGGTAGCATAGCATACGGTTGTGGTAACTCTGAAGATGAGCTCTGGTTGAGTTCGAAACGCGTCAGTGTAGCTTGGTGGTGGTGATGGTTGGGTTTATGTGATTTGTGTGTGTTCGTACAGTGTGGAGGTGGAGGAACTGCATGAACGCACATTTCTTGCATAAACGTAACTATTGTAAGGTCGCGGGTGAGCAAAGTAATTGTTTTAGTTCATTAATATGGACCTCCGCAAAGTAACGCCTGATTCAATAAATTATTTCTCTTGTCTGTTGTTTTTGCCACCTACATTAGCCTGTTCATATTTAATAAATTCTGTAAATTGGTTGTCCCAACAAGATCGCTTTTTAGTCATAAGACCACCTATTGTTTACCTTTTTTTTTGTAATGTCACTACTGTTTTTGGTGTTCAATAAAGAATATTTGCATTACATTGTATTTAAGGCTCCTAAAATTGTAAAAACTTGTATTTTGCAGACTTTCGGAGCGAAACTGCATAGAAATTGTGACTAAACTGATTGAACTGAAACTAATTGATGTCATTTTCACAAATGATGGCAAGGAATATTTAACTAGTCAGCAGCTTGTGAGAGAAATAAAAGATGAGCTTTATGTGCATGGAGGAAGGATCAACACAGTTGAGCTTGCTAAAGAACTTAATGTTGATCTCAGCCAGATCAATACTAGCATTGTCGATATAACTAAAGGTAAAGAAGTGCAGCTAGTTTCTGGTTATCTGATTGCATCATACTATTTAGAGAAGATTGCAAAAGAGATCAATGAAAAACTCCAACTCCAAGGGCAGTTGTCAGTGGGAGAGTTGACTCTGCAGTATGACTTGCCAGCAGAACTCCTCCTGCACAGTGTACTGGAGAAGTACTTGGGCAAACTGATATTTGGAAAGCAAGATTCTTCTGATCCCAGAACATTTTACACTGAAGAGTATATTTTAAGAACTAAAGCCAAAATAAGAGGGGCATTAATGGGACTTCTAAAACCTACCCCGATTACTGTCGTTGTCAATCACTGCAATGTAGCAGAGCGCTTATTCCTGTCTTTATTTGACCAGGTAAATGCACCTGGGATGCTGACTGGCCGACAGACAGGAGCTCTCTATGTACCGTCTTCTTACACAAAATCCCAAAATGACTGGGTCATGAGTTTCTTCAGGCAGAACAACTATCTTGAGTATGATGCATTATCTCGCTTAGGTATTTCTGATCCAAAAGGTTATGTCAAGAGGACACTACCAAACGAAGACCTCTCATACCTTAGCAGCTGTGCGCTTGGATCACAGATTAAACAGCAACTTGAAATGGCTCTTGAAGAATGTATAGCGTCTAAAAGCTATCTGGATGTTGTATCCCTGCTGCCTTCTGTCTTATCAGACACTGATATTGAAAACATATTGGATACATTGTTGAAAAACAATGCAAAGTCGACTGTTGTCTTTGAAAATACTGGTAAAATTTTACAACTTGATTATTTCCTAAATGTTAGTCACAAATTAAGGGAATGCATAAAATTTCCATCAAAAAATAGAAAAATATTTCTGATCGCTATGTTTTTGTACCTAAAAAAAAATACTTATCCCAAAAAACAAAATGAGCAGTTTGATTGCTGTTGATTCTAAAAAATAGGAACAAAAATGATATAATTTTGGTAATCATTACTTTTAGTGGTAAAAGGTATTATTTTATCCAAAAATTTATTATATCTGATGAAGACTTAAATTAAATATTAGACTTGAATACATCTTATGATTTCAATTGTTACTTATTATTTTACACCTGTGGCCTGCGCGCCCTGCCCTGTCCTTCAGTTGCAATTAAAAAAAAAACAAAAAACAGTTAAGTTAACCATTCTCAAGTGATGATCTTTAAAACATGCAGTAATTAGGCGGCAATGGATTTTTATTTATGTGCTTGCAAATAATGCCCTTGTTTCAGTTTTCAGCAGTCACTACATTGATGGTCTAAAACAAGCTTGCATGCCAATGACAGAGAGCAAGGTGGAAGCTGTTGTAAAATCAGGGAAGTATCAGCAATTTTTTATAGAAAAGCAACTATCTAAAGCAAATGAATTGACACATCAGGGTCATGTAGATCACAAAGCTGAAAGGCGCGACGAAAGGAGAAGAAAAGCAGCTTCTGGTAAAGGTGGTGGGGGCACTCAGGGGAGAGAGACAAAAACCAAGGCGGTGAAGAAACACCCCAGGGGTAAACAAGCTGCACATGATTCTGACTCTGATGAGGCTTCTAACACAACCAAGAAAACTCCATCTCAATTAGAAATTGTAAGCATTGAAGACATTAACAAAGTTATTAAAGATGTTTTAGAAAGTGAAGGCCTTGATGACTTAGTACAGCAGATTGCAGAGTTTTTGCATAGGTAAGATAGTGGCATAATTTTACATCAAGTACTTTATACAAAAATTATGATTTAAAAGAAACCGTTGTCTGTTTTTAGTGGATTAAACCAAACTGCATTAGCTTCGGCGAAAGAAACGGCCGAAAAGCTTCTTCAAGATGCCAGCCAGAGCAGGAAACAAACACATTCTTCTACACAGGACAAGATAAACATTTTGATAAATGATATTAAACTGTATGAAAAGGGTCTCAAGTCATTCCCTTCAGACCAGCAACCTCAGTTCATTAAATACCTTCTCAAGTCTTTGGGAGGCGATGTTTTAACAGAGTTCTGCAAATATGCAGCAAATCAATGCAATCTTTCCAATCAAGTGGATGTGTTAACTCCAGAGCAGAGAAACAAAATAATAAATGATTTGACTGAGGAATATACAAGACCATTCCGAGCACTGAATGCAACAATATCAGATCAGAACTTGGAACTATTTTATCAAGCTGTTGATCTGTGCCTGTCAGAATGTGGGATGATACTGAAAAAAGTTGATAAAAAGAAGGATAAGTGAGTTCTCATTTTGCAGCGTAAAAATACGTTTTAAAATATAGCAGGATCTTAAACAAAGTATTTTATTTCAGGCTTATGATAACAAATCACAGAGAAAAGTTGATTTCGGAACTTGAGAACTGCGAGGATCCAGCATTGTCACTGCATCTTGCTGTGTTGGCCATATTCACTATTCTCACTCAGAACATGTTGCACGCGTCTGGGAGGCTAGTGCCGGTTATCATTGCATATCTGAAGACGCAACTTAAAGAAGAATATTTTGATCATCTTCATCAATACCATGGTAAGAAAGATAAAACCTGGCACATACTGTGTGCCCTATTTTCCATAACGCTGCGCTTTGGTCTCACGGAATTTGTTTATAATTTTTACTTAAAAATATCATTTCTGTTGCAGAATTAGTTACCAAGTATTTAATTTCGTCTGACGAGGAGAAACCATTAGCTGAGGACAAACTGAAGGAAGAAATGCCAACTATTAAGAACATTGTTTATGAAATTAAGAAAAACAAGTAATTTGTTAATATTAAATAAATGTTTTTATTTTTAAAATAGGATTGTTTCTGTTGCAGAATTCCCAATCCCGTGGGAATTTTGTTCTCATTTGTTATCTACATCATAAAAGGAACAAACATATGTAAATTTTCAGTGTTCTAAGTTCAAGGGTTTGCGTTTGGCGATGATGGGACATTGGACTTCCTACATAATATATAGACTGACAATGCTGTTCATACATAATGCGGGCTGCATTCAATTTGACCTGACCGCAGACCGCGTCCAGTGTGGCAAATCTTTTCATTTCAGACTACCTTATATCAACTGGACGTAGTTATGCAAAAACCACGCAAAAACACTCCAAACCACAGACATTTTCTTCTTTAATTTCGCTTTTGTTGGTACTGAAACTAGATTCAAAATCTAAAAGGCAACTTGATGAAGGTTGGATTGTTATTGCAAAACTATGTCGTTCAATCTGTTGATGTTTGCAATAAAATAATTTTTTCAGCTGTTGCTTACGATTTCGTCCTCGTCTAGTCCTCGTAGTATTCGGCTATCGCTTTCCCACGGGAACTAAGTATGTAATTTCAAGGGCTAAAGGCTGAAATGTACCCAATGTCGTTCCAGGTCTCATCTGTCTACACTGGTTCAGCTATTTAGTTGTGAACACGTAGACTGACAAGACAAATGAGTGAGAATTAAGAATTGTCCTTGTTTGTATTATACACTTAACCTCGTAAGACCCAGCATACTAAATTTAGTACATTATGTGTCAAAGGAAATGTCAACTTTTCTTGATTGACAATAAGTTTCAAATTATGATAGTCTTAATTTCACACGGGCTTTACAAGGTTAAAATTACTTATTGAAGAATTAGAAGACTTGCACCCTTTTTTGCAATATACAATATTAGCAGGAGGCTTTGTAGATGCATGTTGTCATTAAAGCATACAATTTTTTTTTTGTAAAAGCAAGCATTTATTAGATTATTCCGTAAAGATAACACAATAATTGTAATTGTAAATAAAACAATGTGTTCAATGTAGTTGTTCAAACTCAGCTAATTACATAAAGTAATAATTATGATCAAACAGACCCAAGTATCAACTATTAATTAAGCATACTACAAACAAATAAAAACTTTAATAAGGTTAATTTGTTGTAACAGAGCACCAGTTTAGTAAAATGAAACAACTAACTTTGTCTACTTTCTGTATGAAGCTATACAGAGAATCTTGTTGGAGTTAAATGCATGAAATGGATTCCTAAATTGTTCATCTAATAATATAAGAGATCAGCTTG
The DNA here is from genome assembly GCA_947859365.1 of Archips crataeganus. Classification (NCBI taxonomy): domain Eukaryota; kingdom Metazoa; phylum Arthropoda; class Insecta; order Lepidoptera; family Tortricidae; genus Archips; species Archips crataeganus. The sequence continues at coordinate 11,804,004 of OX402056.1, read as the reverse complement.
TTGTTCAAAAGTGGATAAAAATTACTCATGCCAGTGCTTCACAAGTTATCAGCTCATGATTAATACTTGAATCAGATTATCCTTTATAACATAAAGTAATTTTAACCTTTTCAACGCCACCCATCATTTTTGTTACAAACAAAATTGATTCTTATGTGGATGTGGGTAGGCTAATTTTTGAATTACCATATTGTCATTTATAGCCAAAGCTGGCGTTCGAAAGGGAAAAGATACGAAAGGACCATTAATCTGTTTTTGATTATTTTGTCCTCTTTCCCAAACTTGCATAAACTCTTTAGTTGATAGCACTTTGTAAACAAAAATTACTTTCATCTCAAAGATATTTTTAAGGTTGTATGGTTGGTCCAACCTTGCTTTATGATATTATAATTTATGTAATTATTTTACAGATAGGTGCAATGTATATTTGAGTTAGTAAAAGTTAAGAGGTTGCTTTAGCAGCTTGGCGTTTTTTGACATCCCAGTTGTAAACTCTGGCCATGTTTACTTCCGTTGTTGTCCATTGATCACTGGAAAAAAATAATCAGGAGAGTCATACAGTGTGCTAACATTAGAATTAACTCTTAATTACCTACTGTATATTATTATGGACAAGTTCTACTCAAGAGAGATATTATTAACTATATTTTCAAAAAAATTGTAGGTACATAGTTAATGGCTTAATCAAAACAAAAATCACAATCACTATTTTTGTGTAACAAAAGTAAGTCATACAAAGTATATGGATAACTCCGTTACACAAAAATAATTAATTAAATATTGTTTTTTAATTATCCATTGTGTACAAATTTTTTGAAAATGACTTTTTTGTCTTCTAGGTACATAACAAGGCACAGAAAGCAATTTCAACCTAATAGCCTACATAGTTCATAGTTTGTGATATGTTTGCAATGTTGCAGACTGTTATTTGTCAACTATGCAAGTTGAGTTCAAATGTTTGACATTTAAGTTAAGAAGTAGTATATATTTCAAAAACAGCTGTTGTTCATCATACAAAATAGCCATACTCTTGTATGGTCCCACTTTTGTACTCCACCCATTTCTTATATTTATTATATTGGAATTATTTTAGAGAACAAGATAGTTACCGTAAGAAGTCCAAGTCATGTTCTACACAAGCTAAATTTTTCTTTGCTGTGGCCATGTTGGAGGAGAGTAATTTTTCTGCATCTTCTAATGAATATTCCAGCATAACATTTGCTCCAAGCCATAAAAACACTTTTTCAGTTGGTGGTACATGAGCCTGAAAAAAATTTAAAAATAATTAATGAATTTGTTGCTAAATGATTTGTAATAATTAAGTTAAATACGCCAGTGCCCGACGGTGCCACAATAGCAGACACTTTCAATCATAATTTCTAGCAATAAAGGAGACAAGCAGGGTGTTGATTATTGGCGTTAAAGTGTTGAACACTGGGGTATTTACCTTATGTGCTAAATAGTTATTAAACACATGATTTTTTTTAATATTTCAGAACCCTTTTCTGCCGCGCAAAAAGTCGCGTTTTCCCTAGCTAGTTCTATTGTTTGCACCAGAAAACCCACATCACATAGCAAATTTCATCAAAATTGTTAGAGCCATTTCCAAATTAACCATAACTTTTATTTTAAAATACTGGTTATTTAATGGTACCCTACCTTGACAAATACTTGATCACTAAGTAAGAACTGCGTTTCTGTGACTTCCTTTTGTGTTTTTAACTTCTCAATCATTTCCAATGATCTGGCTAGGTCAGGGATTTGTTGCCTCAAGCGTCTCCTCTTAGTAGCTAAAGTATATTCCATGAACTTGTATTTGCCATGTTGTTCATCAAGTTTTCGTAATACTTTATCCACACCCTCAGAATTTTCAGGTAAACTCATAAATTCGTCAACATTATCCTGGAAACAAATTTAGTAAAACATGAACATGCGATTTGATTTCTATTACTTATAGCTTTTCAAATAAGAGTCACTATTCAATTTATAAAATTTCAACAAAAGTAATCAAAAATTAGTAAATACTACTTTTTATACCAGGTGCAATCGGTTCTCTATAACTATAACCTAAAATAATTCGAGAAGATGAAAGATCTTTCGAATTAAGGAATTATCTTGCTTTTAAGTTTTTCTTCAAATAACTGGTAAGTTTGGACCGTAAAATCATTTATTCCATGAATACTTACTACAAATACAGCTTCAGGTATACCCGAAAAAGATTTCTCATTTGAGGAGGATTCAGCCCCATCGCCTTCCATTTTGCAAAAACGTAGTGTTTAACTTTTTTATGAATAATCCCGGTTTGATTTTTATAGTATCACGTTATAATTATTAATTCATTGAAAAATAATGAAAGCATTTTCTAAACCAAAGTTGCAATTTTTTTAATTGCCTGTGGCTCTAGCTCGGCCAAAGGCTCCTTGAGTGGTGTGGTGAGGCATAGGCATTGACAGGAATCACATAATTATATGGCATCATTTGAAACTACTGAAGAAATATTATATTCAAAAATGTTTAGTCACTGTTGTCAATTTTATGATCCCTTGTTATGTTATTTTATTATTTTAAAATGGTCCCGATTAAAAATATTTTGCTCTTTTTAAAACAGTAAAGGCCCCTACAAACCAAAGCGTAGGGTGCCGACGTAGCGTGCCCAGTGGCTATAATATGTATATTATCACCGCGCGCAGAACGCACCACGTTGCAGTGTCACCGTATATTATTATGACTAGCTTTTGCCCGCGACTCCGTCCGCATGGAATTAGTAATTTGGGCAGCTTATTTTTTTATTCAATTTGCTTTTTCATCAATTATGGCTCTCCTTAGTTCCTCGATAATAAAAAAATTACCCCCCCCCGCACCCTCCAACCCGCTCCCTCCCGCACTCCCCTCGCACAGAAACCCCGAACCCCCCTCGCACCCCACCGCACCCCCTGCACGCCCTCCCACACAGCACCCCCGCACACCCGCGTTCGTCCCATCCCAAGTCAAGCGTGCCCTATAGAAGTTTTACTTCAAGTTTTACTTCAAGCTTTTTTTTGTCAAACTAGCTTTTGCCCGCGGCTTCGCTCGTGTGTACCATGAGTATTCCAAAGAACCAAGATATCAAGCAAGCAAGCATACAGGCAAGCAAGAAAGCATGCAAGTATGCAAGCAAGCATGCAAGCACTATGCAAGCAAGCATGCATGCACGCAAGCAAGCAAGCGTGCAAGAAAGCGTGCAAGTAAGCGTGCAAGCAAGCGTGCAAGCAAGCACGACTAAACTTCAGGTAGATACGATCCTTTACAGTATTTCTTTGTATACAATGTTTTTCACTAATTCGGAAGCGAGCACTAAAAATCTGTATAACCAGAAAGAATAAATAAATAAATAAAAATAAATATATAACCTTCCATCATCAGCTCACCTGGATAACCTGCAAAAATACAACTATCGGTCTATACGTACCTATAGCTTCAGCTTTCTACGACCAGTAAAACGAAAAATCCCGTTTTTTCTAGTTCCCGTGGGAATTTCAGAAAGTTCTCTCTCAATGCTCCTCTGCACTCTCCAAGCAACCTACATGCCGAATTTCAGCTTTCTACGAACAGTAAAACGAAAAATCCCGTTTTTTCCTTATTCCGTGGGAATTTCTGAAAATCCTTAAAACAGTTTTTTACTACTATAATTACCTACTTCTATGCCAAATTTGAAGAGTCTAGTAATTATAGTTCATGGGATTCCGTTGAACTGAATATATAAATCCCGTTTTTTCTCGTTACCGTGGGAATTTCAGAAAGTCCTCTCTCAATGCTCCTCTACACTCCCCAAACAACCTACATGCCGAATTTCAGCTTTCTACGACCAGTAAAACGAAAAATCCCGTTTTTTCCCGTTCCCGTGGGAATTTTGTAAAGTCCTCTCTCAATGCTCCTCTACACTTCCCAAGCAATCTGCATGCCGAATTTCAGCTTTCTACGACAGTTAAAACGAAAAATCCCGTTTGTTCCTTATCCCGTGGGAATTTCCGAAAACCCTTAAAACCGTTTTTTACTATTATAATTCCCTACTTCTGTGCCAAATTTGAAGAGTCTAGTAATTATAGTTCATAGGATACCGTTGAACTGAATATATAAATCCCGTTTTTTCCTTATCCCGTGAGAATTTTGAAAAATCCTGAAATTAATGTTTTAACTAATGTAATACCTACTTGTGTATCAAATTTGAAGAGTCTAGTTATTATAGTTACTGAGATAGAGTCACTCGGAATCCAATATATAAATCCCGTTTTTTCCCGTTCCCGTGGGAATTCCCAAAAATCCTTCCTTAGTGGATACCTACATTGTATAAGGTATCTATGTGCAAAATTTCAAGTTTCTAGGTCCAGTGGTTTGGGCTATACATTAAAAACGACACCCATATTGATATTTAGACATTTCAACCCCATCGCACCCCATCCAGGGAGATGGTATTTTACGTATGCCACGTCGAATTTTAAAACCGTTGTTGTTTTCATAACCAGCGACCCGATAAACCATAGAAACAACACCCATGTTGATTTTCAGACTTTGTTACCCCTTTCCCCCCTTTTAGGGGTTGAATTCTCAAAAAACCTGAAACACGTGTTTACTCATTTATCATTAGGAGTATTTCTGTGAAGTTTCGATTAAAATAGTCGAACTAATCTTGTTTCCCCATACAAACTTTGAACCCCCTTTTTACCCCCTTAGGGAGTGAATTTTGAAAAATCCTTTCTTAGTGCACCCCTAGACCTTATAAGGAACCTACATGCCAAATTTGGAATCTCTAGGCCCAGTGGTTTGGGCTGTGCGGTGATATGTCAGTCAGTCAGTCAGTCAGTCAGTCAGTTTCTTCTTTTATATATTAAGATATCTTGAAAACGGTGCATCCTACGACAAAATCAATGAAATTTTCATCCCCCCTTTAATGCCCCCACGCCGTCTCCCCCACCCCCTCCTCTCAACCCAACCCCCCCCCACCCCCTTGGTGTTTTTGTCAAATATCTCGAAAACGGTGCAAATCAATGAAATTTGAATCCCCCCTCCGAAGCCCCCGCACCCTCACCTCCCCTCCTACCCCCTAGGTGTTTTTGTCAAATATCCCCCCTTATGTTAATCCCCCCTTAACCCCCCCCCCCCCCTGGTGTTAACACTGAAAGAATTTCTCAAATCGGAGTAGTAGTTCCTGAGATTAGTGCCTATATAGAAGTTTTACTTCAAAACCCCCGATTTTGAAACATTCTTCCGCTCCGCTCCGCTCCTATTGGTGTTAGCGTGATGATATATAACCTATAGCCTTCCTCGATAAATGGGCTATCCAACACTGAAAGAATTTTTCAAATCGGAGCAGTAGTTCCTGAGATTAGCGCCTATAGAAGTTTTACTTGAAAAACCCCCGATTTTGAAACATTCTTCCACTCCGCTCCGCTCCTATTGGAGTTAGCGTGATGATATATAGCCTATAGCCTTCCTCGATAAATGGGCTATCTAACACTGAAAGAATTTTTCTAATCGGAGCAGTTGTTCCTGAGATTAGCGCGTTCAAACAAACAAACAAACAAACAAACAAACAAACTCTTCAGCTTTATATATTAGTATAGATATAGTGTTTTGCAGCGCGTTGAGCACGCGGCTCCGTCTGCGTCGCGCACACGCCTCACGCTGCAGTTTGTGGTGGCCTTAAGAATGACAAAAATAAAAAGCTGCCAGGCCTTATACTACGAAGTGCATAATTCGAACTTCGTTTCGTGCTGCCCCGCTCACGCTAATAGTATTTAATACGAGAGCGAGCGAGACGGTACGATACGAATTTCGATTTTCGAATTTCGGAGTAGCCCCCCAGCTCAGCTAAATGTTGCTTTTTTTTAAATGCTTAGACTATGATAATCTTGAAATTCTCAGCCAATTTATTCCTAAATTCTTGCCCTGTTCATTTTGGATTATACTAATAACGCTTAATTTGAATATATGAAATTAATAACTCTTTATATCTCAATGGCTATCTAAATAGTAACAAATCTAAACCTACAAAAGTAGTACACTGATATCTGAATCTGAGTTGGTCAATCGCTTATTATCTTTGAGGATCCAGCTAAACTTATTAATTATTATATACAAAAAGAAATTGGAACGTTTTACGTCTGTCAAATCACGTACGTCACTCCCTCCCGTCATTTTTTTTAATAGCGTAGATATATCCTACAATCGCCACCATTTTTAATGTTTGCAGAACTAACTAAAGTTATTTAAAACGCATTAAACCGCAGTCTTGCTACAGCGTAAGTAATTTACATTTAGTTAGTCGTTGTCGCAAGCTGAAGTAAGCCTTACGTGAAAAATTACACTTCTAAGTCGCAATTTTTGATTACAGGTGATTCATCACAAGGTGTAAGGCTACGCCCTGTTTCTGTTGTGCGTTGTTTAATTTGCTTCCAACATAGGCCTATCAGATACCGCCGTGATGGATATGATGGTATCGACACTGCAACAGCAGCGGGCTGTGACAGAACAGCTGCGGCGGGAGGCAGCTATAAAACGTATCCCAGTATCGTCGGCGGTGGCGGATATTGTACGCTACATAAACGAACACGAGCATGAAGACTGTTTGCTCGTCGGCTTCTCCAGCCAAAAAGTCAATCCCTTCCGGGAAAAGAGTTCCTGCACTGTTCTTTAAAATATGCTACATTAATTAATGTTTAACTTCATATGTAATGTAAATGTGTTGAATATCATATTCTATTGAAACTTATTTAGTTGTTGTTGGTTTAAACATTTCGTATACTTATTTATTTACATTCACATAGTACTGGTCAGCATTTAGCAATATATTTATAGAAAAATGTATGATGTGCTAACAAATCTACTTTTGTAAATCAGATTTAAAATAAACTGGTGGTCATGAATACATTCAAAAACTATTTAATTTAGTTGTTTCATTATTAGTATTGTAAAATTATTTGATGTGATGAGGTTGGCTCAAAAGTGGTTAGTCAAAATACTCTTGATGTCACTATCCTGAATTACATCCTGATTTGTATTATCAAGCTTTTATTAAACTTGCAATGTTTATATTGTATGGAAGTTTGTTTGTCAAAAGTCTTGCAAGTTTGTTTTGACCCACTTCCAGTGGTTCAATTAAATTTGGTATATGTCAAGATTCAACCATTAATCAATTAAGTACTGTCAGGTTGATTATAATAGTCTGTAATAGTCTAAGAGATTGGCCAGGGTGCTAAAATAGACTACTATTATACTTCCTAAAGGCACCCTTCATGTTGCTATTGTATCTAACTTATTGTTATCAATCAGAATATCATAGTGAAAATAAACGGATCACTCACGTCTTAAAACGAGTTTAACTCAACATGTTTTGGGCTAATCCGTAGCCCTTCCTCTCGGAGTCTCGGACTTTTAAGATGTGAGTGATCCGTTTATTTTCACTATGAGTGCGTCTCACGGTAGTTTCATGTTTAAATCAGAATATCATTCAACCAAAATTTAACAGTTGAAAAATCAAAATTAAACTTAATAAAACAATGTTTTGATTTGCTATATGGTTTATTTAGTGCACAGTAAAAAGAATTAACCTACTACTCAATTCCACTAATAGGAATTATTTAAACTCCCCCAATTCCTAATGTTTCATAGTGTTTCTAGGTCACAGGTAGGTCATATACACATCACTCAAAACAGGAATACAAATAATGATAACATTTCAACAATAGCCTATTTATAATAACACATCCAACTATTTATTGCACAAGGCAGCTTCAGATATTAGTGCAGGGATCTTATATTCTAAAGTTCAAGGGTTTTTTGGTGATTACTTTGTTCACTACATAAAATAGCAAAACAACAAAATACTAACCAAACAATTTCTTTCATTTCCTCAGAATATAAACTAGAATATGAGTTTAGGTACAAGTGGCAAGAACATTGATTATCTATTTGATTCCAGTGTGCAGATAAATAGCCGTAGTGTTGGAATAATCACATTGATCTCACTGAATGGATACCAAAGTTCATAGATTTTTGTAGTGATTTAACTTGACTCCAATTATTATCAAATGATGGTTTCATAATAGGTGCGCAATTATATTCATTATACAAATTATACAATCAACTACACAATTACGTATGACTGACATGTGTGAGTAAAACTGCTTAAGTTGTTGCTCTTATAATAGTTGGTTCAATACAAATTCCTCACTCCTTGATTCATGCACAAAAACATTCATCCACAATTTTAAAGATTGATTTCCAACAAAAGCGTGAGTTATGGGGTGATGATAAAAGTAAATGATAAATTTACCACATCTATTCAGACCATACATTTCCTACAAATTCTATCTTACCACAACATGAGCATGCTTTTGACATTTGGCAGTGGAATGAAGAAAGGAAAAGATATACAATACAATATTCGAAATTGTTTGAGCAATTTGGAGTTAAACAAATAAGTCTTATTCTAGGGGTAAAATATAATAGTAAAAAAAATTAACAACTATCAGTCTTTTCAATTGATGTTGATTTATCAACCTTGTGGCAATTTGTCTCTCAAAAGTTTACAAAAAAAAATCTTAACCAACTAGAGGGTATACATGCTTAAGTACTAGCATATCTATTGTCAGATCTATTATACAGCTACTAAATATTATGACCATGACAATATTGGTACTATAATATTATGAAGATGAAAGATAACAGTATCATACATAATAATAGAAGAAAAAAAGCTGTTTCAAATGGAATTCTCATGACAAATATTAAAAAGTTTATTGCTTGCTTTTAAAAACTATGTAAGTACACTATAAAGTTAAATTTATTACTAAAGATATATTTTTATTCTATCAACTTACAACAACTACTAACATATTGTCTAATTATTTTTAGACAATATGCTAATCTCATATGTCCCAAATGCATTCCCAACATAACGGTGATTAGATTAAGCATGAAGATAAAATTAGTATTCTACTGTTAGAAATAAACAGTATATTATGTTAAATCCCTAATGCATTTTAATGTTTGCCATGAGCATTAAAATCCTTCTTTATTGATAATGTTTTCATTACATAGTTGGGATTTGCTAGCAATTTTATCTGTGTGCAATGAAAATGATTAATTTAGATGACATATTCTTAAGAGAACAAATGAGTATCTACAGTTGCATTGGTGATAGTAATGTTCACAGGTTACACACTAAATACATACAATACCTTAGAATGTGATTATTATTAATAATTTACCATTCAGTATCAGCTCAGTATCATAAGATTAGTCTTATATTTTAACTATCCTGTCCACCCATCTGCATTCCTTACATGTAATAAACAATAACAGATTCCTGAGTTACTTTTATAAGCATAATGTTTAACTGTTGAGGCTATCATTTCAACTACTAGCATATAAAAACAAAACAAAGTAGAGCATTGAAACTATTTTTAAATCTATTACAAAAAAAGGCCTCATTTATTTGGTGTATCAATAACTTACTCTTCTATCTAACTTCTTTCTACCTAAGTCATTACTTTTTTTTGGTATTATTAAGAAGTTTTTTGGTTTTCTCTCTACACTGTGAAATTTTAGTGGTTGTTTTCCCGAAACGAGGTGATTTAGTTTCGATTGTACAATCGATTTATAATTACTATTTTGACTAGAGTCAAAAATCCAATTGTGAAAAACGAAAGTCGAAAATGACCGCAAACCAATAGTAACGCTTCGTTGGTACAAGTAGCGTACGATCGTACGATAGGTTAGGTACCAACGAAGCGTTACTATTGGTTTGCGGTCATTTTCGACTTTCGTTTTTCACAATTGGATTTTTGACTCTAGTCAAAATAGTAATTATAAATAGATTGTAGAATCGATACTAAATCACCTCGTTTCGGGAAAACAACCACTAAAATTTCACGGTGTATAACTGAAGTTTTACCACTGCACTAGCAAATCAATAATCTGTTCTTTTCACATAAGAAAAATAGAATGGTTTTGGAATTAAAATGAAAAATTTGTAAACTTTTGAGTAGGTATTACCATTTCTAATGCAAATGAAATGAGGGTTAAACATATGACGTTTAAGGCAGATGTCCTGGCAGACCGTGCCCTAAACTCTCTCCTGCTTGGGGGGTGACACATCCTCCGCTCCATTTGACACACTTTGATGGTACAATTTAAGGAGTTCCATGGCATCCTGTGCTTGACGTTTCTCCAATAAAATCCTAGAATGAAACAGATTCTTGATTAGAACATACAATTTTTTTAAAATACTAAGATTAAAATTCTATAATTTTCTTTGTATCAAGGAGGTATTTTCACTTTAATTTTACTATAGACTTATAAAACTCCAGTAGTACTGTTGCTTGTAGGTTTGATAATTAAGTATTTTATTATCTCCACGTTTCTATGTTTTTGTATCAATATTTTGGACTGATTGCTTATACATATAACTTGTGGAGTAATAAATACAAATAATTTCTTTAACTTATGTTGCATAACAGGGAGTATATATTTCAAGTTCATAGCAACAGATTTGTTTACCTCTATAACTCTATAACAGTTTTTTTCAGTAACAGAAATAATCTTGATAACCTTTTAATGAAAACATTCTTAACCAAAAAAAATTGTGGATTCTAGTCTCAACTGTTACATATACATCCAATGATAAAGGTTTGAAAAAAAATTACAAAAAGTATGCCTTAAATTGAACATGGATCCGTGTCTTAAGCATACAAGAATTTAAAAAGAAATTACTGGTACATAGGAAATAATAACAATATGAATGACTATGTATGTAATTGATAAGATTTGATTGAAGTATTTTTCAGAAAAAAAAGGCTAAAATTGTTTATGTTATTTCTATAGCAATAAAAGAAGCACACAAAACAGTTAATTACCTTCCTGAAGCTTCCTTGATGTGTTCCAGTATGATCTTGTTGTCGCGGTCGGTGACGATGTCGGCGAGGCTGTCGGGGTCCATGTCGGACAGCAGCTCGAGGTCCTGGCCGCCGAGCAGCGAGATGTGGCACAGGTTGTGCTGCAGCCGGCCCACCAGACTCGCCACCTGCCCCTTGTCGCCCAGCGCCACGTCGTCCGTTTGGTCCAGAGACACCTGGCACTTCGGCATGTTAGGCCCCCACTTTTCACTACCGTGCAGTATCATCAGAGACGTGTCCGGTTCTAAAGTAGAAAAATACTCCTCGTCGTCCACCTCCGTTCCGTCCGACTCCAGCACCACTGTCAAGTTCTCCGACGGCAAACCCAGTTTTTCCGGTACTTTTGTTAGTAAATCTTCTAATGACGATGCGACCGTACCCTTCTTTTTGTCTCGGTTCACATCACAAATTTTGTATGGTTTGTTGAAATCGTTCTCCATAGCTTGTCCTTGCTTTTTTTCCGGTCTAACAGATCATTAACTGAGTTATAATTTTAAATTTAAGGCCTAGGTAAGTCAAGTCAATTTCTTAAATGAACTAACAACGAACGAATTCAGAATGTATGAATGAAGTAACTCTTGACTTCACTTCACTGATGTGACGTTTTCAAGTGTTGCTAGGCTGCAAAAAATACAATTTGTACGATTTTTTGGTAAACAAACTTTGGAGAAAAATTGCAATCGATATAAATGAAATCGAATCAAACTACTACGCTGTCGGATTATATCAAAAATATTTTAGAACTCTTTACGAAGAGACGACTGTCGCACGTGCTAGCGCAAACGTGACTACGACAAACATTCCCGAGCCCGAGTCTCGTTTAGCCGCCCGCCCCGCGCCGCCGTCCCCATCAGTCACCCACCTCTATACTGTAAGACGAAAAGTACGAAAACGTAGTACGTAGACAGGTGGTGTAGCATGACGCAGACGTAGAGCGTTAAGGCGTTAAGGCAGGCAGACAAAAAATATATAGACATTCTATCGATAAGGAACACGCACATACTAAAATTAGAAAGTATCTATCTATGGATCCATTATTGACTAACATAAAATTCTTAGTCCGATTTTTGTTTCTATACTACTGAATTGTGATCATGTGATCATAACCATCACTCTTTATAATTTTATTATCGTAACTTTTTTGTTCATACATTGTTATGACTGCAACGCAATCAGAAAGCTATTATATTATTTAATCATAAATTCATTACTGAGAACATTCTTAAAGATAGGTATAAATAAGCACTCAAGTAAAACGTTTTGAAGTCATAAAATAATTAGGTAAATAGGTGGTACTTGCATACCTGTGCTGTGTGGTGTCGGGTGTAGAAATCCTTCCGTGGACTTCGTAAGAAGCGACTAAGGTAGGCTAGCACCTGTCACTATTGTATCACTATTATGTAATTTTAAATTTAAAATTGCTAAAAGTAGCCCGATACGTAATGTAGAGTTTCGAGTGCTCTGCCTACCCCCTTAGGGATACAGGCGTGATGTGTGTACTATCATGCATGTAGGTATGTGTTTTCATACTTACAATTTCTCTAACGGAACTATAGGGCACGTTCGACGGAGCGTTGCTAATCGCGGAGCTCCTAATTTTCGGCCTTCCAATTACAGCGCTTAAAAAGTCATGTGAGAAAATATAATGTATGACCGAACACAACCTGCTAATTCATGCCCTCATGTACTTTGCCTTAAGGGCTCCAATTATCAGGTCGGCCATTATTGTCGTTTATTCCGGGTCAATGATTACAGGTCGTAAATTAACCGCACCCTATACAATAATCCGGTTAATTGCGCGTCAGACCACGACGTGCCCTTAATGAAATCCCATGGATATGATCACATATGATTCCTTTTATCAGCATTTCTTCCGAGATTACTGATGGATACGTAATTGAGCCAGCAGATTATTCGACACAATATCTTTAGGTACTGATGCAACCTGTATAGGCATTATAGCTCGCCGCGACCAGTCCCGAATATTGCCAACGAAATACTTATCATTCTAAGTACCTACTACACCACACACACTACACTAAATACGTACTGCATATCTTGCCATTTGGAATCCTCAGCAGCTCTCAGTCAGCAAGCCTTAAATAAATCATTCGATGTTTGGTCTTAATATTTAAATTTTCAATATGGTATAAACGTTGGAAATATAAATGTGTTTGCTCAATCTTCAAAATGGAAATGTAGGACCGTGAACTGTGCCGCCGAGCATCAATTACGCCTATTACGGCATCATTTATTCAGGCTCGAATTGGAAATACAGTTGTGGCAGATTTAAATGAGAGATTCGCGGTCACAGGCACAGGCCGGGCGTGCAAGGGCAACTGGGAAAGTCTAGGGCGGTTCGAACGCCGTTCCGGCTCTCTAAAGAGTTTAGGTATAATTGCGGAAATCAACTGTACTTATCATCTTCGCACTAGAAAAACCGGGAATGTAATAAAACACTCAGTCTAATAAATGATTAGACCAAATGTTGCATTTGTTTTTCGGTCATATATGAACAGAGGCCGTATTGTCTAACGCTTCTGACGCTTGCCTTCGCTTTCACCATCTCTTTCTGTCCTCATCTTATACCTCTTACCTCTTATCTGTTTGACAGAAAGAAATAGTGATTGCGAAGGCAAGCGTCAGAATCGTTAGACAATAAGTCTGCAGGTGTTGCTGACCCACTATAGAACGTTGTCACAGTAAATGTCCTAATTTTTTTGTCAGGCAACGCGGTGATGCAATAACTTTTATTGTGAAAAGATTGATAGGTTCAGTTGCTTCGGTACTTCGGTAATGGTATACACCGTGAAATTTTAGTGGTTGTTTTCCCGAAACGAGGTGATTTAGTATCGATTGTACAATCGATTTATAATTACTATTTTGACTAGAGTCAAAAATCCAATTGTGAAAAACGAAAGTCGAAAATGACCGCAAACCAATAGTAACGCTTCGTTGGTACCTAACCTATCGTACGATCGTACGCTACTTGTACCAACGAAGCGTTACTATTGGTTTGCGGTCATTTTCGACTTTCGTTTTTCACAATTGGATTTTTGACTCTAGTCAAAATAGTAATTATAAATCGATTGTACAATCGAAACTAAATCACCTCGTTTCGGGAAAACCACCACTAAAATTTCACGGTGTATAAAGATAATGTATGATGTACCTAGTTTCTCTGCATGTTACCATAGGAACATTTCTTATACCTACCCTAAATTTGAAAAAGAAGAAAGAGAAAAAAAAAATCATGAAGAGATCCAATTAAGGGATAAGTTCGTCTTTTACATCAGTTTCTTTTGTTAACTGTTAATCTCATGCTTTTATGTACAATGCATACAATACATAGGTACTTAGTTTGTCATAATGCCTAACAGACAAAATGCAAGTTACACGGGTTTACACGAGCTTAGTAGCTAATGCTTAGTACTTGTCACTTATACTTGTCAGAAGTGTGTAAACATATTGTACAAGTGCTTAGTATTATACTATACACGCATCTGACAAGTGTTAGTGACAAGTACTAAGCATTAGCTACTAAGCTCGTGTAAACCTAGCATTAGGTACACCGTTATTATTATTATTATTATTATTGCCAATAGAAGATTTGTTGTTTGTTTTGGACTCATGTTTTGTACTCAGTGATCTTGATTGTGTTTTATGTATATCCGGCCGGATGACAAGCAAAACTCACTAAGATTTCTGTCGCTGCTCTTCAAAAAGTCGTATTTAGTTAGTAATTTCATACTGAGATACGAGCTTTGTTTTAAGTAGGTATTTGGTACTTAGTGACTTTTGCTTGTCAGCCGACGATATATCTATTGAACTCCTAGCTAGAACAAATGAGTTCGCTCTGCTCAGAGCAGAAATAAATTAGCGAATTAGATTATCTAGCAGAGTTCACGTTACCTTTTTACGATAGGGCAACCCCACGTGCTGTCTCAAACAAAGGAACAACATGGACATGATGAAATGCTTCTCCATACGAATTAGCATCGGCAAAAAAGGGCGGTTGAAACGCTAGGGACCAGTCAGACGCGGAGTTCACGAGCGGTCAGAGCGCGGCGCGACGGGTGGGGATCAATAGACCCCCCCCCTTAACCCCATTCCACAACCAGAATGCAATTTGCAACGTATGCCGCACCTGCTTCACCTACTTTCACCCGACCATTATTTTATCTTTAAACTTGTCTTATCTTATCCTTTCCCTTGGCCGCTTTTATGCGAAACGTTTAGGGATGTGAATATGTAATGCGTGAGAAAAAGTTGAGGAGCGTAAACAGAACAGTACGCTTAGTATAAGTTTTACTTCACCAAAATATTTCTCGATCGCGTTTACGTAAAAATTTCAATTCTATGGAAACATGGACGCGCGGCCGCGGAGGCGCTGTCCATGTTTCCCTAGTAATTGATTTTTTTACGTAAACGCGATCGAGAAGTATGGAAGTGAAGGAAAACTTATATATTAAGCGTACAGTACGCTTAGTATAAGTTTTACTTCACCAAAATACTTCTCGATCGCGTTTACGTAAAAATTTCAATTCTATGGAAACATGGAAGCGCGCGCGCGGAGACGCTGTCCATGTTTCCCTAGTAATTGAATTTTTTACGTAAACGCGATCGAGAAGTATTTGGTGAAGTAAAAACTTAGACTAAGCATACAGAACAATAAATAACCACATTTCCTTTACATAGTAGGTATACTATGTAGTGGCAACAATTTATTCTTAAAACCGATTTCAACGATTGTGTACTTAATTATTTCTAAACAAATGTGTTTATGTGACTTGTGCCCTTATAAAAATTTAATACGGCGTATGGGCTTTGTGTTACTTCAAAGACGGAGTTGAAAATTCTGCGAAAACAAGAATTTCTATTCAAAAGTGTTGTCCTAAATATTTTACAGCAAATCATGCTACTTTTGTTTTGCCTAAAGGGTGGTGTGGAGGCAACAAATATTACAATAAACAATACCGCCGCCTAAAGATGCTTTATTGTTACGCTTTTAGGTACTTTGAAAGTATTTAAATAATTTGTCTTGAAGAAGAAGCTTTGTCTTGTCTTGAAGTTACAATCGACGTTATACATCTACAAAATGTGTAGTGAAAAAAAAATCGGTGACGACGCATAACGAAAACAAAAGAAACATACCTACCTACCTATACAGTGGAACACAAAATCTCATCCTTTCATGAACTCGGTTAGCAAAATAGTCCCACGTCACAAAAATATAATTTTCACGACACTGCTCGAAAATGTGGCCATAGATAACCTAAATCCAGTACTCAAAACTGCCTATATATGTACATTTAACAGCTGACTCATTTATGGCGCACAAACACGACAACAAAGTTACACTAATCGAAAACAGGACGTATCAGTATATGTATTTCATTATACGATACGACTTTTTGAAAGATAATTTCTGAATTTCATTCCTGGCGTGCTGAAACGACATTATTGGACCAATCAACAGTAATCGTCTGCTGCATGCGATGGATGGATGGATGAATGGATGGACGGACGGACGGACGGACGGACGGACGGACGGACGGACGGACGGACGGACGGACGGACGGACAGACGGACTGGATGGACGGATGGACGGGATGGACGGGATGGACGGGATGGACGGGATGGACAGAATGGACGGATGGACAGATGGACGGGATGGTCAGGATGGACGGATGGACGGATGGTCGGGATGGACGGGATGGACGGAATGGACGGATGGACGGGATGGATGGACGGATGGACGGATGGACGGATGGTCGGAATGGACGGGATGGACGGGTTGGACGGGATAGACGGGTTGGACGGGATGGACGGGATGGACGGGATGGACGGGATGGATGGGTTGGACGGGATGGACAGGATGGACGGGATGGACGGGACGGATGGACGGGATGGACGGAATGGACGGGATGGCCGGAATGGACGGGATGGACGGGATGGACGGTTTGGACGGGATGGACAGAATGGACGGATGGGCAGATGGACGGGATGGACAGGATGGACGGATGGACGGATGGACGGGATGGACGGAATGGACGGATGGACAGGATGGATGGACGGAATGGACGGGATGGACGGGATGGACAGAATGGACGGATGGGCAGATGGACGGGATGGACAGGATGGACGGGATGGACGGGATGGACGGGACGGATGGACGGATGGACGGGATGGACAGGATGGACGGGATGGATGGATGGACGGGATAACGGGATAGATGGACGGATGGACGGATGGACGGATGGTCGGATGGACGGGATGGACGGGATGGACAGGATGGACGGGATGGACGGGATGGATGGATGGATGATTATGATGATGATGATGATAATGATTTCCTCGCATTAGTCGTGAAAAGCACAATGTTTAGTCTCGGCCAAAAGTGCAATAGATGGACTCGTACTTTCGAGGGCCTCCGCTACGCGTCGGCCCTCAAACAAACTCGTCCATCTATTGCTTACTTTCCAGCCTCTACAACAATGTACTATACTTGGAAACTGCAGAACTCTTCCATACATGTTGTTGTATGTATGCATCCAACAACATTTATTGTACAAAAAAACATACAGAAGGGTTGAGAACCTTCCCTTTTTTTTTAAAGTCGGTCGATAAAGAAAGAAGCGTAATTGACAAATTATTCCTACAAAATATTTTATCTTGCGGAAGTTTGTATATTACTTATAAAAGGCAACCGTTACTGACTGATCTATCAACGCACAGCTCAAACCACTCACCGGATTGTGCTGAAATTTGGCACACAGATTTGGCTTAGGGATCCGCTAAGAAAGTGTTTTCAAAATTCTCATAGGATAAGGGAATAAATGGGATTTATATTTTTGCTTCAAAGCCTCGCATCGCTTAGCTTCGCTTTTAATATCTCCGTAACTGTAATTATTAGAGACTTCAAAATTGGCATGCAAGTAGATGATAATAAAAGTAAAAAACTAATTTTAGGATTTTCGGAAAGTCCCACAGGATAAGGAGAAAATGAGATTTATATGTTCAATATTTTGGACGACCAGATGGCCTAGTTGTTAGAGAACCTGACTAAGAAGCTTGAGGTCCCGGGTTCGATTCCCGGTCGGGGCAGATATTTGTATGAAAAATACGAATGTTTGTTCTCGGGTCTTGGGTGTTTAATATGTATTTAAGTATGTATCTATCTATATAAGTATGTTTATCCGTTGCCTAGTACGCATAACACAAGCTTTGCTTAGCTTACTTTGGGACTAGGTCAATTGGTGTGAATTGTCCCGTGATATTTATTATTTTATTTATTTTATTTATTAATTCAATGGGACCGGGACCCTATCTCAGTAATCATTCCTTTAGGATCACAGAGGTGAAGTAAAAGGGATTTTTGGAATTTCTCGCGGGATAGAGTTCGGGAGTTGACAATAAAAGCTAGTACTTAATACTACCATAATTATTACATTATAATCTTCACATGAATAAACTCATTTTTTTTGCATTTGATACATTCTTGGGTAAAAGTTTATAACGTTGCATTAAAACCGGTCCACGTGGTACGTACATATCAGCGCAATGGGATCTTAGATAGACACAAAACAAACAAAAGCAATAATTAAAAAGTAAACCATTATTTTTCCGCTCTTAAAAAAATGTAATACGCGAACTGGCTTTTATCTACCCCCGTGGGTATCGTAGCCGTAGCACTCATTGCCGTAGCACTTCCTAGTCTCGTAGCGCTACGAAAGGACTTCAGACAGACTACGATTCTTTTGTCTACGGCAAAGCGTAGCGGGTGAATGAAAAAGTTCTGCTGTAACTGAACTTTGCTTTCTGTAGACAGCGAAGAGGATATTGTAATTTCACAGCTCGTAATGAAAACTTTGTTCGGGAAATTATTTTGCTGTTTTTATACTTTCTCGCGGTGTGGACGAAACCGTATTTTCGGTATTTAAGCAATTATTTATATACAGATATTTTCGTAATAAGGTTTCAGAAAAGAATTATTGTTTTAACTGATATGATTATTTTATAACAGCAAAAGGTAGCAACAAAGGTAGTAACAACGAAACGCGGGTACAAATGTACAGCTACATCGGTAGCGATTTGGGTCCATTCTTGTGCTTAGTTTGGGTAAGGTAAACTAACGATAATCTACTCATAAGTGACGTAGGTATTCAAAGGAACAAAAAGTTGGTAAATAAAACATCACCATCATCGAATTCACACGAGATTTTGTGAGTCGTTTTAATTATTTTTACATATTAAGGGATGTAATTAAAACAAAACTTAATTGATTCCTTGGTGTCACGAAAGTTAGGCCATATATTTTGTATGACTAACTTTCGTTACACAAAGGACGCCATCATAATTTTGTTTTCATTAAGCTTTTAATGATTTAATGCCATAATCAGATCTGGCCACTCTTCCTCTTACCAGAGGAGCTTCGAAGCAGCACTCGTTCAGAGTACCTATACCTACAGGTATCTTTATAATCACACAAGTTGTTGAATACTGTTTTGTTTTTGTTAAATGCAAATATCAATTTGAGCTAAATAGTTAAGTACTTTGATCTTATTACTTATTTATAGATACAACAATGGCTCGGCAACCCCCCTACCACCTACCCAATGGGGATGGGCCAGAGGAGACGATGGCATCCTAAAGCCAGTGACAACCAACGACCCAGTGGTACCTGACTCGATTCTCAAAACCATATTTTGCTGATGCACGACTGGGTGTGGGGTGCGATGCGGCTGCCGGAAAGCAGGAATTGCCTGCTCTAGTGTCTGAGGTGTATGCTCCAGCTCATGCACTAACGGAGCCCCCATTGAAGTCACCGTCGACGACGATGATGGTGATGATATTCTAGGTTTAGAAGATAACTAGGAATTTTATTTTTAGGAATATACGTGCCATAATATCAGAAATGTGTTTATTTGTATTGTCCATCTTATTCCCTCCATGTCTCATGAAATTCACGAGTTATTTACAAAACACTAAAAAAGGGACCTTTACAACTCCTTCCATCCGTTAGCTTCACCCCCACCCATCAGTATTTTAGTAAATATGTGGTTTAAAACACCATTCCCTACAACTACGCCAAAATTCGCTTTTACACGAGTTTTTTCTCCTGATTTCCTTCGTTGGGTAGCCTATACGCGCGCAAAACCGCGAGTTAAAGCTAGTAATATGTATGTAGGTATATGTATGTGGAACCCGATACCACATAGCAGCCTTAATCCCGTGGAAAAGAGGAGAGTGCTAACGGCTTAGGCTTACTCGTAACTTAGTCGAAGTGCGATGCTAAAATAAAAACAGGTTTATGTACATATCTTTGAACTCAAAAGGTGTGGATGAGGGTGTGTATTTTGAAAAAGCTTAAAGGCACTTTTGTGTGATACACACCGTAAGAAACAAAAATTGTCTCTACTGTGGACATAAAATTAGCGACTCCGAGTCAACAAACTTAAGATTTATTTAAATGGGCCGAACGTTGGCCAGGCGTCCCACACGCTGATTGACTAAAAAATATTGGCTGCAGACCCTTAACTTTTGCCTTGTCCGCAGGAGAGACGCGAACAAAAAAAGAGAGTTTAATAGAGGTCTTTGTTAGAAGAGTTCCTTTCTTCCACAGGTCGACCAGGAGTAGGCGGGGTCTCCACCCTTGCGTTGTCAGTATTCCCAAATTCCGCACAAAGCGTTTTCGCTCTTCCGTCATCAACCGCACAGCTAAGGAGTGGTATTCCCTGCCTGCGACTGTGTTCCCTGAACACTACAATTTGGCCGCTTTCAAGTCTAGGGTGAATGAGCATTTACTAGGCAACCGTGCTCCATCGTAGGCCTCATCTTCGCTTTCCATCAGGCGTAATTGTGGCCAAACGCAAGCCTATTTAGTATAAAAAAAAAGTTGATTCCATGCGATTTGGGAAATATTTTTAACCATGAGAAGTGAACTTGTTAAAATAAAATTGAAAACCGGAAGGCGGAGTCGGACTCGCGCAATGAGGATTCGGTACAAATTTAAAAGCCAGTAAACATGCATAAATTTGTACTTTATATCTCTTGCTAATATATAAAAATCTCGTGTCACGGTGTTTGTTATCGAACTCCTTCGAAACGGCTTGACCGATTTTTATGAAACTTTTTTCTCTATACTCGATACGTCTGAGAACAGGTCGTAGGCTATTTTTTTTATACCTACCCCTATTCTTCGCGGACGGAGACGCGGGCAACAGCTAGTCTAATATATAAAAAACTCGTGTCACGGTGTTTCTTATCGAAATCCTCCGAGACGGCTTGACCGATTATTATGAATCTTTTTTTCTCCGTATTCGTTAGGTCTGAGAATAGGTCGTAGGCTAGTTTTATCCCCCCCATTCTTCGCGGACGAAGTCGCGGGCAACAGCTAGTTATTTATATGGAAGAGATACCTTTAAGGGATAAGTTTGCTTTTGTACATCTGCTCCTCTTGATTTCATGTTTTTATGTACAATAAAGAGTTTTATTTACATACATTTATATGAAAACCCTTGATATTTTTTTTAAATCAGTTAATTGTGTTATGAGGCAAATTTTGTGTTAGTGGGAAGTTCTATTATAGATTTTAATTTTTTCACAGCTTTATGTGATTGCAGATTAAGTAGTTTTTTTTTATGCTATAGGGGGCAAACGAGCAGACGGATCGCCTGATGGTAAACGATTACCGTCGCCCATGGACACCTGCGACACGAGAATAGTCACAAGTGTGTTACCGGCCTTTTAGGTAGGTGTACGCTCTTTTTTGAAAGCTTGAAGGTCATATCGGTCCGGGAATACCGCAGCAGGAACCTCATTCCAGAGCTTTGCTGTGCGAGGCAGGAAATTTCTGGAAAAACGCACAGTAGATGAGTAGAAGACAACCAACCATCCAGATGGTGAGGATGGAAGTGTTGTCGCGTAGGGCGGTGGCGGAAGGATGCGGCAGGGATCAACCCGAATAACTCCTCGGAGCACTCTTCGTTGTACATGCGATAGAAGGTATTGATGTTTTTCAACTTGATACCTCAACTCGTTCCTGAGAAAAAGATTCTAGACAAACAGACTGACAGACGGACAACGAAGTGATCTTTACTTGACACATACATACATAAAATAACGCCTCTTTCTCAGCAAAGAGGTAGGCAGACGCAATTTTTTTGCACCCGCTACGATCCTGACCTACATATTTCGCTTCCACAAAACTCTTGACCTCACCTTTCTTCAAGGCATCCCATGCAATCATGGAATGTCCTTTTTGGTGCTGCCCCTTCCAACATTTCCATCTACGCTCGCCTTGTACATACTATACGAGGGGCGTTCAATATAAAGTGAGAATGAGATGCAAACTCTTTTAATATTACGAAATTAAATACTGGCCGGTAAAGCTAATCTATCTAGCTGATTGCTATGAAAAAAAAAACTAACTGTCTTTTGTTTAAAAAAATATACGGTAATTTCTTTGCAATGCTATTGAGTACGTTAGCGAAAATGGAGAAAATTTAACTGCGCGCCGTTATCAAATACTTGTATTTGAAAAATTTTTCTACGGACCAAGTCAATTTGGATTTGCGGGACACTTTAGGGTCTAATGCTCCTCCGTATTCGACAGTCGCACGTTGGTGCGCCGAATTTAGACGTGGAAGAACATCGGCAATGGACGACCCCCGCTCCGGACGCCCTACTACAGCAGTAACTGAAGAAATTGTGAAAAAAGTCGAAAACTCAGTTTTGGCGGATCGTCGTGTCACAGTTCGTTTTATTGCTGAAAATGTAAAGATTTCAACGGGGAGCGTGCATAATATTTTACATGAACGCTTGGGTATGAAAAAGGTATCTACGCGTTGGGTACCAAGAATGCTTACTCACACGCAAAAACAAACTAGACTAGAGATTTGTCAAGAAGCTTTGAACCTGATGCAGCAAGACGGGGAACTTTTTTTGTTGCGATTTATAACAATGGACGAAACATGGCTCCATCATTACGACCCTGAAACGAAACTGCAGTCTATGACATGGAAAAGGCCATCATCTCCAACTCCGAAGAAATTCAAGGTGAGCCCATCTGCCGGTAAGGTCATGGGCTCTGTTTTTTGGGATGGTAAAGGGGTATTAATGATTGAGTATCTCGAGCATGGAGCCACTATTACGGGCACTTTATACGCCAAACAAATAGCAACATTGCGCAATGAGATCCGCGAAAAACGGCGAGGTAAACTCTCGAAAGTTGTGCTGTTCCACCAGGACAATGCCCCGGCACACAAGTCCGCCGTTGCAATGGCTGCAATTCGTGATGCTGGGTTCGATATCCTTAAGCAACCTCTGTATTCACCAGATCTCGCTCCCAGTGATTTCTACCTATTTCCGAGATTGAAACAATACCTGAGAGGCCAGAAATTTGAAGACGACGACGCGGTAGTCGCTGCAGTACAAGATTTTTTAAGTACTCAAGATGAGACCTTTTTTAAAAATGGAATTTTAAGTTTAGAAAAAAGATATACTAAGTGTATTATGCTAAAAGGTGACTATGTCGAAAAATAAAATGACATTTAGTAAAAGTTGTTTATAACATACTCATTCTCACTTTTTATTGAACGCCCCTAGTATATCTCTTTTGTAATTCTTTCTTCGTCAATCCTCTCCACATGCCCAAACCAACTTAACATTTGAGACACAGAATTCTAAAATTGAATTTAAATTATTTTTAAGCTATTAAGTAGAGTAGAGTTCTAATGGAAGTTGATACAGTAAAGTATCACAAATTAGACAGTATGAGTTTGATTGATGTTTTAAATATGTAAGGCGAGCGCGCCGTTGTGGCCTTGATGTGACAGCTATAGTACATCTCACGAGAGGGTTACGTTTCACAAAATATTACCATGTTGTTGTAAGTCATATAAGCTTGACGATTATTCTTGGTAAGATCTTATATTTATGTTCATTAAACATCACATCACAATACAACGCGCATCTTATACCCGACTCAAAAATGATTAATTAAATAATAAATAGAAACTGAACTTGAGCACTTTTCAATTATACATCACCATGTTGTGACACCCACTAAAACTATTTTCAAACCACGAAATCTTAGATTTAGTAACTACCATTTAGAGTAATTTTGACTGTCATAATAATGGCACAACAGTGAAGTCATTAAACTAGCCGAAAATTATGAAATGGTCGTTTAAACGCGATACGACCCCAGAATTTGACGTTGTTTTAACGGTCACCAACAAAATGGTATAAGAATGACAAAACCTGCAAGTTTTGACGTCACTTTTGACTCTACCCATGAAACGTACTATAGTAGTTACGGAATGGAGGTGAATACATTCGCGTAGTACATATGCTTGAATTAACCCCTGCATTATTAAAGGTCGGGGACAGAACAAACGACGCATCTGCAATACCTACTGAAATAAACATCCCGCGAGACCACAGTACACTCTCTGACACTACCGTTGTTTAACTTTCGATTTTATTACTTAATTCTTGAGGTTAATTTGAGGTTCTACTCATTTTAGAAATGTTAGCGCTGTTCCTCTGGCTTTATGGCGAAAGGAACTGCACACGAGCATGCCACTGAAAAGTGCAAGCGCAGTCGATACTCACTAAACATTCTTTATTAGGCATCATAAGCTTGTACTGTGAATTACGTCCAAAATTTCCTGCTGTACGTACGTTGGCGGAAACAGACCTGGACAGAAAATTGTACTTTGTAAATCCTCACCCGATAAGGTAGTACAAGAGTAATAATGATTTAAGATTCAATTAACTGAAGAGGGCTTTACACGGGTTGTTTACATGAAAATTCCCGATAGAGTTATTAAAAAAACTGTTTTTATGTAATAAAACAACAGAGTGCGCTTATAAACTTTAAATGATGACCTAAGTTCAAACTTAGGACTGGCTTAGGGCGTAGCGTATTACGTTAAAAATACTCGGGTGATTTTTGTTATAGTTTTGGGGATAAAAAGTATCTCTATCATCCGTCTATTTATTAAAAAAACATGATAAAAACGACTAAAAATTTTAGAATTATGACTTGATGATATAGGTAATTAACTTACAAACGCTTTGAATCTCTGTCTGTAATACTAGCACTGACGGCCACAAAGAGGCTGACTTGATCTTTGAATTCCGCCTCGTCGAGGCTGGGAAGTACGAGGAAACGTTAGCATTAAAACTCGAGTACTAATCTAGCCCCGGCAATTTGTAAAGAGTGATCCTTGAATACTGAACGGGGGCATTACGTGTATCGCGCACAAAATACCGCTCATGTGTCTACTACCTTTATTACCTCTTACCTTTGAGACTAGGAAATTCGGACGCAGTAATATTCAAGAGGAAAACTCAGTCCCACGCGAAGATGTAAAAAGTACCTTAACAAAAAATGCTTTATTAGCAAAAAGGAGAGACACAGCTTTGCAAAATAATTCGGTAACACCCACACTAGGCTAGATGGGAGTCAGAACATACATGATTAAACTTTAATAGTGCGGTTTAGAGGAAACGGTTTTACGAGAAAAATAACTTCAAACATTTTATTTAAATGAAATATGATGAAGTAACTGTTACATAGGATTTTTTTTAATGCCATTAAGTACTTTTCGATACATTTTACGCGAGAAAGGATTTGATAAAGAAAAACCAGTAAAATTGTCCATGACTTTCCTATCCGTTTCAGTTTTGCCAAGTTTTTGCCAAGTGAAGTTCATCAAGATCTCTTGTTATATTATATATAATAATATAACAAAAGGAAGACAATTTGAATGGAACTATAAAGATCCCCTAAACTTGGTTGATTTCAGATAACCTGTTTTTAATACCATAGTCGAAGAAAAAAATAGTCACTGAAAATTCTTCTTCTTCTTCAAGTGCCTCTCCAACTAGTGAAGATCGGCTACCAACTTCAGTAATTGTTGTGTGACAGAGTCTATTGAGGTGAAAATGGATGAAATTCAAAACATGTAGCAATACTTGATACCTCCGGTGTGTATAGGAAGTGGTCGCAAGTGTATCGCGCTGGGCGGGCGGCGGCGTTGCGACCTCCGGCGCGGGCACCAGGTCGAGGCCAGCCGTTACAGCCCCCGCGGACACGCCACGGTCTCACAGCACCACATTTTATCTCACCTCCACGAGTAAACCGTAAAAGAAAAATGATAAAACTTCAACCATTAAAAATTTAGACTCACAACAATGTCGGTTGAATACTTGCAAAATACCTCTAAGTTAGCAAACTTATCCTTCATAAAATTATTAAAGTAAATGTATCAAAAGTCGCTACGAACGAAGTTAGAGACCGAAATTAAATGTTTACGGATCGTAGCTATTGTACTTAATTTGTTAAGGTATCTCTTTCATTAAAAAGTTTATCCTCCTGAGTATTGCTTTAATAGTATTTCAGCAAACCCTGTTGAAAGATATCGAAGTATTTCAAGGTCAGTATAGGGGAAGCCTACTTAAACATAGGTAGTCATTATTTTGGAAAATTTAAAATCAAAAAAAAAACGTGACAACGTCATAACAAAACATTGAAAAAACAAAAATGAAACCAGGCGGTCACCCATCCAAGTACTGACCGCGCCCGACGTTGCTTAACCTCGGTGATCGGACGAGAACCGGTGTTTTGTCAAATATCTTGAAAACGGTGCATCCTACGGCAAAATCAATGAAATTTTCATCCCCCATTAACACCCCACACCCCCTCCCCCCTCAAAATTACCCGAGCGCTAGTACTAAGATTGTACATCCTGGCGCGTGCTGCTCTCTTGTACATCCTGGCGTTCACTGCTCTCTCTTGTACGGGACATGTACGTTTGTACGTACATGTACGTTACAGCCGGCGTTCATCGATTTATTAGACGTTGTCACGTCAATAAAACTTAGAAGTCCAGTAGGTTCGCTTAGGGAATTAAGTATACGACAATTTTGCGTTGTAGTAGCAATAATGTGGTACTAGTGTCGTAGGCAATAGATAGACAGACATCGATCCGTCATTAATCTTTCTGAGCTCGAAAGCAGTCTTCCATCAAGGTACGTTAGTGGAGCATCCCGTATCGCATTACGACTCCCCTTTGTTAGTGTTAGGCGCTAATGCGACGCAAAGTCCCCGTCGTGTGAGTTATTTCCGTACCGCAGCGGCTGAAAAAGAATCGCTCTCCCAACAAGTCTTGTTACGTTTCATTATAGACATTTGGAGAGTTAAAAGAAATTTAATATGTTAAGCTAAGACCCTTGTTGTACTGCATTGATGTGAAAGTTACTGTTGGCTCAGTCATGCAGATCATTAATGCATGGGCATGTCGTTCACTTGTCATCGGTAAACAACAACATTACATTACTTTCTAAGTAGGTATATTACAATATCGCACGTTTCAGTCATTTTGTTGGTACGTTGTTATAATTATTCAAAATTGCATATTTCGTTAAAGTTGTTTCTTAAATACCTAACAACAACAATAACAGACTGAAGTGTACGATGTATAGGAAAAATTCGTCGCTAACTTCTAGACCAGTGATGGTGTAGGGGTAAGCACGCAGCACGGAACGCTGAGGACCTGGGTTCGATTCCCAGCATTGGTCTTTTTTCTGGGGTTTTTTCTGTGCATCTATATTTCAGTTTGTATTTAGTTTGAAATATATGGTTTCACGGGATGACCGTAAAAGTAATAAAAAAATGAAGTTGAAAAAATAAAAAATAAATAGAAAAAGATACTTCATACTTAACTTCTTAAATACCTGTCAATGTATTTTTACGTTGTCTTTGATTTGGTTAAATGGGGTGAAATTGAAAGCTGTATATAAAAACGTTTTTGTTTTGTAGAAGTATACCTAAATTTGTATTGCACAAATATACTAACGGCCTTACCACAAAAAACTTAAATACGACTAAGATATTTTTAAAATGACAGCTTTCTATGAAGTGACGCGTGCGCGTGTTAAACATATGTTCAACGGCTGGCTAAGTTTTTGTGGTAGATAACGCGGTGCGTAAGTATAGCTGTCTAGACAGAATTTAATCTAATAACCGTGAATTACGTGTCGGATGTGCCTTGTTAATTCAGGTTTAGTTTGCATGTATCGTACCAAACATTAATTGCGACCTTGACATTTTCGA
The DNA here is from genome assembly GCA_947859365.1 of Archips crataeganus. Taxonomy (NCBI): domain Eukaryota; kingdom Metazoa; phylum Arthropoda; class Insecta; order Lepidoptera; family Tortricidae; genus Archips; species Archips crataeganus. The sequence goes on along the minus strand of OX402056.1, from coordinate 11,775,942 downwards.
CGTCAAGTAATTTAAGTAAGATTTAATTCATAAAGGCCCAACTAAATTCGAAAATATAAAGTTTCAAAGTCATTAGTGAACCGTGGTTGCCACTCCGGTGAAGTTTGGACAGGTTGCTAGTGAAGCTATGTAGGTATCTATACTGATATAGATATGTTATACAATATCAGTTTGGCTTGTCGGAGTTGCCGGTAAATATGTTATTCGGCTGAGGGCAATTTTTATTGGAAAAATAAAAAATTACGTCATGGAATGAGGTAGTCGTACCTAATCTAATCAAAGAGTGGCAAAGGTAGTCGATTCAATGCGAGTATTGGATTGACGTTAAGTAGAAGATAGCAACCACTACCTCTTTAAAATGTATCCGCGAGGCAGCACGGGGTCGGTTACAGGGATCGCAGCTGTTCATCTACCCGCTCGAGTCTCAAAGGGCTAACAACTTCAGCTCATTTAGGCTCCAAGTGCCTGCCACGCACCAGCAGATGTTCCAGCGCTCCGACTTCTGACCAGAGGGTGTGGTGTTCCGTCGTTTTAGTGAAGCGACGAAGACGTTTTTCAAAAATCCCTAAATAGTTGTATTATTTAAGTTTTATTTGTATTTTTGATTTTTACAGCGCATTGGTGTTATATTGTAATGCTGTATTTTTTATTGATGAATAAATAAATAAATAAATCTCACAGTAGCCATGTTTTTTTTAACAACACCTGTCGAAAGAAACTTGGGCTATCAAGATGTATCTAATGATACTTACCTCAATTCTATAAATCCATCCAGTGGTTAGAAAAATGAGGCCAAAGTGAGCCAACTTTGGGGGCGGCAGGCGTAAGCTTGCCTTTGGAATCCAAAAGTTTAATGGTTACTTGACCTGAAATGTGTTAACAGATTCATTTTTAATTATTGTGACATTGGAAGACTAGGTATCTCCAATATTATTATTTTTATTTTTCTTTTTTTTTGACGGTGGAAGCATTCTACACTTCCACTGAACATAGATATGGTTAGTTAAGAGTAGGTATAGTTTTAGTTTTTTTTAACTAAGGGACCTAATACATCCCTGTATTGTTTTTTTTATCTAATTATTATTATTGTTTATTTAATTCTGTATTTGTATGGTTTTTTAGTTTGTAATTTATTATATTTTAATTTGAAAAGATGACTTCCTGCCAAGTTTCTTGCGGCGCATTCTTCTTGGCAATGATGGTCCTTACGAAAGCGCTAGTAGTTTAAAAAAAGTTTTTTTTTGCGGCCTATTTGCAGAATAAACGTTTTGATTTTTGATTTTTGATTTTTTGAGGTAACAAAGAATATTACATACATGCATACAATACAATAAAACATACAAGATACCTACGCGCGAAAAAAAGAACACACAAACGAATTGAGAACCTCCTCCTTTTTTTGAAGTCGGTTAACAAATATTCTTTATTGAACACCAAAAACAGTACAGAAAAATACACGCGAAAAACATAACCCTTTCCTTGCAGTCGGGTAAAAATAGGTAAAATGCAGGCGTCGTTTCCAAAATAATATTACGCCTTCTCTAGTGATAGGTTACGGTTTTACTGCATATAGGAATGTAGGTATAATCGAGATTTGATTGGGTATTTAAAGTCACGTTTTGATTTAATGTTTATTTAATATACAAACACAATAATACAATTTTATTCACTCGTAAAACTAATAACAATTGTTGCAATCTCGTCATTAAATGCCTGCAGTCATTCAAAATGACGTTGAATGACTAAATTCTCTTGCTCTCTATCTAAGAAAAAAATCATCAGTTTTATTATCTAAGTCTTCGTACTTATTAATAAACTTGTATTCGTAAATAAATAAAGGAACTTATTCAATTTTAGCGAAATTTAAAGAATAATTGGAACCTTGAAAGTGCCGCGAAGTAGGTATAAAAGACTTGATAAAATTGATGACTTTAAAACAATTAACTGTGATTGCTTGAAGGAGCACTTAATAAGACGCAGTTGAGTTGATGATCATTAAGTACACTTAATGAATACAAATATTCATGTTCGATAATAATTTATATATCTATAAAAAAAAGAAATATAATAGATCTTATCTTATCTTAGTATTAGGGGTCCTTGCGGATACACTTCGACCCGTAGGGATCTTTTGTGTAATAGATACTTAAATTCATAGTAAAATGAAATCATACACAGCTTCTTTTTCGTCTTCTAGACAGTCTGTAATATATTCCCGTAACAAAACATGCAGTCAATCAAACAAAATACAACGATATAAAATTTCCAAGACGCATAAAAACTGAATACAACCTAACGAAATTGGTTTTTCTACTTATTTGATGTACCTGCATGTGGCCGGCGGCCAGCATTTAGTGTGAAGAGGCAAATTTACATAAATTCAATTTCGTGTTATTTACGCGGTGCCCGCAGGTACAGTGTATTTTACATATTTTTGTTTCACGGTCACATATTATGCTTGTGATGGTTAGAACGTCGCTACACACAAAAAATATATGTAAAGTACCAATTAAAACCAATTAATAAATATATGTAAACTACCAATTTAATAATAGATCAACCATTAAATATAATAATATAATAATATTTAATGGTTGATCTATTCTAGATAAGAAAAAATGTTTTTGAAATAATTTTTCGGTGCTATTTAGGTACTCTACGTAGACATCATTGACTAGCTACACACATTTACTACTAGTATTTCTCTAATGCTATGATTTAGAAGTTATAGATACCTAAAACTTTTCATAATTATAAATAAGTAAATATTGTTCAGCAAGTAAAAACTTAAAAAGTAAACATCTATACTTTCCTTTTTGCTTAAAAACATGTGCAAACGTGATCGAAACTTTATACACTAGCTTATTTTATTTAAGACGCGCATCTGTGACTACTAAGTGGTTTTAAACGTCTTTGCAAGATATTTTATGAAGTGAAATAATTAACGTGTTAGTTCGTTGTTGCCCTGAATATTTTAAAATCTCATGAAAGTGAAGCTAAAACGACATAAAAATTCAACGCTTTTTGAATGCGAAAATGAATGAATAGGCACGTGCCACTGACGCGTTTGACGGGAGTTAATTATAACGCAAGTCGAACTGCGAGGCATGTTTGCAGCATGCGATTCATCATCGAACTTCGAAGTGATATTGCGATGAAATCCCCGTACTTAGTGTTGATAACGACTACCAAACCCAATACTTCACAATATTGAAACAGTAAAAAATTTGTTCCGATCACCTGACATGAACATTTCGTTTACTTATCTTGATGTTTAAACAACATGACGTATGATGTATTATGCATGCATTTGGGTTTGAATGTATGACAGCGTATAGCAGCGAAATTCTAGTTTTACCTCCCAAATACGAGCTGAAATTGCAAAAGTATAGGAAGACGTTTAATTGTTACCTATAAGTAAGTACTTAAAATGTATTAGCATTGTCATAGTATGTACTTGCTTAAATGTGATATAAATGATTGAACAGACAAGTACAATCATATGAAATTTTATAGCGAACCCCTACAAATCACTACAAAGTTATTTAAGAAAACTTATGTACTAAGCAACAGTAACAGATATTAATTGCAGAAGTATCTCTACAGTCCTGTGATAACATTGTTTCATTGCGGGCAGAAGTTGTATTTTCAATCTCAACTTTATTCAATTCTCTGGTCATAATATGAGAGTATTATAATAATATACCATACACAATTATAGCAACAGTAGAACATAACAGCTCTCTGTAATTAGAAGATGTCAGCGACAGTTAGTTGAGCGTTTGGCATCAGATATAGCTCTGACGAGGGTCTTTTATGCAAGTGATTTACTAAAAAGATTAATTTTCCACTAAGAACTGCCTAGGTATTTTGTTGGACCCAGAATTAGATATCAGATTGTTTTATGGAACATCCTACACATACTTTTTGAAATTATTAAGTTTATTCATAGTATGTTTCCAAATCCAATTACATGGGTTGAAAATAAAAAGGAAGGAAGTGAACTTTACTCACGTAGAGATACGTGTTTAAGTGGGAAGTAGATTCTGGCTGAATGATCAGCGAAGTTGCTCGAACTTTAGAGCTTATGCAAGCTTGCGGTTCGCCCGGTCGCGTGCCGTGGCCTCATTTGGCATAGCCCGGCCAACTTCACCTAATTTAATTTCCAGGGCTAATGGACCTTATATGCATCGATAATTGCCTTGCTTGTTATTATGAGTCCCTTATTCAGCCGCAAATTTAACTACAACTCAATTTTGGTAACCGAGATAGATGAATTTAATATTGCGAGCTCCATTTTAAACAGGAGATAGCGTGAGGCAGAGTCCTGTTTTAAACTTTATAGCTATGAAAAGGGTGGTTTTATAAATCCAAGGCAGATTAAAGTGTTGTTGGTCCCAGCTTAGTCGGTGTAAAGTCCTTCGTAGAGTGAGCGAGGGAGATGTTCAGCCAGGATAGACTTGAGCTTCTCGCGCGGGGAGACCGGAGTGTAGCGAGACAGGGGGAAGGTGCGGGTCACACCGTCACTAAGGGCACGAGTCACCGCCGTCAGGTCCGCATCCTAAAACATATAGGTACCTACATGAATATCAAATAAAAACTTTTCTGCTTTTAAAGTTCTCGTAAGGTCCAAACTTAGATAATCATTTTTCATGTTACACCTCGGAATAGCCAATGGTATAATTAAAGACGCATCCGAGTGTTGGAACTGGCCGCTCATCCTGTCATTTTCACAAAATTAATTTCACCTCGGCAAGAGGAATGGCAAAGGAGAATCCCATGACCCTTAAATAAAAGCAACATTTCAGTGGTTTGTAGTCTGTTATAATATAAATACACACTTAGGTATGCATATTAAAGTAAACATGTAAGGTACACATCGAACGATTCCACATAAAACGTGACCAATTTTCTGAGTACCTACACGAGTTTTTTTAATAAACATGTTTTGCATTCCCGACTAGTCCTGGCTCGAGAAAGCGTGTTGGATATAAAATATTTCAAGATTACGATAAGTTTTATAATATGTATGTTTGTTAGTGTATATTTATTAGGTATTCAAGACCAGACAACTTGCCAAGTTAGGAAGAGTCTCAGATGGTCTCGAAAATAGAAATCCTGACTAGTTTGGAATTTTATACGAAAACTCAAGGACTAACCGAGAACGCTTTTAACTGAGCAAGCACGGTACTCTTTTAAGTTTGATTACAAATGCAAATTACTTGAATTCGAAGAGACGAAGCAAAAAACTGCTAAAGGACGAATAATAATGACAAAATAATTTTGTAAGTATAAAAGTAATTCACCTGCACTTAGTATGAGAAATTTTTTATTACTGGGCCCTATTTTACGTGTTTCCGATAAAATATTAACCATAAAATTTTGTACTAACCAAATGTGTTCCAGATATAACATCTGAAAGATAGCTTTTAACTTAGAGCAGTAAATAAAAGAGGCCGCCAGACAGCCAATTTAAGGCGTTGTTTATAATTTAATTACCGAAGCTTTTGGGACAAAGTCTCAAGCAAACAGCTCGTAAGTTAATCAGTTCCTTCCAAGTATTTTGGGTTGAATATTAATTTATTGTTCTGGAGTTATCTTATGTTGATATTTGACTTTACACCAATATGAAAACGTATAGGGTATTTGTTTAATTTTCATGAATAGGTAGATAAAATTGACACCGCTAAAAAAGTACTTTTAGTTAAACTAGTTTTTCGGCCATCCCTACTGTTGGCAGGCAGTGGTGATAAGTTAATTTAGATCAATTAGTACTTACGGCACTCTTGGTGTATTTCTCGAGGCTGCGCAGAGCGGTTTCGAAGTAGTCTTCGCCGTAGGATCCCTTTTGTTCGTCACTGAGTCTCTTCCACATATCTCGCGCTTGCTCAAGTAGTTTTTCTTCGGAAAGCCAAGCACTGCCTGTTGTGTATTCCCCGGCAGCCACAACCACCTAAAATGAATACAAAATCTACATTTAATAATACTATTATAACGTACATTAGTACAGTATTGATATTAACCCATGTACATACAGTAAATATCTATACAGCCATCACGTTATATTACATGTAAGCAAGAACCTTATGGTTAGTAGCAACTAGCATAGAGTTGTACAGATTTTTTTGACGCCTTGGTAACGCAAATATGTGTATGCCCTTGACTGTACTCTCATCATCCCAGCCTATATACGTCTCACTACAGGGCACAGACCTCCTCTCTGAATGCACTCTACCATGTATTTGACTATCATCATTCCAGCATATACACCGTGAAATTTTAGTGGTTGTTTTCCCAAAACGAGGTGATTTAGTTTCGATTGTACAATCGATTTATACTTAATATTTTGACTGGAGTCAAAAATCCAATTGTGAAAAACGAAAGTCGAAAATGACCGCAAACCAATAGTAACGCTTCGTTGGTACAAGTAGCGTACGATCGTACGATAGGTTAGGTACCAACGAAGCGTTACTATTGGTTTGCGGTCATTTTCGACTTTCGTTTTTCACAATTGGATTTTTAACTCTAGTCAAAATAGTAATTATAAATCGATTGTACAATCGATACTAAATCACCTAGTTTCGGGAAAACAACCACTAAAATTTCACGGTGTATAGAGGCCTCCTCTCCGGCTATTTATAATAATAAATAAATAATAGCCTACGACCTATTCTTAAATCTACCGAATACAGACAAAAAAAATCATAAAAATCGGTCAAGCCGGAGATTTTTACATATTAGAAGACAATCTTTCTTCTTTCTAACGTCTTCTTTCTTCTTTCCGTGTCTCAGTACCTGTTATCGTACTCCTCCGAAACGGCTTGACCGGTTTTTATGATTTTTTTTTCTCTATACTTATTCGGTAGGTCTGTGAATAGGTCGTAGGCTATTTTTTATACCTACCACTATTCTCCGCGGACGGAATCGCAGACAACAGCTAGTGATATAATAAATATGTAGGTAATCTGATCTAACAGTAGTACAGAGACAGCTGTCCAGTAGTTCTTTCATTTGGATTTAATTTATTAATTAATTTAATTTATTTTCTTTGACATTCACACATTATGTGATTTAATATTTTTATTGACATTTTTGTTTTTGTTTTTAATATTAAGTACTATCTTTGTGACAAGTTTGTGACATTTTATATTACTGTATATTTCATTTATTTTATTTAAATTCTTTTGACGATCTTTTTGTGAATTATTTATATTTGTGACATTTGAATGCCGAATATAATTGTAATTTTCAATCTGAAATAAATTAATCTAATATAATCTAATCTAAATGCCTTTCCCGCGCCTCTAAGCGATATTGAAACGCCGGTCAAAGCCTGTGGACTATCTTTAAAAGAAGGAGGTTTGTACTTCTCCGACAATTGTGGATCGATTTTCACAAATAATTATTTTTTTCAGTAATATTTTGGTCTCCTGAAATGATCAGATAAGGATATCCCCAGGGAAATCGAGGGAACTCTTCAAATATTGCAGGAAAACCTATTGTATCTGGGTAAGTATAATTTTGTAGGAGCTCGAGCCTGTATTCATGGAGATCACTAATTAGTGTAGTGGAACTAATGATGAAGCACCACGAGGTCTCTTCGACAGTTAAGATGTCTACATTGGGCAAAGCAAAAAAGCAAAATATTTTGTAAAATATGACGGGCACTTGGAATTTACCTATATTACACTAAAAACCGAACAGCAAAAGCAAGATGAACCGACTCCAAACAAACAACGAAAATAATTACACAAACTGATAAATAACTAAAATCTGCAGATTTATTAAAAAAAATATTAAATGTGCTAGCACAGAAATAAGTCAAAATTAATCAGTATTAGCATAGATGTTGCTACATCTCTGCTATAAGTGATTAAGCGAGCTGAGACGTGTGATGCATAGGAAAAAAATCGAGTCTATGTATATCCCGACCAGTTGTGGTGTAGGGGTAAAAGCACGCAGCACAGTATGCTGAGGACCCGGGTTCGATTCCCGGAGCTGGTCTTTTTCTGTGTTTTTACTGTGCATCCATGTTTCAGTTCGTATTTAGTATGAAATATATGGATTTCACGGGATAACCGTAAAAGTTACAAAAATAGATTTGAAAAATAAAAACCGGCCAAGAGCGTGTCGGACACGCCCAAGATAGGGTTCCGTAGCAAGTACGAAAAAATCTTTGCATACTTTATTAATGTGGTTGATTTGGTCCCACCGTCGGCGGTACAGCGCCATCTATCGGCGAATTGGGTAACTAATCTACTGCAGTCTACTAGAACTAGTATGTGTATGTTGATTGTTTTTCAGATGTAATATATCTTTTTTATTTGAAAGAAGATACTGTTAGCGTGATCTTATAGGTACATAAAGAAAAAAAATGCTTGCAATGAATGTTAAATTAAAATCTTAGTATAAAAATATTTTTTTACAAAAACTTAAAACTGCTCAACTGATTAAGTTGAAAATAATTTTCCTAGAAAGTTTTTATTAAGCTTAACTTACGTGATTTTTTTCATATTTTTTAGACGTGCGGTTCAAAAGTTAGAGGGGGACACATTATTTTGAATTTTCGGAGTGAATATCTCCGAAAATATTCACTTTATCAAAAAATGGTTCTAGAAAACCCCTATTTATTTTCAAATACCTATCCAATGATACCCCACACTATAGGGTTAGTCGAGAAAAAAAAATGACCCCACTTTACGTCTATGGGAGGTACCCTAAAAAAATTTTTTTTAGTTTTTTTTATTTAATTTATTGAATCAGGCGTTACTTTGCGGAGGTCCATATTAATGAACTAAAACAATTACTTTGCTCACCCGCGACCTTACAATAGTTACGTTTATGCAAGAAATGTGCGTTCATGCAGTTCCTCCACCTCCACACTGTACGAACACACACAAATCACATAAACCCAACCATCACCACCACCAAGCTACACTGACGCGTTTCGAACTCAACCAGAGCTCATCTTCAGAGTTACCACAACCGTATGCTATGCTACCAAACGTTAAACTAACAAACCAAAACAAATGTTTTAACTTGTCACTGTAACTTCTCAAGTACCCACTTTATTTTTCTTATTCTCAAACTACCCCACAAAAATTAACTTTTATTGACATATTTAAAACTACCTTGAATTTTTTTTTTTGTTTATTTATTTATAAGGCATATTTAATTAATACTAACTGTTCAAATTCGACCCAAGCCGCAGTAAAGGAGAAGATACTAAATTTACCTGTTCATTAATAATAGACCCCATAGTGTTGTACCTAATTATTTCCATGCATTCCAGAGCATCCAGACGCAACCCCTTGCCGCAATAATGTAACACTTCATAAGAATCTGAATCTAACAATGAATGATTTGATTCCAACAAATGTTTTGCAAAATTCGATCTATCTGGATGCTCATTCCTATATGCCGAAACATGCTCTTTAAATCTAGTATTAAAACTTCGGCCTGTCTGTCCTACGTATATCCCATTGCAGTCATTACAAGTAAGCTTGTATACCCCCGATCTAGTTCCCTTATCTACCTGTTCTTTGTGGTTACATAGCCTAGAGTACAAGTAGCCGTGTTAGAGATAATTTAAAATTACATCTCAAAGTATTGCAGTCTGAACTTACTTTTAAGTTACATAAAATTGAATTCGATCGTTTGGATGAAAAAGCCCGGTTTTTTGCTTCAGTAGACGCTCATAAAAAGTATTTGACTCAGTGTAAAAAGTTACGTTGGCTTACAGGACGACGAACAGAATCTTTTTCTTCTTTGAACAATAATTATCGAGGTTCTACTAACGGTCATAATTTCTACCCTCGCGTTAAAAATCTTACTAATGTGGAATTTTTGGATAATGAGAATCAGTTATTGGAAAAAGGTTTAAAATATAATCTACCCACTAAATTTAGTCAAAAAATAGTGGAAGGTTTGGCGGTAGATTCTGAGGTTGCTATTACAAGTAACTGTGGTGATTTTGAAACAAAAGTGTTAGTGGCAAATACACTTAAAAATACCAATTCCACAGAGTGTATTGTCAATATAACCGAATTAAATTCTTTGAGATCTATTCAGGAGAAAGTGTATGATAATGATTTAGTGGTGACAAAGGCAGACAAAGGAAATTGTATTGTTTTATTGGATAGGTATCAATATAATCGGAAAGTTTTAGATATCGTTCAAGGGGACGGTTTTACAGTTTTACGTAAGGACCCTACAATTACATTTCACAAAGATCTAAAGAGACTAATAAAGGGTTCTTTGTTTGCCTTTGAAACCGAACAACAAAAGAATTTTGTAATTCCCATGAATCCGCAGGCGCCAATTCTATATGGATTACCTAAAATTCATAAAGATGATGTGCCTGTTCGTCCAGTTGTCTCATACGTGAGTGCTCCAGCATATAAATTGGCGAAGAAATTAAATAGTATTATTCGTGTGAAGGCTTCCTTTAAACCTTCTTATAGTTTAAAAAATGGTTTAGATTTGGTTAGTAAAATTAAGGACATCAGCATACCGCCGAATGCAACGTTGCTTTCTTTGGATGTAGACAGTTTATTTACTAACGTACCATATAGTGAGACACTAGAAATTCTAAAAGACCACTTAGAAAGGAAGCGGTTGCATCCGGGTGAAGTTTGTGAATTAACAGATTTGGTAACTTTATGCATGAAACAAAATTATTTCCGGTTCAATGGTCTTTATTACTTACAGAGTGATGGTTTAGCTATGGCTTCACCTCTGAGTCCTTTAATGGCAGATATATTTATGGATCATTTTGAGAATCAGTATATTGTGGGTAATAGTAATATTGTGTACTATTTTAGGTTTGTTGATGATTTGATCCTATGCTGGAGAGGGAGTATGAGACAGCTTGACGTGTTTATTAATGGTTTGAATAACAAGCACGTAAAGATAAGGTTCAAAAAAGAATTGGAGGAAAATTGTTCGTTGAACTTTTTGGATTTAACGATTTCAAAATTAAATGGTAAACATCAATTTAAAATATACCGTAAGCCCACGTACACAGATGCTGTTATACCAGCATCTTCTAATCATCCGTGGCAGCATAAACTGGCTGCTTTCCATTGTTATGTTAATAGATTGTTGACTGTGCCTCTTTCTAAGGAACATTATGATTTAGAGTTGAGTACTATTTATCAGATAGCGATCTCAAATGGTTATACAAAATCAATGGTAGATAGTTTAGTTCAAAAGAAGCAGGCACGGTTAGTAAATAGCATGCTTTACGCTGCGTTACCTTCTCAGTCTACTAACAAATATAGATCTAGCATCTCTTACGTCGGGGGTTTGTCTGATAAGATTTATGGCATTTTAAAATCAAACAATATTAATGTTGCCTTTAAGACTAACAACTCTTTGTACTCTAGGCTATGTAACCACAAAGAACAGGTAGATAAGGGAACTAGATCGGGGGTATACAAGCTTACTTGTAATGACTGCAATGGGATATACGTAGGACAGACAGGCCGAAGTTTTAATACTAGATTTAAAGAGCATGTTTCGGCATATAGGAATGAGCATCCAGATAGATCGAATTTTGCAAAACATTTGTTGGAATCAAATCATTCATTGTTAGATTCAGATTCTTATGAAGTGTTACATTATTGCGGCAAGGGGTTGCGTCTGGATGCTCTGGAATGCATGGAAATAATTAGGTACAACACTATGGGGTCTATTATTAATGAACAGGTAAATTTAGTATCTTCTCCTTTACTGCGGCTTGGGTCGAATTTGAACAGTTAGTATTAATTAAATATGCCTTATAAATAAATAAACAAAAAAAATTCAAGGTAGTTTTAAATATGTCAATAAAAGTTAATTTTTGTGGGGTAGTTTGAGAATAAGAAAAATAAAGTGGGTACTTGAGAAGTTACAGTGACAAGTTAAAACATTTGTTTTGGTTTGTTAGTTTAACGTTTGGTAGCATAGCATACGGTTGTGGTAACTCTGAAGATGAGCTCTGGTTGAGTTCGAAACGCGTCAGTGTAGCTTGGTGGTGGTGATGGTTGGGTTTATGTGATTTGTGTGTGTTCGTACAGTGTGGAGGTGGAGGAACTGCATGAACGCACATTTCTTGCATAAACGTAACTATTGTAAGGTCGCGGGTGAGCAAAGTAATTGTTTTAGTTCATTTTTTTTATTTAACCACTTTGTCGGCGTGACTGATATATATATTCATGCCAAATTACAGCCTTGTAGTACTAACATTTTCTGAGCATAGCCGCGGACAGACAGACAGACGGACAGACATGGCAAAACAAACATAAGGGTTCCTAGTTGACTACGGAACCCTAAAAATACAAAAAGATACTTAATCTTGAAAATCAAAATTTGTTTCTGTTTGCGCTTCTCACTGATCTGATTGAAGTCGGTGCCAAGCCCAATAGGAAGTACGAGTACTTAAATAAGTAAGGTAGATGACTTGGTCCTCTCCTGCTGACTTGTGCTCAGGCATAGACTTCAAAGAAATCAGCAAGAATCGGAATTTTCATAACAACGTAAGACAAAAGCAAACCATGGAGTCGACATCAACATTTTTTTTAATATAAAATAAATAAATAAATATCATGGGATATAAAATGTTTATGTAAAATTTCATGATTATCTATTAGAAGCCAAAGCAATATTTCGTCTTTTCAGGCATTTTATTGCTAAAAAACAAGGTTTATTAATATCGTGAACCAATAGGATCAAGAAAGCTCAAATTATTAAGGTACCTAAGTACTCGATCTACCGATGGTTTTCTATTTAAGTAACAATCGATAAACGGCAGGAAAACACAAATATTGGATCTTGGTAAAATTATTCATCCCACACTCTCTGCGTAGGTATGCAGGTACTTACTATTCAGTTCTATGGAAGTATAAAGTTTAATCTCTGCGGGGCTGAGATAGGTAAAGAACGCAGGAGAAAGTAAGTATGTATCTATCTATGTGCTCCCGACTCGACAAAGACAGCTCTTCAATACGTCGATCCTAGTAAATGTTATACTTACTTCGCAAAATCGACGTTTTATTGACAGGGACACAAACAACACGTCAGAATAAAAAGGCATTTATATTTCTCTACACACGTAGCTAGGTACAGGTCGATTCACGAGAGTTGACACGAATGGAATGAACGAAAGCAATGTCACTTTGACATTTTTGTAAGAAAATGACTGATGCATGACATTTTCATATTTGTGTGAAGTGTATTCAAATAGGTAACACATAGATACTTTCATTCACTCATTCGATCCATTCGTGCCAACTCTTGTGAATCGATCGACCTGTACTTTTAAGGAGTTATGGAGTTGTAAGTGAACTAGCTTTTGCCTGCGACTTCGTCCGCGCAGAATTTCAATTTGTAGTAAAGCTTCTTCATCTCTTTCATCATATAAAACAAAAATCCGCCTACGGCAACATCCATCGTTATCATCATATCATCATCTTCAGTATCAATTAGTGAATATACACTCCGTTTATTCCCTATCCCGTGGGAATTCCAACATACCTGTCTTTATTCTATGCAAAATTTCAGCCTTCTATGGCTTGGGGTTTGGTCTAAGCGTTGATGATTCAGTCAATCAATCATTCACTACTTTTTTATATGTATAGAATAATTCAAATTTGTTTATTTTAAATTTAAATTTATATAGTAAATAGTAACGGTTGTGATAGTAATTTCACCGGCTGTCTTACTCTTAATGCCGCAACACAGCAGCGCAAGCCACTGCTGCTTGGCGGCAGGATTATATGAATATATATATCAATCAGCTTTCTAATAGTGAAAGAATTCTTAAAAACAACCCCGAAGTTGAATTCACTTATTTTTATCCCACGGGAATTTTGCATTTTCCCCAAGAAAAAGCAACCTATGTCAATCAGGGATAGCGTAGATTTCTATTGGTGAAAGAAGTTTTAAAATCGGCCCCGAAGTCGACTTCGATTATTTCTATCCCGCGGGAATCTTGCATTTTTCAGGGATAGTGTATCTTACAACTGACGATAGAACTTTTAAAATCAGCCGCGAAGTTGAATTCAATTATTTCTATCCCGCAGGAACTTTGCATTTTTCCGGAGGAAAAGCAGCCTATGTCAATCAGGGATAGTGTAGATTTCTATTGGTGAAAGAAGTTTCAAAATTGGCCCCGAAGTTAAATTCACTTATTTTTTCCGGAGGAAAAGCAGCCTATGTCAATCAGGGATAGTGTTGCTTTCTATTGGTGGAAGAAGTTTTAAAATTGGCCCAGAAGTTGACTTAAATTATTTCTATCCCGCGGGAATTTTGCAGTTTCCAAAGGAAAAGCAGCCTTTGTCAATCACGGATGGTGTAGCTTTCTATTGGTGCATAATGTTTCAAATCAGCCCCGAAATTGAATTCATTTATTTCTATCCCTTGGGAACTTTGAATTTTCCCGAAGAAAAATCAGCCTATGTCAATCAGGGACAGTGTTGCCTTCTACTGATGATAGAATTATTTAAATCAGCCCCGTAGTAGAATTCACTTATTTCTATCTCGCGGGAATTTGCATTTTTCCAGAGGAAAAGCAGCCTATGTAAGTCAGGGATAGTGTAGCTTTCTTCAGTCTCTTTGACAAGTCTTTGAAGAGACTCAGAGCACCAGGGCCCCACGGACCAAGGGTCTCGACGCCCAAAAGTACAAAATAAAGATTTTACCTAATTATTTTTAACTTTTTTTTAATTATTGTCGTCGATTTTTTGGAGACTGTTTAATTTTTTTTTATATTATATGTAACGCTTTTTTCATTTTTAGTTGTCACGACGACACTGCGACCGAACAGTAGGTAACGAATAAAGTTTAAGTGTTGGTGCAGTTATAATATAATACCGAATATAGTTGTTTGGGATACCTAACTTACTTTATGTAATCAATGACCAACAGAATTAAGTATATTTTAAGCGTAACTCATTACGCAATAATGCTACAAGATTTGGGATATCGTTATTCTTATATTGATGGATTGGCAACAACTTTACTACCTCTATTTTATCAGCTCCCACACACTTATATATTTATATGTATTCGACGTGGGTAGATTGCTCAATTGTCTAGTTTGGGTTTGCTTATTTCTCACGCTTTTGATTTCTGGAGGGACAGAGATTTTCCATGTTAGGAGCCTTTGGCTTTGTTTGTCGTTTTGTGTTTAATTACGAGACGTTTACTTAGCGCCTAAACAGCTAGCTAGTCTAGACTCTGCAACATTCAGGATGCAATTTTATTGTAGGTATGTTAAAATCTCAAAAATAATAATAAGAGGAATGTGTACTTCAGCTCCGATCTCATCTAATGGTAGTACGAGTATATACTTTGTAACCGACTTCTTTATATTTGTAATATGACCATAGCGTAGCAATAAATTATGTCACACCTATTCTTATTGACATTTGTCACAGTCATTATTTTTAAATCTCAATATTTGTTTGTTAGTCACACTAACGATTCATAGAGCGTATCATCCGTTAGCTGTGTAAGCTCCATTTCTTGCTCCATTTCAATAGAATCTGACAATCTCTTAGACAGTTATGGCCAAGTGACATGACCCCGAATAGTGACCGTAATGATATAAAATAAAATAAATAAATAAATATCACGGGACAATTCACACCAATTGACCTAGCCCCAAAGTAAGCTAAGTAAAGCTTGTGTTATGGGTACTAGGCAACGGATAAACATACTTATATAGATAGATACATACTTAAATACATATTAAACACCCAAGACCCGAGAACAAACATTCGTATTTTTCATACAAATATCTGCCCCGACACGGGAATCGAACCCGGGACCTCAAGCTTCGTAGTCAGGTTCTCTAACCACTAGGCCATCTGGTCGTCTAAATCTGGAATCTGGAATGTGGAATATGATTAAAAACTTTTTTTATTGGTTTTCGCTTACCATCATACCTTTAGGAACCTTGATAATCAGAGGTGATATTGTCTAACACGCAGGCGCTTGCTATCCCATTAACTATTTATTTCTGTCAAATGGTTTAAGTTGGTGACCGAAAGAGATGGTGAAATCGATAGCAAGCGCCTACCTGTTAGACAATAATATTAATATATTATGTTTATGTACGCAGGTGTCCGTGTCAGTTGGCTACTTGGCTATAGGAATCTAAGAGATTGTCAGATTGTATTGAAATTAAGTTTTCTCAAACATGCTATGAAATATTGACGTTATGTTCTTTATAATAGGCCGCGAAGTATCGCGTTTCATAAGCGGCTAGACGAGAGGTCGTTAGTGGGATTTCATACAAAATAGCAGGCCTAGGCCTGCATTGTGCTCTTTTTTAATTTCCATCATCATCATGATCATTCATCATCATAATCATAATTTCCATTCCACATAAATTTGTGACCCGCCATCATGGCATTAAGCCATTAAAAAAAACTTTGAGCAAAATTTGCTTTTTATGTCATTATGACATTCTGCCACTATACTTACGATTATTAAAAACAAATATTTATGAATTTATATCTGTCCGAGCTGGAAATGGAACGAATTAAATAGTATTAAATATGTCAGTTATATTTTTATCTTGTTTACCTACTTGTATTTTTCTAGAAATAAACCTTTGATTTTTTAGACTTTTTTTTATTTATTTTGTTGCATGTTTGAGAAAAGCACTATAGCTACATACCTCGGCGGGAAATGGAGTTGCCAGCCTCATAAACAATCCGAACTCGCTAACGCTCGGCCGTATATTCGGCCAGCAACCCCTTACTTCCCGGTCTCTGTAGTAATGAACTAGGTATTTAGCTAGTGGGTGTAGTTACCACATCGACACCGCGCGGCCTGAGCTCGCGCCGCAGGCAGGCGGCGAGCGCGTCAAGCGCGGCGAGCGAGGCTGCGTGCACGCCGCGCACCGGCGCCGCCGCGTGCGTGAGGATTGACGACGCCAGCACCACGCGGCCGCGCGCGCGCCGCACCAGCGGCAGCATCACTTGCACCAGCCGAGACGGCCCTATGCATCACATTTACAGGGTTATTTGTAATTCACTGACATCCTCTTAACCCTGAATTCCTATGTGTAACAAATGTTTTTAGTTTTACGACTTTTTAAAATGAAGCACTTTTTTTCCCATACAAATACACAGAGTATCGTAAAAATAAGAGGTAGTCTCAAATTTTCAAAACGTTATCACACCAAAAATATTAAGTTATGACAAAAGCCGTAAAACAAAAAACATTTGTTTAAGTGGTAGGAGTTTAGGGTTAAAAGGATGCTAGTGAATTACAAATGACCCTGTATAGTTGTCTATGTGACTAGTGCATAATTCACGACACGGGTAAGTTTCATAATAAGATCACACGAGTGTTTTAATGCCTAATTATGTACAGTCACATACATAACTTTATATATATACACCGTGAAATTTTAGTGGTTGTTTTCCCGAAACGAGGTGATTTAGTATCGATTGTACAATCGATTTATAATTACTATTTTGACTAGAGTCAAAAATCCAATTGTGAAAAACGAAAGTTGAAAATGACCGCAAACCAATAGTAACGCTTCGTTGGTACAAGTAGCGTACGATCGTACGATAGGTTAGGTACCAACGAAGCGATACTATTGGTTTGCGGTCATTTTCAACTTTCGTTTTTCACAATTGGATTTTTGACTCTAGTCAAAATAGTAATTATAAATCGATTGTACAATCGAAACTAAATAACCTCGTTTCGGGAAAACAACCACTAAAATTTCACGGTGTATATGTATAGTCAGAAAATTTTGTCATTTGACTTTATATTTACTTTTTATCTTGCTAAAAGAATATTTTCCTTCCAGCAGTAGCCGAAATAGAGTTTTGTTTTATATGCTAAAATTTGTACAGGTACCTAGATACGTGTTGATATAATTATCGATTGAACTCGGCTCAAACAGTTCACTCTAAATGTCGACCTTTTGTCGCCCACGTTCTGATTTACATGTCTATTCAGTATTTTAATAGAATTGAAAATCATAAATAAATAAACTTTGAATGCCATCCATTTTAATTACAATTGCCTATCTCAAATTAAAATAGTCGTTGTGAACTTCTTTTATTATTAGATAGTAGCCATAGTTGAACTTTATTGTTTAGCTGCCAGTCTCCTTTCCATTGGTTGCTATTAGACCGTCAAATTCAGGCAAGTAACTAAGTAAATAGGAACTTTTGGCAACGGCGATTTTTGAAAACATTATTATGTAAAAATACCATTTTGAAGTGGTAAATAATTGTGTTTAATGGTTTAATCGATCCCTTGGCCTGCGCTATAATATGGTAAAGTCAACGGTTAGAAAAAGGTACTATTCTATTGCAGCAAAAACACGAGATAGCTGATGGCTAATCGTAAATTGAAGTAGTTCAACTTCACATCTAGATTTAGACAAAAATCCCTTCTTTTTATTACCTATCCGACTACCAAAGGAAGGTTATTGTTTTACTACAAGCCTTTAAATAAAGACATTGCGAAATGTTTATTTTAATAAAAGATGTCATAAATGTTGAGAAGTCGTTATCTGAAATTGAGAGCGACCGTGACATCATCTCTCGCGCTGCCGCTGCATGCGCACACGTCTCTAATCGCTTCTAATTTTATACGCACACAAATCACAGCTGGAATCATTTTACTTTCAAATAATGTTCTTGAGCTATAATTAATTTTAGCATTCCCTCTTCTGTCGTCTTGATTTTTGACAATTTTGTTGGTAAAGTCTGGGTGAAATCTGTATATTGTCCCATGCGACAACCTTATTGACATTGATATGCCCTGGCATAAATAGGTAGTGTGGCCAAATATTTTTAAATCTTGGCTACGATTACATAATTTCAAGCTTGTGTTGTCAACAATTTAGGACGGGAAGTTAGAAAGAAGAAAATAGAAACTAGGGTCAAGTTTTCCAGTGAAAATACTTTTGTATTGAACGGAATACTAGCTAAGAATACCTATATCCTTTTTGCTTTGTTTGATATATTATTAGTAAATTTGTCCAATTAGTGTTCAACAGTGACATCTATCTTTTGTTCCAATAGCGGATTTTGATTCGTTATGATTCAATTGCGGATATCTATGATGAGATTTCATCGAAAAATGGAACACAATGATACTCAAGCCTAGTTTTCGATACGCATTTGCTAGGAAAAGTGTGGAAAGTGATATAGAGTCTACCGCTAGCGCCATCTCTGTGAGCTGACGTGTAACAGTTTGGTTTGCAGGGCCCGCATCCTCCGCAAGCTAGCTCACTTACCGAGAAGGTTGACCTCCATCGCGCGGCGGATGACGGAGAAAGGAACCCACTCTAGTTCGCCGAGCGCGCACCACGACTCGCAGTTGACAATCGCCCATAGTCCTTGCGCGCCCTCTGGTAGATGGTCCACGATATACAGAGAGGCGGAGAGGATCTGCGGAAATATTTAAGTTCAGTTGACAAAATGTTTCTGAGGCTGTGCGAATTGTGCAATGGGACTTTTGAGGGGTCCTAGCATTATTGTTGTTTACGATAACAATTAATTAGAACAGTACCTCTACCATGAGTTACACTAGTTTACAGTGACCGTACTCGCTAGCGACGGCGTAAATGATTTTGTATGGAGAATTGTACTTCCGTAAGTGACCGCTAGAGGCGCTGCACAATTCTCCATACAAATAATTTACGACGTCGCTAGCGAGTACGGTCACGTAAACTAGTGTAATCTCATGGTAGAGGTACAGTTTTGTTATTTTTATGACTTGAGTCAAAGAAATATTGCAACTATAGTTGCCTTCTGGTAGGGTTAACGTCATAAATAAGTGATCACTTTTGCACCTTGTCACTTTAACGTCATGTTTGAAAAGCCATACGAAATAATGTAACGACTGAAAGAGACTAGATACAAAAGTGATCACTTATTTATGACGTTGACTGTACTATATAGAAGTATGTATGTATGTTCCTATATATTATCGTAGTAACTGATAACGCAGTTAGGTACCTAAATTCTATTAAATTACCTTTAGATTACTTATTGAATTAAATTGCTTCTCAGGTAAAATCAGTTAGTGCTTTCTAATTTAGAATTATACTTAACAATAAAATAAAAATAAAATATACAAGCTAAGAAATACTTCTAAATTATATAATTTGCCATTTGCATAAACCACTTATTTTACAGAAGTTCAAAGCCATTATAAAAGGGCTTTAATGTTTTTATTACGAACAATAAAGTTTAATACCCAGAAGGTTTCAAATCAGATTTTTTCGTTGCGCTTACGGCAACATTATTATGATCAAAGAACGACATTTGTAAAAAATACGTTCAACTTTTAACCTTTTTACCAGGTCTTTGGATATTTTTACGTACTTAGATAAGTTTTATTCAAAGCGTTTCGAGCTAAAGTGAAATATAATATTTTAAATCATATTATAGTCTTGATTATGAGCTTACTATTAACTGTGCTATTGATGTAACTATACTGTAACTGTAATGTAACTGCTTACTATTAATGTCTTTAACTTTGTTTATCTAAGTAGAGAAGCCTTAGAGTGCATGCATAGGGTAAACATGGACGGAAGCAAACAACGACAACGTTGTCAAAACATTTTCGACTTTATGTGTTAAATTACTAAATTAAAACTAATCGCCATGACAATTTTTCTGATTTTTTTTCTTTTGGAAAAATAATACATCAATATCAATTCGGCTACATACGCCTTACTGCTGGACACAGGCTTCCTCTCAAAATGAGAGGGCTTGGGCTGTAGTTCCCACGCGGGTCCAGTGCGGATTGGGAAAAATAACATAACAATAAATATTTAATTATTAAGCAGGACTGGAATGTTTCTGTTTGACGTGAGTGGTTCAAAATGAAGAACGGAGCCTAGCAACTATAGGTTGAGCCAGGCGCCATGTGACTAAAAAAAAAACTGTTTAATTCAATAAAAAAAAAACAAATACATCACAAAAACCAATAGCTACAGAAATCTTTAAATTTTAAGATTGTGGTAAGCTATAACTCTCGTCGTGTTCCGGCCTGTTGCCTATAGAAGCCATTCTGGAGGAAGAGTCTGAGCAGTTGTGCAGCGCGCGCGTACCGGTTACAGTGCCCCGTATTTGTTGTACAGTTTGCACTGCTTGGGGACTCGCGCAACACCGCGCTCAACTGCCTTCTTCCTGCTTATTCCCCTAAATTCAAGTCTGGGGTGAATGAGCAATTTACTAGGCTGGATACTGATGAGTGAATCAGCCAAGAGTTCAAAACTTTTTATATGAAATAAATAATTAAGTAGATGAACCTACCAATAGTTACAATAAGTAATATTAACGTTGGATAAACTGTTTCCCTCTGGCGCGTTCTGAATTTGCACCATGATCTATTTTGTTCTAGTTCGTCCTTATTCACTTTCGTGACTAACGACGAACTTAGATCATTTAATAAATCATTTAAAAAAAAGTAAACCAAATAAAATTATTAATAATGTATTAACAGAGTAGTTTCCATAAACAATGTGAAACGAACGCATTCAGATATGACAATGTGTCACTTGGTTTTTTGTAATATAATTTTTTAACGAAAAAGTTAAGTGCCTTTCCACTTGGATTTTGAAGGAGACAGAAAGCTTTTTCGTTCGAACTAGTGAAGTGAAGATTTTTATAACGCATTTTTGTGTTGAGCAATATTTATAAAGTATCAATTTACTATCTAATAATGAAACGGCTCTCTATAAATGTTCCGTGGGACGAAACGGACATTGCACGTGACTGTACTAACTCCCTATGACTATTTCATACTAATGTTACATAAACAGCGGATGAGTTAAACTTCCTCTTCAAATTAATAGCTAATTAACTCAAGATTCTTGGCAGCCAGAGTTCCTAGTAAAGACGTGTGAGATAACAGCTAATCCGATCTGTTTCATGTGAATTCATCATTATTAGCTCAAACGTGGTTAAAATAAATCTGTGACTAACGAACCACTAACTCTGAATGGGGTAATCCAATGGATTTCACGCATTAATTACAGTCTATGTTATTACAAGTAAGATGAGCTACCTGCTGCAGAAATAGGTTCTTCCGGAAGTTTGCAATCGAGTGTGCAATCTCGTAATACAAAATGAATAATTAATTAATTCATTGGACAGATATTGAGAAAGATTTAATAAGATGAGATCGTCCATTTTAGCATTGGCTCATTAAGTCATTGTTTCAGCTTTATTTGAATTTTGCAAATGAGAAAGATTTTGCAGATTTGACACAAAAAAACTGAGCTATTAAAAAAAATATTTTAGTGTATGTCGGCGTGTGAGACATTATTAGATAGCTCTTAAAAAATGATGTAGAGTTTTTTTAGTAGGTATTTGATTTAAGATAACTGTTGAGGAGCTATTAGCTCCGAAAGTCATCAAAATTGTATACAAATACAACCACAAAGTTCGCCACTAGATATCGCTTTCAGGGCGAAAGTAAGCCCCAAAATAATTAAAATAAAAAAAAATAGTTTAAAAAACTGAAAATCGACTACGGAAAATACGCGCTCTAAAAAGTATGAAATAAGAAAATGTGCAAGAACTATACGCAATGAATTTGCTCCTCCGCGATCACAAATATAAATCCCCGCAAAGTAACGCCTGATTCAATCAAGCAAGAAAATGCATGACATGCATTGCATGCCACCTTGCCTTAAGGGTTACTTACCTAACAATTAATTGCATTTTATGGTGGCATGCGACCACGGCTCTCCTTAGAAGTCTATGTATAAGAATTTCGGACAAGAATATTTTTTTGCTTGATTGAATCAGGCGTTAATTTGCGTAGATTTATATTTGTGGTCGCGGAGGAGCAAATTAATTGTGTATAGTTTTTGCACATTTTCTTATTTCATACTTTTAGAGCGCGTTTTTTCCGTAGTCGAGTTTCAGTTTTTATTATATTCACCTGTGTCTCAGAGGTAATGTCGAGCTGCAATGTGTGGAGTCTCCCAGAGCAGTCTTCCTTCAGCATGTCAGCGTCAATGTTGCCACCCTTGTTCTGGAACCCCGCGAACACATGGTACCCGAGGTCATCCAGACGTCTTGCGAGTGCGTTTCCTAGGACATTATCGCAGCCTGTCACTAAGACCGCCTTCCCCGCCGCTGTCACCTGCGAAATACATTTTGAGTAATAATCCTGTGAAATATGGCCTCGGACTGAAGCGACAAAGCATTTTATTATGTCGCTTCAAGTTTATAGGTAACACCAACAAATATTACACCAAGATAACTTTATTTTTGCTGATAGTACCTACTGTTTATAAAATTCAAAATGGATGAACATTTAAAATAGGTAAGGTAATATAAGGTAAACGTACCAATGCTCGACACCTCAACGCCCGATAGATGGCACCCATCTGTCACCTCTCATACTATGAAATAAGATTGAAGGTGCCATGTATTGGGTCAGTGTCGAGCACAGGGACGTTTACCTTTGTATTCTTTACTTTTGACACTTAAGCTAAAACTTGGCTGCACAGCCACTTAACTATTTATCTCTCTCAAGGTTCAAGAGTACAATATGAGTACCTAATCAAAAGTAAAAATTAAATAAGGGCGCCACTTTCGATTAGAAAGTTACATTTTTGACATAAAAAAAAACTTAAATAAGGCAATATATATCTTAGATCCTTCGTCATTCGTTTTGTACTTTTTATCAACAGAGTTTTACCGAGTAAAAGTAAGATACACTAAATAATTAGCGCCAAAGGGAATTTCAATCCGGTTATTATAGTTAGTTCCTCCTCATAAATCCTGCTAAATGTATTTTTTCCTGTCTATCGAATGTTCATAAATAAAACTCTCTCTGTCTCTCTCTCTTTCTCTATTCAGAGCATTCAGTGACTCATTCGCTCGGCTGATTCAATAAAAATAAATAAATTGTTCCTTTTTATCAGTCTACGTACAATTTCTAGCAATGAAAAAACTTAATCGTTCAAAATAGATGGCGACGGCTTGATTGATGTCCGTTATGGTAACAGTTGAATGAATATTTTATCACAGCTGTTGATGGCATGCGTGACGCGGGGACGTTCGAGGTTAACTATTTCAGGGTCTGATCGTTAATTCTTAATCTTCTGCTGCACTCACTGTTTCAAGTCACGCACTAATCACAGCGCGTTTACATACAACCTCAGATTACACACAACAAAAACATTGTTGTCGTCACAAGGTACGCACGCACTTACTTACTTACGCGTAGCGTATTAGTATTTTATCAAACTACTTAGTCCTTCTTAAACTAATCGGTGGCCTTAATTACCACCTCTTTCTATCAAATGAACACATGGAATGGAATGGATAGATGGCAGTAAAAATATTGTGAATGAGATAGTGAACTCAAAACATACCAATGAATTATATTCCTAAGTATAAAAAAAATAAAAGCAACTGAAGTGGATTCATATTAATTACCTATGATTTATGTATACTAGTGAGATCTGCAGGTAAAAACCAAATCGTTAACCAATTTTAAGTCGAAGTTTGAGCGGGTGTAGATACGCACTACGCTTCATTATTATAATAATATGTTAGAATGCCGGGAGGCGATTTTTAAATCACATCAGTGAAAAAATAAATTAAAATCAAAAACCAAAAATCAAAATACTGAAAAGGGCGAAACAAGATAAAATGTTTAATAGGTAACAAAAAAAGCTAACTGAACTTAACAAAAGAAATCGAAAAAAAACTAAACATTTGAAACGAATTTAAAACTTTGGCAGTCCTTCAAAATTTAATGCAACGATAAAATGCAGTCCGAGGCATGCATGAAGTGACATTAAATCCCATGCAGCCACTGACTGTTTTGTTATATAATAAATAAGGCGAACATTGTTTTTGCAACATACCTACTTTTACAAAGATCTATGTGATAAAAAATACTTGCAAAGCACGGTGCGGGTCAATACTATTCAGATACACTACCAATTTCGTTACTATTTTGTTACAGATGGAAATCGGGTGCCGTCGAAAAAATAAAAATACATTTGTTTTACTATTCGAATGGTATTTTTATTGATATAATTTAAAAACTCGCTACCCTTTCGCAACTAGGCAACACCTTTTCAAAACTAGATGACTTAAATCTTGAAAAAAACCAGCGTTTGGTTCGTGATATATGATCCATTTGTGGATGGATTATATTGCAAACTGTATTGAAGTTGCTGAAAATATCACAGCCTTAGTAGAGGGATTTTATTAATATTTAATTAAATAATTTCGCATTAAAGTATACTACTTATTACCTTACAGTCGTGGGTGTTCTGAAATTAGATCTCAGCCGTGGGCTTCAGGGAATGTGTTACATGAACCGTAGATTGTAATGAATATACATCTGCTTATCTACGTGTACTGCGGCTGGAACATCATGACGCATGTAACTGAAAATTTACCCTTTCACAAATATGTTGCGGCGAATTGCATTTAATCGATAATGTTTGTGTAAATATGACATGTTGAGTTGTCAGTTACACGACCATTAATGTAGAGCCTTGCTGTTCGCTTCACTTTGTACGCCAATGTATTTCATCATCATCATCGCAGCCTATATAAGTCCCACTGCAGGGCACAGGCCAGTATTTAAAATTGTAAAATTGTTTGTAACAATTGACTGATATCAATGCATAGCCTAAATAAGTAGGTGTAGAAAGCTGAAATTCAAAACATAGTTTTATTTCTTAACGTGAGCATTCTCTAAGAAAACATTAAAAAATGCTGAAGAGATCAACGAAGTTTCTATGATATGTAATTTTAAATCCAAGCACACGAAACTTGTACTTAGATAGTTCAAATGAAAAAGGGGTGCGAGTTTGTACGTATATAAGAGATTCGTCCTTTTATGTGTTAGAAACGTGAAAATTAGTATTTATGTAAACACTTGAAAAGCAGCAGGGCAGGGCAGTTGTTCCATAGGGTTCTTAAACAACTAAATCAATCAATCAAAAGTATGAAAATAGTCTTATGTTTTAAGCCGTACAGCAAACAATGAGCCATGGGTGTTAATAGTACTTTACTGTCGTGGCCTGGAAGTAGGCAATTGCTGGCCGAGTATGAGTATTAAACGGACGTTTTTCGTCGTTCTTCATTTACTTTTGATTGATTGATTTAGTTGTTTAAGAACCCCATGGAACAACTGCTCTGCCCTGCTGCTTTTCAAGTGTTTAGATATGAAAAAGGAGAGAAAACCAGCAAGTGGGACACTGCATTGTATAAAATAGATACCTACTGGCAAACAGTTACGCAATTCTGCTAGTGCTGGTCTATAACAAAGTAACATTATTTATTGAGTTATTTTGTTCACCTCAATATAAAGTTAAACCGGATTACTTTACATTTTTTTAAATGTACATAGTTTATGTTATGATATTTTAGAGACGGTATGGCGCAAAATATTTTAAAGTCCTTATCGAACTTCGAGTGCTAATACGAGTATTTCGATTTGGAATAGGTCTTATTTTCGTCTGTTTTTTTTTTCATACGTTCACCGATAAATTTGACAATTTGGTGATCAGATTTGGATTAAAATGATATACTTACTCTCAACGTGGTCTCACACTTTGTCCTTATCAAAATTGTTTCAGTAATTATTTTTATTTATAATTTCATGCATGTTTGAAGACGGCAATGTTTCTTAAGTATAATAATATTAAAAGATTGAATTTTGAACACGCACTGAAAGAATCTCGTTAGTTAAAAGACAATTTCATTACAGTGTGGCAGTAAGGTGAGTCACGTAAATTTAGCCTTTGCTATTAGAAATAATGAATGAAGACACCGAAGTCGGTCCCCGCTCGCGGTCCCAGTTGGGGTTGTAATCTCGTTCTCAATGTTACGCTTAGGTAATCACTCGCATCACTCGTGTCGTGTACGCTATGTAAGTATAGCTAGCACGGGCTGTCGCTTCTCGTCGCATCTCTTACCAACAAACCCGTTGAGGAAGACATAATCGCGCATACGGGGAACGTGCTAAGTACTTATGTTTCTACTAGCCTGATTTCATCATCATTTCAGCCGAAAGACATCCACTGCTGAATATATTTCCCCCCCCAAGGTTCGCCAAACAGATCGGTCCTGCGCCATCCCCATCCAACGCGTTCCCGCAACCTTAACCAGATCGTCGCTCTATCTTGTTGGAGGCCTACCTACACCGCGTCTTCCGGTTCTCCTCCTTGCCCACTGCCACTCGAGTCTGGCGATTTTTCGAATCATGTCGGTGACTTTAGTTCTTGCGCGGATTTCACTATCATTGCATGACGCTAACATTGCTAACTAAATGCTATCCCAAGCAATAGAATACAAAAAAAGACTGCAAAATAGCAGGTATTCGGTAAAAACTTGTGACGAGACTATGAACGAAAGATTCTACTAAACAGTAAGTATTCGTACTTAGTACAGAAGCAATAGGTACCAGACAACATCAAAAACAATTCAGTTAATGATGTCACACTGAACTAATTGGGCCATCATGCGTGAATATTATTAACTGAGCATGATGGTGAATCGTTTGAAGTGCCAATCTTTAGTACCGCCATCGAACGGGGTAGGACTAAACATAACACTAACCTTGCAGAAATAAGATCTTTTCTCAAACATTCTCGGAAATTTTCTCTTTCCGTTAGAAAATAGAACACGGGAAGTGCCTCAATATTACTTTTCGAA
This sequence comes from Archips crataeganus, assembly GCA_947859365.1. NCBI lineage: Eukaryota > Metazoa > Arthropoda > Insecta > Lepidoptera > Tortricidae > Archips > Archips crataeganus. Next base: position 11,748,268 of record OX402056.1, on the reverse strand, counting down.
ACTAAAAAACAAAACTTCCCTACTTACCTAGGAGTAAATAAAATGGACTAAAATCCATTGTTTCCCGCTTCGTTAACTTTTTAAAACTTCAAATAATTGCATGTAAAATTGAGAGGACGATAGAATAATTCCATACAGCCAGCCCAACCGCTCGGTTTTCATCGCCGTGCGTGTGTAAGTTTTTTTTATTTAGAAGGCGGTAAAATTGTGTTCTGCACGTGATTAAATCTATTTGTTTTCATTATTTATTTTATTATTTCATTGGATTTTAAAAATTAGTTCAAGTGATGAAAGCGACTTAGAGATAGACGGCACACCACCTAATTTGAAAGCAGAAGCCAACATAGTTATAGAAAACTTGCTTCCTGCAAAATCAAGGGACAGGTATAATCGAGTTTACGACCAATTTATGCTATGGAAGGCAAGCAAAAAGGCTTTTCTGAAAGTGTGTTCTAGCATATTTTAGTGAGCAGTCAAAAAACAAGAAGCCATCTACGTTGTGGTCAATAATTAAACTACTTACTTATTTTTTGTAAACTAATGTATTTCGAGCAATTTCTATTAAATGGTACTTGTTCTTTTCCTGATTTTTTTTTTATTTCCTCATATTGTTTGAGAAAAGCACTATACATTCCTCGACGGAAACATGAATTGCCTGACTCGTCTCTACACAAGCTTCGCGTTGCTCGGCTTGCAAACCACCTCATCAGGCAATTCCCAACTTTCCAGACCTCGGCAGTAATGTACTATTACGTCATCGTCAGTTAAATCAAAGGAAGAAGACGATACCTACACAAGGTATTTTTACGTAACTTGCTAATAATATTTTTTCTAATTTAAGAATGGGTTTGAATTACAAACTTTTAACAATTTTGCCAATTTTCAACCGACGAAAAAACGGAGGAGGTACTCAAGTCGACGCGTAGGTATATATATTTATTTAGGGTTATACTTCAATAACGCCGGGTTTCTTTTTAACTTGTAACTAGAGCAAAGTTGATAATACATACATATAATACAGCTGAGCAATTTGTCTTAACGTTTCTTTAGTAGCTTATTTTTATAAAACTTATACAACGTCTTAGACCTTCGTGTATACGCTTGCTGCCGATTTCAGTAACGAACTGTGTAGTTGATTTCTAAAATATCACGCGGGCATTGTCCTTCTGAACCGACGTCTCACGTACTAACCGGGACATACCGGCACTTACTAGGGTGCATACGTTGCTATTTCGAGAGGGATTTAAACTAGTCGCTGCTAGAGACGTACCTAATGCTACGAAGCTAGGGTGGGCTTAGTGGCCCGGTTTGGTTGCGCTCGTAGAATGCCAATCGCGCACCGTTTTCTTGCGATACAGCCAATACGAACTCAGAATAGCGCCAGTATTGTGCCTACTCTGAAAAAATACGTTGACAATATTTTCACAATTTGTCTCTCAACCACTGTGGAAATCCGTTACGCCGGTTTTATGCGATTTCTCGGTTGGCTATAGCGGCAATCCTGCATTTTCCCGCGCGTATTTTTGCAGAACTATGTAAGTAGGTAGGTAAGAATAAAAATCCTATCTGAATAAATATGGCTTCTGGGATCAAAGAAAGCGCAATCAACTTAATACCATTGCGATATTGTGTTTCATTTGTTTAAAACAAGTTTTACCCGAATAAGGCTAAGAATGGTATTAGGGCATTTCGTTAGTGTCATCGCTTTGGCGGGAAATTTGACAGATCTCACGTCAAAGTTTGTTTAAGAAACTGACTTGTCAAAGAGGTTTTAGGGTCATAGACTAAACCATGATTGTGTAGGGTGACAATGAATTTAATCAGAAAAATATTTTCCAAATAATCGTTATTTAAAAAAGTAGACATTTTGTTTAACTTAATTGCGATTTAAAGGTGACCAAGGTGAGGCCAGTCTCCACCGAATACTGCTCTAGAAAAACTGGTCACTGATCAAAAATCATCGTAATTATTAATTTCTTAAATTTTAGTTTTAGTTCTTGACATTTGATGACAAAAATTACACTCTTGTGACACGATCCTCACTCACTTTCCTGACCTTCTCCTGTCGCTTTCAGGCAGAAATATTCATGAAATCCTCATTTGTGAGACTTGGCTTAAACCATCTCTTCCAGCTTCTCTTTGTCCGTTACTGGTTTTAATTTGATTCACAGCGACAGGACCGGGAGCAGAGATGGTGGGCACGGCACTGTGCGTGGTGGTGGTGCTGCCATTTACATAAGAGATGACATTGAGTGTCAAGTAGTTGCTCAGACATCTTTTGTAACATCAAAGTATACTCCAGTACCTGAATTTTTATTTTTGGACTTTTCTTTGCACCATACCAAGGTGCTTCTCGGTGTTTATTACTGCCCCCCCTCTAACATCTGCTAAGTATTTTGAGTCGTTTGAAAAAACGTTATTTGATCTTAGTCTCTTATTCCAAAATACCCTTATTATGGGTGATTTTAACACCTGTCTCGTTAAAAACGATCATCGGTCCTATAAATTCAAGTCCCTTGTAAATTCGCTGAATCTTAGTATTCTGCCTCTTTCCCCCACTCATTTCCCGCATAACGGACCTTCTTCTCTTTTAGACATCTTAATAACCTACTTCTCCTGATCACGTTTCGTTTCACGGCCAGTTTAATGCTGCTACCTTTTCCAATCATGACCTAGTTTTTGCCTGTTTAAAAGTCTGTCCACCCAAACGTAGACACAAAGTAATTATGCGCCGTAATCTTTGTGACACTAATTTGCAATCTCTGCTGTTGGATTTTAGCAACGCTGATGAGCAGTCTATAGAGGCATGTGCCGATACAGACCATAAACTGGAGGCTTTCAATAGCACAGTGCTGGCGATTTTTTTACAAACACGCCCCTTTGAAACCCGTGCGTGTTAAACACTTTCCAGCACCATGGCTCACCCTGTCGTTGCTTTTTAATGTCAATTTTTAATGTTCAATCCACAGTCCCCTTCCTACCTCGCGGAAAGATTTTATTTGGCTGCTGGGTCTGTGAACCGATTGCGATCGAGTAATAATCTTCCACTAGCCTTTCCAGTCACTGAATACAAATCCTCCTCCAAATCCTTTTCTGTACACGCTATTTGTCTGTGGAATCGGTTGCCGAATGACATCAGGCGAACACAGTCTGTTGCCACCTTGCGGAATCGCTTAAGGGCGTATTGGCTTGACAGTTCCTTTTAAAGAGAGGTTGTGTGTTGTGTGTTCTCTGTTTCGTGTAAATGCGTATATTTTTATTACAACACACACACAAATAAAAATATATAAATATATATAATTATGTCGATTTTATGTAATCTAATTTAGTTGATATGTAGGTATTTAGTAAAGTAAACTTTACTAATTACATATTACTTACTTAGTGTGTATTTACGTGTATTCTTTACATGTAAATATGTGTATTATTAATGTAATCTTTGTTTGTGTTAATTTTGGATTCCGTTTACTCTTCATTGCATTGCCTACTCTTATTTCTGATGTTCTGTCAACCGTTCTAAGGTTAACTGGAAGAGATCCCTTCAAGGGATAGGGTCGCCTTTGTCCATGTGTTTCTCTCGTTAACTGTTAATTTCATGTCTTTGTGTAACTTAAGTTTTACATACCTACATACATACATACTATCGAGAACGAGGTACGTGATAAATTTTTATTTATATATTGCTTAAATATAACCCACCAACTAACCTATGTACCTATTTGTTAATGAAAATGATCCCTCCAATAGGGATATAAAATTGTTTATAGTCTTATAATGAAACATTTTATATACGAAAGCAAGTTAATTACCTGAGAAAACGCCTTTTATGCCCTTTGAGATAAAAGAGTTCATGATTTATATCAGCTCTTATGTACGCTTAATTAAAAACAATTAAGCCTCTGGAGAATTAAATTACGTTTCAGAGCGTGTACACAACTTTTTACGTCCTTACTTATAGAGTACATTTTTCATAGACTTTCATTTCACAAGAATAAATTGTCCACCAAAAGTTTCTCTTCCTAGAAGTTAAGGACGTGTGGGTGGCTGAATGTAACAATTCGTGCTGACACAAGCCAATGTAGACATGCAAATAAAGTTAACAGTAGAAAATTACACTGAAAAGTTTGACTTTCTGCATCAGAACATAAGTAACTACTTAGTATACTTATTGTTCTACACTCGAGGAAACATAATTGTGTAGGTACTAAATACTTTTAGGGAACCTTTCTAAACTATTTCATGTTTTTTTTTTATTTTTGAAGATCGGAAAAATGCATACTAGACCCTGGTCTATATTGGCTCACACGGAATTGATTATTTGAAAAATTTTTCAACTACCTACAGATCAATAATTCTAATTCATGACTCATACCATATTTATCACTGTGCTAAATATTTTCACTTATTTTTTTATTCATTGATTCTTACTACCCTAATAAAAATCAATGTGCAATTCAGAGTACCTGCTTAATTTAAAATGATTAATTTTAAGAAAACATGAACCTTTACCAACTACATACTAAAATGAAAAATTTGTCTTAAACCAATCACATCCAACAAACATTAGTAAATTTTGGAATCAACATATATTTTCTAATTACTACAGGATTAACTTTTTATTAGAAGATCTAACACGGCCTACCTACTTAGCTACCAATGAATTAACAGAGAGTTTTCGAAAAAAATCAACTTACAATGGTCATAACTAAGTTTAACTTATAGGACGTACCTGCTCATAATGCTCATAATTCTGTTGCTGACATACTAAATAATTAGGGTTTCATAATTTCAAGCAACGAAATGGAGTCAAAACGAAATTGTGTCTATCAGAGACACTGACATTCTAGGGAATTGTTATTTCAATAAAGTGTCAAGAAGACGAAATTTTTCATCTTTAAAGTTCTCACGATTACGTAAGTTACTAATCCACGGTTAGAATGTGTTGTTTTTCGGTATTAAAATAAGCGTGGTTATTTTTGTAAGGTTTCCATGCAAGAGTTCAGCTCCGCCATTTGACGCCAGGCGTGGGCGTTTGGGCGTCTTCCAAGCTCGTAGGTACATTGTAACTCACCCCACTATTACTCAGTTATCTTATACCTACCTATCTAAATATTTCGGTTATAATAAAGCAATTAATCACTACTGTGGGCCTAGCACGATAGTTTGTCGCGGCGTAAGTCATATATCTTTTCTGACCAGCTAGGACGGAAGCTCTACGTCCGCCACATGTGCAGGTGTGCTAGAGCCTATGAGTGTGTCAATAATACGTCAAATGTTATTGTTGTCTGCTTGTCTACGCACTCGACTTATTTTTATTTAGAGTTACTAACTTATTAAACATGAAACCACCGTGAGACTCGCTCATAGTGAGTGTGAACGTGCATTTACAGGGTGATGTTGTTAGTGTTGTGTGCTACTCTACATTTATCAATGACAATAAAAATTATGATGAAAACGTGGGTAGTTAGGTGGTTACCTGCTGTAAACTAGTCCTTCCTTCTTTCTGTTAAAGGGTTGCCTGGAAGAGATCGCTCTTAGGTGATAAGGCCGCCTATTGCTTACCTTGTAACTTACTCTCTGTGTACCTGTTTTCTGTATTGCTTATTATTCCTGGTGTACAATAAAGAGTCATTGTATTGTATTGTATTGTAGTTGTGCCCCAGTATTAGTTTCGTCGAGCAGTCGCGCGAGCAGAGCGTTAGAACGGAGTGCGCGTTCGGCAGCCGTCACCGTCGCAGAATAACTAATAGTACCTATTAGCGTACCACCGTAGCGTGTTGCTCCGAGAAGAAGGGCTACAGATTAGCCCAAAACATGTCAAGTTAAACTCGTTTGAAGACGTGAGTAATCCGTATTTTTCATTATTAACTTATTTTTAAAAGACCTATTTTTTCTGGTGATTTGTTTCAATGACTATATATAACATTAATACATTATTTATGGTTATCATTTAACAATAAAATTTTCAAAATTAACTCAATTTATTGTTAACATAAAAATAGAACGGTTCATTATTCTATCGAAACCTATGGGGTTGGGTATAGTAGCTAGGGATTCAGCAGGTAGGAATAATGGTACATATAGGGATCACAATCATATTAAATATGATCATAAAGGTGTACCTATGCTGAAAAGTGATTCCAGTCTGAAATTAAACCGTTAATTCTGTTATGACGGAACGTATAAACGGACGGAATGTATAAATACGTCTAGTATTGATGACGACAGTATTATTGTCTAGAAAAATTTGATTTTGCCGATCTTCGGCAAAGTTCCAGCAAAAGACGCGTGGGAACGTAAAACTGCTGAGTAACCTATTGTCTGGAAGTATGTCAAATAAAAAACACGTCATAATGTTTGAAATGTGGGCGTTTCCTTTAGAACTGAACTTCGCCTTGTGTAGCTTCATCAGACACCATGAAACAAAATTTGGAAAATAATATTTATCATTCCACACTACATTTAACTTGATTTACTCTTATTGAAAATTAAAACATATGGTACCATACGTACATACGTACTCGTATGTAAGTACATCTTGTAGTGGAACAAATGTAATATAGAGGAACAAATACATTTTCTTTCAGAGTGCGTTTGCACTTATACCTACAATTTATAGTGATTTCATAGATTAAAATTGAGCTCTTGTTACAAATTAATAATTCACTATACTTCGTTTTTTTAGCATAAGAAAGAAGATAAGCGATCTAGACGTGTCTTTTTATTGAAAATCACTTTTGAAAAATAAGTTACAGTTAATATGTAAAAATTTTAAAGGATATGCACCTAGTCATTAACACTCTTTTGGTTTCATAAGTAATAGTTGCTATTGTTTTAAAAGCGTTTTTCAATAAAAAGACTCGTCAAGATTGTTTACCTTATTTCTAATGCTAAAATAAACGAAGTATAAGTTATAGTTGTTTAATTTGTAGGAAGCTGGACTAGACTGGCCTAGCTTTGCTCTGCGCATACCAAATAACTCAAGGGTTAAAAGACCCTACAGAGTACAATACAGTAACTCAAACTGAGGCAGGGTTTCTTTGGATAGCCTATGGTTAGTGGACCTGACTATGAAGATCAAGGTCCGATCCCAGATTGGTACCGATATTATTTATGAAAATACGAATGTTTTTTCTCGAGTCTCGAATGTTTATTAGGTTATTTGACCAGTGGCCTCGCCCGCGTTGAAAATACCTTCACGAGAGAGTTTGGCAACTTCTGCTTTAGTAATGGATTTTTTTTTTCAAATTTTAAAAAGTTGTTATCTTAGAATAAAAGTGACTTGTATTGATGAGTAGGTTAAGCCATAGAAATATTGGTACCTAATTTGTTAGCACCCTGTATATAATATAATATTATGTATAAGTAAGACAGAATAGGATAGGATGTATTTATCCATACACGTGTTTTTATCCGTTGGCCATTGTTGCATAATTATTTGCTAAGTTTGGGACTGGATTAATTGGTTTAATATCACAGAAAGAAGAAATTAAAGAGTTGCTTTTGCTTCCTTTGAGTTTGCGTAAAGTATAACTATAAATTGAAAATTTTAAAAACCCCAACGCAATTATGTCACTCGTATGTTTAAACGTTAAGTCAAAGCCCATTATGCGTCTAAGATCCCTTCCGCAGCTAACAAAAGAGCTGATAACTTTGAAACGGCTGAACCGATTTTGATGAAACATATCTAAGAACCATCGCCAAGAAACCTGTTTTCTATTAAAAAAACCGCATCCAAATTGGTTCACCCGTTTAAGAGCTATGATGCCACAGATAGACACACAGACAGACAGACACACACACATAGCGGTCAAACTTATAACACCCCTCTTTTAGTGTCAGGGGTTAAAAAACCTTAATAATGACTTATTTTCTAATGAAACCTACCTATTTAATTAATCACGTATGGATTCCAAAACTGTCTAAGATTAGGTACAACAAACTTAATAACTACATGTGCTTAACTATTATCGCGTGTAACAGGTGCCTATGCCATAAAAAATATACAAGATATACTTTCAACTGAATCCTTCACAGCAAATATTCTTGTGTTAATGTTATTTTTTTTGCTTTTGACTCGGCTTCTGGGAGTGTTTGGGTGCTTCTATCTATGGCGTGTTTGTGTAAACTACATGTTGTTCAAAAGCTTTTACGTCTTCAATACCGGTTGTTATATATTGTGTACCTACTTAAATAAACCCATTAAACTCTAAATAAATAAACAAAAAAATAATAAATTTGAGGAAATTATTTAAATAGAAACCTAAAATGTACAATCCGTGAGATTCAGTTTAAATAAATTGAATCCTTTGAAATCTTTGAAAGTTCAACCGACCTTAGTTGCCATTTACTATTAAAATGTTAATTAAAATGGTTTTACAATACAGTGAACCACCCTGTTATTTATCTTTGAAGTATTAAACAACACGATTTACAAACCTAATTATTATATATCCCTCCTTTCTTTTCTTTGGCTTTTCGTTTGCCTTTGTACATCTGTTTTTCTTGTTAACTGTTAATTTTCATGTTTTTATGTACAACTAGCTTTTGCCCGCGACTCCGTCCGCGTGGAATTAGTAATTTGGGCAGCTTATTTTTTTTTATCCAATTTGCTTTTTCACCAATTATGGCTCTCCTTAGTTCCTTGATATAAAAAAAATACCCCCCCCCGCACACCCGCGTTCACATTCAACACCGTAATCCCAAGTCAAGCGTGCCTATAGAAGTTTTACTTCAAAAACCCCCGATTTTGAAACATTCTTCCGCTCCGCTCCGCTCCTATTGGTGTTAGCGTGATGATATATAGCCTATAGCCTTCCTCAATAAATGTGCTATCTAACACTAAAATAATTTTTCAAATCGGAGCAGTAGTTCCTGAGATTAGCGCGTTCAAACAAAAAAACCTGTTCGATAAATTCTTAAAATAGACGTATCTTTCTTATTTGTGAACCGATTCAAATGAAACAAACACTAAATGTTAATCCAAGAAAATACCAACATATCAGTGTAAACCGCATCCTTCTAGGTTAAGCCGTTTCTGAGATTAGCGCGCACAAACGCACAGACAAACAGACAATAATTCTAAAAATCATTGTTTTGGGTTCTATTGTGCTAATAAATAGCCCTAGTGACAGTTTTTCTCAAATATCTTCAATGTACAGACACTGACTTGTTACAGATTTATTATATAAATAAATAAAATAAATAAATAAATAAATATCACGAGACAATTCACACCAATTGACCTAGTCCCAAAGTAAGCTAGGAAAGCTTGTGTTATGGGTACTAGGCAACGGATAAACATACTTATATAGATAGATACATACTTAAATACATATTAAACACCCAAGACCCGAGAACAAACATTTGTATTTTTCATACAAATATCTGCCCCGACACGGGAATCGAACCCGGGATCTCAAGCTTCATAGTCAGGTGCTCTAACCACTAGGCCATCTGGTCGTCTGGTCGTCATCGGGTCGTATATGTATAGATAAAAAGGTTTACATAGGTACATTCATACTAACAAAAATATCTGTGTTACAGAATATACATTTCTTTTGCGGTATGTTTTTCTTTAATTTCAGTCGGAAAACTATTCCATTATTTATTTAAGTATATTTAAAATTTATTTAATAGTTAATTTGAGTAAAAACTCAATTACCGCTCTGGCAAATTACCTAAACTAACTTAGGTTGGTCCCTTTAATTCAGCAGATGTAATTTCTTAACCGCTGGTAGTCCCGTTTTAATTTACGTGTGAGCTCCCCACACGCGGTAAATTTGAATGGGACGTAATTAAATCTGAGCTTTAATCTTTTAAGGTCGTATTTAAAGTAAATTGACTCACCTGTAAATTGTGGTAGAACCAGAGGGAGCCAACGACAGAGATGGCGAACCAAAGGAAGAGCGTGAAGACTGAGATGGTGCTGAGATGGAGCGCGTTGAGGACGGTGGATAGCACAACTGCTAGAGCATGGCACAGTACGACGGGCAGCGCGCAGCGGTCAATGATGTCCCACGGGATTTCCTAGAGCACAAATTAAATTTTACTTAAAATATACATATGTACAAGTTTTTGCCGACGGAAGTTTTGTTGACTGTACTTTCGTTGTCTTTCAAACTATTACCAAATTTCAATACACCCGCTGGCAATGGGTAAAATTAAACTGGTGAGAATTGACCCTTAACATAATGCAGTCAGCTGCTGAAGTAGGTCAATAAACAGTCGAAAAACTCAAAAGTACCCCACAGTGTTATTACTTTGGTAGAACTAAAAGTCGTGTATAGATCGTACTGAGCTGTAGAACTGTTTATATACTAGGGGCGTTCAATAAAAAGTGAGAATGAGTATGTTATAAACAACTTTTACTAAATGTCATTTTATTTTTCGACATAGTCACCTTTTAGCATAATACACTTAGTATATCTTTTTTCTAAACTTAAAATTCCATTTTTAAAAAAGGTCTCATCTTGAGTACTTAAAAAATCTTGTACTGCAGTGACTACCGCGTCGTCGTCTTCAAATTTCTGGCCTCTCAGGTATTGTTTCAATCTCGGAAATAGGTAGAAATCACTGGGAGCGAGATCAGGTAAATACGGAGGATGCTTAAGGATATCGAACCCAGCATCACGAATTGCAGCCATTGCAACGGCGGACTTGTGTTCCGGGGCATTGTCCTGGTGGAACAGCACAACTTTCGAGAGTTTACCTCGCCGTTTTTCGCGGATCTCATTGCGCAATGTTGCTATTTGCTTGGCGTATAAAGTGCCCGTAATAGTGGCTCCATGCTCGAGATACTCAATCATTAATACCCCTTTACCATCCCAAAAAACAGAGCCCATGACCTTACCGGCAGATGGGCTCACCTTGAATTTCTTCGGAGTTGGAGATGATGGCCTTTTCCATGTCTTAGACTGCAGTTTCGTTTCAGGGTCGTAATGATGGAGCCATGTTTCGTCCATTGTTATAAATCGCGCCAAAAAAAGTTCCCGGTCTTCCTGCATCAGGTTCAAAGCTTCTTGACAAATCTCTAGTCTAGTTTGTTTTTGCGTGTCAGTAAGCCTTCTTGGTACCCAACGCGCAGATACCTTTTTCATACCCAAGCGTTCATGTAACATATTATACACGCTCCCCGATGAAATCTTTACATTTTCAGCAATAAAACGAACTGTGACACGACGATCCGCCAAAACTGAGTTTTCGACTTTTTTCACAATTTCTTCAGTTACTGCTGTAGTAGGGCGTCCGGAGCGGGGGTCGTCCATGGTCGATGTTCTTCCACGTCTAAATTCGGCGCACCAACGTGCGACTGTCGGATACGGAGGAGCATTAGACCCTAAAGTGTCCCGCAAATCCAAATTGACTTGGTCCGTAGAAAAATTTTTCAAATACAAGTATTTGATAACGGCGCGCAGTTCAATTTTCTCCATTTTCGCTAACGTACTCAATAGCATTGCAAAGAAATTACCGTATATTTTTTTAAACAAAAGACAGTTAGTTTTTTTTTTTCATAGCAATCAGCTAGATAGATTAGCTTTACCGGCCAGTATTTAATTTCGTAATATTAAAAGAGTTTGCATCTCATTCTCACTTTATATTGAACGCCCCTCGTAAGTACTTCTACAGCAGCAGAAAGAACTCTGTCTGTATAGATAGTAGTCGATATAAAGATTCCCTACCATCCTAAGGTTTAATGTAAATTTTATAAAGTACTAGCTGTTGCCCGCGACTCTGTCTGCAAAAAATTCGTATCCCGCGGGAACTATACAATTTTCCGGGATAAAAACTGTCCTATGCCCTTCTTAGGATCTCAAACTATCTCCATACCAATTTTCATCTAAATCGGTTCAGCGGTTTAAGCGTGAAGAGGTAACAGACAGACAGACAGACACACTTTCGCGTTTATAATATTAAGTATAAATACAGGGTTATTTGTAATTCACTGACATCCTCTTAACCCTTAATCACTCAAACAAATGTTTTTTGTTTTACGACTTTTTAAAATTAAGCACTTTTTCCCCATACAAATACACAGAGTATCGTAAAAATAAGAGGTAAGATATCTCAAATTTTCAAAATGTTATTACACCAAAAATATTAAGTTATGACAAAAGCCGTAAAACAAAAACATTTGTTTAAGTGGTAGGAGTTTAGGGTTAAAAGGATGCTAGTGAATTACAAATAACCCTGTATAATAATATGCATTACACAAGTATTAAGTTTTCACGCTGCCTCGGAATACTCTCTCTGGAATGCCTACCAACCAGCTCTTCGCGCGCAAAAAACAAGACAGAAAATAGTTCCATCAAATCAGCTACGCTTTATTATAAATGACTTGCCTGGGAAACCCGTTGTATTTTGTTTTTCATTTTTGGGTGATTCTTCGAGGCCCCGATTTTCGATGTCCGGGGGATAATTTTAATGAACTCTTCAGTTTAGAAGTTTGATTTTTTTTTAAGAGGTAGCATATATCTGTATTTAACTGGGGCATATGTCAGTTTTTGTGTAACTGGTTCTTATTATTTACAAAAAAATAATTAACACCATGATTTTTACTACTCTGTCGTGTCCGTTCCCCATTTTCATGGAAACATACGATTATATCTCAAAATCAGTCAACTGTAACAATATGTTGAGTGACCACATTCAAAGAATATTAGTTGTTACGTAATAAACAACTGATGAATAATTTTTACTTGTAGTATTAACTTTATAGCTGAGGAAATAAGATGTGTCCGGCGTAAATTCTTTATTACTCTGGAGCGCGTTTCAATCAGTTGTTTCATAAAGACAAATTAAGAAACTGGTGATAAATTCACACGTGGGCTGTTTTTACTCGCGTTTCGAACATGTCTAGTAGTGGATATTTCAGCTGGTGCAATTAGCTCCAGAGATACGAAGGTAAATATTTTATTTCTCTGTCCTTGGTTCAGGTAACAATTTTATTACTCTGCCAGGTTTTCTGACGCTTGTATAACCCTTATTTTTTTTAAATTATGCTTGATTCACTGCTTTTAGTACTATCTTTCTGTAGTATTAACGGCAACTTTCCAGAATGTTCGTATTATGAATCATCACTATTTTTATTTACTTTTTTTATTCCTATGTCCTTTATTCCTATGGATAAATGGACATTGGAATAAAAAAAAATACAGTTTTAATGGTAGTTTTTGAATAAAAGTACAGTTTATTTAGTTATTTTGAAATAAAACATGCCTTAACAGTAAAAAAATAAAATTTCAAGGTAGTTTTATGTGACATATTAAAGCGGGCGGTTAGATTTGCCGTTGAGTATATAAGTACAAATAATAAGCACAGAAAATGTTTTCAAGAATAATTATGTACCTAGATTGTTAATTTTTACGTATAATAATACTCTAATTACTATTTATATTTTTTTATTAATATTTAACGTATATTTTTACTACTATTTTTATTCCTCTGGACACAAAAACTAAAATGTTAATTATTTTCAAAATGGTTTCATAAAAATGAGTGCCAAAACAATATTTATGTTATTGAACAAATCTATTTTCATGGGAGCATGAATTTGTCTGTCAAATAAGTAAAAAAAAATACGACAGAGGAATAAAACAAAAATCACAACCTCGAAGAATCACCCTTTTCATCAGCAAAAACCAATTACGAACTGAATGAATGAATTGGGATGGTGTTTCCTCATCCCAATTTTGCAAAGTTTCATTTCGATCTGACATGCCGGTTGTATCTAAATTAAAACGAAAGTACTTAAGTTCATATGAAGAGACTAAAAGACACAACCAGTAACGAATAATAATTAATTCAAAATAATGCAGCTTATTACTTATACTGGCAGCGTATACTATCCGCAGTTCTGAATATTTTTTCAATGACCTTTTACAATATAATTGAGAGTGATATTTAAATGGAAACTTACGAACAAACAAGTACATAAATTAGTGATGAAGACACTTTAAGAACAGTACTCGTACTTTATAATAAAAGATCTTATGTATCCTAATAGTTTGAAAGATGAAAATACCTTTGGAGCAATTTGTAAGAAATTGATACAGGATCTAGCCGTAGTGGATTTTATAAATTGGATTATACTGTCGAGACTGAAAAAAATTGGAGCTAAAAATAAAGTAGGTTCAGTCGCCATCATAAACATCGGTGCAGTCTAGATATTTATAAAAAAAATCTCGTAGAAAAGTAGCATATGTCAATTAAGGATACTGTAGCTTACTATTAGTGAAAGAATTTTTAAAATCAGCCCCGAATTTGGATTGACTTATTTCTATCCCGCGGGAATTTTGCATTTTCCCAAAGAAAAAGTAGCCTATGTCAATTGAGGATAGTTATATTATATCATACGATTTTTTTTTAAATCAGTGCAGATGTTGAATTTACTTATTTCTATCCCACGGGAATTTTGTATTATCCCGGAAAAAAAGTACCCTATGTCAATCAGGGATAGAAAAAACTGGATTAAATTTCGGGGCTGATTTTGTTAAATCTTTTACCAATAGAAAGCTACACTATTCCTGATTGGTGTTGACTACTCTTCTTCGGGAAAATGCAAAATTCTCACTAATTCTACTATTGGTGAAAGAATTTTTGAAATCAGCCCCGAAGTTGAATTCACTTATTTCTATCCCGCGGGATTTTTTAATTTTCCCGAAGAAGAGTAGTCAATACCAATCAGGAATTGTGTAGCTTTCTAATGGTGAAAGAGTTTTTAAAATCGGCTCCATAGTTTCAGAGATTCCGCTACAAACAAAAAACAAAGAAAGTTTAGATATTTCCCTATCCCGTGGGAATTTAAAAAAATCCTTCCTTAGTGCACCTCTACAATACTCAAGGTAAATGTATGCCATACTTCAAGTCTCTAGCCCCAGTAGTTTAGACTGTGCGTTGTCTGTCAGTCAGTCACGGTACCTACTGTTTTATAGGTTATAGAAGAAGAAGACTAGTTGTTGCCCACGACTCCGTCTGCGAAGAATAGGGGTATACAAAATAGCCTACGACCTATTCTCAGATCTACCGAATATCGGTCAAGTCGTTTCGGAGGAGTTCGATAACAAACACCGAGACACGAGATTTTTATATATTAGAGATAGATAGACGAGCGTATTGTCAATCGCGTAACGCATAAGTGTGTGTACCTTCAGATATTTTTGACCCCTAGACAGCTCCAATGTCTATGATGTTTACTAAGTATACCACGGATTTTGTTTTATTATTATTGAAATAATACATTAGCTTAGCCGGTCTTTGAGCTTATACGTTTATATCACTGACACTCACTTGTCTTTAGTTTTTTAAGTAAGTTTTTGAAACTGTTGTCTGAAGGTAAACTTATCACAAGTTCGGGGAGCATTCCACGAGTCAGTCAATGCGATAGAGTAAGAAATGTTTGAACTCTTTTTACAAGCTTTTATTTAGCTCATCCCGTTTGTTTTATTATTATTTATTAGGTAGGTATTCTTGTGTCAAATCTTAGAAGTCGAATTTGACCCACTTCCAGCTGTCGGATTTACTTGAAATTTGGTATACTTATGTAGGTTGGATGACAATGCAAGTACAGTCAACAAAAAGTACAGTCAGCGAAAAATCTTGTATTCAAAATGAAATTTTTGACAAAAAATTATTACTTTTTACTTTATTTAACGTAATTCAGACCGTTACTTGCAACTTCTTAAAATTAGAGTGGAAATAGATGCATTTAGAAAATACGGTCGGCCAAGAAAGTGGTCTGTACCAGTTTTGACAAAAGTTTCTGTGAGATCTATATATATAACGCTAAAGTTTACTTTTCTAACTTAGTGAAGTCACTAGTCACTGTCATCATATTATGTCAAGGGAAAATCGACCTCATGGTATCATGACGTGCAAATGAACTTCAACCGTGGGGTGGTGAACATATTTTTGGCCAACTGTACAAAATTATGTGTGAAATTATTTGATAAGCCGACTTTAAATAGTTTTATTCAATTTCAAATGAGTGCGTAAAAGATACACAAATAGCAATAAGTTTATTACGCAAATCCTCACCTCCCCTCGAAAAATATCAACTTTTTCTTAACAAAATCAGGTTGATGCCCTCCGTCGACCATAATATCCTTTAAGACAAGTTTACGTGATGGAAAATGTCGATAAAGCGAAGAACGCTTGCGAAGCAAATGACTTATTCACTCTTGTCTAGAAGATTGACAGGACCTGTTTAACGGTCATACATATATGTACTTATACTTACTATATATTTAAGTATAAGTACATATATTTTGCGGAGCGTTACTTTGCGGAGGTCCATATTAATTAATCCATATGAAACAATTACTTTGCTCACCCGCAAACAAAGCAAAGTAATTGTTTCAGTTCATTCTTGATTAGTTAGTACAAAAACTTTGTCTTTGTTTTTTACTAATCGGTCTAAAGGGGGCACCCGGTTTAGGCCGGAGCTGATGATGATTTATGACATGTCTATTTTATTTCATTAATCTGTTATGTCGTGCAAGTGCTACCTGGGACTGGGTCTGAGGGTTCTTGATGAGGGAGCCGCGGCGCGCCGACGGCCGCCGGTGCATGGACGGCGCCGTGAGCGACGCGCGCCGAGTCACGTCACCCGCTACCATGGTTGCTGCGACGCACTCTTACTCTGAACAAACAAAATTATACAATTGAAGTATACACGGAAAGAACATGACTGTCTAGGGTCGTACCCAGTAGTCAGCCAGGCACCGGTAGTAAAAAGCATGCAATGAAAGATAACTTACCACTCAGTTACAGATACTAGTATTTTATGCAACTGTATCGTAATAGGGGTCCTTAAGGCTGCGGCTCCACTGAGGCGGAGACAAGCGGAGCTGAGAGGAGACGTGTGGGGATCGACCAATCATATTACATGAAATCCACATCTCGTCTCCGTTCATGTAATATGATTGGTCGATCCCCACACGTCTCCTCTCGGCTCCGCTCGTCTCCGCCTCAGTGGAGCCGCAGCCTTAAACTCGAGTGTGGTTTCATGAAACAAGGCGTAGACGAGTTTCATAAAGGGTCACATGAATGTTTTAAGGCCTAATTACGTACAGCTGCATACAATATTTTATCTACATCCATATATTAAATCCTCTATCGTGCGTTTAAGAACCATTGAGAAATGACCTACATTAACGAGAACTAGGTATGTCTGCCCCACGACCTGCACCCGGTGCGCGCCCCAGGACCTGCGTGACGTGTACGCCGCGCTCCTCCTGCACCGGTACTGTAATGTAATGATGTATGAAATCTCATTACGATACAGATTTCTGTATTCATAATAGAATCTGCCGTGTTCATAATAGAATCCAATGTCGTAATGCTGGTCATTATCTATGGTTTTTGAACGCATAATGGAGGATTTACTATATGGGTGTAGATAAATATCATAATCGTTAGTTTGGATGCTTAAAGCAGAAAAGTAGATACTCAACGAACGTGTTGCATGATCGCAAATCTTTTCGCATCCATACCAACGATCACGATACTTATCGGTGCTACGCGACACGAGTAAGTTAGCAAGTAAGTATATGGAATTAAGAAACCGGCCAAGGGCGTGTCGAACACGCCCAAGGTAGGGTTCCGTAGCCATTACGAAAAAATCAAATAATATTTTTCTAAGGATTTCGTATGTGTACGGAATCATCCAAGTTTAGGTATGTTTTATACCTTAGGCTACTATTTACTCTTAAACTACAAATAATTTCCAAGCAATCGTAGCCGCTATAATTTTCCTAGTAAATTTGATATTTTTACTACCCTTCTGAATTTTTTCAAATTTTTCACCCAACAGTTTAGATTTTAGAGGGGGGGGGGGGACGGCCGATTTTAATGAAAATTTTCACTTTAAAGTTGAATATTTCGCAAACAGATCACTAAATAGAAAAATCATGTTAGCAACCCCGCAATGATTTTAAAAGACCTATCCAACGATACCCCACACTATAGGGTTAGCCGAGAAAAAAAAAATCACCCCCACTTTACGTCTATGGGAGGTACGCTAAAAAAATTTTTTTTACTTTTTTTTATTCAATCACTTTGTCGGCGTGACTGATATATATATATTGATGCCAAATTACAGCTTTCTAGTACTAACAGTCTCTGAGCTTAGCCGCGGACTGACAGACAGACAGACGGACAGACATGGCGAAACTATAAGGGTCCCTAGTTGACTACGGAACCCTAAAAAAAACAGTACCAGTAGGAGTTTTTAAAAGACATAGAAAAGTTGCCTTTGCGCTTCTTGTTAAATTTTATCAATAAAATTGTTCGCTCAGTTTTGGTGTTGAGTAGCTGAAACAGATTCGAGATAAGTATATTTCGATATAATGCTTTCGAGTAATCAGTTTTATTTCAAAAGCAAACATTCAAAATTAAACTTGTCATTTCAACAAATGAATCTTCATCTTCATAGAAGCGTTATATAAATATTGCTCTTTCACTTAATTTAAAGCCCTTAAATCGCAGGGCTGGCATTGTTGGCTGGTATTACTGGGGGATTACGACGCTGTCGTCCAAGCTAGCACAATGCAGCTCGCTTATCTACTGTAGAATACCCGTAGGACAGAAAGACAGCGTCACGGTACATCTATATATATAAAAATGAATCCCTATTTCCCTTGGTCACGGCATCACGCATGAACGGCTGGACCGATTTCACTAATTCTTTTTTTGTTGTGTTCGTCATTGTCAGGAGAAGGTTCTTATGAAAGAAAAAATTAAGAAAAACTACAACGGGGCGAAGCCGCGGGCAACAGCTAGTAATATATAAATATTGATAAGCAAACACAATTTTGCAATTTATTATGTTTTTTTTTAAATTATATTTAATTGGGTCTGGCAGACCCAAGAGGAGATGGCGGGATGACCTGACCACTTTTCAGCTAGATTGGCAGGTGCATGCCCAGGATAGGGAAGAATGTCAGATGAAAGGGGAGGCCTTTGCCCAGAAGTGGGACATATTATAGGCTGTATAAAAAATAAATATTTAATTTTATTTACCGCTACTACCCCTTGAACTACTTTCCTACTACGGCACGTGATACATGTATGTTGGTGTATAGACGTAGGTATCTTATGAACATTTATAACATTGAAAACATACTGAAGACATAGGTATTTAACGTAACTTTTGTGAAATCGTTAAGAGAACAACAGAACACATCAGCCTGAGTGGCACAACCTGGATGAGCGACTTGACATCATTTAATTTATTTAACTGAAAAGGTTATTCTTACTTAGTCAATGAAATATCCGTTAGCACGTACTTGATAACAGTAATATTATTTGAAGTAACTATAACATATGTATATGTAAATAACGTTGAAAAATCCCTGGAGCAGCGAACGTTTTTATTCAATTGTATTGTTTCAATGGGTTTAAATTTTG
Source organism: Archips crataeganus (assembly GCA_947859365.1). NCBI lineage: Eukaryota > Metazoa > Arthropoda > Insecta > Lepidoptera > Tortricidae > Archips > Archips crataeganus. The sequence goes on along the minus strand of OX402056.1, from coordinate 11,728,861 downwards.
GGTTATATGCATGTATGTTTTTGCCGACTGAGTAATAAATGTGAAAATACTAGGGGCGTTCAATAAAAAGTGAGAATGAGTATGTTATAAACAACTTTTTCTAAATGTCATTTTATTTTTCGACATAGTCACCTTTTAGCATAATACACTTAATATACCTTTTTTCTAAACTTAAAATTCCATTTTTAAAAAAGGTCTCATCTTGAGTACTTAAAAAATCTTGTACTGCAGCGACTACCGCGTCGTCGTCTTCAAATTTCTGGCCTCTCAGGTATTGTTTCAATCTCGGAAATAGGTAGAAATCACTGGGAGCGAGATCTGGTGAATACGGATGATGCTTAAGGATATCGAACCCAGCATCACGAATTGCAGCCATTGCAACGGCGGACTTGTGTGCCGGGGCATTGTCCTGGTGGAACAGCACAACTTTCGAGAGTTTACCTCGCCGTTTTTCGCGGATCTCATTGCGCAATGTTGCTATTTGTTTGGCGTATAATGTGCCCGTAATAGTGGCTCCATGCTCGAGATACTCAATCATTAATACCCCTTTACCATCCCAAAAAACAGAGCCCATGACCTTACCGGCAGATGGGCTCATCACTGACTGCAGTTTCGTTTCTGGGTCGTAATGATGGAGCCATGTTTCGTCCATTGTTATAAATCGCGCCAAAAAAAGTTCCCGGTCTTGCTGCATCAGGTTCAAAGCTTCTTGATGCGTGTCAGTAAGCTTTCTTGGTACCCAACGCGCAGATACCTTTTTCATACCCAAGCGTTCATGTAAAATATTATGCACGCTCCCCGTTGAAATCTTTACATTTTCAGCAATAAAACGAACCGTGACACGACGATCCGCCTCCGACTTTTCAACTTTTTTCACAATTTCTTCAGTTACTGCTGTAGTAGGGCGTCCGGAGCGGGGGTCGTCCATTGTCGATGTTCTTCCACGTCTAAATTCGGCGCACCAACGTGCGACTGTCGAATACGGAGGAGTATTAGACCCTAAAGTGTCCCGCAAATCCAAATTGACTTGGTCCGTAGAAAAATTTTTCAAACACAAGTATTTGTTAACTGCGCGCAGTTCAATTTTCTCCATTTTCGCTAACGTACTCAATAGCATTGCAAAGAAATTACCGTATATTTTTTTAAACAAAAGACAGTTAGTTTTTTTTTTCATAGCAATCAGCTAGATAGATTAGCTTTACCGGCCAGTATTTAATTTCGTAATATTAAAAGAGTTTGCATCTCATTCTCACTTTATATTGAACGCCCCTCGTATAAATTTTGCGTCAAAAATGTAACCTTTTCTGAAAGGAAAACATAGCGCAGAACAGGAAAATCGGTGTGATGGCATACCTATAGGCCAAGGTTCAGACTAACCAATCAGTTTGGGGTCGGCGGCGAAGTATCGCACGAACAGGGTAGTTTTATTAAAGGCATTGGAAGCAGCTGAATAAGACATCGTGCTCATTTGCCCCTGCGGCTGAATGAGGCATGTATTAGGAAGACGCAAACAAAGTTACACAAATAATGTGTAAGGAAAATAAGTAAACCTACTTAACCCCTCGTATGTTCAGACTTGGATCCGTGCCAAATTAAAGACATTCTTTTTGTATCTTTAAAATTGGCTTTATAATAAACAGTTGAGATTAGAATGCACGTTTTTTTCACTTGCCATATACTTACGAGGTGTTAAGAGCCACATGAAACCAAAGCTAGCAAGATAGCTTCTTGGATGTATCTACCTACGGTTTGTATAAAGTTATTCGTAACGTTATATGACAAATTGTATAGAGTAAAATGTAACTATAAGGGTAAAGCCAGACGAGCGTAATTTTATGAGTCGTGAGCGGCGTAATTTCGGTCACGTAATTTCAGCTACATTCAGTTTCATACAAAACTCCTTTTTCGTTCACACAACGACGCAAAATGAGTATTATAGAAATAGAACTTTTATATGAAACCAAAATTACGCGACCGAAATTACGCGACTCACAACTCAAAAAATTACGCTGGTTCCCGTTTCTGTGGAATGATGATCTGTCAAATATTTTTGTAAACACACTAGAAATTTCTGAGGAATGTCCACCACAAATTGTGGATTGTGGATTGTGGATTGTGGATTATGGATTGTGGATTGTGGATTGTGGATTGTGGATTGTGGATGGATGGATGGACGGACGGACGGACGGACGGACGGACGGATGGATGGATGGATGGATGGATGGATGGATGGATGGATGGATGGATGGAAATAAAAAATTAAGAAAATATCGAGTGACGAAAGTGATTTCACTCCGGATTCCATTAAATTAGGCGCCTAGAAATTAGGGCCACTTGCACAGTTCAGGGTTAAAAAAGGAAATCGGTAACCCTGGGTTAAGAATGACAGTTCCATTCATTTTAACACTTGTTAATCCTAACAGTCAGCAGCAGTTAACTCGGAGTTAAGTAGCTAACCCAGGTCCGCGCAAGCCGGCCTTAGGCATTGTTAATAATCTAATTCCAGAGAAGTCAAAGGAAAAATACTTAAAAGCTTACGACGATTTCGACAAATGGAAAACTGCGAAAGGCGCAAAATCTGTGTCGGAATCAGTGCTTCTGGGTCTATTTCGAGTATTTTTCTAGTAGCCTTGGTTTTTATTGTCTCGCAAAAGGTGAGAAAAGTAGAGTATACTCCTCGGGGATAAAACTGATTTTGCCTTGGGCGCGCTTAAATCCTTCACTAATCTCAGGACTCCATCTTAATTCCCTCGCTTCGCTCGGGAATCAACTAAAGACCCCCTCGCTACGCTCGGGAGTTAAACCTGGAGTCCCTCGTTTCGTTCAGAATTCAATATCGCGCCCGTGACATAATGCAGTGCTTTATCCCCTTGGTGTACAATCTACTATTACTTATCGTAAGTAACATTTAAGCTACTTTAACGACTTCAGCAATCAACAGACACGTGTTGAAGTTGAACTTTGACCCATTAAGGTGCGTAAATAACTTTTTCTCGCAACGCCGCCGGGTCGTTCCTATAAAAATGCATGACTTTGATTGTGAATTACGATGAGCAGGATCGTACACGTCGCAATTTAATGGAAGTGGATCCCTCGGGAGCCCTGGTGCGGCGTCGCAAATAGAAAGTGCAGCGATGTAAATGTCGCGCCGTGCCGCGGAGCCGGTGACCGCCCGGACGCGGTTATTTTTACACGACACCGTGGTCGACCTAAAAATGCTCCCGACACAGATTTATTATGATTCCTGATAGACATCCTATAAATAAATAATGTGCGGTAATTTTGTTTACGACTCAAGATATTTTGGCGGCCGTTTCCTACGCGATTTCGCGATAAAAACATTTTGGGTGTGTATATGTGAGTTCTTTAATACATTTTAATGACACCTATATCCTTAGATCATTATCTGTCTAATTTGAATGAAGAACTAGCTGATACCTATTTAGCTGATGTTACCGAAGTTATTACGAAACTGCCTAGTATCTTTAGCACAGAACATGTACTATTCTATTTTTTCATTTCAAAATTCAGTTTACCTACTCTCATGGAAAAAATACTGAAATAGAACAAAAATGTTTACTTCTACGAGTTTTCTTTGTAGGAAAAATAGTATGACGTCAGTAAAACGGTGCCTGCATTTTCTGTTGCATTAGTAAGCGTTTTCTAAGTTTAGCTCTAAACGCAGGTTTGTTGGTCAATAGTTAGAAACCTGATTCAATTAAAACAAGCAGTAGCGATTGAAGCCAGCATTATTTCGTACTAGTTTTACCAAGGACGTCGACTTTGTGGAAGTTCATTGACGTTCGGAGACTATCGTCATTGTGGTATTAATTTGTGTAATTTCGAGACAAAAACAAAGTCTGTTTTGTACCCTGATGCTTTTTATATTTTATTTTGCTTCAAGGCATTAATAGATTAACTGTCTAACCGTATCAATGATGCTCTCAGTTCTCGAGATACTTTTATATATTGAATTAATAATGATACTGAAACAATTACTTAGCTGTTTGTATTTTTTTTTTAAATTTAAAGATGGAGGAGCTTGTAATTCGTATTCGTCATTGTTATTTTCGAAACGATTTTATTAATAGGTTAGGTTTATTTTTTTTATTTTACAGAAAATCTCCAAGAAGAAGTTAAATTTTAATTGAAAAACATTATTTTCTTTATTTTGTAGGTTAAACTCTTAACTGTAGGTTAAAAGGTGATTTTAAGTAGAGAGTTTATTGCACAATGTTCGACATCAATATAATTCATAGAATACTTGCGAGTGACGCTATCCTTAGTAATTTTAGACCACGTATATTTCTACGTAACGTTGCTTTTAGAATATTAAATTATCCTGTTTACAATCAATTTTCGTTATTAAATCAAACAAAAAATATTTTAGCTTCATGAAGTTGGGGCCTCGAATAAATTGTTGAAAGTAGTTAAAGTAATTTATCTTCCTAGCTAAAGATAAAACGTTAAAATGTTAGTAAGTCGCGTTGGGATCACAAGTTATAAATCAAAGGATGAATGTTTTAATGCGGCTCTAACCTAAATAGCTTACACATTTATTATGTTACGACTTAAGAGTAGTAGGTATGAGCTTTGTTATAGTATTTTATGCAACGGTTGTATAAGTGTGATCTTAAAAGGCGAGTGACGTGAGTTACGATATGAACGAAGTGAATATCGAAATGAAAGACGGCTCGAGCCCTTTTTTTAACACGCTTTTATTAGGTCGACCTGTACCTATGTAACTAAGTATGTAAGTATTTGAACATGATTTTGACCCACTTCCCGGATTCCGATTGAGCTGAAATTTTGCACGTATGTGTAAATTGGATGACAATGCAATATTATGGTAACATGGAGCTGGATGGTGGCAATAGGAACTCTGTAATAAAATGACACAACCCCGTCGAGTTTGGGCTCGTTTGATTCGTCTTGACGAGCACTTTGATCCCAGATGGTAACCAGGGTCTGATGATGGAGCTGGAAGTTGGCCAAAGGCACTCCACAATAAAACGGCACAACCCCGTCGAGTTTGGGCTCGTTTGATTCGTCTTGACGAGCACTTTGATCCCAGATGTTAGGGGGTTGGGGGTTGGGGGATTGGAGGGGTTGGAGGATGAGGGGGTGAAGATAGATACAGAGAGTTACGTTTGGTATATTACTGTAGAGCAGTGCGCGCGCACCAAAGACAAAGTATAAGATGGACCGATTCTATTTAAGACGAACAAAAAACCATCATGTGTCTCTTTTTAGCACATGAAAATCATGCCATGTATAAATGTTAAAAATATTTCGTTATCAAAGACCAAAAAGTATAAAATAAATTAATAGTTTAAAAAACACTAGAAAAACACGCTTTTATAAATGCACGTAAAAACAAAAAATAAATTATGGATCGTTCAAGTTGTCTCTATTTCTGGGCTGAAGTGTAAACTATGTGCTTTTAATTATAATATTTGATTGTAAAAGCGTGGGGCGCTGGAACAAAAAAGACGTTCTTGTTAACAAATACTAATACTAACTTCCTGGCGGAAGCTGCATGAGGTCGCACAAGAGCATAACGTTTATGCCGCCAAAGGGTTACCAAATGGAACCAAAGATATCTCGTCCACGAACAAGAACTCTACACTTTGCCACTGTTGACCTTTGAGTATTTAGACTGAAAGGAGATGTTATCGCCCGTAGGTTGCTAAACAATTTTTCTGTCAAAACTCGCGGGGGGAGGGGGGGGGCAATGCACTCACACACAAGCAATTTAACTACAAATGAAAACAGAGCAATGTTTGTACACACGCACACAAACCGAATTCGTCAACACAACAGTGATCGCAGTGTTTTTCAATGTGTCTACATTGAAAAACATCTCGTCTATACATGTCACACGTACATCACACATAGACAACTATCTAGGAGCAGCTAGAGTTAGGGCCATGTCGATAAGAATGTCGATAAGCATTCACTCGTTCATACATTCAGTCGTTCAAATAATCCCTAAGCTGTTAATAGAAAATTCGTTTTCTAAATAAATGTGATTGCTCATAAGGTTTAAAAGTGGAGGATTTATTAAAATATGTACATATAGCAAGTAATATTAATGTCAGATGTGCCAAATGTCTCTTTTACTTTGTAATCTATATATATAAAAGAAGAAACTGACTGACTGACTGACATATCAACGCACAGCCCAAACCACTGGGCCTAGAGATTCCAAATTTGGCATGTATGTTCCTTATAAGGTCTAGGGGTGCACTAAGAAAGGATTTTTCAAAATTCACTCCTTGAGGGGGTGAAACGGGGGTCCAAAGTTTGTATGGGGAAACAAGATTAGTTCGACTATTTTATTCGAAACTTCACAGAAGTACTCCGAATAATAAATGAGTAAACACGTGTTTCAGGTTTTTTGAGAATTCAACCCCTAAAAGGGGGGAAAGGGGTAACAAAGTCTGAAAATCAACATGGGTGTTTTTTCTATGGTTTATCGGGTCGCTGGTTATGAAAACAACAACGGTTTTAAAATCCGACGTGGCAGACGTAAAATACCATCTCCCTGGATGGGGTGCGATGGGGTTGAAATATCTAAATAAACTAAATGACTGTTGATATATCAACGCACAGTCCAAACCACTGGACCTAGAGACTTAAAATTTTGCACATAGACCCCTTATACAATGTAGGCATCCACTAAGGAAGAATTTTTGGGAATTCCCACGGAAAAGGGAAAAAACGGGATTTATATATTCGATTCCGAGTGACCCTATCTCAGTAACTATAATAACTAGACTCTTCAAATTTGATACACAAGTAGGTATTTATTTAAAACATTAATTTCAGGATTTTTCAAAATTCCCACGGGATAAGGAATAAACGGGATTTATATATTCAGTTCAACGGGATCCTATGAACTATAATTACTAGACTCTTCAAATTTGGCATAGAAGTAGGTAATTATAATAGTAAAAAGCAGGTTTAAGGATTTTTGGAAATTCCCACGGGATAAGGAAAAAACGGGATTTTTCGTTTTACTGGTCGTAGAAAGCCAAAATTCGGCATGTAGGTTGCTTGGGGAGTGTAGATGAGCATTGAGAGAGGACTTTCCCAAATTCCCACGGGAACGGGAAAAATCGGGATTTTTCGTTTTACTGGTCGTAGAAAGCTGAAATTCGGCATGTAGGTCGTTTGGGGAGTGTAGAGGAGCATTGAGAGAGGACTTTCCAAAATTCCTACGGGAACGGGAAAACGGGATTTTTCGTTTTACTGGTCATAGAAAGCTGAAATTTGGCAAGTGGGTTTCTTGCGGAGTGTAGAGCTGGATTGAGAGAGGACTTTCCAAAATTCCTACGGGAACGGAAAAAAACAGGATTTTTCGTTTTACTGGTCGTAGAAAGCTGAAATTCGGCATGTAGGTTGCTTGGAAAGTGAAGAGGAGCATTGAGAGAGGACTTTCCCAAATTCCAACGGGAACGGGAAAAAACGGGATTTTTCGTTTTACTGGTCGTAGAAAGCTGAAATTCGGCATGTAGGTTGTTTGGGGAGTGCAGAGGAGCATTAATAAAACATTTCCCGAAATTCTTACGGGAGCGGGAAAAAACGGGATTTTGCGTTTTACTGGTTGTAGAAGTTAAGTATGAAGTATCTTTTTCTATTTATTTTTTTATTTTCTTCAACTTCATTTTTTTTTATATTACTTTTACGGTTATCCCGTGAAACCATATATTTCAAACTAAATACAAACTGAAATATAGATGCACAGAAAAAACCCCAGAAAAAAGACCAATGCTGGGAATCGAACCCAGGTCCTCAGCGTTCCGCGTTCTTAACCAGACCAGTGATGGTGTAGGGGTAAGCACGCAGCACGGAACGCTGAGGACCTGGGTTCGATTCCCAGCATTGGTCTTTTTTCTGGGGTTTTTTCTGTGCATCTATATTTCAGTTTGTATTTAGTTTGAAATATATGGTTGTAGAAAGCTAAAATTTCAAAATTCATAAGTTTATACTGTAAATAGGCCGCAAAGGGCACTTTAACCGACTTCTAAAATAGGAGGAGGTTATGCATTCCACTTTATGTATTTTTTATGTAGGTATGTTCACCGATTTCTCGGTCAATTGTGGACCTGCTTGCTTGCTTGCCTGTATGCTTGCTTGCTTGATATCTTGGTTCTTTGGAATACTCATAGTACACGCGAGCGAAGCCGCGGGCAATAGCTAGTTTTCTATAAATAGAATAGACACATCACTATGGTTAACATTTTGTTGAGAAGGTACCTAGACAAATTTTAATAGACTAATAATAAAGTACGTAATAGGTACTAATTTTATCTTTCAGATTCAGCAGGAAGTTGAAAAAATTACAATGATGGTTTTATCACCGTTGAATTTAGGTACCCGTAAACACTGCAACACACGTTCTCGTGACGCCGCCATTATTAAAGAAAATATTATAATATGTACCTTGTTACTTTGTACCGAGCGCTTATAGCCACGTTACGGAATCGAAACGGGGGCGAATAGAGCGGGCGGCGCGTCACAGCACTCACTCAACCAGCGACCGAACTGCTCGGCGTGCGGCGTGGAACTGCGTAGTTTTGTCTGGCGAAGATTGGTTAGCGGCCGCGGCCGTGTAAGAGGCTTGGCTGTGTGCGTGCGTCGATTCGGGTGCTCTAGTATGAAGTCGAATCACTGCCTGTTACTTGTATTGAATCAATAAAAAGTATTTGTTAATACTTTCACGTCAATTTTTTTAACGAGTTCGATACTTTAAACATACATTTATTACTAACCATACATTTCCATTTTATTAGTAACCTTTAAAATATGAAACCATGATAAGACAAATCATTCACTAATTCATTCACTCAATAGTTTATCGATTTTGGAAATATGTGTGTCCTGTCCCCTCTCTAGTCGATTCTAGACCGGTTATCGGTGTGGCCAATTATTTGGTAAGTAAAAATAGCCAATATTACTAGTGGTCGGTAAAATGCCACTTAAATAAAAAAAATAGCTAAATCTATTTAGAAAAATAAAAAAGAGAACTAAGCTTCGTCCATAGTTAAATAAAAATAGCAATTAAAATAGTAACGATTCTTAGAATTACTGTCTGTTTATCTGTGCGTTTGTTCGTGGTAATCTCCGAAGCGGCTTAAGCTATAAGGATGTGGTTTTCACTTATTTGTTAATCTCATTAGTCGTGGGGGGGGGGGGGGGGAAGGGAGTGGGGGGAGGAGGTGCGGGGGTTTCAAAGCGGGGGGATGAAAATTTCTTTGATTTTGCCGTTGGATGCACCGTTTTCAAGATATTTGACAAAACACCGGTTCTCGTCCGATCAGCGAGGTTAAGCAACGTCGGGCGCGGGGACGGGTGACCGCCTGGTTTCATTTTTGTTTTTTGAATGTTTTGTTATGACGTTGTCACGTTAAACTATCGTCCGTAAGCCGCCTTAACAGACAACCGGTTTTTATTTAATAATTTTCTGGCCAATAGTTTTTTGCCAAACCACTTGATATATATTTTTTACTGTATTAAATTTGATATAAAATTATTTTAAGCTGTTAAACAGATGGGTGGATGGTAGCTTCTTCTTTATTATTATTATTTATTTATTTAAGGTTTACCAACAATTGTACATAATTGTAATTGTATTAGGTACATCAGAAATTGTTGCTTGTCTAAACATGTTGAGCTGAGTGTCACAATCACTTATATCTTATAGGTATAACCGCATACAAAACAAAACTGAGCTAGGTCTCGTACCGATCTTAGATTATTAGACCAGGCGCCGACTGCACTTTTTTGTCGCTTCGTTCGAGTCGAGTCCTATAGAATTGTTAGGAATTTTTAATTGAGAGATGAAAACTTGTTTTTTGTGTTGATGACAGCAGCGGTGGCATTTTGAATGGTGAGCGCGCTTTCATATAATTCCAGCACAAAAATCAATAGCAATCAAACGAGGTGATAAAAAGTAGCAGTCAGTGCCTGGCCTTAAAATCTACATGGATGAAGGCAATCAAACAATGTAATGAATGTATAAGATCAATCAAAATAATTTATATTTTACCTCGTTAATAATTAATTGATTTATAAAAATTATAAATGGCCAATGTGGCTATTTTTACAAAAAGCTGGCCACACTGACTGACATTAATATTATTATAAACTTCACGTATTTTTACTATTAATCAACAATAATTACGTTACGAAATACTTCCAGATAAAAAGTTACGTTGTCTTTTTGTAGACTCGACGTGTCAGACATTTTTTCACGCCCGAATTCTTTGCATTTAGGTAGTCATTTTTGTGGGAGCTCATTCACTGACGCGTGCCGTTTTGAAATGTCACGAGAGGCGAGCGAAACAGTTTTGTATAACGGTTATACCCGGCGGGTTCATACCTTTGGCAGAGGGGAAATGCGCTTCAAGGCGCCTCCCTTCAGTCTAAATACTCAAAGGTCTATGGCAAACTTTGTTTTTAATTCACGTTTGATATTAAAAAATACATTTTTTTTATGTTGGCAGTAAAAAAATATCTCGGAAAGTTATATTTTTAACTAGCTTTTGCCCGCGACTCCGTCCGCGTAGAATTAGTAATTTGGGCAGCTTATTTTTTATCCAATTTGCTTTTTCATCAATTACGGCTCTCCTTAGTTCCTCGATATAAAAAAAAATCTGGATATAGAAAAGGGTAAATTAATTTTAAAAAGGTCTTATTTACCCACAAAACAATTGGGATCCCTTCAGTTAAAGAATATATCCTTACAGATTTTTTCTGTTAGTTATTGTGTGGGACGATGTATAGGCACAATTACAGCACACGTCACTCATGTTTTTTATACGTTTCTACAAACTCACACCAAAACAATACCATCACACAAATGTGACGGTTTCAGAACAAGCGTTTTCGTTCTATATTTCTTCTTTAAATGTTCACTCAAAGATAAACGAGAATGATTCCGGTCTAACTTTTGCAAAGAGGCAACCACTTACTGTTTCATTTATTTGTAGATACTTTTCCAATATCACTTATAAACTTTTTGGTCCATCCTATTTCTAGCGAATAAAAAGATGGACCCCTTTTCATGTTTGTTGTCAGTGAGCAAATTTCCGGGTTATTCCATTTGTATTCATGTCCTCCGGAACAAGCGGTGGCATTATATTGACGTAATGCGGGTTTCACGAGTGAGTGCATCATTCAAACCAGCGCCAAAGTCCGGGCCCTTGAAGAAAGGATGTGATCCATCTATGTCACTCCTTTTTGTTCAACCTCAACGGCGCTCGGGTTTTTGTTGTTTGCAGATTCATTGCAGTTATTTGTCTTAAAATGACATCTGGTTCTTTTGAATAATTGTATCAAGGTTTTACCGACCGATTGGTCATTTCAGTAGTAAAAATTACGTAAGTTTAAGTGATGAAGTGACGTTTATGATATTATTTTTATAATTAAATTGGCAAAAAATACATTTATAAAATATTCACTAAATGTGTATGTGTGTGTGTAAGTGTGTGCGTGTTCCTCTAGAAGTCATAATCGTTATCGACAGGTATAACACGAAGTAATGATTTTGACTACGTAAATTAAAAATTAAAGATATCGATAGGCGTCGAAAATGTGAGAGAAAGCTTCTGGTACATGAAGACGTCAATGAATAACTACCTTCCTTTGTGATCCAAAGCATAACCTCGTTGGCATTGTATCCCTCCCATCCTAACTTGGTCATTAACTGTAGTTTGAAAGCCCAAGCAAGGACTGCCAGCCAACGGGCAATGGAGCGCAGTATTTAAGTGTTTTGGTTCCATCCAATTTTTTTTAAATAAATTGTGTTCTAAAACCTCTGCACCTTAAATTTAAACCATTTTAAGTTCAACTTACGCCTACTAAAACTCGTATTTATTTGAATCCTCCCTAAAATTCGTTTCATTGAGATAATATTTTATAAAAAAGCCAAATTTAGTTGTGAATTCTGTAGAAGTTTTTACTCCATTCATAATTAGCTCATTAACCTTTAATAATATTCAGGTTTAAAGCCAATCCCACTTTTAAACCGATTTCAAAAAAAGGAGGTTATTGTGTGATCGACTGTATGTATGTTTTTTTACACGCTACACTTGACATGTTATATAATATTTTGTTTAAGTATCTAAATTTCAGTTTAGGTTAAAAGTTCAAATCGATACTTAGCTTAAAATATTACCATACGTGGAAGAAGAATATAACTTTTTATGGCTTACGTCTTTCTATCACGTGTGGTGAGATTTAAGTACAGGTTTTGTTGTGAACTGGTAAAAGCAATCGTCAACTGAAACGGGAAGAAATGCATTGGATAGCCTTCTGATTTCAGGCACTGAACGAAGGAAAGCTGATAATACAGTTTAGTTTTTTGACGTGATAACGTCTAATAAATCGATGAACGCTGGCTGCATACACGAAAAAGGATGACGCAATGTAACGTTACATGTAGAGAGGTACATGGTACGTACAGAGAAGCGAAGGCCAGTACAATGCGAGGTGCGGGGGGCGAGGGGGAGGTGCGGCGGTATTAAAGGGGATTTCATTTTTGTTTCTTGAATGTTTTTTTATAGGGGTGGGGGGGGGGGGGGGCGGATGCACCGTTTTCAAGATGTTTGACAAAACACCGGTTCTCGTTCGATCACCGAGGTTAAAGCAACGTCGGGCGCGGTCAGTACTTGGATGGGTGACCGCCTGGTTTCATTTTTGTTTTTTGAATGTTTTGTTATGACGGTGTCACGTTAAACTATCGTCCGTAAACCGACTTTACAGACAACTGGTTTTTATTTCATTATTTTAAAGGTTCAAAACAAAGTTAGTTACTAGACCTAAATTTTAGTTACTTGTGATTTATCCCAAGGCGTTTCTCGGCCTCGTCTATGGCGGCCCACGCTGCTTGTTAGCTCTGCCAATGTTGAAGTTGCCTTGTAAAGTAATTACAGTATAACGGGCAAACCTTTCTGATTTTCTCAACTCCTTAGTACCTGAACGTTATGAAAAAGTCACGGAAGGAAATTACCGTAATTTCAGTTAACATGCTATTTTCGCTAGCAGTGAATGTTGAGAGAGGTGGATGTATTGTTTTTAAACATTTTAAAATTTCATATAATAACCCTCGTTTAATAATTGTAAAATTAACAGTCGTAAGTCTAGTTGTTATCCATCCTGGCTACGAAGTTAAAGTTTGTGGGCTGGAATCCTGCTAAATGAAATAATGATGAAAAGTAAATTTCCAAATTGATGTTATTTTTTTTTATTAAGTAAGCTATTGCCCGCAATTTCACTTACGATTAAAAGTAACGATTGCAATACAACAGTTAATATAATATCGTTAACCAATAATAACTCTAGATAAAACTCTTATAAAAAAATTACAAAATGCGTGTCAGGCCAGATCAACTTTGTAATAATTAAAAAAAGGATTTGAACGAATCGAGAACCTCCTCCTTTTTTTGAAGTCGGTTCAAAACTTAAATTCATTTTATTCCGTATCCCGCGGTATTTTCGAAAAATCTCTTCTTACTGCTTCTTGACCCTCAAGGAAAATACATTTCTCAAATATCCATAGCTGGGCATTAACTCGTTAATCGTTAATTAACGAAGTTAACATTTCAAGTAACGGATTAACTTTTAAGTGAACTTTAAAAACTGTTAACTTCCGTTAAACTTCATCAAGTCCGTTAATCGTTACTCCAGAGCCTACTATTTACCAAAAAGACCGCACTAGTTATGTCTTGCCGGCATACTTGTGAGTGAAAAAACTGCGAAGAAATTCGATTCATGTGGCTCGCTTGATCGTTTCATTACTTAGCGCCGGCGCTTAGAGTGACGAGTGTGTAAGTGACAAACCTGAACCAACAGTTTTTATAAGTAGATTAGCTTTTTCCCGCGACTTCGTCCGCGCAGAATTCCTATTTGTTGTAAAACTTCTTCATCTCTTTCAATGAATAAAACAAAAATCTGGCTACGGCAACATACAATCATCTATCATTATCATCATCATCATTGGTATCAGTTAGTGAATATTATATAAATCGCAGTTATTCCCTATCCCGTGGGCATTTCAGCAAATGTCATTATTTTATGAAAGTTTTCAGTCTTCTAAGGCCAAGGGAAACCACAATTTTTTATCAGATGTTTACGGATTAACGATTAACGTTAACTTGCGTTAAATCTTCCGGAATATAACGCCTTAACGTTTAACGAAGTTAACATTTGTAGTGCCGGACTATTTGATTAACGGCAGTCTGGCGCAAGTTCCCTTATAAAAAACGTTGTATGAAACGTACGCTAGCTTCTATGGCGGGTATATCTATCTTGCTCTAACAGCATCATCCCTTTCTCACTCCGTCATTGTCAGTCATTATTTATGTTTGTTGAATCGTGCAGTTTTTGTGTTTATATATTTCGTTAAAATTAACTAATTTAACGTAACAGTTACGATCATAACTTGGTTAGAGCCCGTGTCTGAGATGTGAAGCAAATATGCACTACAAAACGTGTGAGATTTGTGGTATGAAGGCCGGTCGTGTTGGCGGTCAAAAACGAACATTTATGGCTAAACTAGCTTTTGCCCGCGGCTTCGCTCGCGTGTACTATGAGTATTCCAAAGAACCAAGATATCAAGCAAGCAAGCATACCGGCAAGCAAGCAAGCAGGTCCACAATTGACCGAGAAATCGGTGAACATACCTACATAAAAAAATTCATAAAGTGGAATGCATAACCTCCTCCTTTTTTAGAATTCGGTTAAAGGGCCCTTTGCGGCCTACTTACAGTATAAACTTATGAATTTTGAAATTTTAGCTTTCTACAACCAGTAAAACGCAAAATCCCGTTTTTTCCCGTTCCCGTAAGAATTTCGGGAAATGTTTTCTTAATGCTCCCCTACACTCCCCAAGGAACCCACTTGCCAAATTTCAGCTTTCTATAACCAGTAAAACGAATTAGCCCGTTTTTCCCGTTCCCGTGGGAATTTTGGAAAGTCCTCTCTCAATGCTCCTCTACACTCTCCAAGCAACCTACATACCGAATTTCAGCTTTCTACGACCAGTAAAACGAAAAATCCCGTTTTTTGCTTATCCCATGGGAATTTATAATTACCTACATCTATGCCAAATTTGAAGAGTCTAGTAATAATAGTTCATAGGATCCCGTTGAACTGAATATATAAATCCCGTTTTTTCCTTATAATAATAATAATAATTTAATAATAATAATAATAATTTATTTCCAAAAACATACATCAGCAAAATACAAAGGAATATCTGGCAGACCCCAAACTAGGCAGAGCCTGTATCTTGGGGCCTTGGAGTGCACTATACATATAGTTTACTTAGAAAGCTTACTAGAGAGAAAATAAATATAAAAATAAAATAAAATAAAAAGAACAATGAAGCAAAAAATGATAAAAAACAACAACTAAATTACTTATCCCGTGGGAATTCTGAAAAATCCTGAAATTAATGTTTTAAATAATGTAATACCTACTTGTGTATCAAATTTGAAGAGTCTAGTTATTATAGTTACTGAGATAGGGTCACTCGCAATCGAATACATAAATCCCGTTTTTTCCCTTTCCCGTGGGAATTCCCAAAAATCCCTCCTTAGTGGATGCCTACATTGTATAAGGTATCTATGTGCAAAATTTGAAGTCTCTAGGTCCAGTAGTTTGGGCTGTGCGTTGATATATCAACAGTCATTTAGTTTATTTAGATATTTCAACCCCATCGCACCCCATCCAGGGAGATGGTATTTTACGTCTGCCACGTCGGATTTTAAAACCGTTGTTGTTTTCATAACCAGCGACCCGATAAACCATAGAAACAACACCCATGTTGATTTTCAGACTTTGTTACCCCTTTCCCCCCTTTTAGGGGTTGAATTCTCAAAAAACCTGAAACACGTGTTAACTCATTTATCATTAGGAGTATTTCTGTGAAGTTTCGAATAAAATAGTCGAACTAATCTTGTTTCCCCATACAAACTTTGAACCCCCTTTTTACCCCCTTAGGGAGTGAATTTTGAAAAATCCTTTCTTAGTGCACCCCTAGACCTTATAAGGAACATACATGCCAAATTTGGAATCTCTAGGCCCAGTGGTTTGGGCTGTGCGTTGATATGTCAGTCAGTCAGTCAGTCAGTCAGTCAGTCAGTTTCTTCTTTTATATATTAAGATTTCCATTGGATGAAGATAGGTAAGTTCAAAAATCTATTTGTTTTTCTACATAAGATACATAACGCATGTTTCTTAAAGAAAATCTAGAATAAAACAATATTATTGTAAAAGATAGTGCGGTACCCAGATAATATCGATATTTTTTTCTGACCAGTTCTTAGATCCATGTTATTGAAAAATGTATTGGTTTTTCTTGCCATATATAAATAGAAAGAGACGAGCAAAAACAAGCAATTGACAAAAATAACCAGAGTATTAATAATAGTAGGTTTCTATTAATATTGAAAAAAATTACTCCTTACCAAGTGGTGGTGGTCACTAATCAGCTGGTGCTCCTCCAGATAACCTAAGAGCTGGCGGTTAATAATCGATTCCATTACCTTGGAGAGCAAAGAGGTGATAGCTATCGGTCTGCAGTTGTAGTAAATAAGTAGTAAATATTATTTTAAAAGATTAAATAAAATTAATAAAAAAGAAAACTCTTGTTATTATTTATTACAATCATACTTTTCGTAACTTCTAATTTTCCTGTTAAAACGGTTTTAACAGAATAAAATAGTTGTTACGAAAAGTATTACGATCGTTTAATAATTGAAAAGCAACGCAATTTTTTTTTCAAATTATCGATGTCGATAAAAATGTCTAACAGTGTGTTCAGCACATCCCTTTTTGTTGCTCATGTTGGCAGCAGTACCGTCCACAGCTGCTGTCAGCAAGCTGTCATAATTTCTGTCCTGTTGGTACGGATTCTAGCCTACGTTTCATACTACTGAAAATGTCAAGTCAATATATGGCACTCCCGTCTCTTAAAACGTAGTGATTATATTCTCTTTGATTAACGGTACCCAGCTATGCAAATATCAATCTGTATCAGCTAGCTAGTTAGTAAGTGTGTATTAAAAAAAATCTCTATCCCACGGGAACATACAGTGAGTTACCGGTGGACATTTATTAAAACTGCTAATAATGTGAACCGTTAGTAAACCATAATAATGTGAATTAACTGCACAATTAATTTTCCAAAATCCGCACGTTAAATGTAGTGGGTGTAGTGTACCTACTACGTAATTGGTATAAGGCATGTTGTGGTACGGGCGTATAAAACCGAGACAACTATCACAAAATTATCGTTGTCCTTATTATTGCGTTCATGTATGGGGAGGTTTTAATAAATTAATTAAAGAGTCAAATCGACGACAACCACACAATGTTCAATTGATAGATAACAGCGGTGCTTCAGTAAGTTCGTAAAATAGGGAATCGCCCCTGGTCAGACTGAAAGGGCCATGAACAGGATCTTGCCTGTGCAGGTTGAAGAATAGATACTCGAGCACTTTAGACAGATCCCACTGTCAAGTACTGTAACCGTGACAAAACTGCGCATACGATTTTAAAAAGGAATAGAAAACATATGTTCTACTTTTCTAAGGTGCAATTATTAATGTGCCAATAAAACGCTGTTGCTGCGATTAGTTTTTACAAAAGTGTGAAGAGGAAAATCACTTACTACAAAAAATAATACGGGCTGACGAAAGTGCTTTTCCTCGTGTTTATTCAATTGGTAATAAAGTGTTTATCAATTTAAGAAGTGAGTCTAATTTGCCATAGCTAGTTGTTTGTTTAAATAACAAAGTATGAAGGGTTGTTATTTACACTTACTTGTCAATTTACTATAACACTTACATTGCTGGCAATTTACCTAAATTTCGTTAGAAAGTTAATAAAGTCTTAATTTTAGTTTATTAATTACATAAAGGTCATAGTTAAGTCAAAGAACTATGTACAATACTTTACTCAATTTTAATAAACGCCCGCATGACGGAAACAGACGTATAAGAAACTCTACCTGGTTCACTCTATGACCTTTAATGAATAACGTTGTTTGAGTCAGTTAGTATAACCCTTAGTTAGTTAGTAGTTCATTAGTTAGTATTATCCTTTTTATTTCCTTATCCCGTGGGAATTTTGGAAAATTCTGAAAACACTTTGCAGCTATTATAATTTATAACTGCCTAGTTGAACGATAAATTTCGCACTGGGCTTAAAAATGAATTCGATCAATTAATAGGCAATGTTATTATTTACCCGTTTTCAGACAAAATGATCTCAAAAACATTCCATGCATATTAGAAACACCATAAAATCTCTCGCAAGGTTTTCTTGGCTGAAACATCGGTCGTATAAATCGATACTAATTTTATCAACGTTCCTAAATAAACCAGTTTGATGGGTTTCCGTTTATATGTAGGTACTTTACGTACATGTTTTGACTGAGTGTCGAATAAATTTTGTTTGAGTTATGAGGAATTACTTGCGCTTCACGTCGTTAATTACACCCAAACCATATATTTTTGAGCACCTTGTTAGATTAAGTAGATATCAACTAAATATCTACTAATGTATTATTGATCTCGAAAGAGTGTGTAGCAATTCAGATGTTAAAAAAAGTAAAAAAAAAACATACAGTCAAACATAGAACCTCCTCCTTTTTTTGAAGTAGGTTAAAAATACGTACAGTCAACCAATTTGATTCATTTTGATTAGAACTTTGCTATCGTGAAATTTACTTTACAAAAATAAAATTATTTACCTACTTTATTATCCATACGTTACACGGCAGGAATAAGCCTAGGTGCATTACTCTATTCTGAGGTGCGTTAGAGTCTACTTTATCAAACATTTATAAAAATCTGCACTCAATAAATCAAACCTTAACAAGTTGTTTTCTGTTTTCAGACCCCAAGAACAAATATTGATGTTTATAATAATGTTTCACATTAAAACTTTCAAACTGAGGATATGTGGGTACGCGAGTTATTTTTATTTGGATTCGATTTACTTGTCGCTTTGCTGCTGCGATGTTTGCACTAGCAAATATAAAATATTTTTTTCCCGTAAAAACAGATGTTCAACTAATTTCTATGTTTATGAAAATTATTAACTTAGGGTACAATCACTTTTAAAATTCTATGAACTATGATTCTAAACTGTCTCTCTACAAACGCACTAATGCGTCCTTTCATACAAGTAAAAAGTAATATTCACTTGGACACTTCGTAAATATAATCAATCACACAGGCATACACACAGACAGGATAATATACCTATTTGCTGCCGCGCTTAGAGACAGTTAAAAGGCATTAAGACGTTCCTTAGTATCAATTTGTCAATGTAATTCTACCAGAGAACTAGACAATGCCAATTAATAGTCAATACGTACGGCGGTAAGTGTAATGCACGTACATTTGAGTTAGGTCGAAGTGAAAACGCGGCTGCGGCTAAGGGCTGCGCAAGAGGCGACGTGGTCGCGGGCCGAGGCGGGCGCGCACTGTAACTCGCAACCGCGCGCGCGCGCATAATCGCCCGCTCCCAATTTAAACGCCAACGCATTATTATTTATTACCCCATTTTCGCTTAGATTGTAAAATCAGATACTCCGAGTGCCAGACTGGAATGTTTTTTGGCAAAACATCGAAGCTTTGAATCAATGTCGTCGATTTCATAATATTTATAAAAAAAAATTAAAAGAAAAGTTTTTTCTCTTCACCAAAATAACATACATTGAAAGTATTGTTTTCCCGAGCTTTCGCAATAGAACGGTAAGAGACTCAACTGAGAGCGGTAGGTAAGAGAATTTACAACATAAATTGAATTCAGTCCGTTTTGGAAAACACTGTTAGTGCTTTAGGCAATTTTCGGTAATTAGAAAATGGAAGTTAATAGGTTTAAATTTTAGATGAATTGCAATCGTGACTTTAAATAAAAAATAAATAACAAGTGCGAGTCGGACTCACGCACGAAGGGTTCTGTACCATTATCTATGAAAACGGCAAAAAAATCACGTTTGTTGTATGGGAGCCCCCTTAAATATTTATTTTATTCTGGTTTTTAGTATTTGTTGTTATAGCGGCAACCCAAATACGAGAAATACATCATCTATGAAAATTTCAACTGTCTAGCTATAAACAAGTTAGCTATGAAGTATTTTTTGTATTTTTTTTTCCAACTTCATTTTTTTATTACTTTTACGGTCATCCCGTGAAATCATATATTTCGTACTAAATACTTACAAACTGAAATATAGATGCACAGAAAAACCCCAGAAAAAAGACCTCTAGCTATCTAGCTATGACGGTTCATGAGGTACAGCCTGGTGACAGACGGACAGACGGACGGACAGCGGAGCCTCAGTAATAGGGTCCCATTTTTACCCTTTAAATAGAAATAAATAATTAAATAATTAAAGTTTTTTTCTCAATAGGCTGGCAACGCACCCCTTGTACTACTAATGTTATGTAGGCGGTGATAGCTTTCCATCTGGTGATCCATCTGCTCGTTTACCCCTATAATATAAAAAAATGTCTATGTGTTTTTTTACAGCTGAAGACTAACATCATTTACAATACTTCCTTAACGTTGCGGAGATCATCCTCTTGGTCAAACTCTTGCAAAACAACTAGATACGTCTTTGACAAGAATTATTTGTGCTGCCAAGGTCATTGTCTTCTACAACAGAAAGTCATCTCTACGATTCTCTTTGCTTCAAACAAATTAATCCGCTTGCTTTGTAGATTGTGATGAGAAACTTAACTAGTTTATTTCGAAAGTAAACGCATCTCTTTATCAAAGCTCTTTATCTGATTTCACCCTCTTACTTAAAAGAAATAAAATTATTTTTTAATGTGAAAAATAAATTAACTGCAAAGTAGTTCCAACGGATTACTTTTTATATTTTAAAATGAAGTTTCGGGTGATCTAAATTAATTATCCATATTATTCTGCTCATTAAGATTTGAGACGCCCTCTGAAAACATCTGAAAAACTCCCAGAATTAAATATGTTTGCCAATTTTACGTTACGTAGAGGTATTTTGATTCTTAAATAGTATTTTTTTTTATGGCATCCAGCCAAATGTCAACGCATCAATTTTTTAAATGAGAGACTAAGATTTTTATATATCTTGGTTGGATAGTGTTGTTATTGTATCAGTATTTTTAAATTTAAAGTTTTTTCATTATTTTAAATCAGAGTATTTTTTACAACATGTGATGGTCATGATCAATAAGTAACCGGTCACCTGGTGCTTACTTGCACCACCACCCATGGACACCCGCACCAGCAGAGGTTGTAAATGCGTAGCTATTTTAAAGAGCTAAGACAAAATATCTTATGCACCAATAGTTTCTCTGGCTGTCTTATTCTCCACACCAGAATGCAGCGCAAGCGCTGTTGCTTGGCGGCCGGATTAATAAGGAAGACGATGGTACCGATACGGACAGATATTGCACAAGGTCCTACTATTATACCAGCAAATACATATGTACGTGGCACAAGTGGCAGCTCTGTACCGTAGGTACTTATTTGTAATTAAGAATCTCGCAAAATTCAAACCGATTTAGGGTCAGGATTTACGCCCTGCGATACGACATAAACGTGCAGTAAAACGCACTTTCCATCTGTTGCTTTATGCCTTTCGTTATTTCATAAAATCCTAACTTTTATGATCTATTTCTAAGAAAATTGTTGGAGTATGAGATTAATGTTATTACTTTCATTCATCTAGATATGTGAGATTCTGTAATTGGCTCTGTGTTACTATTCACACTACCTTTATTACGTTACTAGCTTTTGCCCGTGACTCCATCCGCGTGGAATTAGTAATTTGGGCAGCTTATTTTTTTTATCCAATTTGCTTTTTCATCAATTATGGCTCTGCTTAGATCCTTCCGGAAGAAGTGAAACTTCATAATAAACCAACCCGCTCCCAATCCGCCCCCAACCCGCTCCTAAACCCGCCCCCAACCCGCCCCCAACACGCTCTCAACCCACCCCCAACCCGCTCCCAACTCGCGTGAACTATTCCTAAAAAACCGGCTAAGAGCGTATTGGACACGCCCAAGGTAGGGTTCCGTAGCCATTACGAAAAAATCAAGGAATATTTTTCTAAGGATTTCGTATGTGTACGGAATCATCCAAGTTTAGGTATGTTTTATACCTTAGGCTACTATTTACTCTTAAACTACAAATAATTTCCAAGCAATCTTAGCTGCTATAATTTTCCTAGTAAATTTGATATATTTACTACCATTCTGAATCTTTTCAAATTTTTCCACCCAACAGTTTAGATTTTAGAGGGGGGGACGGTCGATTTTAATGAAAATTTTCACTCTAAAGTTGAACATTTCGCAAACAGATCACTGAATAGAAAAATCATGTTAGCAACCCCGCAATGGTTTTAAAAGACTTATCCAACGATACCCCACACTATAGGGTTAGCCGAGGAAAAAAAATCACCCCCACTTTACGTCTATGGGAGGTACCCTAAAAAATTTTTTTTTAGTTTTTTTATTCAATCGCTTTGTTGGCGTGACTGATATATATATTCATGCCAAATTACAGCTTTCTAGTACTAACAGTCTCTGAGCTTAGCCGCGGACGGACAGATAGACAGACAGACAGACAGACAGACAGACAGACAGACAGACAGACAGACAGACAGACGGACAGACATGGCGAAACTATAAGGGTTCCTAGTTGACTACGGAACCCTAAAAAGGACCACTAATTGGCGGCAATCACGAAGGTGTTAACAACCAGTAATAAAAAACAAAAACTACAAGAGAATCTATTATATTATATGAAGACTAGTTCACAATTGACATGCAGCGCCGACGCAAAACCCAGTTCTTGGTGCTATTGGGCTGGGCAGCATTTAGGAAATTTCGTCATATCTTGACACCATTCCTACTACAATGCCTGAAAACTAAGGTGTTAAACCAGTGCGTCTTACCAGTTATAAATAACTTACATTGCAGAGACGTGCACGCTTACAGAAGGACTAGTACATAAATTCAGAGTCGCTCAGCGTGCTATGGAGAGGGCTAAGCTCGGTATATCGTTGAGAGAGTTGGTTCACAACGAATATATCAGACAAAAGACCAAAGTCGTTAATGTAGCCCGAAGACTTAGCAAAGAGCTGATCACGTCTGCCGCAGAACCGACAATCGTTGGAGCACACTTGTCCTAGAGTAGAGACCACGTTTGGGAAAGCGTAGGACGCAGTAGTGTACTGTGTGACCTTAGGAGGATAGCTGGCAGCAGCTGGATGAGAAAAGCCCAGGATCGTGAGTTTTGGCCCAATATGAAAGAGGCTCACGTCCAGCAATGGACGGATAATGGCTGTAGATAGATAAATAATTTAGAAAATAATGTGAAACATGTCACGAAAAAAAGCCAAGCAGAGGGTCGTAGATTCAAATCCCCACTCGCAAACTCTGAGGTTTTCGGAATTTATGTGCGAAATTACATTTAAAATTTACCACGAGCTTTACGGTACAGGAAAACATCGTGAGGAAACCTGTATACACCTGCGAAGAAATTCAATGGTGTGTGTGAAGTTCCCAATCCGCACTGGGCCCGCGTGGCAACTACGGTCTAAGCCCTCTCATTCTGAGAGGAGACCTGTGCCCTACAGATATTTGTTGTATTAAATGTTGTGTAAAAGTACTAAAATTGCAATGGCAGTAATAATAATAATAGGCCTTTACATCTGTGACAGATGATTTAAGTAGCACCCTGGCGACACTTCCGCTCGTGGCTAAAAAGACCGATAGGGGATAAAGTCCCTCGGCCGCACTCGCGACAAGTGTACGCAGCTCCAGATGGTCGAGGGTTGGTGGCCCGGTTGTGGCGCTTTATGCGTTTTTCCCTCAGCGACTCAAACCAGGCATCGTCATGCCTTGATTGGCCTTTGTGAACAAGTTGTCGCCATTCGCCATTTGATTTTCGGCTAGCTCTTCCCATTGGTTGCTAGGGATATTAAAAGCAACCATGTCACGCTTGACGCAGTCTTTAAAGCGCAACATGGGTCGGCCTATGGACCTTTTTGCGTCTGCGACCTGTCCTAGCAGAATTTGCCTAGGCAAACGAGTCCGCTCCATGCGGTGCACATGCCCCAGCCACCGAAGTCACCTCTGCTTGAGAGTGGCTGTTATGCTATTCAGCTGTGCCATCCCTAGGATGGTCTCGTTTGTCACGCGATCCTTCCACGTGATGCCTAGTATGCTTCGAAGGCAGCGCATGTGGAACGAGTTCAGTCGGCGTTCTTGTTTTGCATACGTCGTCCAGGATTCCGCTCCGTACATTAGTGTGCTCAAGACACAGGCTTGGTAAACAAGCGTCTTCGTTTTTAACGTGAGGTGCTTGTTTTCCCAAGCTCTTGTACGAACTCTCCCGAACGTAGTGGCCGCTTTGCCGATGCGGGCATCGGTCTCTGCGTCTAGCGAGAGATTGCTCGACACGTGCGAACCCAGGTAACAAAACTTGCCAACCACCTCCAGTGGAGCGCCGTCAAGCATGATCACTGGAGGTTCTGAACAGCCCTGCGCTAAAACAACGGTCTTCTTGGCATTTTCTTCTTGGCATTGACGCAAGCGACATTGGCCGCAAAATATAAACCCTGTCGGTCAGTCCTGAATTCGTTTTATTTACACCCAACTGATGCCCATGAGGTGGACAAAATTATATCCCAGCTTAAAATGGACAGTGCACCTGGACCAGACAAAGTGAAGCCGCTTCTAGTTAAACAGTTAAGAGGGGTCTTATTGGAACCACTGACTTTTATATTTAACCTTAGCATGCAAACCGGCTGTTTTCCTGATTGTTGGAAGGTGGCTTCGGTCTCACCTATACATAAAAAGGGGCCCAAAAACACTCCTACGAATTTCAGACCAATCTCTCTTTTGTCTGTATTCTCTAAAATTCTTGAGAAAATTGTAAAAGTGAGGCTGGCCAGTTTCATTGAGAAGAACCAACTAATCTCGGATCACCAGTTTGGCTTCAGAACAGGCAAGTCAACTGAGGATGCAGCTATCCTTCTTAATAATCTCATATCTGGTAACTTGGACGATGGGAATAAGAGCATAGGTATTTTTATCGATCTTGCCAAGGCCTTTGACACCGTCTCGGTCCCCATACTGCTTAGGAAACTGGAAAATATGGGTGTCAGGGGCGTGGCTCTTGACTGGTTTGTTAGTTACCTGACGGATCGCTCCCAAGCGGTAAAAATAGGCGAACTTGTTAGTGATCAGATCTCTGTCAGTTTTGGTGTTCCCCAGGGAAGCGTACTCGGCCCGTCGCTGTTTACCCTGTATATTAATGATATTTTTGACATTGCTCTGCCGAATGCTAGCCTTGTCTGCTACGCGGACGACACTGTTATACTTGTAAATGGCAAGTCATGGGATGAGGCGTTTTCTGGGGCTGAGGTTGCGTTGGCTGGAGTTGCTTCGTGGTTGAACAATAATCTGCTGACACTCAACCTTAACAAGACCAACTTTGTGGCTTTCTCAAAAACCTCGGCAACATCACCCTCAATAGAAAGAACCATCAAATTCCATACTTGCGCTTATAACGATATCATGAGGCAGTCTGGTGCAGTTCCTGCTTGCTCTTGTCAGGTAATTGGGAGGCAAGACTTTGTTAGGTACCTTGGGATTATTTTCGATCAGCATCTCTCTTTTGCACAGCACATCACCACTATTGCTTCTAGAGTAAGGAAACTCATATTCGTAATGAAGAGACTTCGGAACTTTGCTGGCCCTGATATACTTCGCCTTGTCTACCAGGCACTAGCTCAATCTATTTTGGACTATGGGGTGGCAGTCTGGGGTTGTGCTGCAAAAAGCCACCTGCTTCCCCTGGAACGTGCTCAGAGAGCAGTAATAAAGACGATGATGAGGAAGCCTTATCGGTTCCCTACAGACTTACTGTACTCCGAGACGAAGCTACTTAGGGTAAGGCAGCTTTTTATCATCAAAGCCGTCACTCGTACTCATGGCGTCGTACTCAACTCTGCTGGTTACGGGGATATGTTGCGAAGGCGCATCTATAGGGTCCCGCTCCCCCGGTGCAGATCCGCTTTAGCTAGGCGTTCACCGGCCTACTCACTCTGTTGCGTATATAACCACATCTGTAATTTCTGTGACATTAAACTTCTGTCAGTTCCCAGAGCTAAAAGGATGGTGAAACATTGGTTACTGACGTTGTCATACAGTGACACTGAAGAAATAATTAAATGCACAAGAATAAAGTGAATCCATTTTATGAGGACATATAACATACACACGCACACACACACGTACACACACGCCCACACACACACGCACACACATTCACACAGAGACACACACACACACACACACACACACACACACACACACACACACACACACACATCCCCCAACCTTCTTTACCCTGCTGTATAGGATTGTAAATAGGTATAGGTAGTATAATTTAATTGAAAGCGTGATTTATAATAACACTTATGTAATATTTTTTCTTTTTTTTTCTGTTTAATGCACTCGCAGATGGCCAAGATACAGGCTCAGCCTAGTTTGGCCACTGATGGATACCCTCAAGTATGTAAATATGTAGTTTTTGTTAATAAACGATTTTGTATTTTTGTATTTGTATTTGTATTTTGTATTAATGGACATCGAGAAGAGGTCACACGCTTGGGCAAATTTGTCCATAAGGCTCTGGAGTTGAGCCTGGTCGTGGGCAACAAAAACAGCGTCGTCAGCGAAGAGGAGACTGTCCATGAACAGATCCTCTCTGTGACGTTTGGACTTTAGCAAAGAGGTGTTGTACAGCCTACCGTCAGAGCGCGTGTGTAGGTGTATGCCCTGCTGGTCTTCCCCGAATGCCACTTTTAGAAGTACAGCGAAAAATATACCAAAAAGAGTAGGTGCCAGGACGCAACCTTGACGAACACCCCTGCGCACTGAAAACGGCTCAGAAGTGTCGCCATTGTGCAAAACTGTGGCCTCCATACCCTCATGGAACGACTGTACTAATTTCAGAAGCTTCGGAGGGCATCCGATTCTCTCTACAACCCCTCTCTGCTCACAGTATCAAAGCCAATCAAAGGCCTTGTTCAGGTCAACAAATGCAATGACTAGGGGGGTCCGCTGCTCTCTACACTTTTCCTGTAACTGTCTGAGAGAAAATATCATATCGACAGTTGACCGTTGGGACCGAAATCCGCATTCGCGATCAGCAAGCCTCTGTAGTTTGCCTAAAAGGGCTCTTGCAAAAGCTTTGCAGACAATGCTAAGGAGGGAAATTCCGCGGTAATAATTGCAGTCACCGCGATCGCCTTTTCCTTTATAAAGAGTGACGATGTTAGAATCACGCATGTCCTGGGGCATATAGCCTGCGTTCCAGCATTTGGTCAAGTGGTTATGAAGGACGGGAAGGAGGCACTTAAGTTGGACGATCTCGGTGTGGATCTCGTCTTTGCCCGGACTCTTTCCGCGTTTGAGCTGCTTGACGGCAAGATCTAGTTCCTCTACTGTGGGTGCGGCGTCTAACTCATGCCAAGTCGCCAGGTTCGGAGAAAGGTCCACTGCATCTGGCTTAATATTCACTGGGCGTGAGTAGAGGCCAGTACAGTGTTCCACCCATCACGTCATTTGACGGCTGCTGTTTGTTATAACAGAGCCGTCGAGTTCCTTAAGAGGTGCCGTCTTTTTTGGAGTAGGTCCAAAGGCTCTTTTGATGCCAGTATAAACTCCTCCGATATCACCCGTGTTAGCGCACGCTTGTATGCCTTTGCACAGTTCTGTCCAGTACGCGTTTGCGTAGTGTCGTGTGCTTCGCTGTAATGAGGCTTTGGCCTTTGTTAGGTCTGCGCGTGTCGCAACGCAAGGTTTAAGACGGAAGCTTAAAGCGGCTTGGCGTTTCGAGTCGATTAGTGGCATCAAGTGCTCCTCATTTTCGAGAAACCAGTCGTAAGTTTTCACTTTCTGGTACCCGAAAGTTTTGCCTGCGGTGTCAGTGAGAAGAGATTTGACTTTTTCCCACTCGGCTTGCGGCGACGCCGACCTGTCCCATTCGGTGACTTCAGCGCGAACTATGGCCCCAAACGAATCCACTGCCTCCAAATCTCGGGTCTTAAAAAGATTTATCTTTTTTCGACCCAAGGGTTTGGACAAATGAATCCTCCTAGGGACAAGTTTAATTTTAGTAGCCACGAGACTGTGGTCGGTGTCACAATCGGCACTATGAAGCGCTCGCGTATGAAGCGTTTCCCGCAGGTCCCGCCTTCTTGTCAGGGCAAGGTCCAATTGGTGCCAGTGCTTGGATCGGGGGTGCATCCACGATACTTTCCGCATCATTTCCGTAACAAAAAGCTGATATTTGGAGCAAAACTCTAACAATCGTTGACCGTTTTCGTTCTGCTTGCCAATGCAGTGTGCACCAAGGCATTCAGGCCAAGCGGTGGTATCCTGGCCAACGCGGGCGTTAAAATCCTCAAGATTGTGCAGTCTGTCTGTAGAGTGCACGGCACGCACTGTTCCTTCGAGCTGGTCGTAGAATTGGTCTTTGGTCTCAGATTTTGCATTAAGCGTCGGTGCATAAGCGGAAATAAGAGTCACAAAGCCGCTTTTAGTATTAATACGCAAGACCATTAAGCGTTCAGAAACACCCACAGGTGTCTCTATCGCATTAAGCAGATGGTTGCGGACAGCGAATCCTACACCATGCTCTCGAGTCTCCGAGGAGCACTTGCCTTTCCAGAAAAAAGTGTAGTTAGCTTCCCTAATAGAACCTTTGTCTTCGATCCTAGTCTCTTGGAGGGCCGCAACATCGATATCTAGCCTTTTGAGCTCAACATCGATTTTAGCAGTTTTGCGCAGGTCTTGTACACAATCAGAGGTTCCACAGGTGTTCGGGAACCCTGTCCTCATCGTACGGACATTCCATGTCGCAAAACGCATGGGTGTAGCTTTGGTGTTGTTTTTATTTGTCATGTTTTGAGCAGGTGGATTTGTCGCAGCGTCAACGTCTAGCTGTGAGGCCTGTGTTCCGTTCACCCAGACGAAACAAGTTGACGCTGAGGCGAATCAGTACCTTACTGGTCGGGGGCTGCCCACCTTAAGCAGGCGGTAACTGAACAATGGGCCTACGATGGACCCTCCTACTGTCGAAACTGACCCCTGGCGTCCGGACTTACGCCTATTCGTGCGAACTTATAACCGGTGACTGCCACTCCCCGTGTTGTTTTTCACCTGCGTAACAGGTAAGCGAAGTGTCCTCTCCGCGGATGCTACTACGCCCGGGACAGACGGCTTTCATGGCAACACGGGCTTGCCCAGAACCCATGCCACCCTCTCCTCCTCCCCGGCAGGACCCACAGGAGAGACAAGTCAGTACGTGTGGTGCCGGTTTGGGCGCAGGTACCTAGCTAAAGCCTAAGCGGAAGGACCGTTCCGGGTTTTTTGTTAGTTTTCCTTCTTTTTAGAGACTAGATGTTAATGCCTAAGGAAGTCTAAATGTGATTACAGGGGCTGCCTCCCCCCACTCACCAAGTTTTTACCCACGAGCCGACGTAAGGTAGGGCGTGGCTGTTGCGATGTTTTGCAACTATAGAAAGCCACTTGATGAGAGATTGTGGAGTATTAACGATTTTAACAGCAGTTTGCTGCCTTCGTAAGGAAGACCGACTAGCAAACAGCGACGCTAATTCTCCACTTCGGCTCGCTACGAGCCGCCCTACTGTGACTGATTGCGACTCCTAAGAGAGAGAGAGAGAGAGCCGGGCGGTGGGGCCTTCACATACCTACGCCATAGCAATGGCAGTAATAATTGTGTTATTAAAATTATACCTAAGAATTAAGTGACAAAAGGGGCCATAATAAGATGTCATTACATTTAATGTTTTTTTTAAGCACGCCTGAATATTTCATAGTTTTAGTAGTAGGTATACTAAAAAAACTTAAAGATCACATAAAGATAAACCTTAGGATAGACAGAATTGACGCATTGCCAAATCCTTTATGTGCAATAATTCACATACAGCATTTTTTGGACGGTTTTAAATCAGTTATGTGCCATTTTTGGTCTAAAAAAATCTAGCTCCTTGAATAACGAATATTTGTGTCAAAGTTTCTACTTTTAATATATCTCGAATAAAGATCTATAATATTGCAATTTTTCAATTTGTTTATCAATAAAACGTTTTTTGTTGTTTTCCAAAACCTTCTAAATATCACATATGGAACTTGGCAGGCGCAGCGACGATATGAACTCATTGCTTTGAGAATTGGGTCCCTCAATACCGCCTCATTCGTGAGCGACTTCTGTCTTGGTCACTGCAGTTTATTGGAGTCATATGCACGCAGATTTAGTTTTACGACATTGTTTACGTGCCAGTTGGATGACAAAGAATCTTGTAATTTAGTTAGGTATACCTATATTTTTTTCTAAGTATCAACTAAAGATAGTTTTAAAATATGTCGGTCGTTATTCGTAAAATAATTATATACACTTTATCTATTATTAGCCTTTTAGTCTTCGGACAATGAATATTCCATAATCTTGTAATTTGAGTGCTAGTTGAGCTAAAAAAATACGTTCATGACATTAAGGCCCTACCGAGTTTTGGGCGCATTTATTGCATTCATTTAATCTCGTGCTGTATTATTACTAGCAAAGCTTTAGTCCTGAAATTCACGTGTAACATATTTTTGACTCTTATTAGCGAAATGCAAGTAATCGTGTTTCGATAAACACTGGTCATTAGAGTGAATTCTCAAAAATATCTTACACGTGAATTAGTATATAATTAGTAGAAAATAGAAAAAAATCCTAAGTCGTGTCTACAAAAATAAAATAAATTCGTAGTACGACGTAAATAATGCACGGCAGTTCATGACTTTTTGAATGTTAATAAAACAAGAGGTTTTCTAGGGCGTAGTGTATGCATTTTTAAAATATGTATTTGTTTTAGTAATACGATGAAAATTCCTAAATACACCAACCTATCTTGAGCCATCGTGCTTCCCCCCTGTCCGATAGCTAGTTGCGTCAGTTCCCCTTCAGCCATCGGACGGGGAACTCGTGTCGCTCGCGCTTACGCACGGCTTTGATTCTAGCCGCTCTCACGCATACATACACGAGTGCATAGAATACCTAAAATCGATTAGCGCCAAAAGCTCGGTTTCATCACTCTCTGTTAAGTTCCTGTTATCTTATGGGACAGATATCTATGATCACATCTCTATTTAATTGGACAAACAAACATAGAAGACATCATAGACATTTATCACAAAAAATTAACACAAACTTAAATTGGCCCTAAATCTTTATTTTATATCTTACCCTTACCCAGGCCAGGCGTAACATCTGCCTAGCGAAATATTTCTCTATTGTAAGCTTGTACGCTAATATTATAAATGCAGAAGTAACTCTCTCTGTCCTAGGCCAATCAAATAGTATACTAAAAATCACTAAAGTCGCATACTAATAGCTAGTATATACCTACTAAGCAAGTAAAACGAACAAGGGACCTTCTGATGGTAAGCAATTACTGCCGTCTATGAGAACCAGCAACCCCCAAGAGAGTCGCTAGGTTGTTGATGCCAAACTTTAAGAGATACACTCTTTTTTGAAGGCCATAATTTCTTTCTTTTTTTAATCATAACTGACGGGAGTTGATACCATAATCTCACTGTACGTGGCAGGAGATTCCGAAGGAAACATAACAGAAGTTGACTGCCGAATGGCTTTGATGAATCTCAAGGGGATGACAGTTAAAGTCTGATTAAATAAAAGTTCAAAGATCAAATTTACTGTAAAATACACATTATGTTACGTATTTACAGTACCCCAATGTTGTTAGGTAGTCCTGTACTGGTTGATCAATGTTCAAATAAACTCCTACGTGCCTTCTGTGAGGTTGAAATTTATTCCTATACATCGTTATTTGCACAAAAGGGTCGTGTAGGTATTGCGTTCCTTCATTTAATCAGAGAGCGGATCACTCTGTTATCATTTTCAGTTAAAGAAGATTGAATAACGGTATTTACTTAGCATAATAATTTTGTAGTGAAGTATCCGCATTCAGGCGTTTTATTAGGAAAGGCGAGTTATTTATGATCCAATCGTAGAAGAATGACAAGCATGAATCGGCGTTGTTATGCAACTGTTCACGATTCGTGTATTGTGGTTGTCCACACAGTTCGATGAATCAATAGCGTCAAATCCACATAACGACTCGACCTATAACAAAGTGACAGCGAAATTTGCTTCATAACAACTTTACCCTCGCAACTTCCATAAATGTCCGAACGTTCACAACACAACCCCTATTTGAATATAGTTCCATACATGTGAAGTTTCTACATTACGACGGTTAAGCCACAACTTCGAAACTTGAGCCTGATCAAAATAGATTTCTGATAGACGCGAAATATTCAATCGCTTATACATAGGTATATTGGTTTGGAATTCGGGGTTGTAAGTTCTTAAATAAAATGAAGCAAAAATGTTATTTACTAATTATGCTTTTTACTAAATACTCTTCTGAAAATCACGTAATGTCTCGTTTCTGTGAGCTGGCTGTGAGTGATCTGGATTTTGAAATTGCTAGAAAGCATTATTTTCAAGAGCTGATGATTACGGTCGGTTTTTAAACGAAAAAAGCAACTAACTAGGTACCTAAGTATATGACAAAGAAATTGGAGAATATTGTCGACTTCTGGATCAAGATCATTCTCAACCGTTTTCACGTTGTTTTTGTCATTAAGGTACCTACTAAGCAAATATTGTTAAAGACATGAGAGAGTCAGAGTTAACCTTTACAAAATCGAGAGACAGCTTTTTATATTTAGAATTTTTAGTTTTAGTAATCTATTTTGATCAAAGTTGTCTTGACTTGTCTTGAAGGTAATGACGTTTCACGCGAATGATTCTACATTTATAATATTTTTTCATTGATTCCTGGACACTTGAGTGTCTTGACAAACCCATTCAGAATAAGAATTATTCTGATCGTAGGAATCAATTTACAGAATACGACGATGAGACGAATTTAAGCAAGTTATTCGTTTGTAATTAAGTATTAAGTCGGCAGGAGTGGAAAAAAGCAGACGGTAAGCGTAGGCGCCGCAACACACGGCGGCGTGCGCCAGTCTAAATCCGCGAGCGGTCGATTGAAAGCGTGCCAGACATAGCCCTACCAAAATAATACTCTTTGTACTGATTAGACTGTCTCCACTGTCATAATGCTTATAGAACGGCATAGTTACGCCATGGGTATCTTCTCTATACGTATAAAACACAGAACTGACTTACAAACTAGGCACAGCCTTTTTTAGTAGTTTCCACTGATTAAGGAGTTAGGTTCCTTGTGAGGTTATGTAGCCAAAATGAGCACACCAGAACTCTAATGGGTTCGTTCTGTCCGTCTATCTTTCTGTCTGTCTCTCCGAATGTCCCAGGCATTTACTAGAAATTTTAATATAACTGTCCTTTGTTAACCGTATATTCCAGTAGTTGAAATACTACACAATTTTTGGAGACGGGGACTATACATGTGTGGGGAGATGTCACAATAAAGAGATCCTCCAGGCAGATGTTATGCAGCCGAGTTGAGAAACTTCGATAGCGTGATGTAGAACGTAGTGGTTTCTCGCTAATTGACGACCAGAAGGCGCTAGAGGTCACTGCACATGCAAAGGAGGTGTATTTATTAAGCGTAAGATCTTGTGTGTAATAAAATAACTAGTTTATTACATAGTGACTGTCAACACCGGCGAGCACAAACCATATAACAAGGTTGCCAAAAAAGTGATTAACCTTTTCAACACCAAGCCTAACTAATCATAGAGCTACAATGAACCATAGTGTCATTGCGTCAAAATCACTTTGATGTTGTATTTTGTGACGCATATATCCGCCGTTGGCGTTGAAAAGGTTAAAGATGGTTTGGATATAATAGGACATACATACAATAGGGATGTTTCCTAGGTAAAAAAATAATAATTCTTATTAGTCCGTATTTTACATTATCAAAAAATATTAGACACGTAATTTTTCTTTTGACAATTAAACAAAAAATGACGAAGATATGGCGCGTTGAAGTTCCGCGTGACGAGGCGTGACGTCACTTGTTCCTAAAACGCTCATACAAAGTGTAGGAACAAGTGACGTCACGCGAAACTTCAACGCGCCATATCTTCGTAATTTTTTGTTTAATTGACAAAATAAAAAATACGTGTCCAATATTTTTTGATAATCTAAAAGACTGACTAGTTAGGAAAGTAGCCTATTGCTTACATGCAGATAAAAATAATTGTAATTCTGCCAAATTAGAATAATTATGTGGAAACCTTCAAATATTTAGGTTTAAATATTGACAGAACTTTTAATTGGAAACCACATATTAATGATGTCTGTAATAGGTTAAGGTCTGTGCTAGGCAAATTCTACCAACTAAACAGAATATTAAGTAGGAAAACATTAACGGTTGTCTATTTTGCCCTCGCCGATTCACTTATTAGCTATGGTCTAGTTGTATACGGGCGAACATTCATAACATAATATTAAAGATATAAGGAATTTAAAAACAAGGCTAATTAAGTTCTTAGTTAGTAGAAAGGTTTTAGTTAGGAAAACTGTTTTCCCTATGTAAAATTCTACCCGTAGATAAGAAAGTCACATAGGTACCTATTAGGATTAGAGCATTATTACAGTGAAAAGTACAAATTATTAACTAACAATAAATATAACACTAGGAGTGTAAGAGAAAACAACTTGTGCAGCCAAAAATGAAAACTATTATGGCAAAAGAACCTCAAAGTACCTATACAGTACCAAAAATATTCAACTAGATTAAGTTGCTAAGACAAAGTCCTAGATTAAGTATACCCACGCTAAATACCAAATTAAAAGAATGTCTTCTCGACTTTCCCTAATTAAGTACCTACTTATTTGTTTCTTTTCTGAAGCTGTTAAATAGATTATTTTATAGGATAAGTTTAATAGGTTAATTATATAAAAACTGAGCGCGTCTCGCCCTCAAATGTAGCAGTTTGGCGAGAATATTTATGTAATCATTACATGCACAAACATTCAAAAACGCGAGGCTGTAAAGCCAACCAGTTTGAAGTGGTGAATTGAGCGCCGCAATGTAATGCAACTTGCATGTATTTTCTTGCAGGTCTAAACTGGGCCTTACATTACTTACATTCATGTAGAAGAATCTACCAGTTGTTTGGAAAAACCGCTGTAGAGAAGAATCCGGCAAGAAATCCAAATTGTTTAACATAACACCTCTAATTTTGGTCTATATTCTAAGGATTAGTCGGTACTCTAATTATGTGGCCTAAGCCCGGTACGTGTGGTATAAAACTGGGTTACACATGTTCACAATATACCTATCGCTATTTAGTGAAAGGTAATAGTAACACGTTCTATTCTGGTTAAATCTAGCTACCCTGATCCATCAGGCGTATTCAAACGCAAAATAGCTAGTGTTGACCTTATCAACCTAGACAGGGAATCATGTGCGTTAAAGGCACATCCGAGAGTATATTCACAGCTTATGAAAGCATTTAATAAACGTTAAGCTACTTAATGCTGCATAAAGGTTATTTGTTAAATTAAACGACGCTGTCATACCTTTTACTTATGACTTTAGACTCACCATGATTACTGACATGGTTTACAGAAATGAAAGAAAATACGAGTGAAAGTTAGATTTCGCACGGAGCCTAGTAATAATATGAATATGAAATAATGTTGTTTGGATTTTTGTTACTCCATAACGCAAAAACGACTGTACTTTTGACAACATACTTTTTATCCCGGAAAAGTGCATAGTTCCTGCGGGAAAGAATTAGATGAATTCTTCGCAGATGTAGTCGCGGGCAACAGCTGCTAACTCAATATAGTTTTAAAAGTACAACACCTACGATGTTTTTAAATTGAAATTTTATGAATTTTACTGAAATGCTTTTAGTTTTGAAGCGCAAAGCAAACTTTTCAAACTTGGTCTCCACGGGATAGACAAGGGTTAAGATAAATAAGTGTATCCTAATTCCATTCGGGCAAGAAACCTTCCAATTGTTTGGGGATTTAGATACTTTAGTACAACTACGCCACCAATCCACATAAAAAAATAAGAAAAAATATGTCAATATTTTTTTTAAATATGCGAAAAAAGTCTTCATCGTCACATCACCATCCCAGCCTACACACGCACGCATACGCGCACGCACGCACGCTGGCATACGTCCTACTGCAGTGCACAAGCCTCCTCTCAGAATAAGAGGACTTAAGCCGTAGTGTCCACGCGGGCCAAGTGTGGATTGGATTGTGTGTGTGTAGACACACAATCGATTTTCTTCTCAGGTGTTTGCACTGTGCAGGTTTCCTCGCGATGGTTTGCTTCACCGTAAAGTTCATGTTAAATTTCAAACGTAATTTCACACATAAATTCCAAAAAACTTAGGTGCGAGCCCGAGCTCGAACCTACGACCCTCTGTTTGAGAGACCATAGGCCATTACGAAAAAAATCCTTGCATATCTTATTAATTTTACTATTAATTATACTGCCCGTATTAAACAATTCTCAGACAAACTTAGCCGTTAGGTTATAGTTTTTCTTGTTATTTTGACATATATCCTCCTATCCTGATTTTTTCAAAATGTTTATACCAACAGTTTAGCTTATAAAGGAGGAGGGACGCTCGATTTTAACAAAAAATTGCACTTCAAAGTTGAATATTTCGCTAACGAATCACTATATCGAAAAATAAAAAAAAAAAATATCTGCGTAACCTTGAAATGATTTTAAAAGACCTATCCAACAACATCGCACACTATGAGGTAAGACGAGAAAAAAATTACCCCCACTTTAACTACGTCTATTGGAGGTAACCTAAAAAAAATTTTTTTCCATTTTTTTTTACTTTGTACGGATAATTGCTACACATGTCCATGCCAAATTACAGCTTTATAGCCCTAATTCTCTGAGGTACGCCGCGGACGGACAAACGGACAGGATGTAGAGACAGACATAGCGAAAATACTGTAGCGACTACTAGCGCCATCTAGTCGTCACATAAGGAACTAATTACTACAATCCTACATCACGCTATCGAAGTTTCTCAACTCGGCTGCATAAATACAACTTCCAACTTTCATCCATTGGACTTCGGTCCCCAGGCATAACATCTGCCTGGAGAGAGATCTCTCTATTGGAACTACCCCCAAAATACATTTATAATAAGGGTTCCGTTTTTGCCATTTTGGCTCCGGAACCCTAAAAAAAAAGTGGTCCAGTCCAAATGAGACTCGTACATGGCGGGTTCCGTACCTCCGTACAACTTTTTGTAAACAGTTCACAAAAAAATCGCCGGAATGTAAGCACTAAAATGGCAAACTAATAGGTAGATTTACGAAAAACTTCCAAATAGCAGAGGGTCGCTCGCTCGTCATGCAACCAGTGCCACAGTTAAAAACTTTGAAAAAGACACTTTTCTTGTATGAAAATATTGACGATCCCCTTAAATTTTTCAAGTATTTTATGCAACGGTTGTATAAGTGAGGTCTTAAAAGGCGAGTAACGTGAGTTGCGATATGAACGAAGTGAATATCGCAATGAAAGACGGCACGAGACCTTTTCAGACCAAAATATACACCGTTGCATACATTTTTCTATTTCAGGCATGTTTTCTTCTATTAACTTTAATTATGGCAAACTATGACAACAGCAAACAGCGGAGCCAGTAAAAATATATAAATGATTGACATGTATTTAACACATGTGATGTTATACTTTTTGGTTGTTTTTTGTGCGCGTTTGGCAGTCGCTGTGACGGTTACGTATCAAAATATCTAAAATTAAAAAACCTAACGTTAAATAACCTACGTTCAAAATACCTAAAATCTAAATACCTAATGATTTTTTCACTTATATTTAAAATACCGAAAGCTTAAAATGCCTACGTATTGCAATGTCTAAAATTAAAAACCTAACGTAAAATAACCTACGTTCAAAATACCTAAAATCTAAATACCTAATGATTTTTTCACTTATATTCAAAATACCGAAAGCTTTCGTATATCCTACCCGGTATCTCGCTGGCAGCGAGCGAGCGAAGCGAGCGAGCAAGACTTTTTAAGGCAGAAGCGACCCGGATAGGTTAGGTTCAGAAGGCTGTAACAGACTGATCCATATAATTGCCATATTTATTACTTTACTACTCTATTAAACGCAGTTAGTAGGACATTTAATTTTCTCATTTTAATTTTCAATAAATATATAGATCATTTCAATTAAATACGGTTATATTTAACTAATTAAATTAAATATTAATAATTACAAACACGATAAAAATATGAGTCAATTTTAGTGACATCTTTGGTCGAGTGGCGACACTACGCTTTTTTCCTTCTAAAGCACTTATAGCATAACATTCAGATTGGTAAGTTGACGACTCTGTTGGCGACAATTTAGTGACATCTAGTGAGATTCGGATGAACTAGTATGCAAGAGTAGATAGTAAGTTTTATTGACTATAGGGTTTACTTCCGCTACTCACCAATAGATGGCACTGTTAATTAAGTAAATAAAAATCTTTGATTTAGTATATAATATTTATTCTCCTTTTCGTGTTTTATAGGCAAAAACTACAACCACAATCACTAATAAGCTTCTACATTGATATTCTAGCACAAACTCAACTAAATTACTTGAAATATTGATGGAGGCGGTTCAATAACTGGTTTACACTGAATACTTCCATATTTTCTTGAATTTTTCACTAAAATCCGTCTTCAGTCTTGAATTTCTTCTGTTGCCGGCTGATATTGGTATTGTTAGTGATCCTGATGTAGTATTCATAGTATAGAGTCAAAATATTTCTGAAACAAAAGTATGCGTCAAATTAATTCTGAATTTTCCATTTTTTGTTTAAAATACTACCTAGATCAAAGTGTATATGGTTAGATCTCATCATAATATTGGTTTAGATACAGAATAAGTTAGTTTGGTTCAGACTTTTAACTTCAAAAGATCGAAATAAGCAGTCATTTAGTTTAGAGATTTTGGTGCGGGGAATTGAAAGTTTTGAATCAACTAAAATAATTAAATTTTAATGTTTATAGTCAAAACCTATGTAGAATCCATTCCTCCTAGTCTAATTCAGTATAATTTTGGAATAAATAGTTTAGGATAATCCATAGAATTTAGTCAGTTACCAAAGTCAAAATTTAACGATAGTCAAATTTTGCCGAAGCTAATATTTTTTATGATTGAGCCTATTTTATTGAATATGTTATAAATCTGATCTATTTGCAGTCCAATCACTATAGTTTAATAAAGATTACCTCACATAATTAATTTAATAAGGTGAAATTAGCGTTTGAAAATTTCCCATATAGCCCAAATTAACTATGTTAATTAATATAATTACCTTGGATTGGAATTGCAAAATTCTTATTGAATTCTTACCTGGGACTGCTGTGAACAATTATAGGAGTAAAATTATGTCGATCCATGGAGAATATTCTGAGTTCCAGTCATAGTGTAAAAATGGTCTAAGGCAGTATTTGCTTTTGCTTAATAATTTTCTTAGTATTATCTGAAATATAAAATGGTTATAATTTATTAATAACGACTTGCATTTTACATTAGAAATGTGTGCTTTATTGAAAAAATAACCTTTATTTTAGAAAATAATCATATAAAAACGATCTGAAAAGGACATAACCTTACCTTGCTTTGACATATCATTTTTGAAGTAATTAAAGCATTTCACATTAAAGTAATGCTTGTTCTAGTTAGATAACATCCTTAACTAGTCAAAATAACACATTAATTGTGATAAAATTGTATTTGATATTAATTTGTCACTGAAATCCCGATGACATTTTATGTACGCATTGAGGTACGAATTGTTTGAGAGAAATGATTTTAAGCTGTCACCTGTCACTATAGAGGTTCATTCAATTAAAAACATTTGTTTTTAATTTAGTAAAATTCACTATTTTTAAGATATAATAAATATTTCAAATTCAAATAATGTTAGTGAATGAGAGACCGAATGAGTGAATGAAAGTTTGGTTTGTAAATGTTCCCAGCCTGTGAAAACTAACCAATTAATTTAGTAAATAGTCCAGTTTAGCCAATCGCATTTTTAGAGGGGGAGCTTCGACCAATAAGAGTAAATCTATCATTTTTTTCTGTTTGTTAAGTGTGGCCACAGGTGTTTATACCCGATTTTTAGGGAGAATTTATATGTTTGCCTGACGGTTTTAATTTGATTAACTTAATAAATTTGCTTAAAATAGTACAAACTGAGGAAATAATCAAGTACTTGTTTTAGTTTTGTACTAGTATAGCCATTATTTATGGTATTTCTTATAAATCATTATTGATACTATTGATGTTATCAATAATATTGATACTATGATACATTGATAGTAATGTCGATGTCCTGAATGGTTTTTGGGGTCAACTGTTGAGGGGAGGCTATCAATGGTTCCGCAACGCTGATCTGTTCTAATGTAATAAATCTGAAGACTTTTCATGATTGTATTGTTGAGCATTTTGGCCTTAGAGACTGCTGAAACAAAACGGAACATTGTTTTGTGTTGAATAGTCCATTTGTCAAGTATTGCTATAATTAATTAATTTAAATATCTATCAGATAAACAATCAGAGTATGGGAATGTGGGAGTGTCCCATAGCTTTTGTGTCTTCGAATTAAGGTTTCGATATGAATCGATATTTATTTTTGCACTTGAGGGAACATTAAATAATACTAAAACATAATATAACAATAATTGGCGTGATATATTTTACAATAAAATCAGAATTCATAGTGCAAATGAGATAATTTTAAATAATAAACATTAATTAATATTTTGTCTATTATATAGGCTGTTTATTTTGCTATAAAACAGTAATATTGGACATAAGTAAATTCACAAGTAGGTACAATTATTTGGGTGGAAATTTTTAGATTGGGGGTATGAAGCTGGCCACACCGAGTGGGTTTATTCCATATATACTTTATTTTTGCGTTTTGGGAAATCCCGGATGCAATTGGAAAATACAGCCTGAAAAGGAGGGGATAGTCAGGGAAGGGTATAAAAGGGGATGCGCACGTCATTTCAAGGAGGTTTTTCTGGAC
Organism: Archips crataeganus; assembly: GCA_947859365.1. Lineage (NCBI taxonomy): Eukaryota > Metazoa > Arthropoda > Insecta > Lepidoptera > Tortricidae > Archips > Archips crataeganus. The sequence goes on along the minus strand of OX402056.1, from coordinate 11,687,696 downwards.
GAAAAAAGCTTTTTTTTACTGGAAGAAATGCTGCTCGACGGTGCCCAGGTATGTGCTTCAGATATAGCCTAAATCCCTGATTGGTGACAAATCTATGCTTGATTTTTGTTGCATATATCTATTTTTTCGAGATTGTATAGCTGAAGCTGTGGGGAACTACCGGAGTTCTTGGCAGTTCTTGGTTATGCAATGGTTGATGGTGAGATGTTGTTTCCGGGACAAAATCTCATCGTTATTTCTCATAATTTTTGCATAATTAAATTTTACTAGAGGAATCTAGTAAATCATGGATTTGTCCACCTACGGGTTGCTTTTGGGGGATTGCACGCGATCAGGGAGGTTGATTGAAGCAGAACTACCAATTGTGTTCTGTTTTGGTCGAAATTCTGTTTGTGTGTATTTTCTTTGAGAGCTACTTTTGGGGAATTTTCTGTTTGTTTTTGATACAAATGGAAAATATGATGGCAGGCTTATCTGTGGTACTGTTTCAAACTCCGTAGTCAAATTCGTGACGGTTTGAAACTAGCCGCGAGTGTAGCTAGGTAGGTTCTAATTAGTTTCAGTTTGATTTTAGATTTCCGCGGATTATAAAATTGGTGCGAAATAGGGTAAAATATTTAGCTAGGAGTGTTATTTGTTTTAGTGATAATGGGCATTTTGTGAAGTGTTTGTGTTGTGATATAAGGTGGGATGTTATTTATCTATCTGGTAAATAACCAGGTAAGTACGCTTTATTTTATGCGTAGGAAGTATGCTGGATTTGAGAGAGGGCTCGGTTTTGTTACTTTGTTTGATAATGTAAAATCTTAAGAAAAATAATACAATAAAATCGGGATCTCCTCCTAATCTGGATATACTATGTTTAGGATGTGTTAGGAAAACCGTAGGGTCCGTAGGAATGTTTAGGGTACCTGTGTGATTTATTTTATGTTTAAACTGTGTTGTGTATAACTTGTGTATTGCATTGCGAATGTCAATTTTGTGTTTTTGCTGTTGTACGAATGGGGTGTAAATTGTCGTGCAGTGATGATTTTCTGTAAATCTTGAGTCTAAAATCTAGACTTTGTTAAGTAGAGATCATTCTGTTCTGGCATTTACAGGTTCCATTCAGACAATAATTTGGTGTCATGTTTTATTATATAGAATTTTATATATTTTCTATAACATATCCAAACATGCATTTCACACAAATACTCTTATTGATATACAAATTACATTGAATTTGTAAATGTAGTTTCTGTAAAGTAATGTCTTTCGACATTGGGTTACAGAAATGAGGTAATGCTGAACTGTTCCGATTTTACAAAATTAATTAATACAATCGGTCTATCTGGGTTTATAAGGTCCGACAAATGGTTGTAACCAAACTGTGTTTTATTTTAGGGCTTCCCCTGTGTCAAATGCCTGGCCAGCTATGAGTACAATTGCGTCATGTTCCATGTAAATAAATAAAGTTTACCTGGCAGATGTCGGATTGTATGAACTTGTTATTGGCTTATGAACGATAATCCATGTTTGATTGTTTGTCATGAGCTATTTCAGGTCAAGAAAATCAGTTAGTGGAGTTTGGTTGAGAATGAAAGATGGTATTTTTACACTTAAGCTGAGTTAGGCTGACCCGCCATCAGTAAAATTCTGTGTAAGATAACATTTTCATAATCTTGAGCCTGGTTTGGACTTGTTAAGGGAATTGTGCAGACTGCATTATATTGCTGTGTTCAATTGACCACAAAAGGCTACAGGCTGACCGAATGGCTTTTCGGGCCTGCAATGTGTGTATTTGTACAGTTTTTTCTTACTGGTCTAAGCTTGTCTTAACTCTGTCAACACTATCTGATGGACCCAGACTTTGGTACCTCCTTCGGGACTACCTTAGTATCGTATTTGCTCAATTTCTAAGCTCATTTTGTGATGCTATTAATATCAGAATTGGTGGTAACGCAAGGTGAGATAATTGTCCTCTTGTGTCTGAAATTATAATTATGACCATCTGATGGACTAATATACCTATGACTTTTTACATTGTAAGATTGGGAAAGCTCATTGCAATGGTATTGGTTTATTTTTGAGTAAATGACTTCTATGTAATGTTATTTATCTCATGACAAATCCTTTGTCTGTCATAACCCTTACTGTTCCCTGTGAGAACCCAAATTCACAATGAAACATATACTTTTTGTGCTCGAGCGATTATAGCTTGAACCACATCCAATTTTACTATATAACGCTTTTTCATGTGTTGTGACTCTGTGTATCATGCACTGATGTCTTTACAATACACTCTACAAATCTATGTGGTGGTTGATTTCATGTCATCTACTACAATTATATCTCAATTTCTCATTTCGAATAATCGAGTCGGTTGCGTTCCTCGATCCCAGTAATTATGATAACCGTTGAAGCTTACTTAGTAAGTGGAGGTATCTAATGAAGTGATTGGTTGGAGCGTTCGCCTTTTATTCGGATGGGGCCCTTTTATTCAGGGGTGGTATGTTTTCATTTCACCACTGTATTTATACTACTTGCTTGGAAATTAGGATGGTTGTGTTTCCATTTCAAAGTAATTATGTCAATTGTTGATTCTCACCTTGTGAGCGGAGATGGCTAATGAAACGATTGGGGCACTCGTCCGATTAACAAGTAAGAGCAACACTTTACCATGTCTGTTTACAGCTTGGTAATACCACAAATCTATGTAACTCATTGGCTATGGTCTATCTAGACATTCCCAGTGATTACACAACTCAAAATCTGTGTATTTTACGCAGTGCATCGACATAATGAAACAAGCATTGGTTGGATTGGATGTATTTCCATCTAAACTACTTTTGGAATTGGGTTTGCTCATTCCTTAATACCCTAGTCCTCTTTTGACTTGATTATGCACTATGATGAGTGCCTAAATGTAAATTCAAGCCAGTATGGGCTAGGAGAGGTACGGTGTGCCGATGGGGCAAGGCGGTGCGGCACCCGGGGACCTGTGGTCCCCGGTTACATCCCTACCCTTCCCTTTCCTGTTTCCTACCTATTTTACACTATACATACTTACTCACTCATTTTCACACCATATTATATGTTTATATCTAATTTTAGAATGCTTAGGTTAAGTTCTTTTGTTTTATGAGCAGTATGCCTCCAATAGACCCCTGCTTTACCTTAAGACATACCACATCTTACGAAGTTTGGATTGCTAAATCAAAAAATTACACAACGTAGGAGTCCTGACTGTATTTAGTTTAACGGCAATATTTTGACTAGAATAGGTCATTATATCATTGTATACCTTTACCTAGGTAAACCTTAATGTATATATAATAATTTTATATATATATTTATATCGGCTTATAAAATGTAGGAACAAGTTTTTTACATTTTGTTGCCATGACCTTTTACATTTTGGTTGGATTGCCAATCTTTTACAATTTGATGCCTTGACCAGAGGATAAAATATTCAAATATATTTTTTATATTTTTATAATAATAAAAAATTGTAAAAGCAAACTTTTACAATTTGGTTCCGTGACCAAAGGATGTGGTTTTGCAAATGTCTGGGGTAAACCAGGTTGTCGGGGGCGTTTACTGCTTATTATAATAATTGCAGGCAGAAATATTTTAATTCCAACTTGGAATGAAATGTTTCTGTCCACTTTTTACTTTGTTTTGTGAAATTATGATGTTTTAGTGCACACTTTAGAATTCTTAATTTATGGGGGCGTATTTACATGTTTAAACTTGTAGGGCGCTCATAACTTATTAAATTTTTGTCTCTATGTTAGCACTGATACAAAATTGCACTATTATATATCATAAGTTCACTCTATTGCTTTATTTTTCACTTTATAATGATAGGGAGCATGCAAATAAATAAACAGGGTATAGAAAGTTTAATATGCTTTGCAAATGCTGCGCTTTTCAAATTCTTTACCCTTTGTTTCTCGTTATTTTATTAACTTTCTTAAAAATGTGTTTATTTTCAGTATTTTATTTTGTTTTACATGTTTCACTTAACTAGAGTTCGTTTTATTATATTTCTTTCTTCTTTTCTTGTCTTCTTGTTATATTTAGAAAGTGCAGGGAAATTATGCAAATTTAGGCCATTAACCCATGAGTTGCGATAGGTTTTCATGATCATGCTTGCAGGATAGGCTGAAATAGAATGAAGTAGTGTTAGAAGCGTGAAGAGACACACAAAAATGAGGTGATAGGAAGTGATAAGGTTTTGGTTATTTTGTAGCAACTTATTACGTAAATATGAAGACCAGTGATATAGAAACACATTTAAAACAAACTATTGCGTCATATTTTACCTGTTCATAGTCCAGTCTAGCTTTATTTCCGTGATTTTTCTATGTTTGAGTCGTAATTTCTACATGACAAACTTGCATCAATTGTTCCGTGTTTGTGTCGATGTTTTGTACTGATTTTCTTGATATAACACCATAAATAGGTCTTGCGCATATATCTGTCATTATATTGTACTTTAACTTTATTAATTATTGCGTAGGAGTTGAATTTTCAGTTCATTTTAACACGTTAATGTAATTGCGCAGTGTCGAAGTGTCAGATGCTCAACAATGACAAATCGTGTAGTGATACCAGTAGTAAAGTTCGAAATATTGTAGAAAATTTTAAAGTCCGGGTAATTTATCATAAAATTAAATTATAATTTTTAAATAAAACTGTAACGTAAGTATGAAGATAGTTTTATGTATATGAATGACTTCTGTTAACAAATCCCCATAATCGTAGATTTTTTCTGTTGTTAAGGTGAAATCGCTCGATATCGGTAGTCTTGTTTGAATAGAAGTTGGGTTAAAAAAATATTAAATAATTTAGTTTTATGAGTAGTGCCTTTTAAATTATAAAACTGGAAAAAGATTATATCATAGTATCATTCCCATGTCCTAAAATTAGTTCGTGATTTCTGAAATTTTCGGAACTTGTGATTAATCTGGCAACATTGTGTAGGCCCTTTATTTCGTCAAGCGCGATCTTTTTTAATCTTTGTCGTAAGGCGTTGTTCGAGCTATTTCGGGCGTTTATTTTGGTAGCTCAAACTATTTTGAATTGTTTGTTGGAAGCTATGATTTTATTGAAAGTGTAGTGTAGATTGAATCTGTGACAGCGTAAATAATGGAATGTTGTAGAATTTCCTTAAGTACGATTTTTTTTTATGGGTTTTATTACGTTCAGTATTATTGTAGATATATCGAAGTATCGATAGGTTTTCCTTAGGGAAATAACTGATAGGTATCGCCGAATTTTTAATTACGAAATATGGATATTCAATATGTTATTTTAGAGTATTAAATTCTATTTTCAAAGGCCGTATACTACATAGTATGATAATATTTGAATTTTGCGAATAGGTTATTAATTATATAAACCAGAGAGTGCGAGTTTTAGTTAACTGTTACTTCTATTTTTAGACTTAGACTTTTGACTTAGATTTAAGACTTGAGACTTTTGACTTTGACTTTTGACTTGTAGTTTTGGATTATAGCTTGGTTTGTAGTGTTTGGCTTGTAGTTTGATTTCTAGTTTTGGCTTATAGTTTTGACTTTGACTTTTGACTACGACTTTTGACTTCTCTATCCAGACGCTTATTCAATATCTCGCACGTCTGAGTTTAAAACCCTACTCTTTACAATATTTCTTTCACAGTCGTCATCATTTCAGACAGGGGGGTGTAAACTGTAGAACATAGGCCTCTCAAACGCCTTAGGGCTCGCTAAACGGTTTGGTTACGTGATGCCGTGTCCGGTGCGGTCTCGCAGTCTTGACCGGGTCTTCGCTCCATCTTGTTGGCGGACTCTCTACGTTAAAGTATTGATGCGATATAGTTATATTAATAGGGTTTATTTAATTTACCCATTATTAGGTTTCTACTAGTGTTACTAAGCCTATTTTTAGCACTCAATTTAACACGATTGATTTATTTCATTAAAATTGTTAGTTCATTCAAACCAATCTAGATGGCGTTACTAGTATCTAACGATTAGTTTGGTAGTAATTTCTAGTATCTGGATTTATGTAAATTTAGTTGTTGAGTGAGTTCAATAATGATTTGGATAGGACAAGTTTACATTTATTAATCACAAATGATGATAGAGGGCGTTGATAGTCATGTTTTGTGACTTCTTATAGTTTTTTTTTTTTTTTAAAAAGTGTTCAATAGCTATATCTATAATACGAGTTTACGTTAGTTTATTGTAAATGGGATAGAGGGCGCTGATAGTAATATGAAGTGTGAAAATAACTTCAAGTAGCTTTATTTTATTGAGGTCGCTAGGGGGCGTTTAGTAGAGAACGTGTAGAAATTATAGTTGGCAGCACTAATGCGACAGAGGAAACGCTATGTGGACAGTAAAAGAAACTTGTTATAAAGTCCGATAGGTGGCGGTAAAAGTGAATTAGATTGCGCTATCATTTGGTTCTTCAGATAGTATAAATAGAAAGAAGGGTTGTGTGTCTTGATCGGAATGTATTAAGGACAATTTTATTACAGCGCCACCTGTTAGCATATTAGGGAACTTGATGCATAGCCTTCGATCTAACTGACAGGTTGTATACTAGTAATCAATTAAGTCACGAAGTTCTAGTAAAAGGACATAGATGGCGCTGTTCTTAACATTGGCATTAAACATAGTGCAAAGGTTGTTAGTTGATAGCAAGTGGGGTAGAGGGCGTTGTTAGTTGCGAGTGGACTTTGAGTTTTACATAGGTCATTGAAGTACCTTCATGGGTGTGTGCAGATTTCCTCACGATTTTATTTTTGGCACTTTTGATTGAATTTTTTTTTTATTTAACTTTAATTATTATTTATTTATTGTAAAATTTTTATTTAAACTAATGTCGTATACAGACGGGGCGCAGGCCTCCTATCAGAATGAGAGGGTGTTTTATAATTAATAGGTGTATAATTTTAGGGAGAGGAAATTCTATGAGATTTTGAACTTAATAATATTCTAGTTTATGGGAGTTTAGATTTTTTTTTATTGTGTGTGTGCTCAGTATTATTTTAATTTTTCGGGGTTAACTTTTAATAAATTTTAATATTGAATAGTACGTTAATTGTGTGGGAGTTCACAATTAACTACATATCTATTATTATTTTAAGACTTAGGCGAATTATAGGTACATTATAGTTTTTTTATTTTTATTTTAATTGTGCCTTTGCTATAAGTTTAGATTTGAATTTTACTTTTTTTTAAGGTTAATTCGGAAGTGGTAATTAATATAAATATATATTTTTTTAATTTTTATTTTTTTTTGTGTCCTTTCAATATACAAAAGAGTTAGTAGTAGTAGTAGTATATGATTATAATTGTCTTGATAAGTTAGGTGGGTTGAAGTTTTATTAAGTACTCAATAGGTTTTTAATTTGTGTAGTTGGGATAAATTAGGACAGGTTATATTTAATAGGTGTTTGATCTTAGGTCTTGAAAGTTTGATGTGTGTTTGATTGTGTGTCTGTGTGAGTATGTTTGTTCGTTGACTAGTGCTCAAAGCGAAGGCTTAGGTTTTTTATTATATTTTTAATAGTTATTTTTAAGTAACGTTTTGTGAATTAATTTAATTTGAAGTAAGGTTATAGGTAGCTCTTAAGCTGATTTGCTAGGTTATTAATTCGTGTTCATAGGTACATTTCGGATTCGTGTTGATAGGAATGTCGGTAGATGGTTAATTAAATGAGTGCGTAATAGTGAATAATAAGTGTTTGCGTTTGACTATAGTTGGGGAAGTGCCTCCAAGGCTACTATGGTCTGACCAGTGCGCGATAATTTATCTGTTTTCAGTGTACAGAAGATTTGGAGAGTGAATTTAATTAAAGTGATTAATTAGTGATTAAAAATTAAAGTGAGTGATAAGTAATTTCAAATAAGAAGTGATTGATTAGTGATTAAAAATTAAAGTGAGTGATAAGTAATTTCAAATAAGAAGTGATTGATTAGTGATTGAAAATAAAAGAAAGTGATAAGTAATAGTAAATAGATGTGATTAGTGATCAAAATGCCTAAACAAAAGACCATGTCAAGAATAGTTGAGGCTAGGAGACCCAAGGTTGGAACTCAAGATGCCATTACAGCTACTGTTCCAGTCAGGAAAGTTCCGGCGTCTCAACATCTGGCTCGGGTTATGCAACGATCAATGATGGAAGTAAATACAAAAATCGCCCAATTGGAACAAAGGCTTACGACTTTATCTACCAGCACGCCGTCTAATTCACATGTAGAAGAGCCTGAAGCGGATCTCCATGTTACTACACAGTTTCGTGATGTTCCGGGACCATCGACTCTATTTTACCCTATGGCACGGACACCAGCTGAAAAACCTAAATTTCCAGCTAAAAACAAACATCCAGTTACATTTATTGAGGATTTGACGGCATATTTAAAAAGGTGTGCATCGGGAGCGGATGACATCATTGACACAATAATTGAGTGCCTAGAAGGTGAATCAAGAAATTGGGCACGAATCTATAAGGACAGGTGGACACAATTTGAAGATTTTAAAAGAGATTTTTTGAACAATTATTGGGGAGAGGCAGAGCAGAATGAGCTAAGGAGAAAAATCGTTCTCAGTTCCTGGGACCCTACTCAGTCCACTATGTTGGGACATTTCATAGCATTATGTGGACAAGCGAAGATGCTGACTTATGCTATTCAATAGAAACAGTTAGTAGATGATATAATGAACCATTTTCCTCGGGATATACAATACGCGTGGTCAACAAGCAACTATTCATCAATTTTTCAAGCCACCGAATTCCTTCGCAAGTTAGATGTTGTAAACAAGCAAACTAATCTCAAGGCCAGCGGCAAGGTTCAACCAAGCGTCGTGCAGAAACCTACGGCAGATATACAAAATCAACACAACAAGAGAACCTTCAATTATAAACAGCAATTCAACAAGAGGACTGCGCGTCAAACAACATCAAGCAAACCGGCGGAAACAAATGTTGTAGATATTGTCGAGGATAATATTGTTCCTAATGCAAGTCCAATAGTAACAAATAATTTAAACGAGTAGATGTTGATGTTATGAGCCCCAATACATCAACAATAGGTGGGGCGAATTTAACTCCTGTAGCTTTAAACATTATGATGCGTCTCGGATGGGAACCTGGACAAACGTTAGGTAAACGCGATAATGGGTTACGTAAACCTCTTATTACTAAAGGTCAGTCCGATAAAGCAGGTCTAGGTTTAGGTATAATACAAAATAATTTAACTAACTTTGATTTGCAGGTTATTGAAGCCTTAAAGGCCCGATCTGATTTAGATAAAGGTCCGTTAACTCGTTCGGAAGTTGTTTCTTCATTATTCAACGAAGAAGATAATATTACCGCGGATAGATTAGAAATGTTTAAATCTGAGATTGGGATAGAAATTTTGAACGAACAAGTTGTGTGTCTTGTTGATACTGGTAGCGATATTACTTGTATTTCAGAATCATTTTGGGAATCATTAAAATCGCGAGTAGGGAATAAATTAAATATGTTACCTGTTAAACCAATTCAGATTCGTGGAGCTGTTGGTCAGAAAAGTGCTAAAATACAGCAAATGGTTTTATTACCTGTTAAATTTGGGGCGATTGAAATGGAAATTAGCTTTCTAATTGTACCAAAATTAGTACATGCGGTAATATTAGGATTTGATTGGCTTACGGCAAACAACACTAACATAAGACTGCAAAAGCCATCTGTGGGATTAATTATTGATTACAAGGGATATAGGACATTAATTCCGTTTATTGAATACGTATTTGAAGGGCAAAATGTTTCAGAAATCTCTAAATACGATAGTAATTTTGATTTCAAGAAATATTTAGAGGAAATTAAAACGGGCGTACTTCTTACAGGAACCCAAGTCGATGAATTAAAACAGGTTTTGTCTAAGCATGGTGATGTCTTTACTAAACGATTAGGTCGGGCTAACTGCTACGAGCATGTCATAAAAATGATAGATCATAGTCCAATTATAAGACGTTCTTACCCAGTACCATACGCATATAGGGCTCGAATGGAAGAAAAGTTAGCTGAAATGGTAGAGTTGGGAATAATATCTAGGGGCTCAACACCATATTGTAGTCCTTTGACTTTTACCTTAAAACCGGATGGTTCGATAAGAGTTTTATTAGACGCACGAGAAATAAATAAAAGTATGGTGGCCGAGGCGGAGGCACCTCCAATGCAAATAGATGTATTAAATTCATTTCATGGAGTTAATTATATTAGCATAATTGATTTAAACAATGCATATTTCCAAATCCCGATTTCGGAAGATAGTAAGGAATATACCGGATTTACGTTTAATGGTAAATCTTATATGTACAATGTTTTACCACAAGGACTTAAAACTTCTGTAGGTAGTTTTAGCCGAGCTATGGATCAAATACTAGGACCAGAAGTCAAACAATTTTGTGTGAATTATTTAGATGACCTCGCAATCTTGACTCAGGGTACCTTAAACGAGCATCTAGAACACATTGACATTATTTTGAGTAAATTAAAAACAGCCGGTCTTACTTGTAATATTGAAAAGTGTAAATTCATTTGTAAGGAGGTAAAAATGTTAGGACATATTATTTCAACAGAAGGAATTAAAACAGACCCTGAAAAAATAGACTCGATAAGAAACTTTCCGGTTCCTAAAAAAATAAAACATTTAAGAGCATTTTTAGGTTTATGCAACTATTACAGACGGTTCATTCCCGATTATAATAGCATTATTCAACCTTTATGTCAGTTACTGAAAAAGAATAAGAGTTGGACCTGGACTACAGAAGCACAAGTAGCATTTGAACAATTAAAGAGTAGATTTTTAGAAACAATAATGTTGCATCACCCTGATATGTCACGACCATTTTATTTACAAACTGATAGTTCTGGAGTAGGTTTAGCCGGGGTTCTATTTCAATACGATTCTGAAGGGGAAATGAAAATATTAGGATATTGTAGTAGAGCTTTACGGGGTGCTGAATTAAGATGGACAGTTACGGAGCAGGAATTTTGGGCAATAATTTACTGTTTAAGAAAGTTTGAGACCTATTTGAGGGGCGCTAAATTAATAATTAGGACTGATCATAAAGCATTGACTTTTGTTAGGTCGTGGAAATTATACAATAGTCGGATTATTAGATGGATACTGTTCCTTGAACAATTTGATTACACTGTTGAACATGTAAAAGGAAAAGATAATGTTGCTGTCGATGTTTTGTCTAGGTTTCCGTCTGATGCGGTTATGATACAAGAGGATAGGTTATTTTGTCCAGAGATTCACTACATGGAAAGTAATAAAAATAAGTCGTTAATATCTGATTTGAGAAATATAACTGATTTACAAGCCAATGATGATGACATTAAGGTGATTATGAATATTATAAATAATACTGATAATGTTCAAAATGGTAGGTTAGAAAAAATTGCTTAACGATGTTTTATTAAAGATAAGGTATTATTTTTTAGAGTCGATTCAAATAAACATGTAGTATATTTACCAATGAGCCTGAGAGAAGAAGTGATTCTTCAGATTCATGAAGAAATGGTACACCAAGGGGCGTATAAGGTGCTTAAATATTTGAAAGACAGATTTTATTGGCTTGGAATGAATAAAGTAGTGAAGACTTTGTTAAGAACTTGTCACTTATGTCAGGTTTCTAAAAGTGATAACATAAAGTATGTAGGTCAGTGTAAGTCTATTGTAACTAAACAAGTAGGAGACATTGTTATGGCTGACTTATATGGATCATTGCCTAAGGGTAAATTTGGAGTAGCCTATATATTAGTAGTTCAGGACTCATTCAGCAAAATTATCAAGTTGTACAGTCTAGCTAAGGCTTCTTCACGAGCAGTAGTGGCGAAATTGAAACAATTTTCTAAGGTAATTAAACCAAAAGTGGTAATGACAGATAATGGAAGTCAATTCTCTTGTGAGGGGTGGAAACAAGCTTTAAAAGAAATGAATATAAAGCCTATATACACGACAGTCAGAAACCCTAGACCTAATACTACAGAACGTGTAAATAAAGAATTAGGTCGTTTGTTTAGAACCTATTGTCATAAAAATCATAAAGGGTGGGCAACAATATTGACTAAAATAGAAGATTTGTATAATAACACTTTCCATGAAAGCACAGGGTTTACACCTAACGAAATATTGTACGGCATTAGTAACAAAATTACTTTTGATGATTGTTTGCCACACTTAAATAAAACTAAAGACATTGATTCTGTTAGGGCACAAGTAAGACAAAACTTAAAAGATAATAGTGTAAAGCGACAAGTTAGATTTAATAAATCACATCGCTTAATTGAATTCCAAATAGGAGATTATGTAAAGATTCGTAAAGTAAATAAATCGGAAGCACAGAAGAAGCTCATCAAAAAATTCCAGCTTCTCTATGAAGGGCCTTATATAGTCAGTGCAGTACCATTTATAAACGTTTATACATTGATGGACCCCAAAACAAAACAAATTCGGGGTAATTTCAATGCCATTCATTTGAATAAATATTATCCATAAACATTGATTACGAATATTTTTCTAGAAATTAAGATTAGTTCTAGTGGAGATAGATTAAGGTTGATTACTCAATTGATATATTGTATAATAACTTTGAAGTCGTGAAGATGTTCGTTTCACTTTTAATTTAATGTAATTTTATTTGCTTTTTGATAACTTATACTGTAGGCAAACAGTTATCATACTGAAGTGAGGTTAAATTTAGTTGTCAAAATGACAGTTGTAAGAGAATTATGACAAAATTATCAATTTTGTCTTGTATTAAACAGAGTGCTCTGCTCTTATATAACATGTTCGTTCATTAAATTGTTACTAGTGTCAAGACACAAGATATTGTTAAAATTTTAATACTTTTATAAATAAATTGTTTTGGGGATGTCGGGTCAGGGAAATGACTCAATTACATCTATCAGGGCATTTAAAGGATCATTAAGCTATCCACATTATGCTCTAATGCTAATACCTACTACTTCTACCATTATTTACTACTTCTATTGCAACTAGTTGAACTCTTGCTTGATAGATGTGGTTGGTGGGGAGTAGGGTGGTCATTTCTGGGGGTAGGGAATAATTAAAATTAATTTTAATAATTTGTTTTACTTTTTTCATTCTTTCTCTTTATCATTTTTGTTGGTTGAATTATTATTTTTATTGTTCTCTCCTTTATTCTTTTTCTTGGCAATTATTATGTTTCGTCTTCTTTTGTTTTGGGTAATTTATAACTACGGTAAACTTCTTTATAAATTAGGGGGCGAAATGTAACAGACTGATCCATATAATTGCCATATTTATTACTTTACTACTCTATTAAACGCAGTTAGTAGGACATTTAATTTTCTCATTTTAATTTTCAATAAATATATAGATCATTTCAATTAAATACGGTTATATTTAACTAATTAAATTAAATATTAATAATTACAAACACGATAAAAATATGAGTCAATTTTAGTGACATCTTTGGTCGAGTGGCGACACTACGCTTTTTTCCTTCTAAAGCACTTATAGCATAACATTCAGATTGGTAAGTTGACGACTCTGTTGGCGACAATTTAGTGACATCTAGTGAGATTCGGATGAACTAGTATGCAAGAGTAGATAGTAAGTTTTATTGACTATAGGGTTTACTTCCGCTACTCACCAATAGATGGCACTGTTAATTAAGTAAATAAAAATCTTTGATTTAGTATATAATATTTATTCTCCTTTTCGTGTTTTATAGGCAAAAACTACAACCACAATCACTAATAAGCTTCTACATTGATATTCTAGCACAAACTCAACTAAATTACTTGAAATATTGATGGAGGCGGTTCAATAACTGGTTTACACTGAATACTTCCATATTTTCTTGAATTTTTCACTAAAATCCGTCTTCAGTCTTGAATTTCTTCTGTTGCCGGCTGATATTGGTATTGTTAGTGATCCTGATGTAGTATTCATAGTATAGAGTCAAAATATTTCTGAAACAAAAGTATGCGTCAAATTAATTCTGAATTTTCCATTTTTTGTTTAAAATACTACCTAGATCAAAGTGTATATGGTTAGATCTCATCATAATATTGGTTTAGATACAGAATAAGTTAGTTTGGTTCAGACTTTTAACTTCAAAAGATCGAAATAAGCAGTCATTTAGTTTAGAGATTTTGGTGCGGGGAATTGAAAGTTTTGAATCAACTAAAATAATTAAATTTTAATGTTTATAGTCAAAACCTATGTAGAATCCATTCCTCCTAGTCTAATTCAGTATAATTTTGGAATAAATAGTTTAGGATAATCCATAGAATTTAGTCAGTTACCAAAGTCAAAATTTAACGATAGTCAAATTTTGCCGAAGCTAATATTTTTTATGATTGAGCCTATTTTATTGAATATGTTATAAATCTGATCTATTTGCAGTCCAATCACTATAGTTTAATAAAGATTACCTCACATAATTAATTTAATAAGGTGAAATTAGCGTTTGAAAATTTCCCATATAGCCCAAATTAACTATGTTAATTAATATAATTACCTTGGATTGGAATTGCAAAATTCTTATTGAATTCTTACCTGGGACTGCTGTGAACAATTATAGGAGTAAAATTATGTCGATCCATGGAGAATATTCTGAGTTCCAGTCATAGTGTAAAAATGGTCTAAGGCAGTATTTGCTTTTGCTTAATAATTTTCTTAGTATTATCTGAAATATAAAATGGTTATAATTTATTAATAACGACTTGCATTTTACATTAGAAATGTGTGCTTTATTGAAAAAATAACCTTTATTTTAGAAAATAATCATATAAAAACGATCTGAAAAGGACATAACCTTACCTTGCTTTGACATATCATTTTTGAAGTAATTAAAGCATTTCACATTAAAGTAATGCTTGTTCTAGTTAGATAACATCCTTAACTAGTCAAAATAACACATTAATTGTGATAAAATTGTATTTGATATTAATTTGTCACTGAAATCCCGATGACATTTTATGTACGCATTGAGGTACGAATTGTTTGAGAGAAATGATTTTAAGCTGTCACCTGTCACTATAGAGGTTCATTCAATTAAAAACATTTGTTTTTAATTTAGTAAAATTCACTATTTTTAAGATATAATAAATATTTCAAATTCAAATAATGTTAGTGAATGAGAGACCGAATGAGTGAATGAAAGTTTGGTTTGTAAATGTTCCCAGCCTGTGAAAACTAACCAATTAATTTAGTAAATAGTCCAGTTTAGCCAATCGCATTTTTAGAGGGGGAGCTTCGACCAATAAGAGTAAATCTATCATTTTTTTCTGTTTGTTAAGTGTGGCCACAGGTGTTTATACCCGATTTTTAGGGAGAATTTATATGTTTGCCTGACGGTTTTAATTTGATTAACTTAATAAATTTGCTTAAAATAGTACAAACTGAGGAAATAATCAAGTACTTGTTTTAGTTTTGTACTAGTATAGCCATTATTTATGGTATTTCTTATAAATCATTATTGATACTATTGATGTTATCAATAATATTGATACTATGATACATTGATAGTAATGTCGATGTCCTGAATGGTTTTTGGGGTCAACTGTTGAGGGGAGGCTATCAATGGTTCCGCAACGCTGATCTGTTCTAATGTAATAAATCTGAAGACTTTTCATGATTGTATTGTTGAGCATTTTGGCCTTAGAGACTGCTGAAACAAAACGGAACATTGTTTTGTGTTGAATAGTCCATTTGTCAAGTATTGCTATAATTAATTAATTTAAATATCTATCAGATAAACAATCAGAGTATGGGAATGTGGGAGTGTCCCATAGCTTTTGTGTCTTCGAATTAAGGTTTCGATATGAATCGATATTTATTTTTGCACTTGAGGGAACATTAAATAATACTAAAACATAATATAACAATAATTGGCGTGATATATTTTACAATAAAATCAGAATTCATAGTGCAAATGAGATAATTTTAAATAATAAACATTAATTAATATTTTGTCTATTATATAGGCTGTTTATTTTGCTATAAAACAGTAATATTGGACATAAGTAAATTCACAAGTAGGTACAATTATTTGGGTGGAAATTTTTAGATTGGGGGTATGAAGCTGGCCACACCGAGTGGGTTTATTCCATATATACTTTATTTTTGCGTTTTGGGAAATCCCGGATGCAATTGGAAAATACAGCCTGAAAAGGAGGGGATAGTCAGGGAAGGGTATAAAAGGGGATGCGCACGTCATTTCAAGGAGGTTTTTCTGGACGAAAAAAGCTTTTTTTTACTGGAAGAAATGCTGCTCGACGGTGCCCAGGTATGTGCTTCAGATATAGCCTAAATCCCTGATTGGTGACAAATCTATGCTTGATTTTTGTTGCATATATCTATTTTTTCGAGATTGTATAGCTGAAGCTGTGGGGAACTACCGGAGTTCTTGGCAGTTCTTGGTTATGCAATGGTTGATGGTGAGATGTTGTTTCCGGGACAAAATCTCATCGTTATTTCTCATAATTTTTGCATAATTAAATTTTACTAGAGGAATCTAGTAAATCATGGATTTGTCCACCTACGGGTTGCTTTTGGGGGATTGCACGCGATCAGGGAGGTTGATTGAAGCAGAACTACCAATTGTGTTCTGTTTTGGTCGAAATTCTGTTTGTGTGTATTTTCTTTGAGAGCTACTTTTGGGGAATTTTCTGTTTGTTTTTGATACAAATGGAAAATATGATGGCAGGCTTATCTGTGGTACTGTTTCAAACTCCGTAGTCAAATTCGTGACGGTTTGAAACTAGCCGCGAGTGTAGCTAGGTAGGTTCTAATTAGTTTCAGTTTGATTTTAGATTTCCGCGGATTATAAAATTGGTGCGAAATAGGGTAAAATATTTAGCTAGGAGTGTTATTTGTTTTAGTGATAATGGGCATTTTGTGAAGTGTTTGTGTTGTGATATAAGGTGGGATGTTATTTATCTATCTGGTAAATAACCAGGTAAGTACGCTTTATTTTATGCGTAGGAAGTATGCTGGATTTGAGAGAGGGCTCGGTTTTGTTACTTTGTTTGATAATGTAAAATCTTAAGAAAAATAATACAATAAAATCGGGATCTCCTCCTAATCTGGATATACTATGTTTAGGATGTGTTAGGAAAACCGTAGGGTCCGTAGGAATGTTTAGGGTACCTGTGTGATTTATTTTATGTTTAAACTGTGTTGTGTATAACTTGTGTATTGCATTGCGAATGTCAATTTTGTGTTTTTGCTGTTGTACGAATGGGGTGTAAATTGTCGTGCAGTGATGATTTTCTGTAAATCTTGAGTCTAAAATCTAGACTTTGTTAAGTAGAGATCATTCTGTTCTGGCATTTACAGGTTCCATTCAGACAATAATTTGGTGTCATGTTTTATTATATAGAATTTTATATATTTTCTATAACATATCCAAACATGCATTTCACACAAATACTCTTATTGATATACAAATTACATTGAATTTGTAAATGTAGTTTCTGTAAAGTAATGTCTTTCGACATTGGGTTACAGAAATGAGGTAATGCTGAACTGTTCCGATTTTACAAAATTAATTAATACAATCGGTCTATCTGGGTTTATAAGGTCCGACAAATGGTTGTAACCAAACTGTGTTTTATTTTAGGGCTTCCCCTGTGTCAAATGCCTGGCCAGCTATGAGTACAATTGCGTCATGTTCCATGTAAATAAATAAAGTTTACCTGGCAGATGTCGGATTGTATGAACTTGTTATTGGCTTATGAACGATAATCCATGTTTGATTGTTTGTCATGAGCTATTTCAGGTCAAGAAAATCAGTTAGTGGAGTTTGGTTGAGAATGAAAGATGGTATTTTTACACTTAAGCTGAGTTAGGCTGACCCGCCATCAGTAAAATTCTGTGTAAGATAACATTTTCATAATCTTGAGCCTGGTTTGGACTTGTTAAGGGAATTGTGCAGACTGCATTATATTGCTGTGTTCAATTGACCACAAAAGGCTACAGGCTGACCGAATGGCTTTTCGGGCCTGCAATGTGTGTATTTGTACAGTTTTTTCTTACTGGTCTAAGCTTGTCTTAACTCTGTCAACACTATCTGATGGACCCAGACTTTGGTACCTCCTTCGGGACTACCTTAGTATCGTATTTGCTCAATTTCTAAGCTCATTTTGTGATGCTATTAATATCAGAATTGGTGGTAACGCAAGGTGAGATAATTGTCCTCTTGTGTCTGAAATTATAATTATGACCATCTGATGGACTAATATACCTATGACTTTTTACATTGTAAGATTGGGAAAGCTCATTGCAATGGTATTGGTTTATTTTTGAGTAAATGACTTCTATGTAATGTTATTTATCTCATGACAAATCCTTTGTCTGTCATAACCCTTACTGTTCCCTGTGAGAACCCAAATTCACAATGAAACATATACTTTTTGTGCTCGAGCGATTATAGCTTGAACCACATCCAATTTTACTATATAACGCTTTTTCATGTGTTGTGACTCTGTGTATCATGCACTGATGTCTTTACAATACACTCTACAAATCTATGTGGTGGTTGATTTCATGTCATCTACTACAATTATATCTCAATTTCTCATTTCGAATAATCGAGTCGGTTGCGTTCCTCGATCCCAGTAATTATGATAACCGTTGAAGCTTACTTAGTAAGTGGAGGTATCTAATGAAGTGATTGGTTGGAGCGTTCGCCTTTTATTCGGATGGGGCCCTTTTATTCAGGGGTGGTATGTTTTCATTTCACCACTGTATTTATACTACTTGCTTGGAAATTAGGATGGTTGTGTTTCCATTTCAAAGTAATTATGTCAATTGTTGATTCTCACCTTGTGAGCGGAGATGGCTAATGAAACGATTGGGGCACTCGTCCGATTAACAAGTAAGAGCAACACTTTACCATGTCTGTTTACAGCTTGGTAATACCACAAATCTATGTAACTCATTGGCTATGGTCTATCTAGACATTCCCAGTGATTACACAACTCAAAATCTGTGTATTTTACGCAGTGCATCGACATAATGAAACAAGCATTGGTTGGATTGGATGTATTTCCATCTAAACTACTTTTGGAATTGGGTTTGCTCATTCCTTAATACCCTAGTCCTCTTTTGACTTGATTATGCACTATGATGAGTGCCTAAATGTAAATTCAAGCCAGTATGGGCTAGGAGAGGTACGGTGTGCCGATGGGGCAAGGCGGTGCGGCACCCGGGGACCTGTGGTCCCCGGTTACATCCCTACCCTTCCCTTTCCTGTTTCCTACCTATTTTACACTATACATACTTACTCACTCATTTTCACACCATATTATATGTTTATATCTAATTTTAGAATGCTTAGGTTAAGTTCTTTTGTTTTATGAGCAGTATGCCTCCAATAGACCCCTGCTTTACCTTAAGACATACCACATCTTACGAAGTTTGGATTGCTAAATCAAAAAATTACACAACGTAGGAGTCCTGACTGTATTTAGTTTAACGGCAATATTTTGACTAGAATAGGTCATTATATCATTGTATACCTTTACCTAGGTAAACCTTAATGTATATATAATAATTTTATATATATATTTATATCGGCTTATAAAATGTAGGAACAAGTTTTTTACATTTTGTTGCCATGACCTTTTACATTTTGGTTGGATTGCCAATCTTTTACAATTTGATGCCTTGACCAGAGGATAAAATATTCAAATATATTTTTTATATTTTTATAATAATAAAAAATTGTAAAAGCAAACTTTTACAAGGCTAAGGCGGGAGCGAAGCGTAGCGTAGCTCCCGCCTTAGCCTTCGATGTTAGGTATTTTTTTTGTAACAGCACAGAAAATGATTATTTCCATTAGGTATTATTGTCTTTAAAATTATGAAATGTACCTAAATGTAAATCATATACCAAATTTTACCAAACAAATTAGATTTTTCACGTGGTAATAAAAAAAATAACTAACACCAAAGGCTAATGCGGGAGCTTCGCTCCGCTACGCTCCCGCATTAGCCTTTGAACCTAACCATTCCGAGTCGCTTCCGCCCCGAACCGTCTTGCTCGCTCGCTTCGCTCGCTCGCCGAAAATTAAGCCACGTTCGTTTCATTTAGGTATTTTGACCATTTGGTATTTCAAATGTTGGTGTATCAAACTTAGGTGTCATAGCTGTTGATATTTTAAACATTAGACATTTACTCCATTAGGTATTTTAAACTTAGGTAATTCGTAGGTAGGTGTTAGTTGCTTAGGTATTTAAAAACATTAGGTATTTAGATTTTAGGTATTTTGAACGTAGGTTATTTTACGTTAGGTTTTTTAATTTTAGATATTTTGATACGTAACCGCCGTGACGTGTGGCTCCGGGAAGAAGGGCTACGGATTAGCCCGAAACATGTTTAGTTAAACTCGTTTTAAGACGTGGGTGATCCGTATATATATTATACCTGTTTATTATCAGTACGTCACACTGTTGATCAGTTCTTTACAAAAACTCACCTTCTGTTCTTTTCGTAAAACCACACTCGTGTTTTAATGCCTCTCATTATGCACCAGGTACATAATTAATTATTATTAGGTATTAATCCTAGATAATATTAAATTGTGGATTAGGTACTTAAATACTGTAAACATGCAGAACCTACACGTTTCATAATATACCTACTATAATACACGTCACACACACGTTACAGGATACACAAGCCTTTGATCTTAATCACTACCAAGCAAGTTGAAGGGTAATAGAATTTGTTATTAATTTAATAATCCACAAGTTGCCGGTTAAGCTCATTACCACACGGCGGCGTGGTCGCGGCTGTCGTAAGCAACACAAGTGATTGTAGACATACATCTAATCACCGACTACACGATTGCTCATGAATAAGTTATTTGCGATGCGTTGTGCGTAACGAAGACGCTAACAATTTAAATTAATTTGGTGTCAACCTCGCCGGAAACAGTATCTGAATTACCAACTTAAATAAGATATCAGAATTAAACGGGAACGGTTCAGATTCGACATGCTTTTAGACAAATCCGTGGGCGTTGTTAAATATTATTATGGGCGGAGTTCAAAGGGTTTTGGACACCTTAACGGTGGTAGGTTTTAGAACCGGCCAAGTGCGAGTCGAACTCGCGCATCGAAGGTTCCGTACAAATTTTTAACAATCCAATGTTCCAACCTCATGACGCAAAACAGAAACACCACTAAGCAAAGATTTTTCGTAATTTGGATTCTATCACCATGAGGGTTCTCTTAGCTTAGCATAGGTGTAAAATGCCGACAAGATATAAATACATTAGGGATCAACAAAGGTTCTGTTTAGTTGATGCAGGTTTTTGGGGTCGGATTTTTTTTTATAAAATTTTATTTCTCGCTTTTTAGTGTAACTAATCTAATTTACAGTAGCTTAAATGGCAACTGCTTGTCATCTTTTACGATAAGTATATTGCTTTACCCGATGCAGAGACGTTAATTATTGATGAGTCCTCCTTGTGCTTTACTATCATTTATACTTACCATATGCATTGCGACGAGCATAAATTTCATAGCAACAGTGTTAAAGTAATAGAGTCACAATTCGTGAAATAAGTACTTGTTACTTATCGAATAGTTCCAGTGGCCATCTATGATCTTCCTTATCACTAAGTTATCACTACTACAGAATTTGAAGAGTTCCCTCAATTTCCCTGAAAGTTACTTGTCAGATCCTGTCTTGGTGACAAGACAGTTAAGTAGTTAAGTATTAATTGAAAGCATCCTCTTTTCAACAAAAAAAAACAAATTAATTTATAAATGGCGGAGATCTGAGGTAACAGATATAAAAACAAAAAGAAAATACAACCGAGTTGGATGTTCTCAATTCTTTTTCTTTATTACTGTTGCTTAAAAATTAGAATTAAACATCATACTAGAAAACACTGTCCTAGGAAAGCAAAACCTTTTTTAAAGAATAAATTGGGTCTTTTATTCACTTTTGCTCTGGTGCAGCGATTTCCAACAAAAGCTTCTTTTACGTTTTTCCAAACCTCAGTTAAATGTTCGTCTCTGAAAACAATTTTCGTAAGACAAACAGTGAATTCCTTTTACTTTCTTGACTTTGAAATACATCGTTACATTGTTTTTCTGTTTGAGTACTACCTAGTGAATTGGTATGCCGTATTCTGTGTATCTATGTAAATTGAAAATTTATACAAAAAATTGTTTACTTTTCAAAGTAGTTTACGTACGTCTTTTATTTAG
Source organism: Archips crataeganus (assembly GCA_947859365.1). NCBI lineage: Eukaryota > Metazoa > Arthropoda > Insecta > Lepidoptera > Tortricidae > Archips > Archips crataeganus. Next base: position 11,665,446 of record OX402056.1, on the reverse strand, counting down.
TCTTCTTTAATGCTGTTGACTGGAAAGTCTGTTTTTAGGGTTCCGTAGTCAACTAGGAACCCTTATAGTTTCGCCATGTCTGTCCGTCTGTCTGTCTGTCTGTCTGTCCGCGGCTAAGCTCAGAGACTGTTAGTACTAGAAAGCTGTAATTTGGCATGAATATATATATCAGTCACGTCGACAAAGTGATTACATAAAAAAAACTAAAACAATTTTTTTTAGGGTACCTCCCATAGACGTAAAGTGGGGGTGATTTTTTTTTCTCGACTAACCCTATAGTGTGGGATATCATTGGATAGGTATTTGAAAATAAATAGGGGTTTCTAAAACCATTTTTGGATTAGATGAATATTTTAGGAGATATTCACTCCGAAAGTTCAAAATAATGTGGTCCCCCTCTAACTTTTGAACCGCACGTCTAAAAAATATGAAAAAAATCACGTAAGTTTGTAATGTATAATTACCTCAAACGTCGAAACACTTCATATTTTCACTTCATATTTTGTGGTTATGTTAATATTTACAATTTGAGCTTGTCATCTGATGACTAGTAAAAGTGACGTTTGAGCTACTGTAAAAACATTTTAAAATCCATTCTCACAATGTCTTTAAAACAACTGTCAGTTACGGTGGTCATTCTGTCAGTAGGATGACATTCATTACATCGTTGACAGATGAACACTTCCGAACCATCAAACGCTGCAATCTATGGTAAGGTGTTGCCAGGCAAATAACCTAAACTCCTATCTAGCGAGAAAAGTCGGGTCGTAATATTAGTATGTTATTAAGAATCCGCTACAAATTTAAAGTCTTATTGTTTCCATCATCGTCCTTGTCAATTTATTTATCGTTTCAGGCTTCCAGCATGCTTTGTTACGTCAAAATTTCTCAGATTATTCTTATTTTAAAAACATCAACTGTCATGGCCAGGGATGTCCTATTTTCCCACTATCCCGGCATCTGTTAACTGGCAAGTTTAGTGGTCGCATTGCCTTGGGAAGCATTTTCGGTGTTTTTAAACTACGACACCAGAAACAGAGGCCATTTTAATCTCAATTTTCAAGAGAATCACATTCTAACTAGTATTCGTGCCAGTTATTCTGACCTCCCTTCATCCGTCGATAGGACACATAATACCCAAAATCTATCGTGATTTAATTACTTTGGAGACTCTTTGGCTGAAATCCTTCTGCTAGCTAGTCAGCGGCTACGTCGCGTCCGTGGACATATTTGGAGCCATAGCCACCATTCTTAGCGGCTCCGAACAGCCACAATCCAGCGCTGCGAGTTGACATTCGTCTTTCCAAGCTCCGCAGGACTTTTTTCCTCTAACAAGAGGTGTTTGGTACGGGCTTGTTTGGTACGGGCTTGTTCGGTACGGGCTCGTTTGTTACGGGTTCAGTTCCTGACCCCGTAGGTAGAACTGCACGACGCGGCTGAAGGCGCCGGCGAAAGTTAAGCCTAGTTTTAATCACAAATGTAGAGTTAAGTAAACGTGATCAGCCAAACATTCAACCAATTTCTACCCCCCTTCGATTAAAGATAAGTGTTACCCTAGAATAAGGATACGTTTGATTTAAGGTTTAACTTCCTTAAGATTAAGCACTAACATAGAGGTTAAGACCGTGGAATTGTTGTTCAGTAATTAGTTGAGTATATAAATAAACCTGTGTCTTAAGAAACTATATTTCAATCCCAACCTCATAGGGTAACCTTTAACTATTTCAACTACAACTATTCTTTCTTTCTTAATTACCAACCTATCTTCTCTTAACTATTACTTTACCTAAATTATTATCATTACAAGTTAAACTTAATAAAAACTTTCTAGGAAAATTATATTCAACTTAATCAGTTGAGCAGTTTTTAAGTTTTTTAAAAAAATATTTCTTAACTAAGATTGTAATTTAACCGCCATTGCAAGCATTTTTTTTCTTTAAGTATAAGATCACGCTAACAGTATCTTCTTTCAAATAAAAAAAGTATATTACATCTGAAAAACAATCAACATACATACTAGTTCTTAGTTACCCTATTAGCCGATAGATGGCGCTGTACCGCCGACGTTGGGACCAAAACAACCACATTATAAATAAATTAAAATTAGGGGACAATCTTACACAAATCGACCTAGTCCCAAACTAAGCAAAGCTTGTACTATGGGTACTAGACGACGCTAAACATACTTGTATAGATAAATAAATACTTAAATACATAGAAAACATCCATAACTCAGGTACAAATATTCGTGCTCATCACACAAATAAATGCCCTTACCGGGGTTCGAACCCAGGACCTCTTGCTTCGTAGGCAGGGTCACTACCAACTAGGCTAAAGCGGTCGTTAATAAAGTATGCAAAGATTTTTTCGTACCTGCTACGGAACCCTATCTTGGGCGTGTCCGACACGCTCTTGGCCGGTTTTTTAATTTTATTTTAGTTTCCTTCATCGAGAATGAACTTTGTAAGTTACCTCAAAGTTGCGTTAAAGGTAGGTATAACATTTTATCGTAAGAAAAACAGAAACCACCGTATGTAGATCCATGAAATAATCACGGCTGCAAGTATTTTAACGTTCCGTATTTCTACAAGAAACCCTTATAGATTCGCCATGTCCGTCCTTCTGTGTGTCTGTCCGTCCACGGCTTAGCTTAGAGACTGTTAGTGGTAGCAAGTTGTAATTATGTATTTTGCATAAACATGGTGTTAAAGAATACCCGTTATACAGAAAGTCGGTCTATAATACTAAATCAGCCTGCCTGGAATCAGCTTTGCTTGGACGTCCACTTCCAGTGGACCGATGAAAGAACCCGGTGAAATGTAGGCATCTCGATATGTTAAGAAAGCATTGGTACGAAGGTAGCCGTCACTTTACAGCGGGTGGTCTACCATCGATAAATCTTTGCCGATTCATTTAAACTGCCATCTTCATGTATACGCATAACATCATAATTGTAATATTCCATGATAAGAAAAATTTGTAATTTTTAAAATAAAAAAAAAATCTTAGTAAAATAACACACGAAACAATTGTAGGATTAGAATTTAAACTATCACGGCATTATAGCTTAGTAGGATTACAAGTTAACGAGTAATAGTATTAGGTAATGGTCGATCAAAACTGGGTATTAAGTAATTGCTGCATACTATAGGTATTATAGTACATAGTTTTTGGGGGTTAAAGTCACTCGCGTCCGTAGGTTTACCCTTGAGACCCTACACGTGACCCCTGGGTGGTGCCAAATGAGTGACACACTGGTAACGTGGGAGAGCCACGCTTCGGCACGAATGGGCCGGCTCGACCGGAGTGATACCACTGCCTCACAGAAAACCAGCGTGAAGCATTACTTGCGTTTCGCTGAGTGAGTGAGGGTACCGGAGGCCCAACCCCCCACCCCCCAACAAAAAAAAAATGATGATGGCGCGGCTGAGTAACAGACTACCCCAGGAGGGTACCAGCTGCGCTAGCGCTGGAGAATCCCTCTCTGGGCTGCCATGCTCAGGTAGCATTGTGCCTGAGCGTGGAAGCCCAGACTCTGCCCCATCGTACTCTGGGGGGGGCAACCCAACTGCGCTCTTTCTTAATTCCACATTTGCTAGGGGCGAGAGCATAGCAGTTACGGCATCCCCTGTCACGCTGGCCGTGGACTTCTGCAACATCAGGGGTTTACATTCCAACCTCAATGCTGTTCATCACCACCTTGAGACAGCTAAGCCGGCCTTGCTCTTTCTGACTGAGACGCAGATATCGTCTCCGGCAGACACGTCTTACCTCTCTTACCCTGGGTACGGATTAGAACACTCTTTTGTACCTAGGGCTGGGGTGTGTGTGTACGTTAGAGATGATATCAGTTCTTTGAAGGTAAGGACCTCTCCACTTTATGGTTACGTGTGGACAGCGACGACCATCCACGCGTCTATGCGTGCCTGTATAGGTCCCATAGCGGTGACAGCGAAATTGACCGACTCATGGAGCAGTTCCAAATGGCTGTGGACTCCGTGCAACAGCAGGTCCCTTCTGCAGAGATTGTGATACTCGGCGATTTCAACGCCCATCACGTCGAATGGCTTGGCTCTGGCAGGACCAATCATGCAGGGAGATCTGTTCGCGACTTTGCTCTGGCATATGGCCTGACGCAACTGGTTACTGCGCCTACGCGAATACCAGATGTGCAGAACCAGGAGCCTTCTCTGCTTGACCTTTTGCTGACTTCTCATCCGGCAGGCTACCAAATCTCCGTTGAGGCCCCTCTCGGCTCCTCGGATCATTGCCTGATCCGGAGTAAGGTGCCACTCACGTGCCCGCTGCGTCGGCGAGTTGCTTGTAGCCGTCGTGTGTGGCATTACAAGTCAGCAGATTGGGATGGGATGCGGTCCTTCTTTGCGTCCTACCCTTGGAGGCATGTTTGCTTCAAGCTGGATGATCCCAACGTCGCTGCTGACTCTGTTACTGACGTGGTGCTGCAAGGAATGGAACTCTTTGTTCCTTCCTCAGCGGTCCCCGTTGGTGGCAGATCCCAACCTTGGTTTGGTCGATCTTGTAAAATGGCTTCTCGCCGAAAGCAGGAGTGTTACCAAGCTTGGGTAAATGCAGCGAAGGTTCGGGATGTAAATACCAGTGTTTTAAAAAAGGAGTTTAACTTTGCCTCCAGGTCCCTTAAAAGAGACATTGCCAGAGCTAAATCGTTGCACATTGGTAGAATTGGCGAGAGACTAGAGCGCCTCCCTTCGGGAACTCGTGCGTTCTGGTCTCTTGCCAAAGCTATCCAGGGGAATTTCTGCACGCCTTCTTTTCCGCCTCTACACGCGGGTAACGATTCTTTGGCCCACGACGCAAAGGAAAAAGCCGATCTTCTAGGTAAATTCTTTGCGTCCAACTCGACTTTGGATGACGGGGGACGCATGCCACCGACCATACCGCGTTGTGAGAGCTGTATGCCGGATATCCGGTTCCACCAAAGCTCAGTGCGTAAAGCACTTCTCTCCCTCGATATCCATAAGTCCAATGGGCCTGATGGAATCCCTCCGGTAGTGTTGAAGATGTGCGCTCCTGAGTTGGCTCCGGTTTTAACGCGTCTTTTTCGGCTCTCGTACTCTTCTGGCGTAGTCCCGTTCTCATGGAAGTCTGCTCTGGTCCACCCGATCCCTAAAAAAGGTGACCGCTCTAATCCATCTACCTATAGGCCAATAGCCATAACTCCCCTGTTCTCTAAGATAATGGAGTCCGTTATCAACCGCCAGCTCCTTCGATACCTTGAGGACTGACAATTGCTCAGTGACCGTCAATATGGTTTCCGTAGCGGCCGCTCGGCCGGCGATCTACTGGTTTACCTGACACATCGTTGGGCACAGGCGATTGAGACAAAGGGTGAAGCATTGGCTGTTAGTTTAGATGTGGCGAAGGCCTTCGATCGGGTTTGGCACAAAGCGCTCCTCTCAAAACTTCCGTCCTTTGGGCTTCCTGAGAAATTATGCGGATGGATCAGCAGCTTCCTAACGGACAGAAGCATAAAGGTTGTAGTTGACGGTGCATGCTCTGATTCCATGTCTGTGAATGCTGGTGTCCCTCAAGGCTGTGTACTATCGCCTACACTCTTCCTTCTGCATGTCAATGATATGCTGCCATCCGGCGGCATTCACTGTTATGCGGATGATAGTACGGTTGATGCCTCTTACACCGGCCGCGCCGGTATTTCTCGGGAAAACGTTATAGAGTGCCGAAACAAACTTGTGTCTGAAATTGAGACTTCCCTAAAAGAAGTTTCAGAATGGGGTCGACTTAATTTAGTCCGTTTTAACCCCACTAAGACACAGGTTTGCGCGTTTACCGCAAAAAAGTCTGCGTTTGTCGCGTCACCTCTTTTCGAAGGCACTCCCCTTGCTAACACAGCCAGTATCGGAATCCTTGGTATTGACATCTCGAGTGAAGTCCAGTTCCGCGACCACTTGGAGAGTAAGGCTAAATTAGCCTCGAAGAAGCTCGGCGTGCTCAACAGATCGAGACGGTATTTCACTCCAGCCCACCGCCTTCAGCTTTATAAGGCGCAGGTTCGCCCACATATGGAATACTGCTCTCATCTGTGGGCGGGGGCTCCCCGGTACCAGCTTCTCCCTCTGGATCGCATACAACGGAGAGCGACTCGAATAGTCGGCTGCCAACGAACTTCTGATGGGCTTGATTCCTTGGCGCTGCGTAGAGATGTAGCTTCACTGTGCATCTTCTATCGCATGTACAACGGAGAGTGCTCCGAGGACTTATTCGGGTTGATCCCTGCCGCATCCTTCCGCCACCGCCCTACGCGACAACACTTCCATCCTCACCATCTGGATGGTTGGTTGTCTTCTACTGTGCGTTTTTCCAGAAATTTCCTGCCTCGCGCAGCAAAGCTCTGGAATGAGGTTCCTGCTGCGGTATTCCCGGACCGATATGACCTTCAAGCTTTCAAAAAAAGAGCGTACTCCTACCTAAAAGGCCGGCAACGCACTTGTGACTCTTCTGGTGTCGCAGGTGTCCATGGGCGACGGTAATCGTTTACCATCAGGCGATCCGTCTGCTCGTTTGCCCCCTATATCATAAAAAAAAAAAAAAAAACATACCTACAGAACCCTACACTGCGCAGGGCCCAACTCGCAACTTGACCGGTTTTTTGTACACACTCTTAGAATACTTAACTTTAATTTCAATATTCAATGGAAAAAATCCCGCCTGTGTAATTATATAATATAATATACCCTATGTCACTCTCGGAACTGAGACGAATCTAATGACATCTCACACTTCAAAATCCATTGAGCCGTTTAGGCTGCAGGGCGTGCCAAAGAATGATACATAGGTACACACATACATACATAAATACATACTCTTGAAAACATAACCCTCCTTCAACAGTCGGGTGAAAATTAAAACCTACGTCCAACTACGGAAATACCACGACTTCAAAAGCCAATGACATTTTCATATGGCAGTTTAATAACAAGCATACGACAAAATATAAATGAGTTTTATGCCATTTTTAGCCTACATTTGTAGGTGGGTGTACAACAGAATAACTTTCAATATATTATGCAATTTACCTACTATAACTCACGACGCCCTCGTTTGGTAAAGCACACATTAGATTATGATGGCGTTTTGGAGATGCTTAAAGGTTGCTTAGCTTTTCATTGATTTCAAATAAAAGGTTATTGTTTTATCTATGTGTGTTTCATGTTATATATTAGGTTTTTTTTATATTACTATTTATTTTTATATGTATATTTGCACCACCTGCTGTAATATATTCCTTACTGTCATTCTTTTGTGAAAAGGTTGCCTGGAAGAGATCGCTCCGAAGCGATAAGGCCGCCTATTGCTTACCTTATATTTTTTCCATGTACATACTTGTTTTTCTGTATTGATTTCTTTGTGGTGGACAATAAAGAGTCATTGAATTGTATTGTATTGTATAGCCCGCATCCACAGCACGTTCTCGTTTCCAGAGCACGCATTTTTCCATATAAAAAACATATGTCTTGTAGAAAGGCACCCTTACCCAAAAGGTTGCCCATAACTTAGTTAATTAATAGAAATGTTTCGCTGTGCCACCCACACATCACTCGTCGACTGATGTATGCAGCAGGGCGGATGAAGTCTTTGTTCAGACATGGACAAGGCTCATGTCCGCGTTAATAATGAATAAAATGCTATCTTGAAACGTATTATATGTTATGAGGTAGTAGGCTAAATGTCACCCTCGTTAAGAAAAGGTTGTTTCTGCCGCACACCGGTAGGTACCTAAGTGAAACAGCGAACAAGCGAGTAGTCGACAACGAGCGAAATTGAAATTGAGACGTTGACGTGGATTGGAGCCGAGGGTCGCTCATTAGAGCGTGTTGAGCAGGAAAATATGAAACAAAATTGGGATTTCAGTTTACAAGTCCCATAAGGACTGCCGGTTTCGCAATCAGCGAACCGAATTGTTTGCGTAGGTAAGCTTTTTATACGTTATCCACCGAAGTAATTTATTACATTCGACGTCAAGTTAGTAAACTTTATCATCGAGTTACTTTTGTAAAGAGTTTATTTATGTATTATATTCTGATTTATATGGATTCACCCCCTCGTTGGTTTGACATTCGGGGATGCTGTTAATATAAGAAAATCTGATTTTTTTTTGCTGCGTGAGGTGTGTGATGTGTTGATAGTCTATCTTTGTTGCTAGACTTCGAGACCTAACCTAACCTACCTAGACCTATTGTATTTACTATGTTCTGTCTGGTAATAAACGTATTTGTATAAGAAAAAATACTGAGTGAAGTTTTTAAATGTTAATATTGAAAACAATTCATTGATCGTAATTGGGATCTGGGGGCACGGGAGTGCCCTCGCCAAGACGAGCCAAGCGAAACGCAAGGGCACTACCTACCTTTTCTCGAAACGTTTCGTCGTTTTTTTTTAACTCTTATAACTTTGCTTTGGATGATGTTAAATAGTTGAAAATTTCAAGATATAATAACACTAGTACAAACATGAAACATACAAAGTTTGAATGTCGTAGCTATGATACTTTAGATTTTATCAATGTCTAAAAACACCCGATTTCGTCACTGATCACTGATCATCAAAATTCTTAAGGTACTTCCTGAAGTCCTAGAAAGCTGAAATTTGGTATGTAAGCTAGTAATAGTATACAAACAACGAAAAAATCTTAAAACTTGAAACTTTTACCCCCCCCATCCCTTAAACTAGGGGGTGAAAGCTTGTATGAGACTTCTGCAAATATTGATGCTAGAGGTCTGAAAAATTGATATATGATGTCCTTGTTATCCTTGATATAAATAATAAGATATGTATTTCAGGATTTTTACTAAATCATCCCCTACCAAAAAGAAATGAAGTCCCACAAAAACATTTCATGTTAAATGTTGCCAAGACGAGACCATGTAGCTCGCACTGTCAAAAAGTAATCAGATCTCTTGTAGAGCCAAGTTTCTAACCCTACGTGCCCAGCTCTAAATCTATAAACCCTAATTTTACACTAATTAATCTCGTAGGCGTGCAAACCGTGGCCCATATGCCGAATTGCAAAAGGTTCGTGCGGCCGACTCGCCAGTATAGTCCACGGTTTGCACGCCTACGAGATTAATTAGTGTAAAATTAGGGCTTATAGATTTAGAGCTGGGCACGCAGGGTTAGAAACTTGGCTCTACAAGAGATCTGATTACTTTTTGATAGTGCGAGCTACATGGTCTCGCCTTGGCAACATTTAACATGAAATGTTTTTTTGGGATCATCTAATTTTTGAAGTGAAAACTTCTTTAGCGGCATTGTGCACTTTTTGGGATGGGTAAAAATGTTTAACTCGCGTCAGGACACGTGATCCTGATCGAAAATTCGTCAGACGGGGGGGGAGGTAAGGGGGGGGGGTTCGTAAGACGGCACAAACGTTAATGTTCAAGTTTTCACTTCTGCCGGCACTCCCCGAGTGCAACCCGTTGTTTTTTTGTACATATCAAATAAGTAATGACCTTCATTTGACATTGAAATAGATGTCGTAGACGGTCCAAGTTGCACATTAATCTGTGTGGAATAGCATTATTAATCATTCTGCACAATTGATGCGTGGATCATACTATTACTACGGAATTTGATTTGGACACGCTGTCTGACGTCTAGCACTTTGACAGCGCCAGTAAAGTGACACTAATTGCAGTATATATCACTACTCAAAAAATAATTAAAAGGGTTGCTTTATCGTACGCATTTAGATAGATATACACCATGAAATTTGAGTGGTTGTTTTCCCGAAACGAGGTGATTTAGTTTCGATTGTACAATCGATTTATAATTACTATTTTGACTAGAGTCAAAAATCCAATTGTGAAAAACGAAAGTCGAAAATGACCGCAAACCAATAGTAACGCTTCGTTGGTACAAGTAGCGTACGATCGTACGATAGGTTAGGTACCAACGAAGCGTTACTATTGGTTTGCGGTCATTTTCGACTTTCGTTTTTCACAATTGGATTTTTGACTCTAGTCAAAATAGTAATTATAAATCGATTGTACAATCGATACTAAACCACCTCGTTTCGGGAAAACAACCACTAAAATTTCACGGTGTATACGAGGGGCGTTCAATATAAAGTGAGAATGAGATGCAAACTCTTTTAATATTACGAAATTAAATACTGGCCGGTAAAGCTAATCTATCTAGCTGATTGCTATGAAAAAAAAAACTAACTGTCTTTTGTTTAAAAAAATATACGGTAATTTCTTTGCAATGCTATTGAGTACGTTAGCGAAAATGGAGAAAATTGAACTGCGCGCCGTTATCAAATACTTGTATTTGAAAAATTTTTCTACGGACTAAGTCAATTTGGATTTGCGGGACACTTTAGGGTCTAATGCTCCTCCGTATTCGACAGTCGCACGTTGGTGCGCCGAATTTAGACGTGGAAGAACATCGACAATGGACGACCCCCGCTCCGGACGCCCTACTACAGCAGTAACTGAAGAAATTGTGAAAAAAGTCGAAAACTCAGTTTTGGCGGATCGTCGTGTCACAGTTCGTTTTATTGATGAAAATGTAAAGATTTCAACGGGGAGCGTGCATAATATTTTACATGAACGCTTGGGTATGAAAAAGGTATTTGCGCGTTGGGTACCAAGAATGCTTACTGACACGCAAAAACAAACTAGACTAGAGATTTGTCAAGAAGCTTTGAACCTGATGCAGCAAGACCGGGAACTTTTTTTGGCGCGATTTATAACAATGGACGAAACATGGCTCCATCATTACGACCCTGAAACGAAACTGCAGTCTATGACATGGAAAAGGCCATCATCTCCAACTCCGAAGAAATTCAAGGTGAGCCCATCTGCCGGTAAGGTCACGGGCTCTGTTTTTTGGGATGGTAAAGGGGTATTAATGATTGAGTATCTCGAGCATGAAGCCACTATTACGGGCACTTTATACGCCAAACAAATAGCAACATTGCGCAATGAGATCCGCGAAAAACATCGAGATAAACTCTCGAAAGTTATGCTGTTCCACCAGGACAATGCCCCGGCACACAAGTCCGCCGTTGCAATGGCTGCAATTCGTGATGCTGGGTTCGATATCCTTAAGCATCCTCCGTATTCACCAGATCTCGCTCCCAGTGATTTCTACCTATTTCCGAGATTGAAAAAATACCTGAGAGGCCAGAAATTTGAAGACGACGACGCGGTAGTCGCTGCAGTACAAGATTTTTTAAGTACTCAAGATGAGACCTTTTTTAAAAATGGAATTTTAAGTTTAGAAAAAAGATATGCTAAGTGTATTATGCTAAAAGGTGGCTATGTCGAAAAATAAAATGACATTTAGTAAAAGTTGTTTATAACATACTCATTCTCACTTTTTATTGAACGCCCCTAGTATTTACAAATTGGGCAGGGAGCCAGGGAGAGAAAAAAGTAGTGAGCTAAATGAAAAAAAATAGGTTCTTATAATTATAATTACTTATCTATTCAAAAATAAATAATAAAACCGGCCAAGAGCGTGTCGGACACGCACAAGGTAGGGTTTCGTAGCCATTACCAAAAAAATCAAGTAATATTTTTCTAAGGATTTCGTATGTGTACGGAATCATCCAAGTTTAGGTATGTTTTATACCTTAGGCTACTATTTACTATTAAACTACAAATAATTTCCAAGCAATCTTAGCCGCTATAATTTTCCTAGTAAATTTGATATATTTACAACCATTCTGAATTTTTTCAAATTTTTCCACCTAACAGTTTAGATTTTAGAGGGGGGGGGACGCTCGATTTTAATGAAAATTTTCACTTTAAAGTTGAATATTTCGCAAACAGATCGCTGAATAGAAAAATCATGTTAGCAACCCCGCAATGGTTTTAAAATACCTATCCAACGATACCCCACACTATAGGATTAGTGGAGAAAAAAAAATCACCCCCCCTTTACGTCTATGGCAGGTACCCTAAAAAAATTATTTTTTTATTTTTTATTTTACCACTTTGTTGGCGTGACTGATATGTATATTCATGCCAAATTACAGCTTTCTAGTACTAACGATCTCTGAGCTTAGCCGTGGACAGACAGACAGACGGACAGACATGGCGAAACTATAAGGGTTCCTAGTTGACTACGGAACCCTAAAAACCATTGGCAATTTTTTTGACAATCCTAACCCATTAGGAGGCTAAATCCAGGAACGGCATCCCAAGCTCAGCCCAAACCTCTCGCAAACCAGCGATTTTTGGCGTTCCGGAATAGCTATAATAGTTCATCCCTATTCTCTCGCAAACGATCGAATTACCGCTCCCAAACCGTGTTGGGCCGTTCCTGAATTTAGCCCCAGATCGTGTGGTAATAGGTGAGATGATGGACAGCTTTATAATAGACCTGGGGGGCTTCTTCGAAATTCGAATCATACCGTCTCACTCACTCTTCTATAAAATACTATACTACGCGTGGTTGATGTGGTATTTTTTGATACAGATCCATTTAAACGCTCCCATAAAATAGTTTTAACAAAATAACCAACTTCAAAGAATTCCCTTAAGGAGAGTTAGTTTGTCAAATTTCAATTAAACAGATCGGCACTTAAAAGATAAGGCAACGTGAAAAAACCGAATTGAGAATCTGCAATGTTATCTTTGAAATTTTTCAGAAAAAACTCAGTTCAATTTGACTTAGTTTGATTAAATTTTATTTTATTTATTTAATTTTGATTGATCTAGTTAATTTTTTGATCGGTTTAAGTTAGAGTTTGATTTATTTTCAATTAATTTCATTTAATCTGATTTGATTTATACAGGGTTATTTGTAATTCACTGATATCCTCTTAACCCTGAATTCCTATCGCTCAAACAAATGTTTTTTGTTTTACGACTTTTTAAAATGAAGCACTTTTTTCCTATACAAATACACAGAGTATCGTAAAAATAAGAAGTAGTTAGTCTCAAATTTTCTAAACGTTATTACACCAAAAATATTAAGTTATGACAAAAGCCGTAAAACAAAAAACATTTGTTTAAGTGGTAGGAGTTTAGGGTTAAAAGGATGCTAGTGAATTACAAATAACCCTGTATAATTTATTTCATTTGGTGAAGTGGATCTTGGGCTGAATATGCACCCCACAAAAATACGGAACGCGATTGTGTCATCCAGGAACATGGCTAGCATTTTGATAAAAAAATTTAAATAAAGTTATTTTGTAATTTTTGAGTTTATTTTACAATTATTTAAACAAAAATCCATTAAAAAATGTGTTTCTTGGGACTTGTAATTCCTAACTTCAACAATAACAACTAATAAATTATTACAGAAATTTTGACCAGGTTCGATTCCCGGTCATGTATGAGAGTTAAAAAAATATTTGAATGTCATTTTTGTTAAATCTATAATCGAAGCCATGGTGCCTAAGGACACATTTTGCTATCTCTCATAGTTTCTGATTTCGCCATACTGACCCATTTGGATTTAACATCCTGTATACAGGGTTATTAGTAATTCACTGACATCCTCTTAACCCTGAATTCCTATCACTCAAACAAATGTTTTTTAAAATGAAGCACTTTTTTCCCATACAAATACACAGAGTATCGTAAAAATAAGAGGTAATCTCAAATTTTTAAAACGTTATTACACCAAAAATATTAAGTTTTGACAAAAGCCGTAAAACAAAAAAACATTTGTTTAAGTGGTAGGAGTTTAGGGTTAAAAGGATGCTAGTGAATTACAAATAACCCTGTATACTCGTATAAAGATGATGAGTAGTTGACACAAAGCTATTGTATCTTAAGTAGATTACCTAGTAACACTAAAAATTCAACACACCAAGAAACCAGGAAAATAACTTTCTACTGATCTGATTGCAGTTGTTGCTTCAGGACGAGCTAGCATGTTTGGACCTAGTCATCTACTTTTTCCACATGTACCAATCTATTCATAGAAAAGAAAGAAAGAAAAACATTTATTTATAACAACAAAAACACGTACACAGGCTAAAATTAAAAGTACAAACATAGACATAGGTGGGTACTTGTTGATGTTGCTATAAAGGGTCCCGACTCAGAGATTGGGCTTCTATAATCCTGCTGGCTAGTGCTGAGAAACCGAATTCAAACAGATCAGTTATTTTCTTGGTTTTTTGGTGTCAGATCAAATTTTTTAGGTTCCGTACCTCGAAAGGAAAAAAACGGAATCCTTTTCGCGGATCGGATCACTTTGTGGTCCGTCCGTCTATCGAGACCCTTTATCCAAGGAACGTATCCAGTTGAAATTAAAACCATATACTCAGGTCTACAGTCTCTTGAAGATGTGAAAAACTCAAACTTCTAAGTTAACGTAAAAAAAAGATACAGCCGTTTATGCCGCAAAAATCGTATACTTATTTCGATACTCTCAAGGGATCAAAATTTATAGGGCATTTTCCGAAGACAGAACTATGAAATTTGGCAAGTAATAACCGTCTTATGATATAAGTATAGGGAAAAATCTGAAAATTATACATTTGTAATTTTGTAAGGAGGTTAAATAAGCACTGCCAACAAAAGCTGCTGCTGCTGGCGTATATTTGGACATAATGTACTTAAAAACTTGTATGGAGTCCTCGGTGTGCGAGTCTGGCTCGCACTTGGTAGTTTTTATTTTATATACTCACCTTTTTTTTTGACAAAATAAATCCCTAATATTAATTATGCTGTGTGCTCTTTCACTGTCTATCTATATGGAACTATGCACTTATATTATAAGAATATCAACACCTACCTACTGCACCTACTATAGTTGCAATAAATGAATTATGAACTTTCTGGTTGTTTGAAGTCGGTTAAGAAACAACTGTTTCGCACATGTGTTGTCGTGGAGTAACAAAGTAGTTCATTGATACGGTTCTTTGCGATGTAGCGCCTTATTAGATAAAGCACTCGGTAATTACGTCGGCGAGAGCACGTGCCTGTGCCACACCACAACAAAGACCGCAGCGGCTCGCCGGCGGCCGGTAACAGCGCGTTTCCTTTGCGTTACCGCGCTGTAATTGCTTACCAAGACTCCCACAGCGAAGTTACTTGTCTACCAGCTTGCAAGTAAATATCTCGTAGAAATAAGCTGAAAATTTAATCTGGACGCCCTATTACGCTGAACGTTTTTTAAGAGCACTTTATAAGGAACTAAATAACAAAAGTCTTGCAACAAGGTATTACATTGAATAATTTGTCTGAGATGTTTGCATCTTTCGGGTTCGGGTGTTCCACTGAACTATTAATTTCACGTTTCTTGAATCAGTGGTTGATCAAACCAAAACGTTTAGCGAACCAATCTATACATATAATAAATCTGTAACAAGTCGGTGTCTGTACATTGAAGATATTTGAGAAAAACTGTCACTAGGGCTGTTTATTAGCACAATAGAACCCAAAACAATGATTTTTAGAATTATTGTCTGTTTGTCTGTTTGTCTGTTTGTCTGTGCGTTTGAGCGCGCTAATCTCAGAAACGGCTTAACCTAGAAGGATGCGGTTTTCACTGATATGTTGGTATTTTCTTGGATTAACATTTAGTGTTTGTTTCATTTGATTCGGTTCACAAATAAGAAAGATACGTCTATTTTTTATCGAACAGGTTTTTTGTTTGAACGCGCTAATCTCAGGAACTACTGATCCGATTTGAATAATTCTTTCTGTGTTAGATAGCACATTTATCGAGGAAGGCTATAGGCTATATATCATCACGCTAACACCAATAGGAGCGGAGCGGAGCGGAAGAATGTTTCCAAATCGGGGGTTTTGGAAGGAAAACGTCTATATCTCGGGAACTACTGCTCCGATTTGGAAAATTCTTTCAGTGTTAGATAGCCCAGTTAGATAGGGCGGGTTGGGAGCGGTTGGGGGGGGGCGGGTTGAGAGCGGGTTGGCGGCGGGTTGGGAGCGGGTGGGGGGGGGCGAGTAGGGAGCGGGTTTGGGGCGGGTTGGTAGCGGGTTGGGGGCGGGTTGGGGGCGGGTTGGGAGTGGGTTGGGGCGGGTTAGGAGCGGGTTGGGAGCGGGTTGGGGGCGAGTTGGGAGCGGGTTGGGGGCGGGTTAGGAGCGGGTTGGGGGCGGGTCGAGAGCGAGTTGCGGGCGGGTTGGGAGTGGGTTGGGGCGGGTTAGGAGCGGGTTGGGAGCGGGTTGGGGGCGAGTTGGGAGCGGGTTGGGGGCGGGTTAGGAGCGGGTTGGGGGCGGGTCGAGAGCGAGTTGCGGGCGGGTTGGGAGTGGGTTGGGGGCGGGTTAGGAGCGGGTTGGGGGTGGGTTGGGAGCGGGTTGGGAGTGGGTTGGGGGCGGGTTGAGAGCGGGTTGGGGGCGGGTGGGGGGCGAGTTGAGAGCGGGTTGGGAGCGGGTTGGGGGCGGGTTGAGAGCGGGATGGGGCGGATTGGGAGCGGGTTGATTTATTATGAAGTTTCACTTCTTCCGGAAGGATCTAAGGAGAGCCATAATTGATGAAAAAGCAAATTGGATAAAAAAATAAGCTGCCCAAATTACTAATTCCACGCGGACGGAGTCGCGGGCAAAAGCTAGTTTGTAATACAATAATAATATTTAAGCGCCGTTGGGAGTTCTGTCCAGTTACTGTTATGTAATTTAACTGTTAACAACTAGTTTCGCTACTAAATCGTTTGGTACCTAATGCGTTTATAGTATTTTTGCAACGGTTGTATAAGTGAGGTCTTAAAAGGCGAGTGACGTGAGTTGCGACACGAGCAAATGCGAGTATCGCAATGGAAGACGGCACGAGACGTTAAGACCAAATTATACACCGTTGCATACAATATTTTTCCTACGACTCGACTCTACTGTACTGTACCCTACTGTAGGGTACAGTAGGGTAAAATAGGGTACAGTAGGGTAAAATAGGGTACAGTAGGCTACAGTCGGGTACAGTAGGGTAAAATGGGATACAGTCGGGAACAGTAGGGTAAAATAGGGTACAGTCGGGTGAAATAGGGTACAGTAGGGTACAGTCGGGTACAGTCGGGTACAGAAGGGTACAGTAGGGTACAGTCGGGTACAGTAGGGTAAAATAGGGTAAAAGCCTTTATAGACGTCGCGGCGGGAAGAGGGGAGGGAGTGGTGGCGGTGTCCTTGGACATCGCCAACGCGTTCGGCACCCTCCCCTACTCTGTAATTCTGGAGGCCCTCAGGTACCACCGGGTACCATTGTACCTGCAGAAGATCGTGGGGCACTACCTTGAGGACAGGGTAGTGCTCTACGATCATGAAGGGGAGCGGAAGGCAAGGCCTATGGGCTGTGGGGTTCCACAAGGGTCGGTCCTCGGACCACTATTGTGGAACCTGGGTTACGACTGGGTAATCAGGGGGGTACAGCTTCCTCGCATGGCCACCATTTGTTATGCCGACGACACACTGGTGGTCGTGCGAGGAAGTGAAATGCGGGAGGCCTTCCGCAGGGCAGCGGTTGCGGCCGACCTCACGGTCCACCGAATCCGCATGCTGGGACTGGAGGTTTCGGTTACCAAAACCGAAGCGATGGTCTTCGGCGGACGGGGCTGGCGGATACCCGCGAACGCCACGCTACCGATTGGGGGGGAATCTGTCCAAGTCAAGGCCAACATCAAATATTTTGGCCTTGTCCTGGACAGGAAGTGGGATTTCACGGAGCACTTCACCAGACTCGCTCCGAGACTGGTGGGTGCTGCGTCAGCGATGGGCAAACTTCTGCCCAACGGAGGGGGCCCGAGGGGAGCTGTGCGCAAGCTCTACACGGGCGTAGTGCGCAGCATGGCGCTATATGGGGCGCCGATCTGGGCGAGTCGGCTGTCGGAGCGTAATAAGGCCTTGCTCCGACGGCCGCAAAGGATGTGCGCCATCAGGGCGGTACGGGCGTACGTAACTGTCGCCCACATGGCCGCTTGCGCCCTAGCCGGAACACCGCCCTGGGACATCGACGCCCAGACGGCCGCGGAGGTATATGAGGAGCGCAAAGAGGCGCTGCGAAGGGGGGAAAGGCCTGCCCCCAGGGAGCTAGAGTTTGCCCGCCGCATGGTGGAGCGTCGGATGAGGGACCGCTGGAAGAGTGACCTGGAGGACAGCCGCTATGGAACGCGCACCATAGCGGCTCTACTCCCGTCACTCGACCAGTGGGTCGAGAGGGAGTTCGGAGCCCTCACTTTCCGGATGGTGCAAGTAATGACCGGGCACGGGTGCTTCGGCCATTATTTGCACCAAATAGGGAGGGAAAATGATACGACGTGCCACCACTGCGGCGATCCAGACGACACGGCCCAGCACACTCTGTCAGAGTGTAGCAGCTGGGCCCCAGAGCGGCAAACTCTAGAGGCGGAGTTAGGGACGAGCGACCTCTCGCTCTCCAGCGTTGTGCGAGCCATGCTGGAGAGCGAGGAGGCCTGGCAGGCGGTCGCCTCCTTTTGCGAGACAGTAATCTCGCAAAAGGAGGCCGCGGAACGGGAGCGCGAGGACGACGCCCTCGCGCCCCTGTTCCGGCGCAGACGGAGGGGGGTAAGGCGGAGGCGATTTGCTGCCCGTCATATCCCCCAGTAGGGCCAGCGGGCGAGGGACGGGGATCCCTTGTCCGCATTGCACGGTCCTACGAGTCTGGGGGAAGGGTTGAAATGCTGCAACTCTTCCCCCCCTGGCGCGGGTAGCCCCGGCGAAAGCTGGGGCGGCCGGGAGGCGTCATGGTGAAATCCATGGATCCCACGGCGCCTAACAACCTCGGCAAGAGGGTCAGCATCGGAGTGGTTTTAGTGGGTATGCTCTCCTGTCCCCTTCTCATTAGGAGAAGAGGACCGGAGAGAGAGCCCCACATAACCTAAACCGGGTCTCCCCGGGCCCGGGGGTACACGTAATGTGTTTCCACTCCGTGAACAAAAAAAAAAAAAAAAAAAAAAAAAAAAAAAAAAAGGGTAAAATAGGGTACAGTAGGGTAAAATAGAGTACAGTAGGGTACAGTTGGGTACAGTAGGGTAAAATAGGATATTTTACCCTACTGTACCCGACTGTACCCGACTGTACCCTACTGAACCCTATTTTACCCTACTGTACCCTACTGTACCTTATTTTACCCTACTGTACCCTATTTTACCCTAATGTACCCTACTGTACCCTATTTTACCCAACTGTACCCGACTGTACCCTATTTTACCCTACTGTACCCGACTGTGCCCTATTTTACCCTACTGTACCCGACTGTGCCCGACTGTACCCGACTGTACTCTACTGCACCCTATTTGACCCTACTGTACCCGACTGTACCCTATTTTACCCTACTGTACCCGACTGTACCACTGTACCCTATTTTACACTACTGAACCCTACTGTACCCTACTGTACCCTATTTTACCCTACTGTACCCGACTGTACCCTATTTTACCCTACTGTACCCGACTGTATCCAACTGTACCCTATTTTACCCTACTGTACCCGACTGTACCCTACTGTACCCGACTGTACCCTACTGTACCCTATTTTACCCTACTGTACCCGACTGTACCCGACTGTACCCTACTGTACCCTATTTTACCCTGCTGTACCCGACTGTGCCCTATTTTACCCTACTGTACCCGACTGTACCCGACTGTACCCTACTGTACCCTATTTTACCCTAATGTACCTGAATTTTTATATTTGTTATGTCACTGTACTGATTTTGGTGATCAATAAAGAATATTTGTATTGTATTGTATTGTATTGTATTGTACCCGACTGTACTCTACTGTACTCTATTTTACCCTACTGTACCCTACTGTACCCGACTGTACTCTACTGTACCCTATTTTACCCTATTGTACCCGACTGTACCCTATTTTACCCTACTGTACCCGACTGTACCCGACTGTACCCTACTGTACCCTATTTTACCCTACTGTACCCGACTGTACTCTACTGTACCCTATTTTACCCTACTGTACCTAACTGTACCCTATTCTACCCTACTGTTCCCGACTGTACCCTATTTTACCCTACTGTACCCGACTGTACCCTATTTTACCCTACTGTACCCGACTGTACCCGACTGTACCCTTTTTTACCCTACTGTACCCGACTGTACCCGACTGTACCCTATTTTACCCTACTGTACCCGACTGTACCCGACTGTACCCTACTGTACCCTATTTTACCCTACTGTACCCGACTGTACCCTACTCAACTCAACTCAGCAGGTCTATAAACTGGGCTTTAGTGTTGAGTGTACCCTACATTTAATATTATGTGGCAGCTAGGTGTATCGTAATAACGACATTACGACACAAGTGCTGTTATGGCGAATAGATTAAGTATAGACTTTCTGAAGTCATATTATCTATGTTCTTATACATATATAAACCAGATAAAAGTACAGGAATAGGAAAAATTTATTATATAATTAATGATCCTAACAAAAAAATCGTAAAATTTTACTTACCAGCCCCAAAAAGAACAATAAATTTAAGTGTTAAAAGTTGGAATAAAATGTTACTATCATTAAGCCCTAGGACATTTCACGTAATTAATTAATTAACAGTAATTACTAGCCACTTTGCTTGCAACTGCAATGAAATTTTAACAGAAAGATTTTATTTGAAGTCATACAAAAAAATACTTAATTATATACAGGAGAAATCAGAAACTATGAGAGATAGCAAAATCTGTTCTTAGGAACCATGGCTTCGATTTTAGATTTAAGAAAAATGGCATTCAAACTTTTTTTAACTGCCGTTTAATGTGTTTCTTGGGACTTGTAATTCCTAACTTCAACAATAACAATAAATAAATTATTACAGAAATTTTGACCAGGTTCGATTCCCGGTTATGTATGACAGTTAAAAAAAATGTTTGAATGCCATTTTTGTTAAATCTAAAATCGAAGCCATGGTTCCTAAGAACACATTTCGCTATCTCTCATATTTTCTGATTTCTCCATACTGGACCACTTGGATTGATCACCCTGTATATAGCATAAAACGATGGGTTCTTCGTTATGAACTCGTAGTCATAAGTAATTTAATTAACATCAAAAATTAATTCATCTCTGTTGTAACGTCTTACAAAGCAAAATCAGATCTTTCCTAAGTTACCAATAGCCCTCATTCGTCACGGTACGATTAGTTCCGAAATTACGAAACGGTGTCGTAAAAACCAAATCACACTCTCCGTACCTATTTGCAAGCACTTACTTAATTGAGTTACACTTTCGATATCAAATCGTTTCAATGGTGATTCAGGATTGTATCGTTTAGTTATTTGCGTTCAATATTTCAGCACCTTAATCTAATATATAAAAATCTCGTGTCACGGTGTTTGTTACCGAACTCCTCCGAAACGGCTTGGCCGATTTTTATGAAACTTTTTTCTCTACACTCGGTAGGTCTGAGAATAGGTCGTAGGCTATTTTTATCCCCCCCCCCATTCTTCGCGGACGGAGTCGCGGGCAACAGCTAGTAATTTTATATGTTTCTTGGTCACCCATCGAAAATTTTTGTGATATTTAATAATTTTTAATTGCAGTGAAGAAATATATACTTCCATACTAAATTCAAATTCAAATTCAAAAATATTTATTTGTCAAACATAGGTAAAAAAATGGTAATACAGTACAGGTCATAAGTATCACTATGTTGCGCCATAAGGCATACAAATAGCCACAGCTTGACATGCAGCATGCTTCTTACGAACTAATTATAATTTTCTTTAGGTAATTGTATTATATAATTGAAATTATGTCTTAAACCAAAACTAAGAAATTAGACTACTATCCCTAATATACTCATTGACATTATAATAAGCCTTTGCAACCAAAAAAGAAAATAATGTTTTTTTAAAATGTTTTAAATTATCTATTTTCAAAATTTCTGCTGGTAATCTGTTAAAAAGTCTTGGTGCCATCCCAAAGAAACTCTTTGCCATCAAAGCAGTGTTAGATGGTTTGGTGTTAATTTTACCTTGCTGTAGTAAACTATTAAACTTTGGAAACTGTTCCATATTGCTTTTCACATAGCACGCAACCTCATATATATATAAACATGGCATGGTTAGTATTTTTAGTCTAATAAAGTAAGGTTTGCATGACACTGTTTGTTGAACTCCACACACCGATCTCATGCATTTCTTTTGACACTAAATGCCATTTCTCGATCCGTGGAATTCCCCCAAAATATGATACCATATCTTAAAGCTGAGGTGACATATGCATGGTAGGCTGTGAGTACTGCGGATTGATTTACTACCTTTCTTAAGTTGTATAGCGCATAAGAAAATTGATTCAGCTTTTTACACAGGTTATCGATATGGTATTTCCACGTCAATAATATTATAAATGCGAAAGTGTAGCTGTCTGTCTATTATCTCTTCACGCTTAAGCCGCTGAACCGATTTAGATGAAATTTAGTATAGCAATAGTTTGATATTATATTCAAAAGAAAAATTTTATCTCGGAAAATTGCATAGTTCCAGCGGGATAGCGATAAACGAATTATTTGCAGATGGAGTTGCGGAAAACAGCTAGTTATATATAAATTGTTGTGGTAAATTATTCAGATATTAATATAGACTTTCTCTTTACCCATAATTAAATGATACAGAGGCTGTCGACACAAAGCAATCTGATTATGCTTACTAGTCTGTCTTTGAACCAAGTTAATATGAGTAATAATATGGCAACAATTTATTTACTAAATTCAACAATAATTAACCAATTAAGCACTGATCAAGTTAGATTTAAAGTTCTTAACCATTTATCTGAACTCATGCTTTTTGTTCCTTTCATTCCTAATCCGAAGGGAGAACTTGCCGAAGTTCGCATGTAGAACAAACCGCGAGTGGAGGAGGACGAGCCGTAGCCCAACACTGCCATTTCATCGCCACATTTATTGGCAATAAAAGATTGCCAGCTATCACAACGAACACTAACAAAAGATTTCGGTGCTCTTATGCTCTCTATGTACACTTGAGCTGCACGCAAATGACTGCACGAAGGTGAGAAGCAGCCTGGTTGATTAGGTCCACCGCCGTTAACGTAAAAGTCAGCATGTCCCAATGGTTCGATAACACCTTGCACTAATCTGTTAGAGTGAACTACGTCCACATAATTAGCGTCCATTTTGTCCAGTCGCTGATCGCTGTAGGCGTACGAGAAGCATGGCCCGGCGGGATCCAGCCCGGTAATGCGGCCCAAATTGCGGCCTTTGTATCGGCGAAAATATTTTCCGGCCCACCCGGCAATGTGCGCTCCGAGACTTATGCCGAGAAGATGAAAATCTTCTGCATTAGCTCCAAATTTTTCTAAATTGGCTAGAAGATTAGCCAGCCGTTTTCCGGCCAAGCGAGAGTTATGGACGGATAAAATGTACCACTTATTAATCATTTCTTCCGCGTCGACCATTATCACATTAAACAAAGCTTTCTCATTGTATGCGGTGGCCATGTCTAGCGGCACCGCTGACTGGGAGCTGTCTTTATAGCCATGGATAATGACTTTGGTTTGTTTAGTGATATCGAACATCGTTCCTTGTGTTAGAGCTTTATAAGCCTCATCAATAGGAAATGTTTTCATCATATTTCCTTTCATCCAGACTATTTTCATTGTTTTTACCAAATCATTGTTAGTATTCATCGAACTAAACTGGAGATCCATGATCGCTCTACCTGCAAGAGACAGATGGTATGAGTAATGCACTGACAGGAAACTAGATAACAAAATTGATTTTGAATATGATCGCGAACTCACATGCCCCGGATAGTTTAACATAGACGTTTTCGGCGAAGGTCAGGTCGGAGCCGTCCGCACGAGCCGTTTTCGCGGCGGCCGGCAGACACGCTGTGAGATAAGACACGGCCAGCAGCGACAGCACAGCACTAGAGTGGCGCATGGCATAGGCCCTGCGGTAACACGGTCACTATGTCACTGGTTGGCCGAACGGAGAAAGGTCTGTCTTGGCGCGAGCTTGAACCAGCGCCGAGGGGGGGGATTTATCTAGAGCGGTTACACGCACCGCCATACTCGCATTCGGACACTGACCGTTTCTCAATTACATAAACGAATAACAACACATATACTGCACATTTTTATCACCGAATGCAATGGCATTGCTCAATTTATAATGTGGCACCTACTTTGTGAAATGGCAAACATGACTCAATGCATCAACGGCTTATGCACTAAGTGTTTCTCATTCGCAAGGTACTCGTAACTTTGCATCTGTTAGTGTATATTTTAAGTTTGATTAAAAATTTAAAGGTATTTAACTGTTTAAAACAGGGGATGTAGGTAGGTATCTGGTATCTTCATCTAAGTACTAAGAGATTTTTAAAAAACGGTTGAGCTTATTTTTATCAACTTATACGTAACCTTTGATATAAAAGTTATTTCATTGCACAGGGCCTGAAATAGTGCATTAAAGTAGAAAGATGCACTGAAAATCTCCTTCAACTCATCAAATTCAAACTGTGCTGTAATTAACAACAAACACTACGGAAATTGTTATTTACCCTGTAACTAATTAACAAGTTATATACGCATTACAAGTTATCCTAAGATTAGTCAGGTATACGAAGCGAGCGGACCATTAGCGAATATACCCCTAAGAACTTAATAATAGACCCCGGTCTGAAGTATCTCTTAACTACCGCCTCCCGGTTCCCATTGTGCCCGGCTGCAGTAGGTACCTACAGTAATCATTATAATCAGCCTCTTTCAGCGGCGGGAATGACTCGCCCACAAAATACTGGGACTAAAATCTATGCGGGTAGGTATACATACTTAAAAAAATCTAAACACAGAATTACAATAAAACTGTCTTGATTATCCAAATGAACTCATGACTGCCTATTAGTGGCATGGGTTAAACCTTTAGGTGACTCGGAAAGTGAAAAAAGCGCGGGTTTGGCATGTTTTTACTATTACTTGTCATCCCCGGTCATCCATGACCCGGTGAGAATCAAGTCGTTACAGCGCCAACACTGCTGACTAACACTATACCTAGTCCATATTTAAGTTTATTTATTTATTTTGGATGTAAGTATTGGGACCGTGCACGACGGTGGCGCCGCGTAGCGTTGACAACATTTCCTCCTCATTTACTTTCAATTTTTGCCATGTTGTGCGCTGCGATAGTTTTCTGTGCCCCCACCACCCGCTTCTGGACACGTGCACGACGGTGGCGCCGCGTAGCGTTGACAACATTTCCTCCTCATTTACTTTCAATTTTTGCCATGTTGTGCGCTGCGATAGTTTTCTGTACCCCCACCACCCGCTTCTGGCTACGTACACGACGGTGGCGCCGCGTAGCGTTGACAACATTTCCTCCTCATTTACTTTCAATTTTTGCCATGTTGTGCGCTGCGATAGTTTTCTGTGCCCCCACCACCCGCTTCTGGATACGTGCACGACGGTGGCGCCGCGTAGCGTTGACAACATTTCCTCCTCATTTACTTCTAATTTTTGCCATGTTGTGCGCTGCGATTGTTTTCTGTACCTCACCACCCGCTTCGCACATAGCCAATATGCCTTATTGCTTTTCAAAGCATTGTTAATTACAGTAAAGCTTCTTTTTCAAATTGAGTACTTTATTGTGACGTGGACTTTTCAAAAAACACGTGTTCTTTTATGAGAGATGGTAATGGGCAAAATTTCTTAATGTTTGAAGATCTTTAAATTCTTTGCAAAGGTACTTTCGTTCCAAAGGAAAACCTAGATTGGTTTTCCATGCATTAATATAGGTATAACGAACAATGAAAAAAACGAAAACAAAAATCGAAACTTTTATGCGTACAAAAGGCCAATCCACCAATCATTTTTCTGGACCTGACATTGAAATAAAATACTAAACTCCTGTGAACATTCGAGAGCTCGTCGTGTTGGAACAAGCAATCCTAAAAACGTGCAAGTGAGTTTTTCTAAAGTATTATTTAATAGCACTGACAGACTATACATAGCACGGTATGCACGGTCAGAAAATCAGTTCTTCTAAGACCTATTTTAATTAGAATATCTCTTGACAATAATAAAGTTACACGCTGATTCGGGTTCCTGACTCCTGACACGCCATAAATCCGAATTAGTGATTCAAATATTCAATTTAATATGACAGCTCTTCAATTAAGTATGACGCGTTCGGAGAACACATCCATGTGTCCATGTCTGTACATTATTACAATGACAAGTTATCCCAAAATAATACCTACTTGGCGACGCTCGTCGTAATGAGGAAAATATTCTGTATAGCGGGAATACCGATAAGGACGTATTAGAAATCGTTATCGTTACATATTAATGTCCGAAGTTTTCTGCTATTCGCGCCATGCGAGGGTCCGCACAATACGCTTACCGTAGGTATGCCTCAAGAATCATGAGGCTGATTAATTTTCCCAAGATAAAACTTCTGAACTGCGCACGCAAGTTCCCTATCTGATAGGTAAGCTGTAAATTGTTCAAGAGACCGTTAACTATATATAAGTACTTAGTTGCCGTAAACAGATAAAAACTTTGTCGGACAATTAATTTATTTATGTTGTAAAAGATCTGTTCTGTTATTTGACCGTTTAGTTTAGTGAGTATACAAGTTAAGTATGAAGTATCTTTTTCTATTTATTTTTTTTATTTTCTTCAACTTAATTTTTTTTTTATTACTTTTACGGTCATCCCGTGAAACCATATATTTCAAACTAAATACAAACTGAAATATAGATGCACAGAAAAAACCCCAGAAAAAAGACCAATGCTGGGAATCGAACCCAGGTACTCAGCGTTCCGTGCTGCGTGCTTACCCCTACACCATCACTGGTCTAGAAGTTAGCGACGAATCTTTCCCATACATCGTACACTTCACTTTAGTGAGTATAGTTTTAATAATGCCTACATTAACTATTACTTTTGCAATTTTCACACCACATTTAATAACAGAAACGTGTCTTTTGTTTCACCTAACTCATCATTTATTTAATTGTCAAGGTGGTAAACATGATTTAAAATTGCTAAAATATCCTACATGTATCATGGAAATATTCCAACCCTTCTAAGAGGTTACATTAACTAGAAGAAATCGTGGTTAAAATTTATCTTTCTAGGTCAATATTTGCAATATCTTTGTTTTTCAATTATTTCTACTTAATATTTTCATAAGTACCTACATATAATCTTGATCAGTTATTGAAAATGTGACGGCCCTATTGAAACTAAAGCAATGCCGAGGCACTTCGGAGACGTAATCAGAAACCACTATTTCATATTCGATAATTTTATTGACAGCCATTTACAATTTTGTCCAATGTAAATGTCCTCACGAGAAATAACGTGTTTTTAGGGTTCAGTACCCAAAGGGTGCCAACGGGACCCTATTACTGAGATTCCGCTGTCTGTCTGTCCGTCTACATACCTACCTACCGTACCTACGATACTTGTGAACAAAATAGTTATTTGTGCAGCAAGAGAGCAAAGTTGGTTATTTCTGCGAGTGTTGATTTTGAATCACGAGAGCTAAGGATTCTAAGTTAGAATCCTGAGTCTGCGAGGGATCAAATACACGAGATACAAAAAAAACTTTAGTCTGTGACACATACAACTTTTCACCTCAGCAGCGAGAACATAATACTTAGTCATTAAAGGTGCATATAATACACGTCGTCTTTTTGCCTTTATTGTGGCTTTCAACGTTGAGTGTATACTCCATATAATAATAATACAGTCTCCGAAAAAATGTTTGCACCCTTTGCTAGTCTCCATTGCTTAAAAATATCATAAGCTTTTAAATATTATTCGCGAGACTTTTCAGGCAAGAAACTTAACTCTGCGTTTTGTATACTGCCATAATTCGTGTTGACTTCGTCACTGGACTCATTCATACAATATTTAAATATTTATTAAGTAAGTACTTATTACTTATTCTTTATAATTTCCAAATTGCCTTTATGTATTCCATTATTGCTTGTGTCCGCGGTTTGACCTTCGTCGCAGAACTCTATATTTCTTGAGAATTCGCAAAATTTTATTTATTCCTTATCTAAATCTTTTAAGGCCGCAGGGTTTGAGCTAGGCGTTGATGAGCCATCCAGTCGTAACTTTAGTTTTTATTGTTTGATTGGTGACTAAGATTTTTATGGATTGTAAGAAATTGTTTCCAAAAATCAACTTCACCTCCTAAGCTGTGACTTGTTATTCGTGCCATAACGTGAATCATGGCGTTTCCTTTTACCATTGTGCAACGATGTTTATGGCTTCGCACTATTCTTTGAGTTTTGATTACTGCACTTTAGTCACCAAATACCAAAGAACTCGACTACAAATCATCCTAAGTACTAACTTTTGCTTAATGTGCCAGATTAATATTACACTTACGTTGAACACTTAATTATACACTAGCTGTGGATTAAGTACATCTATATCTGTTACAAAATACAGCGTAACTCTGTTTTCCCTTTCGATTATATTTATATTTTTCGGGTTCCATACCTCTAAACGAAAAAACCTTCTAGGATCACCTTCAATGTCAGTCCGTTTATTTGTCATGATCCTTCTTCTCAAATTGCGGAGAAAATCAGATAGTTTAAGACCCGTGCGAATTAAAACCTTTTTGGTACTTACCGATGATTTAAAAATAATTATTTTAATTTGGCAAGAAACATGACGATGAATAAAATAAAAAATAAAACCAAAAATCACTTATTATTAGCAAAAAATAATTTTATTTTTCATAGAAATACTCTGGAAATACTACGAAACACAAATTTATTTTACTGGCATGTAAATATCTTCGGAGTTTTCAGTGTGTGACTATAAATTTTAAAATGTACCTAAGTACCAACATTCCATGTCACATATGGACATACTGACAGACTAAAGATTCCGTTCTCACACATTGACTTACGAAAACTAAAATAATATCATTCTTATTAATATCGACCAAGTGCGTGAAAGACCACGTATAACGAAGAGTTCCGTAGTTCATCTGAAGTTGAATTGTTTACTTCAACGTGTGCTACCCTGTTAAGCCGGTTAGGTACACACGGGGACTTAGCAGCAATACAATTCGCTCGCGTAACCACTTGCGGTTCAATATCATCAATACAAACGCACTGTTGTATCGATCCAAACGCGCTGTTGAATCGATTCATATTCACAATTGTGTCGATGGAAGCGCATGTGTATCGCGACAGATTGGCTCATTAGCGGGGAGCGAGCGATAGAGCCTGCGGCTGTACTGCGTTTGTATCGTCACTAAGGTAAACGTCCTAATCTTCGTGATCTACCCAAACCTTGACTTTTTGACCTTGACTTTGCTATTTTTTACTACTTTAAAGATTTCATTGATCGACTACTAACTTTTTGAAGATGACGACCATTTTTGCTAACGGGTGTCTCGGGACGGGACGAACACGCGCCAGTTAATTATGTGTTTAGCTAAAAAATTCGTGCGGTTTACCTACTACTTCAATTTGTGAGCTGTAAACCTGGTTTAGTTTTTAAGTTTTAGTTAATACTAGTAACCGAGCGCACTATTTATTTATATTTTTAGTGTTTTGATTGATAAATTTCGTTTAGTTTACTATTTAATAGGCATGACTAAACCCTGGTACAGTCAGCAACAAAAATATGAATACACTCAAAGTATCAAAAATATGCATCCACGACTCTATTACCAGGGCATAAAGGCGTGTATACATATTTTTGGTACTTTAAGTGTATTCATATTTTTGTTGCCGACTGTACAATAAATCTTCGTTTCTATTTGTTGAGATGTACGTCGAACGCTCCCTACATATCAAAGAAATAAAAAAACGTCAATAACTGGTACAATTTT
The DNA here is from genome assembly GCA_947859365.1 of Archips crataeganus. NCBI lineage: Eukaryota > Metazoa > Arthropoda > Insecta > Lepidoptera > Tortricidae > Archips > Archips crataeganus. The sequence goes on along the minus strand of OX402056.1, from coordinate 11,635,676 downwards.
TGATTACATATAATAGTGATACGATATTTTTAGGGTTCCGTACCCAAAGGGTGCCAACGGGACCCTATTACTAAGACTCCGCTGTCTGTCTGTCCGCCCGTCCACCTGTCACAGGGATCTATCTTTGGAAACGTAAGAAATTAAATAGTTAGACACTTCTTGAAAGCTTCCCGAATTATGCACGCATTTGGCCGCTATAACAACAAATACATACTAAAAGTAAATAATAAGTTAAAAGTTAAAGGGATATTGCCAAACAAGAAACGTTTTTTTTAGCGTTTATAACTCGATATTTGTAATGGCATGTATGTACTTAATTTTTTTACCGATTATGTAATTACTGTAGCCGCTAAAACAAAAAATACTGAAATAAATTAAGTAAAAAATTAAAGCGGGTTATCATACAAAAACTTGGATTTTTTTTCAGCGTTTTGAACTCGATCTTTTTTTTAATCGACTCGATCGATCGATCGACTGTGGGGATTGTCCACTGATCGGACATATGATTAAAATTACAAAATCTCTTTTAGAAATAAGTTACTAACATAGTCGTAACGATTTTTATTAACCAATATTGGATCAAAGTTATCTTAAATAAATATTTATTTATTTATTTATTTTATTTATTTATAACTTCAAACAAGATGAAAAGAAAATGAATGAATGATTTAATGAACTAAAAAGCCTCACCGCTCTACTTTCCTTCGGGCGATTAGTTCGTGCGCACATTTTTTTATCGATATACCTAAAGTGATTCCCAAGATTCTCTTTTTGTCTTCAGCACGTTTTAGCCCACCGTTGGGCATACGGTTCTCCAATCTTTTTCCATCCAGATCGGTTATCTTAAAGGTTCCCAATATTTTATAGACCACCGCTGCTTTCACAAAAAAAAATCTAACACCTCCCTTTTACGTATTAGCAAATTACCAATTTTATATTTTTATCTACTAATCACAAATTAACAATTATTTGGACCTGTTACCGTCCCCGCGAAAAACTCCAGCGCCCACCGGGGGGCGCTACCGCCCCCTTTGGGAACCTATGGTTATTTGTTTCCATCTTCCAGACTGGTCCTGCTGTGTCCCTAATGTCATCGGACCATCGGGTAGGTGGTGCCTATACTTCTTTTGCCTAGCCGGGGTCTCAGTCTAGAACGCACTTGCTCCACAGTGGCCGACCCAAGCCCATTTTAGCTTGGTGACTCTATGACCCTTGTCGACTACCCAAAAAATTAAAATTAAACTAGGATAATTGTAAGTGGAGGGGCAGGACATACCTTTGTACACCGGAACGTGATTTATTTATTTATTTATTTATTAAGTAAAACAAAATTTACACAGTATTACAGCTGTAAGCCAATTCACTGGAAAATTCAATTTAATCATTTGAAATAAGGAAATAAAAGCATAATATTATACATTTAAGAAATAGATAACAATCCACTTCCATCCATCGCCTCAGAGAACCTCAGACATGTGCGACAGACTTCGGCCCATCGACTTGCAAAGAGGTCAGATTCGGGTGCTGATGACAGAAGCGAGTTGATGCTTGTTTCCAGTTTCTTCCGTGGGGTTAGCATAAAAATTAAATATTAACATTAAAAGTGTAACAGCACTAGATTTTAGATATAAATGGGGTTTATTCATTTAATAAAACTATTTTTAAAGTTAAAATATCAATAGTTAGTAAATGAAAAAATAATTAGACTTTACATACACCAAATAAAATAAAATAAACTTAGTACGCCAACGTTCTTATCTTTGTCTGTAATAATAGTATTTTATGCAACTGTATCATAATAAGGGCCATTAAGACACGAATGCGAGTTTATGACATAATAGATACCCATGAGTGTCTTAATGGCCGATTATGAATAGTTTCATACATTACTTTTTCTACGAGTTCAAAATAAACAATTATTAAATAATGATTACTTACATAACGGACAATAAATGAATTTTTCGATTTTAAAAGTAGCAAATTATTGCTCACTTCCATTGCCGCCTGTTTTATTTCTAGCGGCGTCAATATTTCTGCATCACTTAATTCACCAAAGTCACAAATTCTCACAGATAAAAAGTCATTTAAATAGTGATTAACTCTTTTATTTCTTTCAACTTGAATTGAAAGAACTCCGTGCAAAGCAAAACAAATTCCTGCTATTTTGAAACTTTTTTTTTCACTACTCGCAACCTTAGAATGGACCCGGGAACTTTAGGTCATACAGCCAAATTGAATGATGTTAAAATATTCATATTTAATAATGACTTTGAAATTCATTTATTGCCCGTTATTTAAGTATTCATTATTTAATAATTGTTAAGGTAAACATATTTCAATTAATGTATAATGACTTTATATTAATTTCCCGCTTTATTTTTTTTTAATTTGCGACCGTACACGTACCATAGAGCTTGATCAGCGTGTTCTCAATTACAAAATTTCGCTTGAAAAAATAAACCTTGATTGTGATTGGTCCTACCTGTTCTTACTAATTTTTAAGCAACCAATCACGTGGCACACGCATATTTAAAGAAACTCGATCATCAAAATTGATTTCAGTATTCTTTTTTTGAATGTTATTATATTACTCTGTCCCGTAACATAATGAAATTACTATGGGTTATTATGTTACTGAATTTGCACCATAGAGTATAGAACTTGGAACAGACTTATAACGTTAGTTATTATTGCATAGTTTTTGACCATGTAATTGAAAGATTATACTACAGGAGTAGAAAAATAACTTTTGGTGTTTTATTATAAAACTACTCATCATTCAGTGTCATTCATTGACATATAGTTTTGTTAAATTTCGCATATTCGACGGTAAGGAGTCGAATATGCGTCGCGCTGTCGTCGTTCATCCACTATTTAGCTCTAATATTTCGTTATCTAGATTTACTTACTGTCAGGCTTAGGTAATAATGTACTATTATTGCCTCAGAGTTATCACCTTATCACCTGACACATTAGGGGACTACAGTACTATATTTATTTCCAGTCTAAAAATCTTGTGATTAAGTAGTATTGCCAAAATCTAACAGGTTGAAATCATTGTTGTGGTCTTTTAAACGAAGTATTATAGTTGCCTCACGTGGCTACCTTTTGTTTAGCGTAAGCTTATTCATTGTTCACTGTTTGTTAAACTTTGAGGGTTCTCCCCTCTGCAATATTAAAATAGAACCCTTATGTGACTATCTAAATTTGCGCTATTTTGGAATCAGTCATAGAGCAGTCGTTGACACAATTATTCGTGGAAAACTAAGACTCAAGGCTAAGTATAAAGGTCCGGCCATTACAATGCGCGCTGGCGACCGACGACGCGGACAGCATTTTCACTGTTCATTGCGTGTGCTGCTAGGTAACCACTGCGCAGCGATTGCGTAGACCGCGCAATGAAAGGAGAAAACGTACGCAGCATCGCCGCTAGCCCCTAGTGGGTCGGAGCGTAACTTACTACATTTGCTAATATTTTCTCTATTTACTATTATTATATCTGGTTCTGGTAGGTACACGTATTTGACCATAAATAGAAACAAATATTTCCTTTTCAGGCTTCTGTTCCCAACGGAACTTTGTTACTAAATCTCCGCTATCTGTCCGCCTGTCCCAGAGCTGTATCTTTTGAACGTAATAGATAAATATAATATACAGGGTGTCCCAAAACTCAACGATAACTTGGTACCGGGCAAAAGGTCAAGTTGAACCAGCTCTGGAAAAAATAATCAAAAATCATGTCACTATTAAGATATAATAGAGTTTAGTGTTAGCGATGTTTTCCAAAAAGTACTGGGGGAGAGGTCAGCGTTAACCTGTGTCAACGTTGAGTTTTGAGACACTCTGATTTATTTTCACAAATTTTGTAATAAGTATAACTTACAGTGATTTTTTATTATACTTTTTGTATTGGTGCCATCTTCATCTTCTCGTGACCTGGATATTAGTATAAGTACTAGAAAGTCCATAGTTTATAAGCTTCTGTACATTGAGCCTTAAAACTAAGAGAATCCTGGACTGGGTTTTGTTTTATTCATGGTAAGACATTTTTTAGTAGTAGGTACAGTTGAAACAATACATCTACCTTAGGTTGTAAATGCGAGGGCTTGACCAGTAAATCTACAACTTCCATTTTCGAGATGAGATTTCGAAGCGTAGGTTTGTATATTTCATTCCAGATAACATAAGACGAATTTCACAAAACAAATTTAACAAAAAAATACAAATCTATCATGATAGATAGATAGATAGATTGTATTGTATATATATATATATATATATATATCTCCGTTCTTTATCCTGCGGGAAATTCCAAAAATACCCTGTCACTGCACCGCTATGAGCCTAAAATTTAATGATGAAATTGTAATCTGTTAGAAAAATTTCTTAGTGCCAAGTTTCTTGCGGCGCAATCTTCTTAAAAATCATGGTCTTTCCGAAAGCGCTGGTAGACTAAAAAAACCGGCCAAGTGCGAGTCGGACTCGCGCACGAAGGGTTCCGTAGTATAAAAACGGCAAAAAAAATCACGTTTTTTGTATGGGAGCCCCCCTCAAATATTTGTTTTATTTTAATTAAATTATTTATTGTTAAAGTGAATATATAACAAAATATTCTGTGAATATTTCAAGCATTTACCTACCTGTTGCCGTTATCAATGTTGAACAAAAACGAGCAAAAAAATAACGTTTGTTGTATGGGAGCCCCCTTAAATATCTATTTTATTCTATTTTTAAGTATTTGCTGTTCTATAGGTACCTAACCTATCGTACGATCGTACGCTACTTGTACCAACGAAGCGTTACTATTGGTTTGCGGTCATTTTCGACTTTCGTTTTTCACAATTGGATTTTTGACTCTAGTCAAAATAGTAATTATAAATCGATTGTACAATCGAAACTAAATCACCTCGTTTCGGGAAAACAACACCTAAAATTTCACGGTGTATAATAAATTTTTCTAAAGATTTCTAATACTTTGTAGACGGGTCTTACGGATAAAAAAATCATACAGGATAAGGAATAAACGGGATAAGTAACCGACTCAAAGTGATCCTTAGGTACCTCTGTAACTGAAGGGATTTTTGACGAGATAGAGAACGGGAGTTGCCCTTAAATTTTGTCTCTGCACGGACTTACTCGCGGGCAAATGCTAGTTTTATCTAAGGGTTGCCGCTTTCTCTTCTAGCTTTCGTCCAAAGGTTTAGAGGGGATTAATCAAATCAGTTAATTGCACTACGGCTCCTTAAAGTCTTGATGCTAATTACTGCTACGGCGCATTAATAACAAGTATTACTTTGCTTGTCCTTAATCCATATTTTTGTAGTATATGTATATTTTGAAATTGTAGCATGTTCATTTTATTTTGATACAGGTTTTTTAATTTTTATACATTTCTAATTGGGTGCGTCCCACGAGATATAACTACAAAATATCTAATTTCATATTAATAACGTTTACAAGATATAATGAGCGTTAGCAAAAAGTATGATTTTTAACGTATAACGCTTAAATTATATAACGTTATTTTTATATAACTTCAATTTGTATAAGATTTATATGGACTAATTTCTTTTAACATAACAAACATTAGGTATAACAGTCATGATATATAATGATATGTGTAAACGTTAAATTATGTGGCGGCGAGCGAGCGAAGCGAGCGAGCAAGACTTTTCGGAGCAGAAGCGACTTGGATAGGTTAGGTTCAGAAAGCTAAGGTGGGAGCGAAGCGTAGCGTAGCTCCCGCCTTAGCCTTCGATGTTAGGTTTTTTTTGTAACAGAGCGGAAGAAATTAATGGATTGCTTCATTGTTTGCTTGCATCAAAGTTATTAATAATAATAATAATAATAATAATAATCATTTATTTGCATAAAAATGAATATATACGTTTTAAATCTTAGGTGTTATGAACATTATACGCTTTGATCGCTAAATCAATTGATATTATATATAAACAACGTTATACATTACAAAATTAGATATTTTAAAATTATACTTTTCGTTCATTATATCCATTGAACGTTATACTAAACGAGTTTATATAAAGTGAGCGTATATATTATGAATATTAGATAATAAGTTGTTATATCTCGTATTACTTACCCGTTAATTTATGCCTAAATACTTACCCTTGTTAATTTTGCCTAAGAACTAAGTGTGTTAATATTTTGAAATTGAACTGGTCGTTGAATTTAAATTTTATTCATTTCTATTTCAGGGTAAGGGTAAGTAGGGCTGTTTCAAAAGTGATTACTGTTTTTATTTTAAATACAGTATACTATACATACATTTTATTATGGTAAAATTATCTTTGTTATAATATTAGGACGTATAAGTAGGTACTCGTAATGTAGATTGTAGCATTATTACTCTGTACTTACAATTTATATCGTGTTTTAGCTCCCCTATCGTATCTTTTTCACGTCCTGTTGTCGATCTTAATATCATTAGAATCGCGTCACCTTCATTTCTGCAGGGTCCTGCAACATCACAAAAGCTAAAGAACACAGTTTCACTGGGTTTTGACTACGTATTTTCACGTTACAATCACTTTTTGATTCGATGAAAATGGACACTAACTTTTTCGGTCTTTTTCCATGTGTTGCGGTTATGCTGGAGATTCGGGCTTCGCCCGTGCTGATGCACGAAAATTTTTCCGTTTCTTTGCACTACACATTTAATAATTTTTACGGTCCGAGTAGGAGTTATCGTCTTCAATGCAAAAACTGACATGTTTTGACATTTTTGTTTATTCGGTTGTAATGACAAGTATTTTCGTTTTTCATTCCAGAAAAACAATATTTTAGATCAAACCTCCCTCTAAAACTAGAAATTATTCTTGGCCACGTGTACAAATTTGTTTTTAATTCAAAATTTTGTATGTTCTGATTTCCGAGTCGCCCTCGGGAGCGGAGCTCCGTCAGACGGCTATAGAAGCCATACAAACGCCGAAGAGAATCAGTCATTCGTCAGCTTTCAGATAGAAAGTAACTCGAAAAGGCCTTGTCCCGGGGCCGAGCTGGTCCCGGGATTCTTCAAGCCTCGCGCAAATACCTTCATTCTAAAAGGTCACAAGTCAGTCCTCGCGAGTTATCTCGAAACCTCCAAGTGTTCGCGCTGTCCCGAAGTCTGTTCGCGCTGTCCCGAAGTCTGTACGCGCTGTCTCGAAGTTAGTACGCGTGCCGTGAAGTCTGTACGCGCTGTCTCGAAGTTAGTACGCGTGCCGTGAAGTCTGTACGCGCTGTCTCGAAGTTAGTACGCGTTGCCGTGAAGTCTGTACGCGTTGTCTCGAAGATTAGTACGCGTCGCCCCGAAGTCCGTACGCGTGGTCTCGAATACGGGCCACCACCTTTACCCTACGTTGTCTCCGGACTCCACCTACACCGGCCGTTGTCTTCATTTACACGGGCCGCTGTCTCCATATACGCCGTGTGCTGTCTTCCCTTACACCGTGTTCCACCCGCACTTGTACCGTGCGCCGTCCGTGCCCCACCGGACACTTACGTGCACCTGTTACGCGCCCCTATCGGAGCGCTGACGGCGCTTTCACCAGGCGCTCAGTAACGCCCCACTGGGCGTTCTACAAGCTCGGATCACCGCTGGATCTCCGTTTCACCGAAGCCTCCGCCATCGCCACCGTGTCTACGCTCCACCTTACTACTCTTTCTAACACACACCATCCCGTCCATCCACTGCATCACACCACTCCACACACATCCATATTTTGTATATAGTCTTTTTTTTAGTTAATGTAAATAAATTGTTCTTTAGTTATTCTATTTTTCATTTCATAGCTTAGGTTAGGTTTCTTTTCACTAAACTTGTCGCTTCACGACATTATTTTTTTTTGAATCTAGGTTAGGTTATCTCACTTTTTTGATTGTCGCTTCACAAGATTGAATATAAATACTTTTTGAACCGAGTGTGTTTTTTCAGAGGAATACTTGAATTATACTGCATACCTACTTAGTTATATTAGTTATATGCTTCATAATTTATTTAATGTATACAAAATTGGAGAAAAAAATCCGTTTAAAAAAAGCCGTGGTAACTAATGGTTCGACATAATAATATGACCTCAGAAGCAGTAGGGTTGTGAGCTCAAACCCGGGCTCGCTCCTCTGAGTATTTCGGAATTTATGTGCAAAATTACATTTTAAATTTACCATATTAAGATTTTGTGACAACCCATATACAGGATGACATCTAAGACGTAATACAAAATATAAGATCCACACATGATTACGATCAACTTTTATTATGGGACCAACTTCGAAAACGTAAACACAAAATCGACGTCTCCATACAAATTGCGAAACCAGTTGATTGCTTTTAGTATGGGAGGCTCAATTTTTTTCTACCGATTTCGATATTAATCCCATAATAAAAGTTGATCCTAATCATGAGTGGATCCAGAAAATATAATTTTGTATTACGTCTTAGATGTCACCTGTATAGGTAAACTGTATGAAAAAAGTTACAAAGTGACTTAAAACATAAGCACACATTCTTTATGAAAATTAATAATACCCCAAAATTTCCTCATTTTAAAAAAGTAAAGGTACATTAGGTGGTTATAGTGTTTGTAGAAATGGGAACGTTTCGTAGCGTCGGCCACTCGTCTGGGAGCGCGCTGTGACGCGCTGCATCTGGGTTCAAAAGTTTCGGGTACAGAACTCTAAAAAGATATGTTGCTTGAGGTCGCTGAGAATGTGGGGTGGCGTGACGCTGGCGGCGGCGGCGCCGGCGGTGGCGGGCTCGTGGGCGGCGGCGGCGTGCGCTGGCCCCCGCGCGGCGCCGGCTCGCCTCCGCCACTCAGTACCTGCCCGCCGCCGCGCCGAAAGCACGTCCCGGCAGCGCAGCCTTCCTCCCCCCGTCGCCGCTCAGTCGGCCGCACGCGCCCCTAAAGCCTCCACCACCTCCTTCGCAGCCGGCACAACAAACTCTCGGTGCCATTGTGATACTATGTGCTTCTGATCACACTGTCAGCAGACTTCTAAACACGAAAGTAAGTTATATTGTTTTTTAACATTTTAAATGGATCGAACGTTATTTTTATGTAAGTAACATCTTTTATGTTCGCCCTGGTGGTATTTATCAACTTAGTTGACACTTTCAAGAAAATTATATTTGATAAGATCCTGGGTATGGAGCTATTGAGGCAAAAATATACCTGCAGCGGCGCGGTATCGGGATTTTTCATTTATTGAGCATGTTGTTGAAATCAAGTGAATCGATCTTGAATGAAATAAAACCTAACATAATTTTAATAACTTGTGGGTGCCTATTAATATAAATTAAGTAAGATCGGCCATCATGTTCCTTCAAGCACACTCTACGCTCCCGTGTACACTCTTCGGGTATGTTGACGTCATACAAATTCAAGATCGTTTGGAACGTGCACTACTTACAATTGTGTAATATTCTAACCGTACCTAGTTCAAGCTAGAATGCAAGTATTATATTCGTGGACAACTAATATGTATGAATGATACTTTAACTTCAGTGCTGGATCAAAACAATTATCAAAACGGCGGTGATTAAATTTTGTACATGAGAGTTGAATTTAATTAAAAGATTTTCTAAGGACATCAATCATAAATCCCGAACAAAATCATTTCTCATTTACCTATTACAAATATTAAGGAAGTTGTTAATTAAGTATATTGTCTTTATTTTATTGTTCTCTCTTTTACATTCGCATAAGGGTTAAAGCGTTTGTTAAAGATAAGTATAAAAAATAAAGAGCGAACCTAATATTTAAATTTAAAACACATTAATGCTTAATAATAGGTAAATTAAATTAACTTTAATTACTTTTTTTTTGACTTTGTTATATTTTTGATAATTAAAAAAAAAAAAAATTATATATTTTTAAAATTTAGCGCTCTATTTGTACCGTCCTACTCACGTAAGCGTACGAAGTGAAGTGATTTGTATGAGTAATAATGAAACATGTAATATAACTATAACTAAATTCGGAATTTGAACCCGTACAGTTAGGTTTCGGTGTAAAAGGAGGGTGTGAGGCAGCCATCCATGCCCTACGCTCTTTCCTAACTTACGGACAGCCTGATGTGTTGCTCAAAATTGATGTCAAAATGCATTCAATTCGGTAAATAGGGATGCCCTGCTGACGGAAATAAAACAACATATACCGGAAATATACAATTATCTTCTTCTCAGTTACGCTGACCCAACAAAATTGTTATATCGTTCTAATGAACTGTCCTCGGAAGTAGGTTGTCAACAGGGTGATCCCCTTGGGCCTGCAATTTTTAGTTTGGCTATAAATCCGATAATCAAAAATTTAAATTCTAAATTTAACGTTTGGTATTTGGACGACGGAACCCTAGGAGGTGATGTGGATACTGTGTTTTCGGACCTTTTTATAATTAAAAATAAATTTGAAGCCATTGGTTTGGAGCTTAATTTTTGCAAATGCGAACTTTTTATAAATAACTGCGACTTAAATTTAAATGACGTAAAACAAAAATTTAATATTTTGGCTCCAAATATTAAAATAGTTAACAGTAATACCCTTTACCTTTTAGGTTCTCCAATTTTTGATGAATCTATTTCTGAATATGATAATAATTCAATTACTAAATTTCAAAATTCTGCCGACCGTCTCCTTGAAATTAGTCCACATTATGCACTTTGCATCTTAAAATTCTGTCTTTTCGTCCCAAAATTTACGTATGTGCTCCGTTGCTGCTCCTTTTGGAAACACCCAGATCTTTTGACACAAGTAGACGACATAATCAAAATTAGCTTAGAATTGATTCTTAATATGCAGCTAAACGAGCAATCTTGGACTCAAGCATCCCTACCCATCCGTTATGGTGGTTTAGGGATTCGCAAAATTTCCAGTGTCGCTTTACCAGCCTTCCTATCTTCTGTCCATAGTTCAGCAAATCTCATAAGTCAAATTTTAAGGGCATTCCCTTCAAACTTTGAGATTGCTGGCTTGGAAGAAGCTAGAAACGCTTTCTTAATTGCATGCCCAGGTCAAAATTTTCCAGTTTCTCCAAATTCACAGAGGAGCTGGGACGACATAAACTGCAAATTGACTTATGACAATCTTTTGAGCTGTAGTACAGGTTCGGCGCGTGCTAGGCTTTTGGCCGTGGGAACGCATGAGGCCGGCTACTGGCTTCACGCGTACCCATCGTCAAATACAGGAACATTTCTTGTGCCTGACACGCTCCGAATAGCAACCTGTCTACGGCTTGGGGTTCCGGTCTGCGCTCCTCACAAGTGTCCCTGTGGCAGAGACGTCGACCGGCTAGGACATCACGGACTTTCATGTCAAAAAAGCGCCGGCCGCTTCTCAAGACATGCTGCACTAAACGACATTATACGCCGGTCCCTTGCCACCGTCAACGTGCCAACGTTGCTTGAGCCCACAGGCATTGCAAGAGACGATGGCAAGAGACCGGATGGTATGAGTCTGATTCCATGGAAGATGGGTCGGGTGCTGGTTTGGGATGCCACTTGTTCAGATACGCTGGCCCCTTCCCATCTCCATGGTACTTGCAACAGACCTGGTGCAGCTTCAGAAGCAGCTGAAAAGGCGAAAGGACTGAAATACAGGGGTCTAGGCAGCGAATACGATTTTGTCCCATTCGGTGTCGAGACCCTTGGTCCGTGGGGTCCTAGCGCTTTAAAGCTCTTTAAGGAAATTTCTAAGAGGTTAATCGACGTCACAGGGGACCGAAGAGCTGGCAGCTTCCTCGGACAAAGAATTAGCTTAGCTATTCAAAATATGTTTTAGTTGTAATTATCATTATTTTATATTTTTGTTTTCTTTTTTCTTATTGTACATTTTTTTTAGTCTAGGGTAGTTGTACATAGGTATATAATATAAGTATTGTTTTGACATGTAATTACAGATGATATTTCATTCCAATCAAATTCTTGGATTTTCAATTACATGGATTTTCAACAATGGATTTTCAAATCCTCTACATCAAACAGTTTTTCAACATACATTTTTTTTTGGCTACTAACTAAATATGACACTTAATACACTTATTCACTTTATATTATGAGAAGTTTCTAGAAATACCAAAAAAACTGAACACAAATTAAAACGTTTTGAAAATTCATAGTCGCTTTTCTATTACCCTGTTTAATTTTCTACAAAAATAGAAAAAAAAGCATACTAAAAGAACAATAAGCAAATCCAAAATAACTAGTGACGCCTGAACTTTGCAACCTGAAGCGATCTAGGACTTAGGAGCAGTCGTTTTTCCATACAGTAGGTACCTACGAGGTAGGTATTACTTGGTTGGTCCCTAATTACAGCAGTTTTTTTATTTGGATGTTTATATGTATAAAGCTTTGATTATTTAATTATTCATAGATGCTCCAAATTACACTAAGTATACTAGTACGTCACTGTGCTGTCTTTCGTGATCAATAAAGAATATTTGTATTGTATTGTATTGTATTAGTTAACTAGTACAAAATTACAGGTATTCATAATACGAATTTGAAGTTCAGGAGGAAAAAGAATACAAACCATGGAGTGATGTTGCTACGGCTTGACTTATCCGATTTACTTGCTGGCAAAATTAAACATTGGTATTTTGAACCATGCACAACAAAATTTCATTACCAAAAATAAAAACTATTTACATCTACATGCTTGGAACGTACGTACTTTCGCAAGCAAAGACAAAAGATATAGTTTCTATGTACTGTGGCCTTAGTTATACTGGGCACCTGGCAGGTACTACCTGCTTACTTGAATATTCAGAAAGCGAACTTAAAAAGAGAATTCTAACATTTAGTATAATGAACAGAAGTATTAAATAAAGAAATATATGTAAGTATTTAGTAACTAATCTTGAACCAAACTCTCTGCAGGCAGGACTCAAACTACATATTGAGCAATATCTCGGTCGGTAAAAACAGGGTACAGAACCGATAAATATGCAATAACTTGCTGACCTTAATCTGATGTAACATCTAATAATATTACTTACATCTAATCATGGTCGGGTCCGATGAAAGTCCTGACCTTGTCCTGACGTCGAAATATTTAGTAATAATATTTATCATCATGTTGTCAAAGTGTTCCGAATCTACCAGTAATTCATAGACTTATTACCCACATATTTAGAAAATGGAACAACCAATTTTGTACTCCTAAACCAATCTTTCAGTTTCCGACATAACTAGTTAATTTGCACTAATTTCCGGAAAAAGAACGATGATCTGAGGCGCTACCACGAAATTCGAAAATCGAAGTTCGTATCGCATTATCCCTCTCACTCTCGTGTCAAATCATAATGCACTTCGTGGTAGAGCCTCTGGAACGCGATTTCGTAAGGCAGGGATTCAAGAATAAAAATTTTCAATTGATTCCTCAAATATTTTGACCTCGTGTTGTTTTTTAAGTCTTAACTCAAATACATGCCGTTTTGCTTTTCAGAAATAGGTCAGGACAAAAATTATGTTAATAACTTAACACAAATTATTGAAATTTTTTTATTTTTATGTTAGAAAGGCCAGACAAACGAACTAGTGGGTCACCTGATGTTAAATGATCACCACTGTCCATAGACACCCGCAGCGCTTACGAAATGGCATACATTTTGACAGCGTCATAGTGATTTTCTTTTAGGTTACATAGAATCTAAAGAATCATACAAAGTATTATTATTTAGTTTGTATAGAATGTAGAACCGGCTCATTTGTTTATGCAAAAATACAATGATAATTCATCTGACGTAACCCTCAAAATGGCGAGTCATACGATTTGTAAAGCGATTGAGCCCTTAATTATGGAATTGCGAGCACGAAACAATTATTGTCAATTTCAATTATTGTCTTAGTCAGAATATTTGCTGTCTATAAAATATATACAAAACATTTATTGAAACTAAGAATACAAATATGAAGAAAAAATAACAATGAATAAAACTTAATTATAAACTAAATATCTAACTTAGAACCTACCTAAGTAAAATTAACTAAATATGTACATGTCACTATAAAAATAAAAATTATAAAAAGAATACCCCGTCCAAAAGATCTGACTGTGGCAGGGTTCCCATGATGCTGGCCGAATTACCCCTTTGGACCGCAAGTGCGATCCGTTGGGATAAATATGCGCCAGCTCTTGGGTCCCCAGAGGTGTCGACCAACCGGGAAGAAAGGGCCTTCATAAATGACTTCATGTCGGCTGACCAAGGCCCTAAGGTCTCAACAGCAAGCGCTGCAAACTCGTAATCCTTTAAGATGAGTACTTGCGGCGCTTGAGGAGTTGGGCCTGATCAGCCGCAGCGCCGGCTTGTGAGCTAGTTGCCTTGATGTGGGACAGAGCGAAAGTATCAACGCATGTAGCGTCCCACACCAGAGCCCTACCGAGCTTCCACGGCACCAGTGTGACCCCGTCTGGACGCTTGCCATCGTCCCTTGCCATGCCAGCCGGCTCTAAAGCCGAAGGCACTGACGCAGTGGCAAGCGACCGACGTACTAAGTAATTTATGGTACCATGACGGTACATACGGCCGGCGCTCCTAACACATGAAAGCCCATGTCGTCCCAGTTGATCCACGTTTTTGCCACAAGCGCAGATGTGAGGAATGCACATTCTGGCCCCAAGTCTTAGGGAAATTGCTATCCGCAAAGTACTTGGGTCCAGAATAGTTCCAATATTCCTCGATGGCAAGGCGTTCAGCCAATGGCCTGCCTCGGGTGTGGAAACAGCTAACAGGCGGGCGCGTTCCGAATCGTCCGGACAGTTTTCGAGAAGGGAAGCGTGAGTCGCGTTAAGGCGAGGGGTGTCCCAGGCCCGCTGGATCTTTTTAACGGTGGGGGTGTCCACACCAGGGCACGAGTCACACCAAGCTCTCTCGGCCTCCGCCAGGCAGGCTAACTCATCGACAGGTATTTGTGGTTTATTTAAAATAATACCGACGAGAGACAGCGAGCTGTAGGCGGAAGACAGTAAAGCTGGTATATTAATAATAATGCTGTCTATTATTTTTATTACTTTTCAAAGTTGATGTGCAATCATTGCGTCATTGGGTTAATTAGCATTATCTACAGGGCCCGTACTTTTCATGCCGATGACATCAATTTGACGTCACGCTGCATATATGATGATCCCAAATAGTTTTATTGTAATTATTAATCTTTAGTCGTCAATCATTTTAATCATGTACAAATTACTTGAAAAGTAATCTTTTCACACGTGGAACAATTAATACCTACTTGATACGTGAAACGTAAATGAAAGTATTTGTTTTGTTTTTATACATACATTTTATCAAATGGTATTGTTACCACATTTCAATAATTACTTAGAAAATAGAATTCCTCTCTAACTTGAAGCACGCCATCCTTCTTGCATCAATTCCTACGTAGAGAAAATTTAAGTCATCTTCGTGTTCATACGTAATGCAATATTCATAAAATAGTTATTTGTGCAACAAGAGAGCAAAGTTGTTTTTTACTGCGAGTGCTGATTTTGAATCACGAGTTAGCGAAGGATTCTATAATTGAATTACGAGCGTTTAGCGAGTGATTCTAAGTTAGAATCCTGAGTGCGCGAGTGATTCAAATACACGAGATGCAAAAAACTTTGGTCTCGTGTGACACATACAACTTTTCACCTCAGCAGCGAGAACATAATAAATTATTAAAGGTATATGAACGTCGTCTTTTTGTCTTTGTTGTGGTTTTCAACATTGAGTAAATACTTCATATTATATATATAACAATAGGTACAGTCTCCGAAAAAGTGTTTGCATTATTTAAAAATATCATAAGCTTTTAAATAATTTTCGCGAGACTATTCAAGTAAGAAACTTACTCTGCATTATGTATTACTCCATTAATTCGTCTGGTGTTCAATTGTTGACTTCGTCACTGGACTCACTCAATTCACTCATATCATATTCAAAAATGTATTAAATTAGTACTTATTACTATTCTAATAATTTCCAAATTGCCTCTGATCGTGTACCAAACTCATAGATATCGAACTCTGTAGCTAGAGAAACAGAAGAAAAGAATTAAAATTTGAATCCCGCTATTTTTTTAAGATGCGTTCCGATACTACACCCGCTGCGTTCTGATGCTGCATCCGCTGTATTTACCACAATGTTCAAGATTGTTAAAATTGTTAATAATTATATAGATACATGTTTAAACTTTGTTTTCAAAAACATTTTTACTATTAATTTGATTATATAAAAATATAATCCAATAATAAAAAAAAAAAGTACCTACAATAATTTTATTTAAAACCTTAACAGACGAATTACAATTTTAACTTATTATGAGTATCCGAACGTTCAATCGTTCGTTTATTTTTGGTCTACTAGGATAGAATTTGAAATCGAAATCGAATCGATTTGATCTTATCTCTCGCTCTTTTCGTATCGAAATGAAAGTGACAGATCAAACTGAAGTTCAAATCTTTCGAATTCAGTAAGCGGACCCATCATTGTCTTTGACTTTTAAAAAAATAATTAAAAAGCTACTTTGTCTCACGCAGTGAGCAAAATCGGATTTTGCTCACTGTTTTTTAGTAGCAAAACCTGCCTGTTTGAGGTGCTGAGGTGAAAATACTTTTATTTTGTAATCGTATTTTTGTTTGTTATGTCACACATTTGGTTTATTTTTAATAATTGATGGTTAATGACTGATTATCACAACTACTCAAATTGCAATCATCCTGTACGTGGCGTGACGACATCAGCATCAAATGTACGGGCTCATTTATCAATTTTGCCGAATTATTTATTTTCGACAGACCTCCCTATTGGGATCTTCTTAAAACATTTAGTTCAAACTCTTTACAGTTATGTGATTTCGATATTAACGAGTTGCATTTTGTAACAGTAGTGAAAAAACCGGCCAAGAGCATGTCGGACACGCCCAGAATAGGGTTCCGCAACTGTCACGAAAAAATCCTCGCATATTTTATTAATTTTACTATTAAATATACTGTCCGTCCGTATTAAACAAGCAATTTATACCTAGGTCAGGCTGCTATTTACTCATAAACTACTAATAATTGTCAAGCAAACTTAGCGGTTATAGTTTTCTTTGTTAATTTTACATAATTTCCTTCCATCTGGATTTAAATTTTTTATACAATAGTTTAGCTTTTAGAGGGGGGACGCTCTATTTTAACAAAAATTTGCACTTTAAAATTGAATATTTCGCAAAGGAATCACAGTATTGAAAAATCGTCTTCACAACTTCAATGATTTTAAAAGACCTATCCAACGATACCCCACTCTATATATAAGGTTAGACAAGAAAAAAAAATCACCCCAGCTGTAATACAATAATAGAACTTTATTTTATTTTTTCACATATCGTCCGGATAATTTATACACATGTTCATGCAAAATTACAGCTTTCTAGCCCTAATAGTCTCTGAGCTAAGCCGCGGACGGACGGACAGACAAACATGGCGAAACTATAAGGGTTGGTTCCGTTTTTGCCATTTTAGCTCCGGAACCCTAAAAGCGGGAAACGTGCGTTAGAACTTACCATCAAATAATACCTTTTTTGTTTGACCTTAATCTAGGTACCAGTTTGAAGTTGGTGGAGGTGGAGGTGGAGTGCACCTATAATCATCTACCTGATTGGCTTCTATCACTCCTCCTGGCTCGTGCTGAGGTACCGACTTCAAACTGGTACCTAGATTAAGGTCAAACAAAAAAGGTATTATTTTTTACTTTTCAGTTTTTTCGGCGGTTTAATTTTTTTGTTAAAAAGTTTTTATTATATCCCTATTCTTCGCAGACGGACTTGCGGGCAACAACTAGTAATTTTATAAAAACCTTCCGCTAGATGTGGCTCGTTTCTTCAATCTACGCGACAAGATATCGAAAGCGGGTTAAAAGATAGTAGATCTACCCGTTTTCTATCAGTACAACATTAATTATAAGTATCCAGCCTTCTGTCCGCAGCTTCGCCCGCGATAAATTAATTTTCCCGTAGGAAAAGATATTTTCCCGCGGTAAAAAGTAGCCTATGTCACTCTGTGATAATGTAGCTTTCTAACGGCAAAATAATTTTTGAAATCGGTCCAGTAGTTTTTAAGTTTATTCGTTACATACAAAAATACAAATCATTCCTTTTTATAATATTAGTGTAGATGTAGACTTGATGTAGATATATAAGTATCTAACATATGAAACTCAAGATCATACCAGCACTAGTAAGCAGCGGATACCGTTGATGCTTCGTGTCTTTTCTCTTGTCCAAAGTGGGATTAGGCCCCGTGAGCAATTTCTTAACCGCCAGATAAACCACCAAAGACGTTCCAGCCATCACTAGCTAAAAAACAAGTAATAAATAAGCATATTGATAATATGAAATCTATGTGTAGACAATTAATTCCAGAGTACATACTTCTGGCGCTAAATAATGCACTGCCATGATCGGATCTATCCCAGCGTAGGACACGAGGCCCAGGTTGAGCCCGATCTTTTGTATGATCGGGTAGTCTTGGAGCAGCGAGCCGTACGGCGCGAAGCCAGCGAGCACGCTGTGCCATACTGTGCAGCAGCAGAAATGATATCGCAACGACTAAACAAAGAAACTTGCCACGAACTCCTGCAATGCCATACAATAATAAACGCATAAGTAAATAAAATAAAGTTAGGTTGCATCAGTTCTAGGGAGTATTTTTTTTACTTAAAAATACCTATTTATTGCATGTTTAAAGTATTTATTGCAGTTTTAAATTGTCGAACAATGCAGTCAACATACAGAAAATATGTACGATTTTTTTTAATAAAACTTACCTACTGAAAATAGGGATGTTTCCTAGGTAAAAAAATAATAATTCTTATTAGTCCGTATTTTACATTATCAAAAAATATTAGACACGTAATTTTTCTTTTGACAATTAAACAAATAAAAAAAATTTAAATAAAAAATAAAACCTCCTTCAAAAAACCCCCAAAAAAACATAAAATAATAATTGATTGAACCGACCACAATAAGCATGAAAATATCTTTCTACTAATCTGTTTGAAGTTGGTGCCTCAGCACGAGCCAGCAGGAGTGTAGAAGCCCTATAATAGGTATGTAGGTAAGTTAGATTACTAGGTCCACTCCTGCTGGCTCGTGCTGAGGCACCAACTTCAAACAGATTAGTAGAAAGATATTTTCATGCTTATTGTGGTCGGTTCAATCAATTATTATTTTATGTTTTTTTGGGGGTTTTTTGAAGGAGGTTTTATTTTTTATTTAAATTTTTTTTATTTCCAAGTTTTTTTTGGGTGTTTTTTGAAGGCGGTTTTATTTTTTATTTAAAATTTTTTATTTTTTTCTTTTTAGTTGTTTCTAATGGCCTGGACTGGCACTCTTTACTGACTGTACTTTTTGCCTCTGGTTACCAAAGTACTTATCAAGACGAATCAAACGAGACCAAACTTGATGGGGTTATGTCGTTTTACTACGGAGTTCTTATGGTCACCATCCAACTTCATTGTCAGACCCTGGTTACCATCTAGGACCAAAGTACTCGTTGAGACGAGTCAAATGAGTCCGTACTCGATGGGGTAAGTGCCGTTACTTTATGGAGTAACTTTGGCCACCTTCCAGCTCCATCATCAGACCCTGTTTATCATCTGGAATCAAAGTACTCGTCAAGACGTTTCAAATGAACCCAAACTCGACGGGGTTGTGTTGTTTTATTACAGAGTTTCTATGGCCACCTTCCAACTCCATCATCAGATTAGCTCCATGTCACAATAATATTGCATTGTCACCTGATTGATGCATGTAAAATATGAAATCAATCAGAAACCGGGAAGTGAGTCAAATTCAACTTGCAAGATTTGACCCGTTGAGGAGTTCCGTTGGCCATCTGCGGTCTTCTTCATCAGATCTAGTTTACCAAATGACACTTTATGAATGCAAATGCTCGATTTGTCACTGAAAATACTAAAATCGCTTTACATTTCCCTTGAACTTTTAAAGAGTTCCTTCAATTCCTCATGGATCCCATCATCAGAACTGGATTCCGGTAACAACGGGACCAACCTTGAAGCATATGCTTTCAAACAACGAAAGAATTTTCCAAATCGGTTCATAAATGACGGAGTTCTGAGGTAACACACGTTAAAAAAAAAAAAAAAAAAAAAAGAACATACAACCGAATTGAGAACCTCCTCCTTTTTTTGAAGTCGGTTAAAAATAAGTTAAGAATGATAATAATTATGACTAAATTACAATTACGCAGTCCAATTACGCAGGGTTATCTTTAACATCATTATCATCATCATTTCAGCCGTGGACGTCCACTGCTGGACATAGGCCTCCCTCATTGATGCCCAATCATTACGATTGGAAGCGATTTGCATCCACCCTGAACCTGCGGCCTTCACCAAATCGTCCATCCATCTCGTTGGTAGACGTACCACGCTGCGATTGCCAGTCCGTGGTCTCCATTCCAGAACTTTTGGAACCGCCATCTGTTCTGCGTGCTAAATGGCCTGCCCATTGCCATTTCAATGAGCTACTCCGTTTGGCTACTTATGTCGGTAACCCCAGTTCTTCTACGGATCTCCTCGTTTCTGATTCGATCCCGTAGAGAAACTCTGAGCATAGCCCTCTCCATAGCTCGTTGAGCGACTCTGAGCCTATTCATCAGGCACATAGTGAAGCACCACGTCTCGGATCCATATGTCATCATTGGCAACACACACTGATCTTTAACATATAATTGCATATAACTCGCTATGTTGAATTTCATCTGTTATCTTCAAGCTTGCAACCTTCACCTTCACGTGCCCTGTTGTCTGTGTGTCATGCATGATATCTTGTTTCATGCTCCCTATACATACAGGAAGCCTACTTAGTATCTCGATCGGCGATGGAGACGATCTATTTTTATAGTTTCCTCCCAGTTCATAATGAAAGCAAGTATTTTCACTTTCCTCATTCGTCCGTCACAAGTTTTCTGTCATTTTTCCTCCTTACATCATAACCTGATTTCGTGGGATATAAGTTTACTTTAATTCGTATTTTTTAGGCTTCACACCTCAAAAGGAAATAGGTAGGAACCCTTGTATTATCACTTCATTGTCCGTCTGTCTGTCTATCGAGCTCTCAAGATCTTTGGAGATGTCTCCTTGTAGACGTCAAGTTGAATTGAAATAAATATCCATCATCTAGGTTTTACTCCATTGAAAAACATAATTTAAAAACAAATCTTTGATGTGGCATTATTGCGTCTGTCTCTTGCATTATTACTATATGGTACTGGGAGTTTTTAGTAAGTGGGATAGTTTAATGATCGTTTATACGGAGGTCATAAATGCAAAAATTACCAATGCGTATTCCCTTTAACTTCGGTGTATGTGACTGAGCAGAAAAAATTGTATAACATAGTGCTGTTACAGTTTAATGTGAATTTCAGTAGGTATCTAACTTTTATAATTAAAACATTAACAAACTTCCTAATTAACTGACGGATAAAACTGCTCTACTGTGTTCAAAGTCACAACGAACGTATAAAGATTCTGGATATTTTTTTAAACATTTAAGAAGGTGTTATGTCATTTTGGTGCAAACTATTTTTATCCCACTGATAGAACATAAAAGAGGTTTATACTTATCCTGTTTCATGGAATAGATTTATTATAATGTTTTAAACTTTCGCGATTTTCTCTCATAACTAATATTTTACTAAGAGTTATGTATGTAAGTAAAACATTTTATTGTACCTAAAAACATGAAATTAAGATTTAACAAGAGAAACAGATGTACAAAGGCGAACTTATCTCTTAAAGGGATCTCTTCCAGTTAATCTTTGAGCGATTAACAGAACTTCAGAAGCAAGATTAAGCATGCACATGCAATGAAGAGGATTTAAGTCTAAAATTAGCCTTAATTAGGTAATACATTAAAAATACACATACATCTAATCTAATCTAATACCTTTAAACGAGTAATTCTTGTATATATACCAAATTTGGTATGTGGGGGTTTTCGTAGATGAAAAATTGATCTAGCTTGGTCTTATCTCTGGGAAAACGTTTGGTACCGAGTTTCAGCCCGAGCGGAGCTCGGCCGGCCAGGTACTATGAAGAATACGTAACACGTACCTAAGTACACGTACGTACGTTACGTACGTAAGTACATACTAATATATTGAATACACTAATATATATAAGTCCTTTATTAGTGAGGGCACAGGCCTCCTCTCAGAATGCGGATTTTAACTTAAAAAAAAATATATTTTAACTCTGAACAAAAAAGAGTGCTGTGTCCAAGAACGTTGAAGTAACTTTCAATATGACTAGCTAACTTCGCGGCAATAGCGAACGCTGTGCTTTAATAAAGTTACCGTAGTTAACCTGTTTTCAGGCCAAACTGTAAGACAGTAAATATCTCTTGCGATGGTATTTCTAACGCAGACGAAGCAACGGGTAACACTCCACATTTATGTGGATATAAAAACATAACCCTTTCCTTGCAGTCGGGTAAAAAAGAGGTTATTTTTTTTTAGTTTACTTAAGTCATTTTTACTCATGGATATGTTTGGGAAAAGTCTTGTAAAGTAAATTTACTAACCATATAAGTACAATACATATAAAAAGAAATAGGTAGCAATGACTCCACACACTAGGCTAGGCCTGTATCGTGGCAGCCAAAAGCCCATAATAATAATAATTACATATAGTGATGCGGACTGTATGTGTACCTTAACTACAAAATATTTTAAAAAATATGAAAGTTAAATTCAAACATTAAACAAACTAAAAATCTCTGAATAAGCATAAACATAGATGTATGAGGTAATTGTTAAAGGTTATTACAACATTGCGAGACGAGTCTTGTTTTTATTCCCCTTTGAAACAATATAACTTCTTCGCGGCCACGTGAGGCTTGATATTCTTGGAAGTATTTTTAAAGAGCGCTGTTCTCAAAAAGCCGGCCAAGTGCGAGTCGGACTTGCGCACCAAGTTCGGTTCAGCTCTTCTGGTTAGCTCTTTACATAGACATTTGGGGCATTTATGTTTAGAGTGAACACCAGCTAAAAAATAAGTTTGCGGTGTTCTGACGTAACTAATTTGTAGTCATAGCGTAATAATAACAACTGGCGAGGTAACTCGGACGTTTAGGCAGACAAGACAATTACGCGTAGCGATGAGAGGTAGGACTAACGCTATCTCATAGACCCCAGTCCGTCCGATTTTCATTGCGCGCCGGAACTCGGTCGATAGCATTGTGACAAGGAAGCGCGCCCACTATTAGAAACTATTACAGTATGACTGATCCAATGATCCCACCAACTAAATAAAATAGATGATACTATGAGTGGATTTGAAAAGCACTTCAAAATTCGTCATTTTTGTACACGCCCCTGGTGTCGATTTTGTCAGTTCGGTTTCACTTAGGTATGGTTTGGTTTAATACAAAACGAGTATTTTGCGAACGAGCGAGCTTTTCAGCGTGTCCTATAATCAAAGCCTTTTAATATTGTTCGTGTTTCAAGATTAAATAAAGATTCGTAAATTAGTCTAAGAAAGTCGTAGTCTTCGAAGTTAATGCAGTGCAATCTTAATCCGAAACCGGGATTACTTTGGAAGGACACAAAATTCTACTAAAATTAGGTACCCATAACGTGCTTAGAAAAGTTTCCTCTGCGACCATTGCCGATAAGGCACGAACTCCAAAGAAAGCATGTAAGCTTTACGTGTTAACAAGCACTTTAATCCAACTAACACCGATAATAATACTGCTAGGTACTGAAATAATTTCTTAAAATAACGCCGTGGAAAATATTATCACCCTTGTAGAAAGTGTCCCTCCATACGTGACTGGAATTATAAACAGTTCGTTAGTGTTTCATTCATTGCAACACAATGAATGGGCAGTTGGGCAGCGGTCGCATGCCGACTACGTCGCGGTCCAGATATTAATATGTAATGTACAACTGACGCTATATAAAGCCAGTACTTACTTTGAGGTAGGTAGACGTCCACTAGAAACAATGTCCTATCCTGGGTACAAAAGCATAAATCTTTAATTGCTACTAAAACTGTAGGTGCTCCTCCGTGGTCAATGGTAGGACTTAGCTTAAGCTAACGCAATCATTCGACAGAATAAACATTTGATGAATCAATAAATACCCCCACGCACCATTTATGATGAATAAACTATACCGGCATGGACTATGATATTGACGGTCGGCGAGGGAATATAATATGTAGGTGCTCACAATAAATTCCAATTTGTATTAAGCGTCAGAGGTTAGAAAGTAAATTTTGATACTCACCCTTATTCCTTAAAGTGGAGACAAAGGGTCCATTATCACTCCTATTTTAACACGCTTTTATTAGTGTGTCAGAATGTGACGGCCAGTGCAATTGGTCCGCTTTTGTCGACTGTTAATTAATCACCACACGTCGTCAAGACTGGTAACTGCATACGGTTCAGTCTAAACGAGAGATACCACACATCAGTCGCGGCTTCTAAATTCAGAAGACGGTGTACCTTTACGGCTGGTGTTTTCTTTCGTGTTTATCTACCCTGCTGCGGTTGGCGCGTGAAGAGGGTAAGGACCTCAGGCCCTATACTACGAAGCGCGAAATTCGAACTTCGTTTCAAGCCGTTCCGCTCACGCTAATGGTATTTATTACGAGAGTGAGTGAGAGGGACCGCACGATCCGAACTTCGAACTTCGAATTTCGTAGTAGCCCCCCAGGCCTCGCCGGTTTGCGGTCGCTGCTGACGCTCACCCGACACCTCATATCATTACTTGTACAACTTTATTTCCATTAAACTGGAATTAACCATTGATATCATGAATAGTATATGCCCTTTGAATTTTGAATATGCAAGCAAGAGGGTAAGTTTGCCGAACTTTGTGTACCAAACTGTTAATGTGTGCGAATATAATTCTATTTCAACTAGCAATACTCAAATGAACTTGTCGAATAGTTTATATAGCTATATCATTTAAGCATGTACTTAAGCTCAACTCTCTAGTTTTTAATAAGATATTTTCTAACAGATTTCGTAGTTTCAATGGCTTCTCTACTATAGTCCGACAAGCTCGTGCGCGGCTCTCCGCGGAACCTTGTCGCAGTCAGCATTTGCCGCACTTATTAAAAACAATCTTGTTAAGGACAGCAGAGGCTTCCTGCGACAGGGTTCCGCCGAGCGCCGCGCACGAGCTTGACGGACTATGCCTACCTAGTTTTGAAAGAAGACCATTAAATAGTTTTTCACTTCTCATGCTCTTAAAATGTTACTTTAGTCTCTGCATTCGGGACTAAAGCTGTTTTTAGTTTCGCCATGTCTGTCCGTCTGTCTGTCCGCGGCTAAGCTCAGAGACTGTTAGTACTAGAAAGCTGTAATTTGGCATGAATATATATATATATCAGTCACGCCGACAAAGTGGTTAAATAAAAAAAACTAAAAAAAATTTTTTTAGGGTACTTCCCATAGACGTAAAGTGGGGGTGATTTTTTTTCTTTCTCGACTAACCCTATAGTGTGGGATATCATTGGATAGGTATTTGAAAATAAAGAGGGGTTTGCTAAATCCATTTTTTGATAAAATGAATATTTTCGGAGATATTCACTCCGAAAGTTCAAAATAATGTGCCCCCCCCCCTCTAACTTTTGAACAGCAAGTCTAAAAAATATGAAAAAAAATCACGTAAGTTAAACTTAATAAAAACTTTCTAGGAAAATTATTTTCAACTTAATCAGTAGAGCAGTTTTTAAGTTTTTGAAAAAAAAATATTTCTAATCTAAGATTGTAATATTAACCGCCATTGCAAGCATTTTTTTTCTTTAAGTACCTATAACATCACGCTAAGGTATCTTCTTTCAAATAAAAAAAAAATTGAAATCGGTTCATATTTATAATAAAGAATTCCGATTAGATTAGTTAACCAATTCGCCGATAGATGGCACTGTACTGCCGAGACGTTGAAATTTTGCGCGCGGTGGGAGTTGGGACCAAAACAACCACATTAATAAAGTATGCAAACATTTTTTCGTACCTGCTACGGAACCCTATCTTGGGCGTGTCCGACACGCTCTTGGCCGGTTTTTTTTTGATCTCTAGGGATTAAAGTAATTTTTTTTAATTTACTTTGGAAACCCCTAAACTGCAATCACGGTGTTTGTGAATGGAGGATTATCGCCATTTTCAGTGACTGGGTATAGACAATTTTAAAGCTTTCCACAGACTGAAGCGCGCTGCGGACGCTCCGTAACGATCCGTAGCGCCCGGCGCTTCGGTCTGTGGAAGCCTTTAGGCGTGGAAATAACCTCAAAATGTCAACTGTACAAAAAATATTTAAAAAAAAAATAATTTCGTAAAACACGATGAATAATTACGAATATTAATCTATTTAATTATATTAAAGATGAATTCCTTTGATTATGCATACTTAGTCTATTTAGCAATGAAATAATTTTCAAGTTTGAATCTGTTGGCTAAATATGCAAACATTTAAAGCGTCAAGCGTCACGCGAATTATCTTGTGTCATTATGGCTTGTTTTAGTCCCTTATTGAAGAAATCTACTATTAAGTTACACTTTGTCGAATATTAAGGTTTCCTTACAAAAAGCGTCAAAATATTTTTAAGTATTTCACGAAACATTTTGATGTAATAAGTAAAAAAATGCCGGTACGAAATACTTACACGTTTACAGTAACATGATGTTGCCAGCAGCAATCATTTCACGCGCGCGGAAGAGTCATGCTAAAGAGCAGAATTTATTTGCTTTGCAGAAGCAGGTGGCCCGTTTTATATGTTGATAGTATAAGCAATGTAAGTAAAGGCAGCGTCTGAGTGCCACGGCGTCTAGGCGAACAAACGACCTAATTGGAGTTTCCGTAACAAACTTGTCCCAAGTGGCCCAGCTTTGGAAACTAACGGGAGGTATACAAAACATTCACCTACGCATGCCGTCCTGAAAATTTCATCATGTTAAATTCCAAGAACCTTGTTTGTAGGTAAAGCATGAGTCAATTGGGTAATTCAGCAGACAAGTATAATGTTTTACTTGTAACGATGTGTCGAATGTTTGTTGCATGTTTTTGAAGGTAGCTGGTTGAGGTAGTTTAATATTGAGTATAGAAATGCTTATGACCCTGGCACATATTAATACAGCAATCCTTTTTTTCTCGGGCCTGCATAATATTATATTATTCCAGTACCCAAGTAGGGTAAGTTGGATATGTTTCACTACTAGCTGTTGCCCGCAACTTTGTCAGCGTCCCGCCGGTACTTTGCACTTTTCCGGGATTAAAAGTAGCCTGTATCAATATAAAACATTGTAGTTTACTTTATGTGAAAGAATTTATAAAATCGGTTCAATAGTTACAGACATTACCTACAAATAACAAATAAAATAAAAATTACTTAGTTTTCTCTAATATATAAAAATCTCGTGTCACAGTGTTTGTTGATGTATTCGCCATTTACATTGATGCCTCGCCCTTCCCAGTCAAGAGTCTTGAAAGCATCCTCTAGAGCAGCGGTGAACAGTTTCGGAGAGTTAACATCTCCTTGTCTGACTCCACGCTGCAATAGAATAGGCTTCGACATCTGGTCATGAAGACGGACGGACATTATGGCGTTATTATATAGGCACTTCAACACTTCGATGTACCGGTAGTCTACTTGGCACCGTTGGACAGACTGCAGTACAGCCCAAGTCTCGATCGAATCGAAAGCTTTCTCGTAGTCCACAAATGCCACGCAAAGGGGGCGGTTATACTCCTCGGTTTTCTGTATAACCTGCCGCGACGCATGTATGTGGTCTACGGTGTTAAAGCCCTTTCGGAAACCTGTTTGTTCGAGAGGCTGAAAGTCGTCTAACCTGGGCGCGAGACGATTCGTGGAGATTGGCGTTTATCGCGCCTCAGAGACTTCGAAATCTGTCTTTTGAGCCGCCGGCATCAGCAAGCGTCACCAGATGTCTGTATCATCTTACGTCGCTCTTCCATGAGTTTTAAAGTAGAGTCTGTGTGATCTTTTTGGTTCTATTGTGAGTCTTAAAAAACTTGGACCCAACCGTATGAATAGCTTCCACAAACCCATCATTGTAATCATCCACGTCGCTTTCTAGGCATTCGAAATGGTTTTGAAGTTCAAGCTGGAACGCTTTGGGGTTTTGGAGCTGGGCCGGTGCCGGGCGGAGCGTAGACTTTATCAGTCACGATCTTTCAAGCTTGCTCCGAATATTCAATGTACCTCATACCATACGGTGATCGCTCCCGGTTTTGACCGCACTGATCACGGAGACATCATTGAGTATTTGCTTCCTCGTCGACATAATAAAGTCTATCTCATTCATCGTTACACCCTCAGGGCTCATCCAAGTCCACTTCCTGTGCTCTCGCTTCTGGAAAAAGGAGTTCATCATATAGAGTCCCTACTTCTCCATGAAGCCGGCCAGTAGATGGCCCCAATGATTCATGCACCCTACACCAAATTGCCCCATCAACAGCTATCCACCATCCCGTTTGCCCAGTTTTGCGTTGAAATCCCCCATAACAAATGTGAAGCGAGTTCCGGAGTCATGCATAGCTGTGGAGATATCCTCATACGTAGCCTCCACCTCTTCGTCGGGGTGTGCCGAAGTAAGAGCGTAAACCTGTACGACCTGTAACGAATATCGTTTGGTCAATCTGAGTACAAAATACGCTACCCTGTTCGACACACTCACGACCCTCAGCAGCGTACGGCAGTTGTATGTTGCCAGGGCCAGTGGTCGTCAGTAGTGGTAGCCGGATCGCCCCCGGGGATTCTTAGCACCCCCTACCCCGCCGTTACCTAGGCAAAGAGAAAGAAAAGAAAGAGGTCAATCGACGTATCCGACTCGGCTGGGCAGCGTTCGGGAAGCTCCGCAATATCTTGTCATCCAATATACCGCAATGTCTTAAGTCAAAAGTCTTTGACCAGTGTGTGTTGCCAGTAATGACTATGGCACTGAGACGTGGCCGCTGTTACAAAAAAAAACCTAACATCTTCCGCCTTAGCCTTCTGAACCTAACCTATCCGAGTCGCTTCTGCCCTACAAGGTCTTACTTGCTCGCTTCGTTCGCTCGCTGCCAGCGAGGTACCGGTTAGGATGTACGAAAGGGGATTTTTATAATTTTTCGGCCTTTCGGGTGAAGTTGTTTTAATCTTGGATTATTGTATTTTAACCATTATAGAAATTTGGTATATGATTTATATTTACATTTCATAATGTTAAAGATAATAATACCTAATGGAATAATCATTTTCTGTGCTGTTACATAAAAAAACCTAACCTATCCGAGTCACTTCTGCCCTAAAAGGTCTTGCTCGCTCGTTGGATGTACGAAAGGGGGTTTCTATAATTTTTCGGTGTTTCGTGTATAATCTTAGATTATGAATTTCAACCATTATGGAAAACGTATTGTAAGTATATATTTTGATTGATATTTTATTTGACTATATTATTTTATAATTTTATGTATTTTGAACTTATAAATTATAAAAATATGCATTTTGTGCAATAGTCATATTAAAAAATTAACAAATGTTTAATGAACAACCCATTCATCATTGCCCAAGTATATTCGTTTGCATTGTCACCTAATTCATGTACTTTTTTATTGACTATTCTTACTATATTTCTTACTATTCTATATAATGAGCTTTTAACAAAAAAACTACGGAGTAATGTGCGAACTTTTATATTATAATTAATATTAATGCATCTCCAGCAATCAGAATAAATTGTGTTAACTGAAAGAGGAAGCAAAAACATAAAGTTAGTCATGATGCCTTTTATCTAATATATTTACGTAACTATTGAACATCTTCTATTATCAAGAGTATTCAGTTCAATCAGTTACTAAATTTATTTTCATATTTTTGAAAACACTGTAAAGAGTAAAATAAATGAACGTCAGCGAAATTACTACTACTTGTAATAAATATAATATATACGTATGCCTGCGATTCCATTTTGGAACAATTCGTATATCGATATCCTGCGGGAATTATAAAATTTTCCGGGATTAAAACCATCCTATGTCCTTCGCAGGATCTCAAAATATCTCCGTACAAAATTTAATCTAAATCGGTTCAGCTAGGAGGCAGATAGATAGATATACTCTCGCATTTATAACGTTAGTACTGTGGTTAGTACCTACCTAAGGATAATGTGTACTTATAATATAAGATTTCAATTTCGTTACAATTTCTTAGTTTCATAGCAATTTCAGTTGGGTAAGTAGCAATTTCGTTACGGTACATCTATTTTGATTTTCACCCTAATGCAATAAAATAGAATAAAATTGGAACAGGGCTTAGGTAAAATCGTTTTAGCGAGTATCGAAGACAAGAGTTTCGAACGAAAAGGTAAATTAAGTAGGCTCCGTGGACCATCTCTTTAAAGGGAAATTTCCAACTGCAATGAAAGGATCTTCCCGAAAATAAAATTTTGTTAGGTACTGAATTATTCTTACACGGTAAATTGCGTTACTGGCAAAAGAGCAGTCCATCAACCAAGGTGCGTCTAAGTTACCATGGATTGAGTAGCTATAAAAACTGATTTGACTCACGACTAAGCATCAACTTAAGCTGTGTTGATTTGGAGCAGTTTATTTCGGTGAACAATTAATTTATATCTACCATAATAAACATAAGTAAAACAGCAACACTTCGAATAAACATCCATCATAACCTTGAGCGACATGTCAGAGGGAAAAAGAAATAGAAATCAAATTGTGTCTCAGCAAGACGCGAGCTACTAAGCGTAAGAGAAAGACGAAAGAAATAATATTTATTTTGCTCTAATAAAAGGTGGCCCGTTTTTGTCTCTTTCAAGTGCCTTACTCAAATTCTGTACATGGAAACATGTTTTCAAAGAAAGTATATTGTTCCTGTTCTTATGGAAAATTAAGTTAGTATATTTTTTTTACATACCTACCAAGTTTGCTCATTAAATAGGTATATCATAAAATATGGGAAAAAGAATTTGTCAAATTATTGTATTGTGCTCTAACTACCATACCGTATTGTGTAGAGTGTTATTAGGTAATTTTCTTTTATTTTTGATTATAGTTTTAATGTAGTTTAAGTTCACATCTACTCAATTGAATAAATTTCTATTTGCATTTAACCGATTGCTCATTATCTATTCTAATGCAATAAAAAGTACCGTCGAGAAAAATATGCGTAGGTATTAATTTTTTTTTTAGTTTTATTTTCACCAAATTTATTCCACGCCAAGCTTTTGGAATAAATTCTAAATGCAAATTAACATAATTCCTATTCCACATATGTAGTCCTTCAAGAATATTTTAATGTATCTTCATACCAGTAAAAAAAATACAATCGAATTGATAAGGCCGTATGGTATGGACCTAAACTTCGGGGCCGCGGTGATGTTGAACGGTATGGAAACGGACTCAATTTAATTTTATTAACTAGCTTTTGCCCGCGACTCCGTCCGCGTGGAATTAGTAATTTGGGCAGCTTATTTTTTTTTATCCTATTTGCTTTTTCATCAATTATGGCTTTCCTTAGTTCCTCGATATAAAAAAAATACCCTCCCCCTCCCCTCCACCGAACCCCACCCGCACACCCGCGTTCACATTCACCACCGAACTCCCAAGTCAAGCGTGCCTATAGAAGTTTTACTTCAAAAACCCCTGATTTTGAAACATTCTTCCGCTCCATTCTCCTGTTCGTGTTAGCGTGATGATATTATAGCCTATAGCCTTCCTCGATAAATGGGCTATCTAACACTGAAAGAATTTTTCAAATCGGAGCAGTAGTTCCTGAGATTAGCGCGTTCAAACAAACAAACAAACAAACTCTTCAGCTTTATAATATTATAGTATATATATAGATAGCTAGCTGTGCCCGCGACTCCCGTCCGCGTGGACTGCGAGACCGTGCCCTCCATTATGGGACTGCGTTCGGGGAAGTCCGGCGAGCGATTGTCAGTCAATTCTTCTAAAAACTGTTCTTCTGTATCTTTCTTATTTGTTAACCGATTCAAATGAAACAAACACTAAATGTTAATCCAAGAAAATACCAACATATCAATGAAAACCGCATCCTTCTAGGTTAAGCCGTTTCTGAGATTAGCGCGCACAAACGCACAGACAAACAGACAATAATTCTAAAAATCATTGTTTTGGGTTCTATTGCGCTAATAAATAGCCCTAGTGACAGTTTTTCTCAAATATCTTCAATGTACAGACACCGACTTGTTACAGATTTATTATATGCATAGATGACATTCTCGGGATTTAGAAATTAACTAATCAGGCCAATATAAACGCATACTTATTCAAGTATTTAAATAAACTCTTTGAAGTTATGTTCTGTGGCTACTTTAAGCATTAAGCACATAAATTACATACATTTGTATAACGAATTGTGTGTTTACAAAATGGACAAAAATAGCAATAACCTAAACATATTTGCGAGTTATTACGTAGTGGTGACGTTTTGTTTAATCCCGGAATCCCGGAACCCAAATGATTAAAAACAATTTTTTTAAGAAGATTCCGATATTAGTTATACTTTGCTTCTTTTAGCATTGGAAAGGTATATATCGACCTGCCTTTTTTTTTGAAAAACAGTTTAATAAAATAATTAGGAGTCGGACAAAATAGTCGGCGTCTCTGGCGACCTCACGGTCGGGTCTGTTTTGCCCAGAGGGTGAACATAACCGAGCATCCTAGGAATGCCGCATCATGCCGGGCACGCTGCCCTGGGTATACATACTGTTACAGTCTTATTTATTTGTACCTATTTGTACATTTGTATTTATTTGAATAACTCCTTTATGGACTGTAAAATAAGTAGCAGCAGGTAACAATTATAAACTGATTTTTCCATGTGCATCAGTTAATAATTTTTAAAAAGCTTTTTTTATTGCTAAAAAAGAAGTATAACCGATTGTATAGAAGGATCGCTTGATGTCGAAATTAAACTATTCGAAAATATCCATCTAAGAGCAAAATGTGGTATGTAGGACCTACAGCGTTTTACAATTGCGTGACTACTTTCTTTAAAAGATATGTACAGCAAAAAAATGCATTTAATTCGTTCTACAGTGAAACTAAAATGGGAGAAGTGACGTGTTAGCACTTACCTCGCTCACCTCTGGGACCGTCAAGCATTCGCTTCTTTTCCACTGAAAATCTCTAAAAACGACACACGCATGGCCTACGCTATTTTAAAAGAATAACAAATACGTAAAGTGCTTTCACCTATACAAAGACCAATTCAATTTCACTATACAGCAATATCTCTCCTCAAACTTGAATAGCCAAGAATAGCTTCACACCGAATAACAGAGCTATTGTCGGCCTACCCATGAATAGCACTGGAGGTGTTCAAGCTCGCTACATTCAGGTTTTGAAATGGTTCCCTATCTATAATATGTGTAGGTATGAAATTATTTTCGCCACTTTCCTAAAATTTCCCACCGAATCACTTTTTAGGGACTATGACAGAATAAGTACGAGTATCTTAATGAAAGGAGAAGTTTAAAACTGGTTGTGGGTCAGTGGTACCCTACGTTATTATTTTGGTAGGTACGATACGTATTTCTTATCACTACTCCATTTGGGTCGATTCATTGCAAAACATGCACGTCGTATCGTAACCAACGCACGAAGGTCTTTCCTATCATAATATGCTTAGCAGGGCCGGCCCGTTCATATACAGGGTTATTTTTAATTCACTGATATCCTCTTAACCCTGAATTCCTGTCACTCAAACAAATGTTTTTTGTTTTACGACTTTTTAAAATGAAGCACTTTTATTCCCATACAAATACACAGAGTATCGTAAAAATAAGAAGTAGGTAATCTCAAATTTTCAAAACGTTATTACACCAAAAATATTAAGTTATGACAAAAGCCGTAAAACAAAAAAATATTTAAGTGGTAGGAGTTTAGGGTTAAAAGGATGCTAGTGAATTACAAATAACCCTGTATTCGAACTAGGCGATGGCCTAGGGCGCTTGTATTAGAGGGGCGGCAATCGGCTGCATCGAAATTAAAAATAATAAGATCAATTTGTTTTTCAATTTCTAACTTGAAAATACTCCCGATTTTTATAAAAGTAACAGGAAAAAATATGTCTTTTACGAAACTTGGAATCCGACAAACTTGGAATCCGGCGAAGAAGGAACCAATCGAATAAATAGGGTACACATCTACTCTATGAATTTTCTATTAAAAATTAAAAGTCTATTTAAATTGTTTTATTTCGTCACGAATTCTCTTAACGAGGCGTCATTTCAGTTTTTTGCCAAAAGCGCCAGGAATGTTCGGGCCGGCCCTGTGCTTTTGGAATCTTAAGTGGACACGGCCGGCGAACGAATCTACGGGGAATACCCAGTCCTATGAATCCCGGTCGCAGTTCCGGTCACAATCGTGAATCTCCAAAGCTGTGCATTGGGAAGCTGATTGTGAACTGTGAAATTATTAATATCTATCGTGATATCCTACACTTCAGTCTACATGTGATCACAGCCGCTGTAATGTAACCGTAATGTCGAGGTAATTTAAACAAGATATTTTTGCGTGTGATTAGGTCCCTAGAGTGTGTAGTTAATTAAGATACTCCAAAATTACGGTACTTTAAAGATCATACCCAACATTTAGAGGCGTACATACTTAATAGAAACTTTGCAAAGCCGAGACGACCGTATACATCGTAATACGTCTTAATATTTATTTCTTTGTATTAAAAGTAACGACAATTGACAAAATAATATAAATAATTAATAAATATCACGGGACAATTCACACAAACTCACCTAGTCCCAAAGTAAGCTAACCAAAGCTTGTGTTATGGGTACTAAGCAACGGATAAACACACTTTTATAGACAGATACATACATAAATACTTATTTTTCATACAAGTATCTGCCCCGACACGAGAATCGAACCCGGGACCTCAAGCTTCGTAGTCAGGTTCTCTAACCACTAAGCCATCTGGTCGCCAAAATATATGTAACTAAATTAAGACTAAAATATATCAAAATAAAAACTTGTAGCTTAAAACGAAAAAATACAGATAACTCACGTCTATGATCGAGTTTAGCTCGACTGTTTCGGGCTAATCCGTAGCCCTTCTTCTTAGAGCGACACGTTGCGGCGGCTGCCAAACTTGCATTGCGCGCCACCGTTCTGCTCGCGCGGCTGCTCGACGAAACTGACAGCGACACACAACTATCCCCGTTTCCATCGTCATTTTTAACCCCCGACACAAAAAGAGGGGTGTTATGTGTGTGTGTGTGTGTGTGTCTGTGTGTGTAATCATAGCTCTTAAACGGCAGGTTTCTTGGCGATGGTTCTTAGATATGTTTCATCAAAATCGGTTCAGTCGTTCCAAAGTTATCAGCTCTTTTGTTAGCTGCGGAAGGGATCTTAGGCTAACTGCTAGAGCAAGAAAATAGAGAATATTACATGCTACAAAGAGAAAATTACAGGCAAAATTCTAAGGCACTAATACTCAAGATAAAATACCAAAATAGAAGAAATTTCAAGAAGAGGAAGAAAGCTAATGACTGATAAGATTATGTTTAATAAGATGCTAGAGGATTTAATTTATGTTTAATGTTGGATGTTCACTGCCAGATTGGATGAATTTTAAAGTCAGTCCCTAGTTAGTTCTTAAGTAGTTTTAAAATTGTTAAAGATGTAGTGCTATTTAAGATAATATTGTTTAGTCTGAGGGCAGACTAAATTGCAGGACGGCCGATTGTAGCGCAGTATGACGTATGATTGAGTAAAGGAGTAGTATGAGATTTTAATGTTTGAGTAAGAAAGAGCAAGCATGAATGACGGGTAGATTTTTAAATTAAGATAAAAAAGAGAGGCTCTGAGGTAGACGATTAAGACGTATTATTTGATGATTATTTTTTTTAATTTATTTCTTCGAAGAATAACTGGTTTTCTTCAATTTACAAGCCCACATAAATAACTATAAATTATAAAATTTAAAAACCTTCAACGTAATTTGGTCACACATTATGTTTGAAAATAAAGTAAATGCCCATAATGCGTCTAAGATCCCTTCCGCAGCTAACAAAAGAGCTGATAGCTTTGAAACGGCTAAACCGATTTTGATGAAACATGTCCAATAACCATCGCCCAGAAACCTGCTTTTGAATAAAACACCGCATCCAAATTGTTTCACCCGTTTAAGAGCTATGATGCCACAGACATACACACAGACACACACACACATGCCTCACACACACACACACACACACACACACAAATAGCGGTCAAACTTATAACACCCCTCTTTTAGTATCCGGAGTTAAAAATACTTAATCCTATTTTAAAATATGCCCTCGCTTTCAAAAACGTGCCGGGAATTTTGATATTGAAGCCAATTAAGATAACAATAATTATGGAACAAGCCCTTGGTAAGAATTTGTTCAAGTATTTTTATAACTTCGCAAAAAATGTTTAAGTAGTTAAAGTTAAAGTAATTATGTATCTTGCATACTTATTAAACTCGTTAAAGGGCAACTAAAGAATAAATTCAAATGTATGTCTAAGGAACAAAAATATAATTTGTAATTAAATTACACAACCTTTTTATTGACTGTACTCGTAGGTATTTAATTAGTGTCATGTAGGTATGTACCAAATTTAAAGCTCAGTAAACCATTGGATTACTATTTAACTTATTTAATTCTAGGTACAGTCATTCTGTAAAATATGCACAACTCAACGTTATTTGAGATAGATGACATTAGAGGGCGATGGAGAGGGTTATGCTCGGAGTTTCTCTGCGGGACAGCATTAGAAATGATGAAATCCGCGCAAGAACTAAAGTCACCGACATAGCTTGAAGATTCGCCAGACTCAAGTGGCAGTGGGCAGGGCACATCGCTCTTAGAACTGATCGCTGATGGGGCCAAATTGCTCTTGAGTGGCGTCCTCGCACCGGAAGACGCAGTGTAGGTGCCTACACTAGATTAAGATGGAGCGACGACCTGGTTAATATTGCGGGAATGCGTTAGATGCGGATAGCGCAGGACCGATCTGTTTGGCGAGCCTTAGAGAATGCCTATGTTCAGCAGTGGACAACTTTCGGCTGATGATGAATGTTAATTAGCCATTAATTTATCTGTAAGTTACAAGTGAAGCTAAATTTAATAACGCCGCGCGGCCGTTAAAAGTAAGGAATTATATAACTAGTGCGAATTTATTCAAACGCCAAAAAGAGTTTATATACCTTTTACAAAGTAACTCACTTATATTATTATACTAGCTGATGCCCGCGGCTTCGCCCCCTAAATTTTTTTTCATTAAAGCCTTGTCCGCTCAATTACGAGCACAACAAAAAAAGAATTATCCAATTTGGTGAAGTGGTTCTCGAGTTTACCGTTTAGCAACACTTTGGCGATTCATTTTTATTTATACCGGGTGTCGCCCATAAGTGAATCAATAAATTTAAACGATTATTCCTTAGCATATCCGAAGTTCCCTCGAACTGATCCTAATGCGCCAAAATACTTAATCTCAGAAAAATATAAATTTAAAGTTAAAATGCATAATCAATGAATTTCATCATTGCGAAATTGTCAGTTATCGGTCGTTAGATGTGTTGGTACGGGGCATTTCCTTGGTAAAGGGGCAATGTTATTTTTTTTAATGAACTAAAACAATTACTTTGCTCACCCGCGACCTTACAATAGTTACGTTTATGCAAGAAATGTGCGTTCATGCTGTTCCTCCAACAGTTTAACAGTTGGTAGCATAGCATACGGTTGTGGTAACTCTGAAGATGAGCTCTGGTTGAGTTCGAAACGCGTCAGTGTAGCTTGGTGGTGGTGATGGTTGGGTTTATGTGATTTGTGTGTGTTCGTACAGTGTGGAGGTGGAGGAACAGCATGAACGCACATTTCTTGCATAAACGTAACTATTGTAAGGTCGCGGGTGAGCAAAGTAATTGTTTTAGTTCATTAATATGGACCTCCGCAAAGTAACGCCTGATTCAATAAATTATAAGTTATTTTTTTTACAAATATTTACTCATAAACATAAAGATCTCTACAATCCACGCCTATTTAAACTTTTTATTAATCATACGTTGTTGAACTCCAAAAAGTTCAATATTACTATCTCGGACCTCCACAGACCATAAACCATGTATTGCAAATGCGACCTATTCTTTTCGTTATTGACAAACACAAAAGTCAAGTTGGTCAACAAATCAAAATAATTTAAAATGGCATCAACAAAATTAAATTACGATGCACGTGAATTATGACGAAACAAGAGAAAATGCAAGCCGAGATTTGAGTTAAATAACGTATACGAGGATCCTGATCCTCCGATTGATAATATTCGTGTTGTTGTCATGACCACCGGATGTGATTCTGATTGTGACCGCGGGTGTGCAGCCAGCATACGGTTTTCGTTGTAAAAGTACAAGTTATCTAGAGAAGAAGTTACTGGTGAGATTGGCATTTCACTATTGTCAGTAATATTATCATAATGCACTTTTTTGTTGGTAACGGTAAAAATAGACAGGATAAAGTTATTTTAGTGTTTTAATCATTTCGCCCATACCTAGGTAGGTACTTGATGAGGAAACTATTACGTAATTTTGAAAGAACTGATCGTTTAATTAAGAACTGTGCATGTTTATTAAGCAAAATATTGGTGTATTTTCAATTGGAAACGATAGTAAATGTCAACGTCAAGAACTTCAACTGGGCATGACGGTCTGCAGTACATTTCTGGCCCGATTAATTTTGTTAGAAAATAAATGATTCTTTTTTTTCACTTTAAAAAATTTTAATTATTAAATTGATTAATTAATAATTAATTTCATTAGTTAAAGGATGTATAATTTAATTTATTGATCATGTTACCGGATACATCCTGTATAGATTATATTAGAAGGCGCTAGTGTGTACATTCATAACTCGTATAAGCTGAATAAATTTTTAACGTCAGAAAACATTACGCATTTGTCAAAAACATTTTGAGACGACCAGATGGCCTAGTGGTTAGAGAACCTGACTACGAAGCTTGCGTGTCGGGGCAGATATTAGTATCAAAAATACGAATGTTTGTTCTCGTGTCTTGGGTGTTTAATATGTATTTAAGTATATATCTATTATATAAGTATGTTTATCCGTTGCCTAGTACCCATAACACAAGCTTTGCTTAGTTTACTTTGGGACTAGGTCAATTGGTGTTAATTGTCCCTTATATTTATTTATTTTATTTATTTATTTATATTATTTCCCTACGCCAATTTTCTATAGCAACACAATCACAGTAAAAAACAGTGCTAACTCATGAAAGCGGTAATATAATCAATCACTTAAGAGCTTTTAAAAATATAGCCGCCGCCTCGAAACTCATCGCGACAATCTTTTACAAACGCGTAGACAAGGCTTCACAGCTTGATTGAATCAGCGCGTCTAACACTGCTGTGACCCAGGCTTCGCCTAAAATGGTGGGTCGTTAGGTGTGCGCGGTCACTCGCCAGTGATTATTTCATCCCCTGTTTGCTGATTATTCAATAAATCCTAAACCTTTATAAATGGATTGTAAGGGTTGTCCTATTCCAACATGACATCTGTATGCAAACATGAGAGGCGTCCGTACGGTCGATGTCGGAGGCACTTTGTTCCGTGTAATTGAGGGCTAGTTTTGCTTGATTTGCGGATTTAAACTGTGTAAACGAGAGCCAACGCGGCCGTTCGGCCCGGCCACGCGAGCCGCCGCTTTGTAGTCGACCGGGATCTGATAACTTACCCCCAGCCCGAGGAACCTTAACCAAAATACCCACTTGTGAATTTTGTGTTACAAATAAAGAAGGGTATAAAATGAGGATTGAGCTCGATTTCTCCGATCAATCTCTTGAATCACCCCCACTAACCAAAAATCAGCGTACTAGTTACTAGCTGTTAAATATCGCTATCCCGCGGGAACTATGCAATTTTCTCGGATTAAAACTATCTTATGTCCTTCCCAGGGTCTCAAACTATCTCCATAGCAAATTTCATCTAAATTGGTTCAGCGGTTTTAGCGTGAACTAAAGAGGCAGATAGACAGACACACTTTCGCATTTATCCTCCTGAGACCCAGAAAAATAATTGCGAATTTGAAATAGGAATCCTTTTGTTATTAAGTTAAAATTCAAAGTCAATTGAAATCTGCAGAAACAATTGTATGGGATCTTAGGAGGTTAAAATATTAGCAAGGCTTTACCACTACTTTGAATTAGTAACATTCAGTATTCAATAGTTACAGTTACAAGAATAAAATAGGTGTATGATTAGTAACCCCGAACCTTGCAGTTTATCTTTAACCGACTTCAAAAA
The DNA here is from genome assembly GCA_947859365.1 of Archips crataeganus. Classification (NCBI taxonomy): domain Eukaryota; kingdom Metazoa; phylum Arthropoda; class Insecta; order Lepidoptera; family Tortricidae; genus Archips; species Archips crataeganus. Next base: position 11,595,340 of record OX402056.1, on the reverse strand, counting down.
AGAAGGATAAGTATGATCGTCTGTATAAAATGTATTTTTGGTTGATTACAAAAGCATATATTGCATACATATACGTGCTAAGACTGACATCATGAAAACTTATATTATCGCGTTATAATCACGAAAGTAGGCGTCAGCAGAAATAACTTCTTGTTCCTAAGGAAAGTTAATGGGATCTGCACAAATTGTGCCGGCTACAGTAAACGAGCTACTAAGTCTATAATTACTTTATAGATACCTAACTTAGCAGAATATCACTGCTGCGATGGGAGAACATGGCCGCACTCATAAAATTTGCATTTTACGAAGAATCGTTGCCAATTAGGTTAGCGGCACGATGTCTACACCGGCTGGTTCGCATTGTCAGCCACTTCTCCACTTCATTACCATATTTATTACACATCAGTCCCGTCCAGCCAGGCACTGCCGCTTAGTTCACCGAGCGCAAAGCTTCCCCGGCAACAATTAATTTCAATAAGGCGCATGTAGAAGTGTTTGTTGCTCTTTTTACTCAGCTCGTGTCGCAATTTATTTTACACTTTAGGTACATGTACGTTGTTAGCAGTGCATTTTTGTAATTGCTATTTGTTACCACTGAATTTAATGATGTATTTTAGAAGGACAACAAAATTAGGGATTTATAATTTCAGGTCACAGAGAAGATAATGTATTATGTAATAATAATATAAACACTGTGAGTCTCTTTGAGGGTGCTTCGTTATTAATGATAACTAAATGAATAAGCGAGTTTTAAATTAATGACGGCGCCACTTATAGCGTAAAGCCTTGAAAGCGTACAACTGATCCTGTTAATAATTATGTAAATGTTTTAGTACATATTTACACTAAATTTAAGAATGGAAACACCATCCCTCTACGTATCAATCAATTTATGTGCTTTGTCTTACCCCACGATCTCGGAAGGTTAAATTAGTATCGTTTCTCCATCGCGTAGCATCGACGAGTATCATAATCGCTAGTTTAGACGCTTTAAAAAACCGTGTGTTGTGTAATCGCAATCGCGTATCGTTTTGCAAATGATACAAATGTGGGCGCACTCTTATACTCTATTTTGACAGTTCTATTTCCGATTTTAAAAAACACTGATTTAAAATGGAAAGTAATACAGGAAAAGTTGCATAGCGCTGCATTCTTGCATCTTTGCATAAAGTAAAGATTTAGCGCCAAGTAGGTTGTGAGTACAATGAAGTGGCCCGCCGGCCAGTATCTCGTTTGTATTCATAAACGCGAGCTACGTATTGTGTTTCATCTCGCGCTCAGCGCTGGCTATAAACTTTGAACTCTTCTTTAAACGAGGCCAAAGTTTCAACTTTAGATTTTATTTCTTAACGCGAACCATGTCCACCCCCGCAGTGAAAATGATCCACTGGCGCGTATTTAATTGGTTGGTGTAAATGGCATGATTTTGCTTCGCAGAATTTTGGCTTTCATATTTCTGTATAATTGGTGCTTATTTTTGCTTATTCTATTCTACCTACTATAAAATAAAATGATCTTGGTATGAAAAAAAAGTAAAATACGCAGTTTAAAGTTTCAGCGTAAACTAATGTGGTAGTATAATGGTTAACACTTATAAAGTAAACTTCACAATATTTTCTAGTTTTTGTTTCAAATGAAATAGTCCAATATGTATGTAACCTAATATTAAAATAAAACCGCCTTCAAAAAACACCCAATAAAACTTGGAAATAAAAAATAAAACCTCCTTCAAAAAACCCCCAAAAAAACCTAAAATAATAATTGATTGAACCGACCACAATAAGCATGAAAATATCTTTCTACTAATCTGTTTGAAGTTGGTGCCTCAGCACAAGCCAGCAGGAGTGGACCTAGTAATCTAACTTACCTACATACCTATTATAGGGCTTGAAGGTGGTCTTATTTTTTATTTAAATTTTTTTTTTTTAGTTGTTTCTAATGGCCTGGACTGGCACTCTTTACTGACTGTACTTTTTGCCTCTGGTTACCAAAGTACTCATCAAGACGAATCAAACGAGACCAAACTTGATGGGGTTATGTCGTTTTACTACGGAGTTCTTATGGTCACCATCCAACTTCATTGTCAGACCCTGGTTACCATCTAGGACCAAAGTTACTCGTTGAGACGAGTCAAATGAGTCCGTACTCGATGGGGTAAGTGCCGTTCCACTCCAGCTCCAGCCGTTCCAGCTCCATCATCAGACCCTGTTTATCATCTGGAATCAAAGTACTCGTCGAGACGTTTCAAATGAACCCAAACTCGACGGGGTTGTGTTGTTTTATTACAGAGTTCCTATGGCCACCTTCCAACTCCATCATCAGATCAGCTCCATGTCACAATAATATTGCATTGTCACCTGATTTACACATGCATGTAAAATATGAACTCAATCAGAAACCGGGAAGTGAGTCAAATTCAACTTGCAAGATTTGACCCGTTGAGGAGTTCCGTTTGGCCATCTGCGGTCTTCTTCATCAGATTTAGTTTACCAAATGACACTTTCTGAATGCAAATGCTCGATTTGTCACTGAAAATACTAAAATCGCTTTACATTTCCCTTGAACTTTTGAAGAGTTCCTTCAATTCCTCATAGATCCCATCATCAGAACTGGATTCTGGTAACAACGGGACCAACCTTGAAGCATATGCTTTCAAACAACGAAATAATTTTCCAAATCGGTTCATAAATGACGGAGTTCTGAGGTAACACACGTTAAAAAAAAAGAACTCCTTTTTTGAAGTCGGTTAAAAAAAACTATTACTTTTAAGGTTTCGTACCTCAAAGGGAAAAAGGAACTTATAGGATCGTTTCATTACTTGTCCGTCTATTTGTCTGTCTGGCTGTCTGTTAAGATCCTTTTTCTCAGGTAGGTACTATCGCCCCAAGCGCCAGATAACCACCTTAAAGGCCCAGTTTGCGTGCAGTGGCTAGACATCTGTCCATAACAATACATAGCAATAAACATCAACGGCTGCAAGCAAATTTGTTTTGAAAATGGGTATCTGGCGTCTGGGGCGATGGTACGTGTGGTTATACTCGAAATGTAGGCTCTATACTACAGTCTCTTGCAAACCAGATATAGTCTCTTGGCACCGTAAAAAAGTTAAATTTCGTGTGTTTACAAAAAGCGCAGCTGTCAAAACCTCTAGGTTTCTATAGGTATATGTAGAACGTTGGCTAAGAGTAAGACCTAAGAGCAAAAGGTCCTAAGTGAATGAAGTGTTTCTATTGGTTCATGGCAGACACATCCCTCGCAACGCATCCTCGCACATCTCTGGTGGAAACGCAGCCTTATGCTTGCTTTTAAAAATGTCCGACTCACACTTGACCGGTTATTAGTTCTGATCCCGATGGATTAGAAGACAGCTAAAAGAACAGATTTGCGGGCGTCTAATTAATAAATACATAACATCGTCTTATCTTATTTTCAGGAACTAAGAGAAAGAAAAAGTCTTATCCCGGTAATATTAATTTTGAAGCCATCTTTTGACGGTTTCTCTAATCTCTTTTGCTTGATTAAAAGATGACAAAGAATTAAATATTAAAGCTTCATCCACAAAAACCTTGAGAATTTTCCGTGTTCAATATTAAACATTAAGTATATTCGGTCTATAGCGTTCCGTACCTCAAAACAATAAAGAAACCCTAATTGGATCACTTCGTTGTTCGCCTGTCTGTCTCTTAAGTTTCTTTTTTTTCTTTTACCGTGAAGATTTTTTTCTGGTTAAACGATTGGTAAACACTTAAGGTTGCGGTTTCTAGAGACAGTAAAAGTCCTTTTAGTCGCATCTCGTGACTAGATTTAGTAGCTGGCTACAAAATGCGAAATGTGCTTTCCCATCTTGTAGCTAGTTACCAAATGGAGACGATTTTCTCATCTCATAGCCACATTTGGTACCGTTTTGTAGCCAGTTTCGAATCGGGATTATTTCTGCCATTCGGAAGCCAGCTACCAAATCTAGCTAAAAAGTTTCTAAGCTTAGACACGTGACAATAGAAAGTGTTTTGTCATAAAAAAACCTGTAGGGTACTTCCTTGTTGACATATAATTATGAAATTTGGCAAGACGTAAGGTTTCAATAAAAGTAAAGAAAATAGCAACTTATCCGCAAAAAAAAACTTTTTTCATAAAAATACTATAAGACAAAGATATTTATTATACGGATTTTGGGATAGGTACTGCGTCAGAGTGCGCGACTGTAGTTGAGGTTGGTACAAGGCAAAGAGTTGACATAATTATATATATAAATAAAAATACGTATCGTATATTGAAGACTCGAAATAAAAGAGATACAAAATTGAAATCCATCTCCAAGAAAACATTAATATCTAAGGCGTACTATAAAATTCCGATGCGCATTAGCGATACCTAATCAAATAAAATCAAATAGGTAGCGTATCTTATGTGTTAAAAAAAGTTAAATACTTTAGACGTTACATAATATTGTAGACATGCTTGAAAAAAAATACCTACCTTGTTGAGTTTCTTGCTGGATTCTTCTCAACAGGGTTTTTCTGAACTGGTGGTAGATTCTTTGACTTTTAGTGCTTGTTATAGCTTAAATTGAATAGAAATATTTTGATTTTGATAAACATTCGTATTTTTCATACACAATTATTGCTTCCTTCGGCGATCGAAGTCGGAACCTCAAACTTGGTGGCCTATTAATACTTTTTTTTCTCGTACATTTCGCTCTTGCTCTTCAATTGGATGGTTCACGACGAAACATAAAAGCGGACAAGCTGTCGGCCGACTGTGTTAACTCTCACCCGTACCCATTGCTTGATACGTCAACCATTAAGTCCGCGTAGATCCTCGTTCCTGGTATATGTTGATTGAAGCGAGCGGTCGCGGCGCGTGGGTGGATGTTTAAATGAGCCCCAACAGGCGTAAGATAACATTGCTCGAAAGGTCGCGGATTATCCTGTCGGACGGCGCTTCGATATCAATCCCTACTGATATACTTAACCTAGCTTTTTCCCGCGACTTTATCCACCGCTTACATAAATGATAAGTAACCCTTTCCCCCCCATTCTTATCACCGAAACAACTGCGCCATCTTTCATCCCTTGCATCACCTCTATAGGCTTTGAAGTAAAAAAAAATAAGGCCATAGCTGATGTAACGCAGAATTTGAGATCTGTAAGCTTTATAATAATAATAATACCATTTATTTCAGATTAAAAATCCATAGTTTGATATTTACAAAATCTTATTTCTATGTAGTACTAGCTAGCTTATGAATTTATTGACAAACTTTGATTTTATTGACAAAGTTTCATGCCTTATTTCCATCCTTTAGAAGCTTTTTTCAAAAAACGATGAACAGCATAACTATAAACACATAACAAACATAAAATTGAAGATTTATATAGATTTAGCGTGGTTTTGATTTTCCATACAAAATTTCTTTATTGTATTATCAAAAGAGCACAAAATAACATGATCTGGGCCCTAATTTACGCGAAACAGCTCTTATCTTGAAATGCCAACCATAAACTTGGAAATAGAGTGATACCAGAAATCCAATAGGGAGCGCCTCTCTTTTCTTCCAAATCCGATTGCAAAATTTCAAGCTCCTAAGCCCACAGTAGTTTTGCCTGAGCGTTGATATGAAAATTTTCTATAAGATCGCCTAAATTTACCCGGAATATGTGTCAAACGAGATCTTGCTGGGGATGTAATGTTTAGGTAGGTACATTTGTTGTTGTGAACAGGTGGCTGAGCTTGATGATATGCTATCAATTTGACAACGTATGAATAATATACGAGTAGATATATTAATTTCGCTCGAGTTATTCATAGACAAAGCAATCTCACTTGCGCGTTTTAGGGATCACAAAAGTAATAACGGAGACGAGTCATATTTATTCGTGAGTTTTAATGGACTGCTCAATTTGTGTAATTTATGAATACTTACACCGTGATTTTTCTTTGTATTTCCTTCAATTTAACGTATTTGTTGGTTAATTTAGAGAAATTACATCGTGAATGTTTTTTGATATTTTTTCCCTTAAATTATTCGTAAATACATATTTAATAACAGTTTTTTTTTTATGTTAGAGAGGCCAGACAAACGAACTAGTGGGTCACCTGATGTTAAATGATCACCACTGTCCATAGACACCCGCAGCGCTTTACGCGATGCCAGTGCCTTGTCGGCCCTAAGGGAGAGGAAAAAGGAAAGGGAATATAGGAAGGGGAGAGGTATTGGGCCCCCGGCGCTCTCACTGACCGTACGAAACGCAGCAGGAGTACTGCTGATCACGCCGGTATTCTGTGAGAGGGTGGTACTGCCCCGGACGAGCCGTCCCATTGGAGTTGTTGTAAAAGTTCCTTTTGAGTAACAGAAAGTCATTGCTTCATGCAGGATAAGCCTTTGATTGACCTCTCTAGTTGGTTTAATGCTCTTAAGTCTAAGATAAAAATAACAACTATGGAAGGCACAGGTTAAGGAAAAACAATCTCATATGGGTGACCAGTTGCAAAAGTTAAGCGGTGAATAACAGTTCCTAATCCCTCTAGAGTGGCGCTAGAAAAGCAAGAGTATCTGAAATAAATGATGTAGCAGTTGTTGACGAAGCGCTCGAGGGCAACAGCGCCATTTAGTCTAGTAGGTAACGCATGTTTGGGGTTTCCATTAAAATTTATCCACTTGCTGCTGTAGCGCCTATTTAATTCTTTAACTAATTTCTAATGAACTTCTGTTCTCCTTTATCCTCTACTTGATTTTAAAAATTCTTTCTCTAATAGATATATTACATAACATAATGCTCCACATCTGCATAAACATGTAATAAATCTGTATCAAGCCGGTGTCACTACACACTAAAACTGTCACTAGCTTATTTATTAGCGTAATAGAACCCAAAACAAAAATTTTTAGAATAAACGAAAATTCCTGGAATATACACAGAAATAATCTATACTCCAAAAATATGGATTATACGAGGTTTATGCCATTATTGTTTTTGCCTATTCGCGATTCTGCACAATATGAATTCCACACAACTGATTTTCATCACATGCGTAATGCTTCACAGTCATTATTTCTACGCAATCTTGTTTTTGCCTATTCGCGATTCTGCACAATATGAATTCCACACAACTGATTTTCATCACATGCGTAAAGCTTCACAGTCATTATTTCTACGCAATCTTGTTTTTGCCCATTCGCCATTTGCATTTTGCCCATTTCGGCATATACATACGAATGAGCATCCAGACAGATCGAATTATGCAAAACAATTGTCATCACTCTAACTCCCCCTGCAGTAAGGCTGTGTTCACGCATTTATATTTATCTCTAGCTATTCTTTCATCATATAACTGTTACACAATCAAAGTTCGTAGCACTGTGCTACAACATGTGCTACGCGTGCGATCTACCGGCGTAGCAGTTGCTACGTTAGAGAGACGCACTTTTTACATACGATTGAAGTAAATTAACTAAGTAACTATGTAATAATTATCTTTTTAATAATAGATCGTTCAAAAAGGGATTAAAACAAGCCATTATGACACGAGATGTTTAGTTTAGTTCCAGTGTCATTATGGCTATTTAGTCTCGCGTTAAAAACTCCAATTTTTACTTTGAATGTGAGGAAAAAAACGACGTTCTATACAAATTTACAATATTCCTTTTTACAACGTACACTCAATACGAGTAATGGATATCCTGTTCAAAATTGAAATAGCAAAAAAAATTTGTTCCGCGGTTTATCTTTCCTTTTTTTTGTAATGTGACGCTTTAAATGCTTGCCAACAGACATATTCAAACTTGAAAACTATTTTAAAACTAATTGGACTGTGCATAATAAAATGAATTAATCCTTAATATAATTAAATATATACATATTCGTAATCTTTAATCGTGTCTCATGAAATTAAATAATTTTTTGTCAGTTGTCATTTTGAGGTTATTTCCACGCCCTAAAAATTGTCTATACACAATCACTGAAAATGGCGATAAGCCTCCATTCACAAACACCGTGATTGGTTTTTTAGGGGTTTCCAAAGTAAATAAAAAAACCATTAGGCTCTAGAGAGAGACTAATAAGGAGCTTTAGTCCCGATATGCAGAGACTAAAGTAACATTTTAAGAGCATGAAGAGTGAAAATTATGTTTTAGTAAAATATCTGAAAATTCAACTATCAACATATAAGTCATTTTGTTATATTAAAATTAAGGATTGATTATTTTTTAATTAAAACCTACATTATTACGTTAAGCTACAGATTGTGTTTAATCGTGCGACATTTCTATTATGTAGCCAGGAAGCCATGTCAACTATCTCCCAGTACCTCGGCAACAGTATGCGCAAATCCTTTTAGAGGATCGCGGCACGATAATAAATACCCGAGATTTCTTTTCTCAGCTGGTGCGTTTGACATATACGACATGACAGCGTGTTGTGACACCAGCAAAGCGAAGAGCTTGCGGAAATATTCGACGTATCTTAAATTGAAATATATCGCTATCGGAAAATATTTTACTAGCTGAATAAATTTGCACCTTTGCCGAAAGTTATTAAGCCATTTTGATAACCATTAATTACGATAAAGTTTTAGCGAGCCAGCGTGGTCAGCGTGACGCGTTTCAGCCATTTAAACATACTCTAAAGTACGTAATAAAGACGGTGATGAGTTGGCGTTTAGCGCATAAACTTATTTAATTGGTTTGGTATAGATTAGATTCGGGCAACGAATGGGCGCATTATCGAGGTTCAAATTGCCTTTTTTGTTATTATATGTATGGGCTGAGTAAAAAATAACCATAGGAGCTTTCTTGGGTATTATTGGTGCGATTAGGTAGCTGGTAGTTTGCGTGATAAAAATAATTGAATTGAAACCCACATCAAGTGGAATTATTCCGTTGACACGGAACAAAATGATTACAGCGGTGCACACGCACTCCGCTGTCCGCACCGCCGCGCGAGCCAACATGTTTTTATTCAGTAAGGGCAGACCGCTACACGCAAAACTTCTTAATTTTATTTTAATAACTTAATTGAACAACTGTGTTTCTTAGCCAACATTATAGGTAATTAATGAAAAAAATGTATCAATTTTTAGGGTATGGTATTACCGGAAAATTTTCTTCTAACGATTTTTTAATAATACATTCGTAGGTATATTTCTGCCTCGCAAATATTTAATCCACGCGGCACTAATTTCCGTCAACTAACGTAAACGTAAAGTAGCTGTACGACAACTGCGGTACGGCGAAACAGCTACTTAACATACGCGGCGGCACGGTCGCGTCGAAATGATAAATTATGACAGATCTCTTTTAAAACAAGGCGTTTGGTGTTCAGGTCAAGCTTGTGTAAACTCAGTGCTCGACTGAGGATAATTTAATTCGTCCATTCATGGAGGTGCGAATTTGCGAGTGCGTATCGGAGGGCGCGCCGCCGCCCCCCGCCGCCTTCACGCCCTCCCGCGATGACGTCAACGGCCCACCGCGCGCCACCCGATTATAAATAGCCATGCCGATAACACGCCACAGGTTTCGGTCCGTTTACTTCCCAGAGTTATATTTTGAACTAACTTTAAAATACTTCACAAATGACCATGGCAATATGATTGAGCCTTATGTAGGTCACTTTCTGAGGCACCGGTTGTGACTTTTTTTCTAGTGAAAACGTGAAACGCGATTATAAGTTTTTAATGGAGCTCGAGAAGCTATCCGGGCCGTGAAAAAGTTTGTGATTGGATATTGAAATCATGGAGCTGAATTAAGATTTTTTCATTCAAATTCAAATAAGTTTTCGCTCGTTTAAATATTTTAACTTACACTTAGAGTTTACGTGTATGGTATTTTCTGGGTGTGTGCGTCGCTGGGCAGACGGCATATTGCTTTGCGAGTTCACGCGGCTAATGATCTTTGAACATGTTCGTTCGTCGTGTATTTCTACCCCTTCAAAGGTTGTGCCGCTGTCATTCATAAGGTATACCTACTTCAGATTTTCTAAACTTATTCCTTGGAGAATATCAATTTTGAGTAGTCATTGACATTTGTATTCAATTATGTTTTAAACTATGAACATCTAATGTGGTAAATTAACTTTTTTCTGAAATTTTTGATCATAAGGTAGTCACATTAGTCTACAGACAAAGAGCAATATGATACCATATTAATGTGTTTATGTAAAGCTACAGGACCTTTGCCTTTGTATGTGTTTTTTTGTTTTAACGACCGCTTTAGCCTAGTTGGTAGTGACCCTGCCTACGAAGCAAGAGGTCCTGGGTTCAAATCCCGGTAAGGGCATTTATTTGTGTGATGAGCACGAATATTTGCTCCTGAGTTATGGATGTTTTCTATGTATTTAAGTATTTATTTATCTATATAAGTATGTTTATCCGTTGCTTAGTACCCATAACACAAGCTTTGCTAAGCTTACTTTGGGACTAGGTCAATTGGTGTGAATTGTCCCATGATATTTATTATTATTTATTATTTATATATTTCTCCGTAGAAATGCAAGGCTCGCTTAATAAAATGTGAATTTCATATTAACATGAACAAAGCAATAGGTATTACAAAGATATTTTTCAAACTTACCATCTCCAGTTTCAACAGCAAAAGATTTATGTCAAGTAAATATGTTTAGGATAAACCATCGCGACTGCTTTCTGAAATGTTTTGTGAGTAATTTAAGTGGCCGAGAAAATGTTCATTCCTTTTTATGAATTTGCGATTTTGCTCTGAAAAAAAAATGATTAAGAACTAACTCACCAAGCAAATGTTTGAAGTCGTGGAGAAGGTATTCCACCACTTACCGTACGAAGCTAGTGTTTATCGCAAAACTTAGAACATTTTCCCTAACTTAACGTCGACACTGCATCTTACCTACACATATTCCACCGAATTTGTCGTCTCTTTCGTATTAGCAACTAACTTGTAACATTAAACAAATAGCACTAGCCACTAAGAACTAGACAACTTTAAGGTCAGTTAAAGTTAAAGGCTAGCCTTCTTGCTTTTTCCTGTCTTAATTCTTTGTAGACATTTTTTAGTATGCTATTTCGTGACATTTCAACAAATAAGTAGGTATATTGTCTAGTTTAAGAAAAACATACATTCAATATTTTTCATTGTTAGGTACCCGATTTTAATGAAACAAAGCTTAAATGTTGCCCCAAGTTAAGCTTCATCTATCTGCGAAAACCGCAAGAAAATCCGTTCAGCAGTTTCGGAGATTAGCGTGTACATACAGACAGACAGACGCATGATTTCTACTGTTTTATTATATGTATAGATTCGTTTATTCACTACATATAAGACGTTATTCGAGTCACAGAAACGCATTAGGTATGTGTATCAAATGTCAACATTATTCCAAGATTCGGGAAAAATAATTACATAGTTTGGGACTAGGTCAATTGGTGGCAATTATCCCACGATATTTATCTAATATATAAAAATCTCGTGTCAAGATGTTTGCTATCGAAATCCTCCAAAACGGCGTTCTTATCATATTTTTTCTCTATGGTAGGTCTGAGAATACTTAAGTCGGCTATTTTTTATACCCCTATTCTTCGTAGACGGAGTCGCGGGCAACAGCTTGTTTACAATAATACTTACTTTTCATTAAATAACAGACATTTCTGTTTTGTTTCAGACCAAACAAGATAAACTAAAATTTGCGAAGCGGTAATCAGTAGCATATCCACCCCGAACTTGCACTAGCGGTGTATAATGTGGTCGGGCGTGCGCCCACGGGGTGTGCGTAGATTGTGTACTTAGTACGCGCGAGTGGTGGGAGGTGGGTGTCAGCATGCGCGTGTGCTGCATGACGACGGTGCTGGCGGCGCTGGCGCTGCGCGCGTGCGCGGAGCAGGCGCCGCGGCGGCTCGCGGGCGAGTGGCACACGCTGGCCCGCCCGCGCGCGCTGCACGACCTGTTCGGGCCCGAGCCCGAGCCGCCGGCCGCCGCGCCCGCGCCGCCCCGCGCGCCCCCGCCGCTGCCGCCCGCCGCGCTCCACAAGGAGCGCCGGCGCAACCACTCCTGGTCCAAACGAACCCCGCGCCTGCCTTCCGAGATCGCCAACCAGATGATGCTGCGGGCCTCGCGGTCCAGTCGAGCTTATGATGTACCACAAATAGGTAAGTGTTATAATACTTACGGCTCGGCCACGGCTTGGCGCGACCGGCGGAGCGGCGAGTGTTTTATCAGCACGTACATTGCGTGTGCCGCCAGGTAACCACTGTGCGGCGAGGTTCTCGGCCGCGCAATGAACAGAGAAAACGTTCGCGCGCCACCGGCCGCACGAAGTCGTAGCCGGGGAGTTACTATTACATAACGATTCTACGCTTCATTAATACGAAATCTTTCTGCAGATGATTGGATTAGTTTGATTAATATTCCTTTAAATGTTTTTTAAGGTTTTTTTTTACCCTTTGAATGCCGAGAACACCTAAAGGTGTATGTATGTAAATACTTGCATTTTACTTTTTAGGTGTCGTGTACTGTCGTGCCTACTACGCCAGCAACGCCTAAAGGTGTCTGAGCTAAGATATACTTCGATCATGAATTACGAACGACGAATGACGAAATTCGTCATTTTCGACAACGCAAGTGTGCTTGGCGTGTGACTGATCATAGTGATCATACAAATATGAAAGCGTTCAAAGGGTTAATAATGGTTTGCAAATGTTTCCATACATTGGTTGAAGTTCAAAGTCTACGGGATCAAAAGCGTGAATCATTTTGAACGGCAAAGTAAGGCCATTTTAAACTGTAAAGCTCTTAATAAGTAGATTACTTAGCGAAGTTCGTTCTCAAAACTCGGTCATTTCTGTCATTCCTAACGAGACGAGGTACGTCGGGTTTTAGTGTGTAATGACTCTCATTATTTTATGTTTTTATACAATAGAGAGTAGTTAAATTGAAATAAAAATCGCTTTGTACATAATAAACAAATAATCCATAGAGTTGAGCAATAATTTAATAATTTATTTAAATAAATTAGTAGGAAAAAATAGTAAGTAATAGTTACTATTTTTTTAAAAGCGTTTTTCAATAAAAATGCATAATTTATGTGGCGTTATAACTCATTATTGCATACATAATCTATATAGACGAACCGCGATTTGATAGCTCATAAAAAGGTAAGAATGTCAATTGATTCGTACTGTTAAATACCTTATTAAGTATGTTCCTTATAATCTTTGTTCATCATTCATTATCATTATATAGCACAATCAGTACCACAAAGCATGTTATAAAGGTGAATCACGGAATTATATTTAATTTTATAAATCGTCAAACCACTAACTATCTCACTATCAATCGCAGAGAACAACAGTACACCATCTTTACTGATTGAAATCGTTAATCGCCCCGTTAATGCCGATCAAACGAACAGCCGAATTCCTTCTCCGCTGAAATCTGTCGTCGCCATAACAGGCATGTGAACGAGCTGATAGGTGTTAAGTGCCGTTGTCAAGTGTGGATAGACAGTGAATGCCAAAAGCTAGTCCCACGTAATAGGCGGCGTGTTCACTGGCTCGCCGCAACCTCTGATCTGCTTAATATGTATGCTACGCGGTCGCCATTGCACTGTCAGAATTACCTTTGTGCTGACTCAGCTAACTCATAATGCCCTCTTACGAATTATACGTCCGTATAGTAACGTATTCATACAGAACGTCTGAGTTAATGTCGATAATGGCTATGAATAAAATATGGAAGCGGAGTAGAGAACGATGTCGCTCTATTGAAAAGAGATGAAACTGATAACTTAAAATTAGCCTTAATTTTATTTAGGCTCGCGCTCTGGCATATATTAATTTTTAATCATGTATTAGTGCTTAAAATAATTCAAAATATTTACATTTTAGGGTTCTGCACCAGAAGGGTGTCTAACAGGCAACAGACTTATACTAAGCTTCCGCTTTCTGTGCGTTTGGCTGTCTGTCGTAGGGCTGTTTATTCGAGCCGTAATAGACACTTGCATTATTCAATAACTGACGGAACCCATATTGAGTACGGATCTGATTCACACTTGACCGGTTTTTATACCAAAACAACATTTAATTTGATTGATGGATTACATGGCGGTTTAACCCTTAAACCATTTGATAACCCTGTCAAGACATTCGATTTTGGACCGTAAATGTTGATAATTTGAATCGGCTTTTATTTCTGTTTGACGAGAAATACATTGCCGGCATCGATTTAAGGGTTAAGAATTGGCTACAGGCATTTAATCTACGATTGTTTTTGTTTGTTACAAAACAACTGTGCAATAAAGTTTTAAATAAATAAAAATCTAGCTATTTACGACTGTTGGATAATATGCTATCAGGCTCGATACCTACTTACTATAATGGTCTTAGTATCTACTTACAAACTTTTAATGGCTATTTTCCTTTAAGGCAAGGAAATTAAACTAGTTCAACCGTAACGTTTACCCGTCGCTTGATGGACGCATTTTCTTACTACAAAGCTCGAATTTCCAGACCAACAAATTGAAGTTAGTATATAAATAAATAAATTTCTCAAAAAACAACATTGTGTCTGCGTCAAAATTGTGAATAACCTTTGCCTGCTTGCGACACGACAGTTATTATGTTTTGTTAGAAAATAATTGGATAAACCCTCAGAGGTAGACCTTGACTTTGACTTTGAGTTACCACTAAAATAATTTTGTTGTTTAAGTAGAGAGATGAGAGATAATAAGTAAATAATTTTGGGTATTTGATAGTAGCACACTCTTGGGTGTAGGGTGTCGAAGGGTCGGGGCCGAGGCGCAAGGAAGACTCAGAATAGCGACACGGTACAAATTGTAAACTCGAGGCGAACATTTCCCCCCCCCTAATATCTCGCTGATATTTCGGTTAATTAACCTTGCTCTTCATTGAGACAAGCCGTCTCCATGGGCTTATTCACTTAATAAAAGGGCGTTACCATCAAACTGCTTCGCGCTAACGTTGCGCCCGGTCAGAGCTCTTTATTATTACATTATTATCTCACGTACACAGAAAGCTACAGTCAAAGGCATATATATAGGCCGCAGTGGCCTAGTGACTTGACTCTCAAGCAGAGGGTCGTGGGTTCAAATCACGGCTCGCACCTCTGAGTTTTTCAGAATTTATGTGCGAAATTACATTTGTAATTTACCATGAGCTTTACGGTGAAGGAAAACATCGTAAGGAAACATGCATGCACCTGCGAAGAAATTCGATTGTGTGTGTGAAGTTCCCAATCCGCACTGGGCCCGCGTGGGAACTACGGCCCAAGCCCTCTCATTCTGAGAGGAGGCATGTGCCCTACGCTGGGATGATGATGATGAAAGGCATAAAATATCTAGACACAGCCATCGCGTCAAATATATGCAAACACCAACCTTATGGTTAGTGGCATAGAGTTGTATAGTAGATATTTTTGATGCCTTGATAACGTAACGTACATATATTTTTGCCCTTGACTGTACCTGCTGAAGTTTAGTACGTTAATTATTATTTATCAGCATTTAAAACAAATATTAAATGTTCTAAGATCAGTAAAGAAAACCGCAAGAAAGTCCGTTCAGTAGTTTCGAAGATTAGCGTGTACATATAGACAGACAGACAAAAATATAAAAAAATAGTGTTTCATGCTATTATGTGTATCACACTATTTTTTTACAAATTAATTCAATGTACACACGATTTCTACTGTTTTATTATACCTATTATATGTATAGAATAGATGTATGGAACTATATATTAAAAAAATATATATTAGGGGACAATCTTACACAAATCGACCTAGTCCCAAACTAAGCAAAGCTTGTACTATGGGTACTAGACGACGATAAACATACTTATATAGATAAATAAATACTTAAATACATAGAAAACATCCATAACTCAGGAACAAATATTCGTGCTCATCACACAAACAAATGCCCTTACCGGGATTTGAACCCAGGACCTCTTGCTTCGTAGGCAGGGTCACTACCAACTAGGCTAAAGCGGTCGTTAAAAACTATGGACATAAACACTGACACTGAAGGTTACTACACCTACACCTGAATTTACTCCCTAACCGGTGCCTCGCTGGCAGCAAGCGAGCGAAGCGAGCAAGCAAAATCTTTCAGGGCAGAAGTGACTCAGACAGGTTAGGTTCAGAAGGCTAAGGGGGGGGGGTGTATGATTTATAATACCGAAGTACAAAAAACTGAATTACTACTATGATTTCTCAACTTTTTGCCAAAAAACATCTAAGAAAAATCTTTTATATTTGGATCCCCATTCCACCTTTTAAAGTTCGGCTCTTCTCTCATAGGTCATATCATATCGGTCTTCTGTTTTCGGGGTTTCGTACTTTCGGTCATTTGAAAATAAATATTTCGATATCGGTTATCGGTATTTTGTACTTTCGGTATTTTGAATTTCGATGTGTTAAGCCTCGATATTTCAAATGTAGGAATTATGATGTTTCGGTGTACATACACGGCGGGAGCGAAGCGCAGCGTAGCTCCCGCCTTAGCCTTCGATGCTAGGTTTTTTTTGTAACAGCACAGAAAATGATTATTTTGTTCGTATTCGACTAAAAACCCCAAATATAATTTTTATGTAACACAATATAGACTCCTACTAACTACCTTTACTACTACTATTTTTAGAACCTTGTATAAGTTCGTAAGTTACCTTTTGACTGTAGCATTATGAAGTCTGACACCACCATGACATTGAGTGTTATCACTAACTAATCATATACATAACTACCAATCATTATGCTATGCGAAAAAAGACCTTACAACAGTAAAATTATTACAAACAAGTTACTTTCTATTAACATTATGAAATGGCATACAATCCGGACATTTAATGATTTGAATAACCAATTTTATGACTAATAATAATGATGACCTGCAAAAATCGGAACTTAAATTTATACTTTTTTACTTTATGACTTTTGACAATATGAATTTGAAAAATTATGACGTTAAACGTTATGGATTGTAAACATCGGAATTAAAATTATATGGGAATCCATAGAGACCCATATTTTAATTTATTACTTCTGTTAGGCAGTGCATTGATATTTAGTATGACTTGAAATTTATATGACACTAGCTTTTGCTCGCGACTCCGTCCGCGTGGAATTGGTAATTTGGGCAGCTTATTTTTTTACCCCCCGGACCCCCCCCCCCCCCACCACAGACACCCCCCGCACCCTCCCCCCCCGTACCCCCTCCCCGAACCCCCACGCACACCCGCGTTCACATTCACCACCGTACTCCCAAGTCAAGCATGCCTATAGAAGTTTTACTTCAAAAACCCCCGATTTTGACACATTCTTCTGCTCCGCTCCGCTCCTATTGGTGTTAGCGTGATGATATATAACCTATGTCCTTTCTCAGGCTCTAGACTATCTGTGTACCAAACTTCATTTACATCGGTTCAGTAGTTTCAGCGTGAAAGCGAGACAGAGACAGACATAGTTACTTTCGCATTTATAATATTATAATTAGGAGTTAGGATATACATCCCGTATATTCCTTATCCCGTGGGAATTCCTGAAAATTCTTTCTTATCGGATGCCTGCGTCATACAAAGAACACATCCTCCAAGTTTCAGGTCTCTACATACAGCGGTTTAGGCTGTGCGTTAATCCGCCAGTCAGTCATTTGGGACTTCACGACTAAGCATTTTATATGTATTTGCATTGCACCAAGCTTTTATGCGAGTTCAACAATGATGTTTGAATACTCAATTCGATTTTATTCGAAAAAGGTTGAACTCACATAAAAGCTTCATCATCATCATCATTTCAGCCGTAGGACGTCCACTGCTGGACATAGGCTTCCCTCATTGACGCCCAATCATTACGGTTGGAAGCGACTTGCATCCACCCTGAACCTGGGGCCTTCACCAAAACGTCCGTCCATCTCGTTGGTGGACGTCCCACGCTGCGCTTGTAAAAGCAAAAGCTTGGTGAAATGTAAATACTTATACATATAATTAGTTATTATCAGAGATCAGATCAGGAAATAGTTGACAAACGTAGACAAATGGTTTGCAAAATTTAATGTTTCGTTTCGTTTACATTGTGTCAAAATAAAATGTAATTTAAATCAAAAGCACTAAGGAGTATTGATATCAACTTCGAAGCAAATCACCCCCAAAATAACTTACTACTCCTTTTTAACCCCGTCAAGGGATGAATTTCAATAAAATACGAAACACCGTCTTCCATCAATTCTGTTAAAGAATGTTTATGCAAAATTTGAAGTAGATTGGACCAAGGAATCGCGTTGTCCCATACAAACTTTGTCTCCCTTTTTTATCCCCTTAGGAGTAGAATTACGAAAAATCCTTTCTTATCGGATGCCTACGTCATACAAAGAACACACCCTCTAAGTTTCAGGTCTCTACGATCAGCGGTTTAAGCTGTGCGTTGATCCGTCAGTGAGTCAGTCAGGACAAAGCATTTTATATGTATAGATGAACGTGGAAAATCCTGCAAAATTTAACACTTCTCATACTACTCTACTAGGCTGGAAACGCTGTAACTAAAATATTGCGTAAACAAACGTCACTCGACGTTTACGCAGACTAATGGCGCCATTTGCATTTCCTTTTGTAAAGTCCTCATTAATATTATAAATGATAAAGTGCCGGAAAACTGCACAAATTATTTATTAAGGCCCGAACGCAGGGTCCTTTATGAATCAATAATAATCAATTTATGTGTCTGACAATAGAATAATAACTTGTTTGAAAAGAATATAATATATCTTTTTGAGTTTCTTGCTGGATTCTTCACAACAGAGTTTCCCCGGACTAGTAGTAGATTCTTCGACCTTCATAAGTGCTTCAATTTAAGCCCAAACAAAATACTTTGTCTTAGAATGGGAGCACTACTTTCTGTCTTTTAGCAAACTTACACATGGCTCACTTATTCTGTGCGTCCACCAACCATTTTACAATACGAGAAATTCATATGTTGATATTTTGAACTTCTTTCAAAATAAACGCTACGCCAAAATAGAGATTATCTGCCATGATACCACATCCAACTTTTACCGCAATTGAGTTGATATTCGTTGTTTTACGCAATTCTACATTTGAAACTATGCTAAATCAAAGTTCAACCTTTTGTGTTATTTTTAGGGTTCCGTACCCAAAGGGTAAAAACGGGACCCTATTAGGGGAGACCGGGGACAAAACTAACATTTTGCACTTTTGCCTCATTATCTGGTTAAGCGTAATATTTTTGATGAAATTAATATAGCTATCTATAAATTTCGTTCATGCTCTTCAAATTGATGTCTTTATTTACCTAATTATTACTTATTTTGTGTGAAAAATAGGGACTTAAAAAAAATTCGCCTGTTGTTACTTTCGACCCCGATACGTTGCCGAAAGTAACAGGATAAAGAAGTATTTTTTAAATATGAGATGAAGTATTAAATTAATAAGTTATGTATCAGGAAAACATTGAATGAGCAAAATAAAAAATATTGGCACTTTATAAGTATATGAAAATATTGAAAAAGTATTTTTTTTATGAATATAATCAAAAAAATAACATTTTGTTAGCATTTATTGTCAGTCTAGGAAATGGCATGTTTTTTTGGCGTGAGAATTATTTTTTCTATTCATACTAAGTATTTGGTAACAGTGTTTGTTTCGGACACACATAGTTTTCATCATCATGTCTGTCTATGTTACTTTTGTACCCTGCCACATTTTTGTCAAAAAATTAAAGCTAGCCTTGAAGTGGAACGTGATTGACACAAACGAACTCAAACACCGTGTAATCCATTTAATCAAGAATGACTATACAAATATTCATATAAAAATCATTCTTTTAATAATATGAAAACGTGACATGAATGAAAGTCAAGAAAGTTATTTTTAGTTCGTGAAATCACGTTTTGTCCTCTAGCTCAAAGTAGCAGCGCGGAGCACCGACAGCGGCTGGATGCAAGTAAGAGGGGTGGAATCGACTGTCATATGACTGTAGCGAAGAGGTGTTTCGACTATTGGATAAAACTACAGAGCCTTTGCTACTTTCGACCCGCTGTTACTTTTGTACCCGGTCTCCCCTACTGAGGCTCCGCTGTCCGTCCATCTGTCCGTCTGTCTGTCCGTCTGTCCGTCTGTCACCAGGCTGTATCTCATGAACCGTGAAAGCTAGACAATTGAAATATTCACAGATGATGTATTTCGGTTGCCGCTATAACAACAAATACTAAAAAGTAGAATAAAATAAACATTTAAGGGGGGGCTCCCATACAACAAACGTGATTTTTTTGCCGTTTTTATAGATAATGGTACGGAACCCTCGTGCGCGAGTCCGACTCGCACTTGACCAGTTTTTTTTTATATACTTTTGACGTTTGACCACAATCACGCCTGATGAAAAGCGAAGATGAGGCCTACGATGGAATGGAATACGCTTGCCTAGTAAGTGCTCATTCACCCTAGATTTATTATCTGGGTCAATCAGCTTTTTTTTGTCTATTTACTCCTTTACAAGTAACTCTGTAATCTCTGGTTAGTGAAACCATGATTTTGTAGTAATTAGATAAACTGTTTATCATAGTGCGTATGTGAAAACCAAAAAAACCGGCCAAGAGCGTGTCGGACACGCCCAAGATAGGGTTCCGTAGCAGGTACGAAAAATCTTTGCATACTTTATTAATGTGGTTGTTTTGGTCCCAACGTCGGCGGTACAGCGCCATCTATCGGCGAATTGGGTAACTATGTAATTAAGAACTAGTATGTATGTTGATTGTTTTTCAGATGTAATATATTTTTTATTTGAAAGAAGATACTGTTAGCCTGATCTTATAGGTACTTAAAGAAAAAAATGCTTGCAATGGCGGTTAAATTACAATCTTAGTTAAGAAATATTTTTTTACAAAACTTAAAACTGCTCAACTGATTAAGTTGAAAATAATTTTCCTAGAAAGTTTTCATTAAGTTTAACTAATGTGATTTTTTTCATATTTTTTAGACGTGCGGTTCAACAGTTAGAGGGGGACACATTATTTTTAACTTTCGGAGAGAATATCTCCTAAAATATTCACTTTATCTAAAAATGGTTCAGGAAAACCCCTCTTTATTTTCAAATACCTATCCAATGATACCCCACACTATAGGATTAGTCGAGAAAAAAAATCACCCCCACTTTACGTCTATGGGAGGTACCCTAAAAAAAATTGTTATAGTTTTTTTTATGTAATCACTTTGTCGGCGTGACTGATATATATATTCATGCCAAATTACAGCTTTCTAGTACTAACAGTCTCTGAGCTTAGCCGCGGACGGACAGACAGACAGACAGACAGACAGACGAACAGACATGGCGAAACTATAAGGGTTCCTAGTTGACTACGGAACCCTAAAAAATAAGTATTTCTATGAAAATCCGGTCACTCAGGGGACATACCACTATTTTCATACAAATTTCGGGGACATCATTGTCCCCTGGGTCACCCATGAAATAGAAGCTAAACAAAATAAAATAAATATGGCTGGCAACTATACCATTATTGACTACAAAAATCTAGGGTTTTGAAAAGTATACTTTAAATAAGGAAAAATAATCAGTTTTTAATTATTTCGGTTTTCATAGAAAGTAGCAGAAAATCGTTGACAAAAAAAAGTTGATTGACCTATTTGTCTACCTACAGCATTATGGTCTTTTATCTTATCTAGTATCTTACGTATCAGTAGGCATGTTGATGTCTAACTAGTTCGTAGTATCCATATGGATCCCACATTGCTCAGTGAGTGTTGTACTGCAGGATCGGCGCAGATCTGCTGAACGTGTGAGCACGTATTAGTTATTTGTTATACAAGGGGGGAAAGTTCTATTTTTACTGCGAGTGTTCATTTTGAAACACGAGCTATCGAAAGGAGTCTATGATTGACCACGAGCGAAGCGAGTGGTTCAAAAATAGAATTCTTTCGATAGCGAGTGCTTCAACACACGAGACGTAAAATAACTTTTCACCCGTGTATAACACAAAACTTTTCACCTCACTACAGCGAGGAAAATAAGAAAAAGGGTTTGTACTATCAATTATTATTTATTTACCTCTTTGTCAATACAATAATTTTGAAGTACTTATAGAAATATTGGTAAAATCAAAAATAATGCAAAATAGCCTTAGCAAATCCAGTCTTTATGGAACTATTCCAATACCGACATATCGTCACTACTTTGAAAAAACTCGTATCTCCAATCAATGAATAAACCAAACTGAACTTTATTACACATCGAGTAAAGTTCAATTAGCCAGATTATCGATTTTGAGATACGAGCAAACTGTATTACTGTTAAATTGTATACCGTTTTGACTTAAGTTTTTTTTTATTATTTCGGATGCGTTTTGTTCGCACATCGACTTACTTGGACTGTCAGAACATTTTATCCGTTTTTACAACAAGAATGAAGGTTAATGTTGAATGCTGATATTTATGAATTAAAATAAAGTTGTAAGACTGTATTTAGTGTTTTTTACTCGATGCAATTCATTAATTGTGATGTTAAAAATTCAGCACTTTTAACATTTTACGTTTTGTTAGCTGTCAAATATCACTTAAGCTGCCTTCAAATGTCAAAACTCTTTCTTCACTTGTGGATAAAAAGCGATTTTCTCAATAGATGTCAAACAAACAAAAAGGGCTTTCCGAGCTAGTGAGGTGAAAAATAATATCTCTATCAAGGAGCAGCGTTCCACGTAACTCGGACGTGCGACACTTCTCAATGCTTGGGACCCTATATTTATAGCCATTTTTCAGGGACCTTTGTCTAAAAACAAATCATACTTGTTTTTCGAATGGCGGGCATTTTGGGTTTGTTAGACAAAAAATATCATTTTTTCGAAGTCCACGTGCGTTATCTATATATCTAATAACCTTTAAACGAGCAATTCTTGTATATATAATACTTATATAATATAATCAGAATCTCAGAAATGGCTCCAACGATACCGATGAAATTTGGTATGTGGGGGTTTTCGGGGATGAAAAATTGATCTAGCTTGATCTTATCTCTGGGAAAACGCTTGGTACTGAGTTTCAGGCCGAGCGGAGCTCGGTGTCCCAGGTACTTTTACTTTTAAACTCCAAGAGACTCCGAACTATTTTTTGCACGGATCTAGTGCAAAAAAAATCGCGGTAAAGCCAAACATAACTATTACATAACATTTAACTGGTCAAGTTTCAAGAGTAATTCATTCACCTGTACCTTTTAAGGAATTACCGCGATTTTTTTTTGCACTAGATCCGTTCCAGGGTAGGAAGGAAGGAACTTGTAAAGGAGCAAAACCTAAAAAGGAATCGCAAGAAATGGAAAAAAGGGAACTAAGTACAGGGAATAATCTGATTTTAAGTTAAATTGTTAAAACAACCAACCACATGTTACACTAATTGATGCACGATAGCTGATTTGAATCAGACTATTTTAAATTAACTATTTAACCGAAGGAGCTTTCAGAAAATTCATTAAAATTGATAAAACCTAATCGGTTTACTGGCACCCGGATTACCACGCAGCCACGGCTATCAGTACAGTAAATCCGAACCACGATAGAAAATTAAACGATTTTATGAGATAACTAGCTGTTACCCGCGACTCCATCTGCAAGGAATGCGTTTATCACTATACCGCGGGAACTATGCAATTTTACAGGATAAAAAGTATCTATATTAATCCAGATTATAAACTAATCATGTGACAAATTTTATCAGAATCCGTCTAACCACTTTAGCGCGAAAGAGTAGCAAACATCCACACATCCATCCATACATCTATCCATCCATGCATACAAACCTTCAAGTTTATAATATTAGGAAGATTAAACTCTATAGAGAAATATCAAAGAGGTTAGTCGACGTCACGAAAGACCGAAGAGCTGGCAGTTTCCTCGGACAAAGAATTAGCTTAGATAATCAAAGAGGAAAAGCTGCCAGTATCTTCGGAAAATTGCCTAAAGGGACCAATTTTCATAATATATTTTAGGTATAATTTTTTTATTATTAGTTTTTATTATTATTCTTAACTTTTAAGTTTTAGGATAGTTAGGTAAGTATAGTCTTTCTTCTTCTTCTTCAGTACAACATTATAGTACAACATTTAAATGTCTATATAAAAACTTGTTAATTCTAACAATAAATAGTTCTGTAGTAAGATTATTAGAGCGCAGGTTCATTTTAATGTCAACGCAAATCATAGATTGTTAATGTTTTTCAAACTTTCGTGATTTTCACACATAGGTAACTAATATAGCTCTCCCCGAACTTATCAAGGCTTATAAATAATATTTAAATATTTATTATACATGATTATTTTTAATCAGTGATCGATCAGGGGGGCTACTCCGAAATTCGAAAATCGAAGTTCGCATTGCATTGTCTTGCTCGCTCTTATAGTAAATACTATTAATGTGAGGGGAATGGCACGATACGAAGTTCGAATTTTGCACTTCGTAGTATAAGGCCAGGAACCACTTTTTATAGATCAGTATTCGGTGGCGATCACGTTTAAGTGGCATTTACATCAAACTAAACGCATACTTTTTTAAATAATGATTATTTGGAAACTCTGGAAGCCTATAACCTCTTTGTCATGTCAGTTTCTTAAAAAACTTTGACGTGAGACCTGTAAATTCCTCGCCAAAGCGATGACACTTGACGAAACTACCTAACTTCAACAGATGTAGGATGACCATTCGGATTCGGGATTCGGTGGATGGTGGAAGTTATAATAATAACTTTTTTTGTAATTAAACGGGGACTTAATTGCGTGAGACCTCATCTATTAAATTCCATTTTGGCTAGAGATTAATATCTTTCAACTCCTGATCACCGATTAAAAATCACCGTGCATAAATAAATATCACGGGTCAATTCACACCAACTTATCTGGCCACAAATTAAGAAAAGGTAAGGTATGATAAATTCCGGGTGAGCTAATTTTATCAATAAAATTTCTAAGGTTAAATCTATCTTCTTTCTTCTTCTGATACATAAAAATTTCGTGTCACGATGTTTGTTATCGAACTCCTCCGAAACAGCTTGACCGATTTTTATGAAACTTTTTTGTCTAAATTTGGTACGTCTGAGAATATGTCGTAGGCTATTTTTTATACCCCTATTCTTTGCAGACGAAGCCGCGGGCAACAGCTAGCATAACATAATATCGTTATAAGTGGGGTAGTTCCACATAATTACATAGATTACGGTGAATATATGTTTATTGTATTTTTTATTAAACAACAGTTTCTATATTAATATCCGATGTGTGCGGAAGAAATCCAACAGCGTTTAAGCTCCGACCGAACCCTTTGCATACAGAATATAGAACCCTTAAAAGGAAAAGCCCGTGAATATTGAGTTTCCTTGTTCAAGCAGCATTATTTACCAATTAACAAAGAAAACGAAACCTCGCCTACTTATACATGTGCTACGTGTATTGAAGACTAAGATCCCTTAAGTTGCTTTTGAACTAAAGCACTCGGTCTCAGCGTTGGTTGAGCTTCAGGAGTCGATGCCCCGCGACTGCCAACTTTTTTAAGGCAAACGATAAAAATTAGATTTTCAGTTATTTATTTGCAATTAGCTTAACTTAACTATGATATGGAAAAATAAACTAACTCGATTTTACTTCGCGTACGTAGAATAAAATAAAGACCTTTGAGAAACTTTAAATGTCACTACCTACGTTTGAACAATTTAATAAAATTGCGCTTTTAGCACACATGACGCGCACGTCTTGTTTATTTAACAGCAAATTAAACAAATCCCGAAGGTAAAATAGAATGTAAAATCTAGAACAAAATAGAATAGATGTTAAAAGCGTAATATGAAAGTTAATAAAATGTGTGTGAGATTAGTAGCGTAGTGTTGTAATGCATGTCGTACGTCGGCGGGTAATATGAACGAATGCGAGCCGTCGCCGTGGCTGCCATGCCACAAAGCCGTCCACACTTATTCGCTTTTTCTTTATTCATCTCATACGCTCGGAAAGTGCTAACATTTATTAAGTCATTCTGCTTTAGCAGATTTTTCCGCTGCGTGCAGACGTATTTAATTCTGCAGATATAAGCCAAAACAACTGAAGTTGTTACTAAGTATTTAACTTTTTTATATTCGACGCTGATGATTACAAATCTTTACAAATACTTACATTATGTTTCTCGAGTTAATTTTGTGTTTTGTTGTAATATAATGCTGAACAGCTGAATGGAGAATCGAAAAATAATGCAGACTTTCAGAATTCATTATTAAAGGTAAACGTAAAAGTCAAAAAGCCTGCTTTAATAGTAGATTGTTCAACTAGGGGCTAAAACAAGCCATAATGACACAAGATATTTAGCCACCCGAGCACAGCGAGCGAGCGAGCGCAGCGAGTCTTGCGTTAAACACTCTACTTTTCACTTTGAATGCGAGGAAAAAAACGACGTTTTATACAAAATTACAATATTACTTTTTTACAACGAACGCTCAATACTATACTTAGCAATTCAAATACTATACTTAGCAAAAAACTTTGTCCTGCGGTTTTTATAAATTTATTTTTTATTATACTTTTTTTGTAAAGTGTCGTTTCAAATGCTTGCATATTCAGCCAACAAATTCAAACTTGAAAACTATTTTTAAACGAATTGGACTAAGCATAATAAAATTAATTCATCCTTAATATAATTAAATAGATTAATATTCGTAATCACTCATTTATCATGTTTCACGAAATTAAATCTTTTTTTTAATATTTTTGCACGTTGTCATTTTGAGGTTACAAAAAAAAATTTAAACTGTTTATTTCAGAAAAAAATACACTTTATACAGCATTAACTTAAATCCTTAAATTGTAGGATTGTTGCAGTTAATAACAATAATATTAGTTACCTACTTAATTTTTTACTGTTTGGCAAATCATCACTACCCATTAATATCATAACATAAACCATTTTGTTAAGGAAGTTGGTCTAAGTGACGTACAAGAATACCCTTAATCTTGTTGGCTTTGTTATTAACAATTTCTTCAATAGTTTCCAGTGGAAACTTATTTAGTATGCAAGGCAGCATGGACGTCTATACTCTCCGGCCATATACATTATTAGATCTCGGCGTTATATAGTTTGGCAAGTTAGACAGATTTCGTAAGTTCCCTGGTCTGCTCTTCCTTTTCAACTGTCTTATTATATCACAGTACTGTGTTATTTCCACGTCCAAAAGACTTCCACAAACCGAAGCGCGAGGCATGCGCGCGATGCCTCCGCAGAGGCATCGTGCGCATGCCTCGCGCTTCGGTCTGTGGAAGGCTTTAAAATTGTCAATACCCAGTCACTGAAAATGGCGATAATCCTCCATTCACAAACACCGTGATTGGCAGTTTAGGGGTTTCCAAAGTAAATTTAAAAAAACACGGCCAAGTGCGAGTCGGACTCGCGTACGAAGGGTTCCGTACAATTATCTATAAAAATCACGTTTGTTGTATGGGAGCCTCCCTTAAATATTTTTGTATTTTAATTTAATGATTTATTTTTAAAGTCAATATATAATTAAATATTCTGTGAATATTTCGAGCAAAAACGAGCAAAAAAATCACATTTGTTGTATGGGAGCCCCCTTAAATATTTATTTTATTCAATTTTTTAGTATTTTTTGTTATAGCGGCAATCGAAATACATCATCTGTGAAAATTTCAACTCTCTAGCTATCACAGTTCCCAAGATACAGCCTGGTGACAGACGGACAGACAGACAGACGGACGGACAGCTGTGCCTCAGTAATAGGGTCCCGTTTTTACCCTTTGGTACGGAACCCTAAAAATTACTTTAATCCCTAGAGATCAAACAACGGCTTTAGTACCGATATACAGAGACTAAAGTAACATTTTAAGAGTATGAGAAGTGAAAAAGTATTTATTCACTAAAGACAAGCTGAAGTTTTTGCAGGCCACAGTAAAATTAAATTAAATCTCGACTTATGTAAAACGCTACATTTCCTATGCAAGTTGATTTTGAATATTCATAATCCAGCACGCTTTTGGGGGCTTTAACAGTTATGAGGGTCCTGGAATGTCCGCCTATTAACAAGAATGCTAAGACGTCCATCAGTCACGCCATGCAACAGGTTCATTAGGGTTTCCGACAGCCCACTAACACCTTAACAACCGCCGACAACTCCGGACGATCAATAACATCAAACAAGACTGGACTGCAAGCGCCGCCTCGGCAGATTTGCTGCAAACAAATAGATAAGTATCCTAAAATCTAATATATAAAAATCTCGTGTCACACACAGTGTTTGCGAACTCCTCCGAGACGGCTTGACCGATTAATATGAAACTTTTTCTCCGTATTCGGTAATAGGCTAGAATAGGTCGTAGTCTATTTTTTGTATAGCTACCCCTATTCTTCGCAGACGAAGTCGCGGGCAACAGCTAGTCCTCCTATATATCCTAAAATATTTGTATTGTATCCTCTAGGTATAGTCGGGTATACTCCGACTATACAAAAATGCTTTTAGCTTCGCCAACCAGCCAAAAGTTAACCCAACTAAACGTGATAGTAACGTGTCATATGTGGTGAAGTTATGGGTTAAATTATCAAATGTCCAATTTAACAAACCAGGACTGTTAGGTACTGTTTGTGATGCGCAGATTTAAATTATAATTCGTCATTTCATTCTCGATATAAGTATACATAAGTTTTTCATTCTATTTTTATATTTTTTTTTATTTCCATTTCCTCGAATGCTGCGGTAGATTTTTCTGTGAATCTGTCTACATCGCTGCCACATCGCTGTTTGCCAGGAATTGAAGATGGAGCTCGCGCCTTTCTTCAATCAGATTCCAGGTTCTCTTTGATCTCCAGTCTTCACGTGTGTTTGTTGTGTGTTTTGTGTCCAAGAACAACAGAGTTGGTCTCTATATAAACCATTTTAATGTGATTTCACTCCGCGGCGACTGTGGCAGCAGAGTCCGTTTCGAGAACAGAAAAACGATTTAGCAGCTCCAGTATAAAGGTATCGCGTACGTCTGGGTTCCGCAGCTTGCTGACTTCAAATCGTTTGCCTGTCCTGGTGGTCGCGTTGACAGCTCGAACTACAGCCACCTTTTGCGCCGCACCTCAGCTACAACTAGGTGGTGATCGCTGTCGATATCCGCGCCGCGGTGATTCCGGACATCGAGCAGCGACGAGCGCCATTTGGAGCTGATGGCAAGGTGGTCGATTTGGTTCTTGGTGACTCCATCGGGTGAATTCCATGTGTATTTATGGTGGTTTCCATGAATGAATAATGTCCCCCGTGGCATGGTGCCCAAAAGGCTGGCAGCATTCCCTCGTTGAATAGCTATGGCGATTCGTTGAGAGAGATAGCTGCCAGCCCTTTGGTCTCCAGTAGTGTCAACCAGGCGCTTTTGCACTTCTTTAATTAATTTGTGTGCGCTGGTACCCCAAGGACCCAGGGTCTCACTTGGTTATACATATGTTTGTACCGAGAACGAAATGAAGAATTATAATATATGATCAAATGAACTTCTTGAAGCAAAATTTGATCAATATTATAAGAGTCATTTCATTCGAAAATATAAGGTCCCTCCCACCCAGTAACCCTAGGGAAAGTTTTGGTATTGAATGCACTTTAAAAAGAATGACGAATAATAGCCGGCATACCGGAGCACGGTGGTTTCCGGAAGTGGTTTTAACAAGAATTATCAAAAATAAATATTTTGTATTAAATTGTGCGAATGCTACCTTGTAGGTCTAAGGGACTACTTGGTTATACTAACAAGGGCAGGTCCAAAAGTTTCCGGCCTAACAAAGAAAAGAAGTACATATATTCACAAAACTTCTTTTATTTTTCGATATAGTCTCCCTCTATTTCAATGCACTTTTCAGATTGAATTGAAATAGAGGAAGAATATATCGAAAAATAAAAGAAGTTTTGTAAATATTATGTACTTCTTTTCTTTGTTAGGCCGAAAACTTTTGGACCTGCCTTCGTATATCTTCGAATGAAATGACTCTTATAATATTGATCGAACTTCGCTTCAAGAAGTTCGTTTGATCATATATTATATTTACTATGTTACTTACTTACATTAAATAAATGTTAACCAAACGAAATGTTTTGCATGGAATTAACCAGACTACGTTTATTTGATAAAATTACAAAAATTCGCTAACGTTCCACGCTTTTTGTTGTCTGAAAGTAAACTAGGTAGGGTCATAAAAAATATGCTCGTTTGGTAAACATATTTTTATAAATGGTAATGTATGTCCTCTCGTTTGCTCTAAGAGTGCAAAGCGGGCGCGTTGGGCTCTTAAATATATTGCCCGTGAAATGGATCCCTTCAAACCGTAAAGTTCAATTTGACTAAGATGAATGTCTCTAGTAGGCCATAAAATACAATCCACCTTGCCCGGAACCGCGCTCTGTATTCATTCATAGTTCATAGAACAAGAATGTATAAAACTTTTTACAGATATCCATTAAAAATGATAGGTACAAAAGTAATGTAATGTCGATGTTTATTTGCATTTCCATAACTATTTCATACTTCGACACGTTCATATTATTGAATTCAAAAAAGGTATTCTTTTACCTTTACATTTTAATGCGTATAAATATATATTACAACAGTAAAAGAATCTTGGTGTTCCGATATTGTATTATTAGAATGTATTTGACACAAGGGAGGATAACTGATGATAGCTCAACGGAAATGCCTCTATAGAATATCCGACCACGTCCTGAGCCGAGAATAGCCCAGCTTTGTATTTTATTACTCGGTTATTCAGCACATTACGATGTCTCGGCCCAAAATAAACTGCGCGTCTATAATTCGGCAGAAGAAGACGCAGACCTTACATTGCCAAATTTGATAGCTTTAGTGTAATGTCTAATTTACAAAGCACTAAAACGTAATGGCTATCAAATGGCGGTGTTTAGATGAACCAATAAAAATATAAATTGAGCACTATATGAAAAATGCTGTTCTTAGAATGTATTTACTTCTTCTAACTAAACTATATAGAACTGCCTCTCTGTGCAAGTTAGGAGAGACTTAAATTTATTTTATAAATTGTAGTAAGTTTGAGTGAAGTTATCAAAAGTTATCATTGTCATTCATGAGTTAAGTACTTTGAAAATAATCTTCGAATTATCTGCACTTCAGTGACAATAACCGATTATTTAACCTTCGACGGAAAAAGAGTCGGTAAAAGCTTTTGCCTATTTGTCTCTCTTTGGTTCTCACCGACACCAGTCGCAAAATAAATATAAGGACAGGTACTTTCGGCTTGCGTTTCGGGTTTCTAAAGTACTGTCATTTTTCGTTTCACAATTTCTAATCATATTGTAATCAAAACGCTTTTATAGATTTATATTTATTAATTAGATTAGATATTTCATTTGGCGTCTTGCAGTTATATTTCATACTATTGTGTCACATTCTATGTACAATTATATAAAAACAAAACATGTTTCTACCTATGCCCGTTCTAGGATTTGAAACCATCCAACCAATGTGCCCCAACCTGTTCTGTTTCATTTGAAAGGCAATAATGCGAAGATGGTTTTACACTATAAAAACAATACATTAGTCACATTTGGTCCTTTCATGAGTCGACTGCCCGGACGAAGTCACGGGCAAAAGCTAGTTATTAATAAACAACCGCATATTAAAATCTTTTGAAGCCATAAGAAGACATAAAGATAAGTAATTTACTTGCAATCAAGAATGGAAACAAAGATGTAAAGGTTCAACTTCAATATTTTGCTTTCATTAAGGCTTTTAATCGCATTAACTACATTCACATTTTAAGCCGATTTTTTGATCCGAGTACGTATACAGTGACCTTCACCGATCTGGTTAATGGATGAAAAGTATTTTATATTAAGTTAAATATGTTAATAAATATATTGCAAGTGGGTTGACTAAAAAATTTCAGTCCAGTATATTTTTTTTTCATTATATAGTGACACTGCGGCTATATTTAGTGACACTGAAAGAATGTTAAAGAAAGGATGATTTGTGTAGAAGTAAAGTAAGCCTTTATACATCGTAACTTTGGATCAGATGAACCGAAGATGATGATAATCGCGATTTTTGTATGGTATTTAAATATATGTATATGAGTCATGACTGCAACAAGGCAAGTAAATACCTATACCAAATAATAAAAGCATTTGATTAAAATTTCATTACAAATTATGAAACGAAAAATTTCAATACAAATTTAGGGACCCGAGACACAAGGCGAAAATTCCTTTAAAAAGTAACAAACGATTAATTTAACAGCGTCCGTAGCTCCTTTAATTACACGCCCACCGATGCTGATTTCAAATCCTTTACCTGTTAACATTTACTTCTTCATTAAGTATTTGGCGGCGGAAAATGTTTCAGACGTTTGACTTACTAATTCGTTTCATTTGTTCAATTTGTAAGGAACGAAGTGATATATTTTTTACACGTCTCGGCGGGGAAGTTGGTGCAATCACGAATTAAATAATTATGTGCATTTAACTGCCACTTAGAACACCTGGAATGGGTACTTCTAAGTTAAAATGTATTTAAGAGATCATTTTAGTTAGGCAATTGCCACTCTCGGAGACAATTTTTTAGGGTTCCGTACCCAAAGGGTAAAAACGGTACCCTATTACTGAGACTTCGCTGTCCGTTCGTCTGTCCGTCTGTCCACCCGTCCGTCCGTCTGTCACCAGGCTGTATCTCAAGAAACGTGATAACTAAAGAGTTGAAATTTTCAACGATGGATTTCGGTTGAAAGTTCAAAATAAATCACATTTCATCATTTACATGTTTTGCATTTTTATCAAACCCACAATTGTTTTTGTTCTTGAATGCTTTTTAATTTGTGCTTTTTATGTCCTATTTTGAGCACCTATATGTATGTATCTTACTCGAGATATTTCTTGTTTTTTCCATGACAAATTAAACCGTGCGTATCTATAAATCGCAAAGTTTTCCTAAATACGGACAGCTCGTTCCCGTTGTGCCGACGGGATTTGAATTGTTCGCAAAGTTACGAATGGTGACTACCATGCAACTAATTGGAATACAACAATTCGCTCGACGCCGGTTCCGGAAAATCGTACACCAGAATGAAAATAAAAGTTATGTTTGCAAAGTAAAGATCAAATTTCGTTATGTCGTTTCTTAAATACGTTTTCTATTCTTACACTTGACTACTTATACAAAGGGAAACAAGGAAGAGATCAAATACTTACTTTAAATTTCGATCGAGTACATTTTATATTCACCGTGTTTAATCGAATTAACGTTGAGTTGCAGCGATCGTTTAATATTTTACGAACTTAAACATTCATGGAGGAACAAGCTCTATGTACACATTAGTAGGTAATACGTAGGTATTTATTTATAAACAATTTCCGTGAGAGCCGTATTTTAACCGACTTTAAAAAACAGACTCGTATCATTATTTAGATTAAACATGTAATTAGTATGTTCAACCATTTTGCATACCGAAAATCAGATTATTGTAGGCACTTAGAAAGAAGCATAGTATTAATGATGGCGTAAAAATCGGTTTATAATAGAAATTAAATCGCGTTGGCATTTTTAATGAAGTAAAATGTTTGTGGAATATAAAAGGTTGAAATTTACACTTTACAAAAACATTTGCAGGTGATTTATAGGGTTCCGTACCCAAAGGGTAAAAACGGGACCCTATTACCGAGACTTCGTTGTCCGTCCGTCCGTCTGTCACCAGGTGAACCGAGATAACTAGAGAGTTAAAATTTTCACAGATGATGGATTTCGGTTGCCGCTATAACAACAAATACTAAAAAACAGGATAAAATAAGTATTTAAGGGGGCTCCCATACAACAATCGTGATTTTGTGCTCGTTTTTGCTCGATATTGATTGATAACGGCAACAGGTAGACGCTTAATATTCACAGAATATTTAGTTAATAATCACTTTAAAAAAATAAAAAATACTTAAGGGGGCTCCTACAAAAAACGTCATTTTTTTGCCTTTTTTTATAGATAACGGTACGGAACCCTTCGTGCGCATCTCCGACTCGCACTTGGCCAGTTTTTCTTACCCGTTTTCTCCATAATACTTATTTTATAAAACTCATTAATCAATAAAAAAAATACATACGATCGAACATAGAACCTCCTCCTTTTTTTGAAGTTGGTTATAAAGGGAAGTCTAACATGGAAAATAATCGAAGAAAAATTAAGGCAAGATAAGAACTGAAATAAAAGCTAAACCGGGAACAGTTCCCGACTAAGTTGAGATAAAAGCTAAACCGGGAACAGTTCCCGACTAAGTTGAGATAAAAGCTAAACCGGGAACAGTTCCCGACTAAGTTGAGATAAAAGCTAAACCGGGAACAGTTCCCGACTAAGTTGAGATTGAGACAACGCTCCTTGGATTTCACAGGCGACAATGAGGCAGTGCGACGTTGTGACTAGGTATCAAAAACTTTGCTTTTATTTCCGTATCAGGTGTCCGCCTTAATTTGAAAGAGTATCTTTCCACGGCCTCGCGGCAACAGGTGAGTAGCGCGGCGCAGGCGCGCGGCGCGCGTCGATACCCGTCCCCGCGACCCCTGTCCACCCTCGCCATTCACACCCGCACACATTCACACGGACACGGACACATTTATTACACCACAATACATACCACACTAACTGTAAGGTACAACTAATCAGCTGTTCTACTTGAATTCGAACTCGCTTTCACCCCCATGCGCCCTCAAAGTAGTAGTTACCTCGAAAACTACGACGCAGTTGCAAGCAGCATTCACGAAATGCGAGCAGTAAGCACAGTTCGAATTCCAGTGCAACTCTCTCTCTCTTCATCCACCTCGTTGCCTGCCTTCGTTTTAAAGGCAGTTAAAATTAAAGTTAAAGTAACTACTTTTCTTTTCTTTTACTTTGATGAGTTGCTTTGTTTTATCAATGTAACTATAGACAATCGCTTTGGCAGGCAATTAGATGCTTTAAAATCACCGTAAGTTGGCGAAAAGTACGTAATTTTCTTTAGTCAGTTTAGTTAAACAAAACATTAAATTTCGAAATTTTCGTCATTATAAAGTGTAAACCATGTTCTGAACTATCTAAAACCACACATAACTCGTTAAAATTTCACGCAGTAAGAATTAAACTGTCACTAAAAGCAACATGCTTCAGCAGATTTTAAAAACGTTGATGAAAGAAATGCACTGAATTGTGTTAATAAATCGGAAATAAATAATTGTAAAATGCGTTAATAAATCTAAAAGTCAATAACTTGCTTGATGTTCAGGTATAAATATTTATTCGTGAAATGTTAACGTTACATGAAGTTCGAGTTTGAAAATTTAATAAATAGCAGATTTCGTGCTTGTTTGGAATGAAAGCTCTTAAGCGCGTATAATATGTGCCCATCAAGTTTAGGTAGGTACTTAGGTAGGTACCTAATATTAAAATTAGTAGAACAGATGCATACGGAACTAAAAAAAAGTCGACTCCGACGGAAGGCTTGTTAATAAATTTTGGCTATCTCAAATAGCTGCGACCGAAAGGTACCTACCGAGCAGCCTCTACTAAAAATAAAATGTCTGCAATTAACCTAAGATAAATGGGAAGGCAGTTTAAAAATATTGAACTATCATGCGCCCCACAAAGGTACAGGGGGATTGCGCCTTAGATCTCCATTTTCATTGTGATACTTCACGATTGGACGAAGGGCTCTTTTACAAGTAACGGCTTCGTTCCACTGTAAAGGGACATGGATAGATAGGTAGGTAGGTACCATGTAGGTAACATCATGTCATTTACAAATATTGACGTTAAAGGTCAAGTGTCAGACAACCTTGCTACAGGGCCGTCAGGCATGAGTCGGAAGCTGCGATTGGCAGTGATTGCCTCAGAAGGGCGAGAAATCGCTTGCCAGCCCTTTGTAATTATCCGACCAAACCACCAACCACAAACTAGTGCTGTAGTCTCTAATCCAAACAGCTTCAAATGAGTGTTGCCCTCATTAAAGATTTTAGTTAAATTGAGCTTTCTGATAAAAACATTGAGTTATAAAGAAAAATACAAGCTTACCATCCGATCAGCACTACATTTTTCCCTTAAGATGCGCCTCTATTGAGACCGAATGGAGCAGAGATAAATATGAGTGAAAAATCGGCCAATCACATTATTATATTATGTACGGTCAGCAGCAGAGAAAGGATAAGGTAACAAGGTTAACAGGTAGGTAACTCGACGATTATATCCAAATAGGCAGTCCATCTAAATTTTGTACGAATCTAACCTACGAGTTATTCTAGCTTCGAACTTCACACCCAAAATCAATCAATCAATCTAGATGGCATGTACCTACTTTGAACTAAGACTAATTCGCAACCACACGTGCAACACAGTTGGACTCATGTTTGAAGCGTAGCGTTGTGATAGTTGATGTGTGTAAAATATGTTGATGTTGATTTATGAGTAAATATTTAGTTAAGAAAGTATCTTATCTTCAACCACATCCTTGTGGAAGCGGAGGAGAGTGGGTTTTTGCATGGTGACATTTATGTGTCGCACAGACGCTATATTGCACGTGTAGCTGTATAATAATAAAGTAATTGGCTGTATATCATGAATAAGACATCTGAAAAGTAACGCAACGCGTGATTCAATTTATTACTTAAAATTCTAAATGTGAAGCAATTCCGCTTCATATGGGATAAAATCGCAATAATTGGTTCCACGTTTTGTCTTTCTATCAGTTTTTAGGTCAACGAGTAATCTTCACTTAAAACGTAAGTTCGAAAAATATAAGTACAATTTCACGGCAACATTAATTAATATGTGAACTTTGCCAATTACTTAGTAAAAATTGGAATCGATAAAACTTCGTTGCCTGGTCGCCTACGTAATGAAACATTCCGTCGAGTTTTCCCTAGATATTATCAAATATATTTGTACGGCAAAACCGCTAAGTGTGAGTTCCAGCGCACAAAGCGGGTTCCGGACACGATACTGCATTAAGAACTGCAGCTTTTCTATGACGGAAAGTTTGTTTTAAAATCGATCTAGAGAGTTATTTCTATCCCGCGAGAACTTTGCACTTTCCCGGGATAAAATAAACCTGTTTCTATCAGGGACAGTGTTAGCTTGCTATAGAATTCACTTATTCTTGTCCCGCGGGAACTTTAGGTTTTCCCGGGATTAAAGAAGCCTGTTTCGATTCGGGACAGCGTAACTTTCCATAGAATTCACTTATTCCTATCCCGCGGGAACTTTGCATTTTCCTGGAATTATCCTATGTGTTAATCCATGTAATAAGTAATAAACTGTGTACCTACCTAATTTCATCCAAACAACTAACGCGGACGAAGTCGCGGGCAGAAGCTAGTGTACGCTATTTTTACACGCTTTATATTAGCTTCACCTGTATGTTTGTATGTATGTATGTTTGTATGTATGTTTGTTTGTAACCGACTCCTTAGGGCGCGATTTTGACCCACTTCCCGGTTTCCGATTGAGCTGAAATTTTGCACATATGTGTAAATTGGATGACAATGCAATATTATTGTAACATGGAGCTGATCTGATGATGGAGCTGGATGGTGGCCATAGGAACTATGTAATAAAACAACACAATCCCGTCGAGTTTGGGCTCGTTTGATTCGTCTTGACGAGCACTTTGATCCCAGATGGTAACCAGGGTCTGATGATGGAGCTGGAAGATGGCCAAAAGCACTCCACAATAAAACGACACAACCCCATCGAGTTTGGGCTCGTTTGATTCGTCTTGACGAGCACTTTGATCCCATATGGTAACCAGGGTCTGATGATGGAGCTGGAAGATGGCCAAAGGCACTCCACAATAAAACGACACAACCCCATCGATTTTGGGCTCGTTTGATTCGTCTTGACGAGCACTTTGATCCCATATGGTAACCAGGGTCTGATGTTGGAGCTGGAAGATGGCCAAAGGCACTCCACAATAAAACGAAACAACCCCATCGAGTTTGGGCTCGTTTGATTCGTTTTGACGAGTACTTTGGTCCTAGATGGTAACAAGAGTCTGATGATGGAGCTGGAAGGGGGGTAGGTGGCGGGTTGGGGGGGGAATGGGGTATGGGGTAAGGGGGTCGGGGGTTTAGAGGGTTGGGTGTTAGGGTGTGGCGGTTGGGGTTAGGGGATGGGGGGGGGGGGGGGGTTTACGGGAAATAGGGTGGGGGTGTTGGGGGCTTCGGGGGTAAGTGATTTTGGGGGGTTGTGGGAAATGGGGAGGGGGTAAGAGGCCTAGATGGTAACAAGGGTTTGATGATGGAACTGGAAGGGGGGGCGGTAGGTGGCGGGGTGGGGGGTGTGGGAGGGGTGGGGTGGGGGGGCAGGTGACGGGTGGGGGGGGGAGGTGGGGTTTCCGGGGGTATGGGGTTCGGTGTTAGGGGGGTTGGGTTTAGGTGGTTCGGGGGTTTGTAAAATGAGGAGGGGGTAAGGGGGGTTTAGGGGATTGGGGGTAAGGGTGTGGGGTTTGGGGGGGGTTTGGTGAAATGGGATGGGGGATGTTGGGGGGTTGGGTTTAGGGGGTTTGGGGGTTGTAGGTGAGGGGGTAAAGTTAGAAAGAAAAAAATGCAACTAAAAAATAGAAAATAAATAATAGTTTAAAAAAACTAAAAAACACGCTTTAAAAAATAAAAAATAAATTTTAATAAATTTCAATTCACTATTCTTATAGTGCAGTAAAAAATCTTAATAAGCAATTATTATATTGTTATATCCAGATCAAAATTTGTAAACAATTCTAAATATTGATAAAATAAATAATAATAGTTTAAAATATTTTATTGTAAAAAAAGCGTGGGGTGCTTTTTAAGATGTTATCAAAATGACAATCCTTGACAATTGACACCATGCACCCCACGCTTTTTTTACAATAAAATATTTTAAACTATTATTATTTTTTTTATCAATATTTAGAATTGTTTACAAATTTTGATCTGGATATAACAATATAATAATTGCTTATTAAGATTTTTTACTGCACTATAAGAATAGTGAATTGAAATTTATTAAAATTTATTTTTTATTTTTTAAAGCGTGTTTTTTAAGTTTGATCTTAGTAGGTAATAGAAGAAGAGCAAAATTTTATTTTCAATTGCTTTATTTTATTTCATTTACAGAAAACGACATGTCAGAAAAACAGACAAATAATGAGACCTTGGAAAATCTCCGCTTTATCCTTATAATCCCTTATATACCAAGTAATAAATATAAAAGACGACTGAATACGAAAGTACGACTGACTGATAGACAAACAACGCACAACCAAGATCAATAGAAATTTAGCAGACTTATTCCTTCAGAATCATAGACGTGCACAAAGAAGGGATCTTTCAATTTGTACAGGATATGGAGCCAGCCTTTAATCTTCCACGGGGGCAAAGTATCGGGCAAAAGCTAGTGTACTATTAATGTAACCCTCTAATTCATAAATAGGTACAAATGTATCTTATGTCTGCGGATCATAAAGGCAAAATTCAAAGTGACAGGAAAAGACAAACAATTGGGAAAATCCCTACTAATATTATAAACTAGCTTTTGCCCGCGACTCCGTCCGCGTAGAATTAGTAATTTGGGCAGCTTATTTTTTTATCCAATTTGCTTTTTCATCAATTACGGCTCTCCTTAGTTCCTCGATATAAAAAAATTACCTCCCCCGCACCCCCCTCCCAACCCAACCCCCCACCAAACCCCCCACCCCGCACACCCGCGTTCATATTCGCCACCGTACTCCCAAGTCAAGCGTGCTGCCTATAGAAGTTTTACTTCAAAAACCCCCGATTTTGAAACATTCTTCCGCTCCGCTCCGCGTGGTGATGATTATATAGCCTATAGCCTTCCTCGATAAAATGTGCTATCTAACACTGAAAGAATTTTTCAGATCGGAGCAGTAGTTCCTGAGATTAGCGTGTTCAAACAAAAAAACCTGTTCGATAAATTCTTAAAATAGACGTATCATTCTTATTTGTGAACCGATTCAAATGAAACAAACACTAAATGTTAATCCAAGAAAATACCAACATATCAGTGAAAACCGCATCCTTCTAGGTTAAGCCGTTTCTGAGATTAGCGCGCACAAACGCACAGACAAACAGATAAACAGACAAACCGACAATAATTCAAAAAATCATTGTTTTGGGTTCTATTGCGCTAATAAATAGCCCTAGTGACAGTTTTTCTCAAATATCTTCAATGTACAGACACCGATTTGTTACAGATTTATTATATGTATAGAATAGATGTGAATGTCCGTTTGTTTGTTACCTCTTCACGCTTAAACCGCTGAACCGATTTGGATAAAATTTGGTACACAGATAATTTGAGTCCCGGGAAAGCACATAGGATAGTTTTTATCCCAAAAAATTGCATAATTCCCGCGGGATAGCGATAAACGATTTTTTCGCAGACGGAGTCGCGGGCAACAGCTAGTAAGTAATAAATGTATAGATAGTTAATTAATTAATAAGCAAGTTATGTTAAGTAAATAAAAAGCTGATAAACGCGTGGATATTTATCGGAAAATAAAGGAGTTCACACAATCAGTTCAGTTCAGATACACAAAGTTCGTTATGGTTACATCAATAGGGTAAGTACTAGGGGCGTTCAATAAAAAGTGAGAATGAGTATGTTATAAACAACTTTTACTAAATGTAATTTTATTTTTCGTCATAGACACCTTTTAGCATAATACACTTATTAAATCTTTTTTCTAAACTTAAAATTTCATTTTTAAAAAAGGTCTCATCTTGAGTACTTAAAAAATCTTGTACTGCAGCGACTACCGCGTCGTCGTCTTCAAATTTCTGGCCTCTCGGGTATTGTTTCAATCTCGGAAATAGGTAGAAATCACTGGGAGCGAGATCTGGTGAATACAGAGGATGCTTAAGGATATTGAACCCAGCATCACGAATTGCAGCCATTGCAACGATGGACTTGCGTGCCGGGGCATTGTCCTGGTGGAACAGCACAACTTTCGAGAGTTTACCTCGCCGTTTTTCGCGGATCTCATTGCGCAATATTGCTATTTGTTTGGCGTATAAAGTGCCCATAATAGTGGCTCCATGCTCGAGATACTCAATCATTAATACCCCTTTACCATCCCAAAAAACAGAGCCCATGACCTTACCGGCAGATGGGCTCACCTTGAATTTCTTCGGAGTTGGAGATGATGGCCTTTTCCATGTCATAGACTGCAGTTTCGTTTCAGGGTCGTAATGATGGAGCCATGTTTCGTCCATTATCATAAATCGCGCCAAAAAAAGTTCCCGGTCTTGCTGCATCAGGTTCAAAGCTTCTTGACAAATCTCTAGTCTAGTTTGTTTTTGCGTGTCAGTAAGCATTCTTGGTACCCAACGCGCAGATACCTTTTTCATACCCAAGCGTTCATGTAAAATATTATGCACGCTCCCCGTTGAAATCTTTACATTTTCAGCAATAAAACAAACTGTGACACGACGATCCGCCAAAACTGAATTTTCGACTTTTTTCACAATTTCTTCAGTTACTGCTGTAGTAGGGCGTCCGGAGCGGGGGTCGTCCATTGTCGATGTTCTTCCACGTCTAAATTCGGCGCACCAACGTGCGACTGTCGAATACGGAGGAGCATTAGGCCCTAAAGTGTCCCGCAAATCCAAATTGACTTGGTCCGTAGAAAAATTTTTCAAATACAAGTATTTGATAACGGCGCGCAGTTCAATTTTCTCCATTTTCGCTAACGTACTCAATAGCATTGCAAAGAAATTACCGTATATTTTTTTAAACAAAAGACAGTTAGTTTTTTTTTTCATAGCAATCAGCTAGATAGATTAGCTTTACCGGCCAGTATTTAATTTCGTAATATTAAAAGAGTTTGCATCTCATTCTCACTTTATATTGAACGCCCCTCGTAGACACCGCAAATCAATAATGAAAAAAAAAACAATTCATAGGCTAAACCTAAATAATGATAATTTACGCGTGTAGGTGGATAGAATTTCGCCAACGTTGTACTTACGAGTACTTAGCTACAGTAATTAATTACATTTTCTCTCATCTTCTTGACTATGCGGAGAGAGGAGCAGACCAATGTTAAGGTGATTTTGTAGTCACAGCTTTTCACAGGTTTGTATCCCCTATACGGTAACCAATTTTACACGAAAGCTAGTCAGTAGGCCCTACAAGTGACGGTGTACTTATTCGCGTAGTTCACTTAGATAACTTACTTTCTTTCTAATAAGAAACACGTTGAAGTTTACATACAACCCATATTTTGATTACATAATATTCAGTTAGTTAACCCTTTCTCAAATAATAAGTATCACTTTAGAAATACTCATGTAAACGTTTCTTAGTAAAAATATTCGGCCTGTTATTGAAGGATCGTGATTAAAATAACAAGATAGGCATTCTCAGAAACATATTTAGATGAAATTATGTTTGTGGGCAAAGTTATGCCTTTCAAGTTACATAATGTTGTACCTACCTGATCAGGAAAATGTACAAAAAAGAAGAAAATATTTTACACCATATCATAGAATATTGAGGCGTATAAAACTAGGTAAACTTAATGCTGGCAATTCCCGACACCTGAACTGCCTTATGGTTGAAGCAAAGTCATAACACCAAGCTTGGTCGTCTAGGTATTATTAATTGGTAACAGGTCATTTTGGTACAAATGTCTAAATATACAATGGTTCAAAATGTCTCATTATCAAAATGTACAACGTTGACCGTTGTACACAGTAAATATACACATGTTATAAAGAACAAAAGACAAAAGAATTAGATGCCACAAAAATTCAGGAGCCTAATTGTATTATTTATTGATTAAACGAACTTACCTTAAGTGAAGTTCAATCATAATTTTACGAAGCTCGTTGTCAGAGACATTTACAGTGTAGTTTACGTTGCTTGCAACAAACGTCATCACATTTTTGAAGCTCCAAGAAAAAACGAAACGCAGTATTCCGGCCGTCATGGTGGCAACACTGCTTGTTCTTCATTAGGTTTGAAGCTCCTCATGAGCAACCCTAAATCTGGGGAACACTCATTAATGGGAGGGTTGGGAGATTGGTCTCTGACAACGAGCTTCGTAAAATTATGATTGAACTTCACTTAAGGTAAGTTCGTTTAATCAATAAATTTTACTCCGCTCGTTGTCAGAGACATTTACAGTGTAGATGTTTGAAGATGGTTGCGAATGAAAGTTTTTTAATATAAAAATAATGAACTATTCATATTAAAAAGACTAATCAACAATCGTTTGATTAACTGAAATATATGAGTACATATGTAGGTCAGTTAATTGTTTATCGAGTAATAAATAGTAGAGCTAAAGGATGTGGAATCTTCTGTTAAAGGTCTGTTGTAAAATCTAGCAAAAGTATTAGATGAACTGGTCCAGCCTACACTTTTTCGAATTAGTTCTATGCTAATTCCACTCCTCCTAGCGGCGGATGCAGAGGCGTGTCTGATGCCATAGGCAGTAAACACTGTGGTGTCTATACTTTTTTTTTTTTTTTTTTAAAGACCAATTAATTAATTTATGTTTCCTCTTAGAAGACCGGTGGTATTAATATAACACAAGTATTTTTACAGGGCATATCTCAATTTTTACTTTTTTATTCTGAAATTTTATGTTGTT
Source organism: Archips crataeganus (assembly GCA_947859365.1). NCBI lineage: Eukaryota > Metazoa > Arthropoda > Insecta > Lepidoptera > Tortricidae > Archips > Archips crataeganus. Next base: position 11,551,705 of record OX402056.1, on the reverse strand, counting down.
AACTGTTATGAGAGATAGAGTTTGGATCCTGTGCCCTGTTGTTAAAGCTAGGATTGTAACCAGTTCTCTAGTCAGGCATTCTAGGGTTATATTATTGCTTGAATAGCATAGACGGTCCAAGACTATAGCAGGGTCCCAGGTAAAATCATATTGTGGTTTTAGGTGGCTTTGATCCAAAAACGCATTTAATAAATCCTTCAATAGAGTCATCTCTTCCTAAACCGGATCCTAGCAGTAATGAAAGTGCGGACCGTGCTGAACCAATTGTTCCATATGAAGCACCACTTTCAAACCTTTTGGTTAAGAATTGGAGGACTAAGGTAATTGAATTCTTATATGGATTAATTGGATACTTGTTACAGAATTGCCAGCACAATCTCAGCACTATGTCATACTGTTTGTACATCGGTTGATAACAATGTATGTATAGGAGGAAACCATGGTTCTGAAGGCAAATATGGGAACACCAGTATCCCAGTCGCTCTATTGTTTTTTAGTTTTTGCAATAATGCAAAAGGTGGGAATGTATAGAAAAATAAATTACTCCAGCTGATAGTGAATGCATCTACTACAAAGGTTTCAGGATCTCTTTTCCACGATACAATTTTTTTTTTTTTTACATTTTGCATTTATTCTTGTTGCAAACAAGTCAATGGATGGAACTCCAAATGAACTTATTATTCACTGATATGCACCTATTGAAAGTTCTCATTCTATATTTATTTTCCTTGACTCTGCATCTGTTTGTTATCCTTGGTGTTTACATATGATGCATAAATCCAAATTATATTTATTAATGTGTTGTACCACCAATCCAATTCTTGAAATATCAGTGTTGATAATGACATTTTGTTATCATAGTTTCCAAGAGAGTCTAATAAAGCCAAGTATTTTTCTAGTTCTAGTATTTTGGTATGGCTGGGCATAAGGAGTTAAGCAGACCTAGGATTTATGCAAAATCTCTTATCTTAGATGTGGATTTGTTTTTAAATAAGTTTATTTTTTCTCTGATACCTCTTTAGCCTAGTTGGCAGTGACCCCGCCCACGAAGCAAGGGGTCCTGGGTTCGAATCCCGGCAAGGGCATTCATTTGTGTGATGAGCACGAATATTTGTTCCTGAGTTATGGATGTTTCCATGTATTCAAGCACTTATTCATCCACACAAGTATGTTTATCGTCGTCTAGTACCCATGCTTAGCTTAGTTTGGGACCAGGTTGACCTGTGTAAGATTGTCCCCCTTATATTTATATTTATTTTATGTTATTTATATTTATCTGTTTCTCTTGTGGCACTGAAAGTGATAAATTATTGGAGTTTAATATGAAGCCTAGGTATTTCATAATAATCATCATCATCAGCCTATGTTCGTCCACTGTTGGACATAGGCCTCTCCCATGGCACGCCACTGAGCACGATCCTCGGCCACTCCCATCCAGCTCTTGCCAGCCGCCTTGCGAAGATCATCGCTCCACCGAGTCCGAGGACGTCCCACGCTACCCAGGTATTTGCACAACCGATTTGGTATAAGGCTGCTTTTCTCAAAATTTATGACAAATCCTAGGTCAGTCAAGAGACATGTAAGTTCTTTTAATTTGGTTTCACAGTCCTGTTTGTTTTCGGCAAAGCAAATCCAGTCGTCCAAATAGAGTGTTACCAGTGTGCCCTTATTTCTTAGGTATTTTGCGACAGGCCTAAGTATTTTTGTGAATATGAAAGGTAAGGTATATAATCCATAAGGTAATATATGGAATTGAAATAATTTGTCATTATAGTAAAATCTCAGATATTTTTTAGACTCTTCAGCTATTGGTAAAGAAAAATAGGCCTCTTTTAGATCAATAGTCCCCATGAAGCAATTTTTCGTCATTAGTTTCTTTAGATTAAGTATGAATCCAAAGGTTACATTTGGTTTTGGTCTGAGAAAAATTGGGGATATAAATTGCCCTTTACAGAATGAGCAGTCAGATATGACACCAAGGTTAAGCAGTTTATTAATTTCTAACTCAAAAAAAATTTTCTTCCGTTAAAGACCATTTTTGTCTATTTGTGTTTTCAGGAAGAACTGGTCTAGCAAATGTAATTTTGTAACCTTGTAGCCAGTCTAATATAATGGGATGATCTGTTACTGTAAGCCAATTTTGTATATAATTTTTCGGTCTACCCGCATGTACCTGGTCTAATAGCATCGCTGGTTGGCTATCCGTGGTACTTGTTTCCCCCGAGTCGATGTAGGGCGACGCGATGTCTGACTGATTGTAGGGCACCTCGTTGGTCTCTGCCCACCGCGACCCCTTTGGTTGGCTGTCAGGTTATGAGATGGGCCTTTTCAGTTTAAAGATTTTGATGTTGTTGATGGAACTTTATTTCCTGTTCCTTGGATTTGTGCAGCTGTTTGTCTGTACTGTTTTTAGTTGATTGTTTAGGGAGTCACCGAATAGGTGTTTTCCTGTCTTTGTTTCATTACAGGCCATTTGTACCGTTTTTGTAGTTGATGACAAAGCAAGGAATTTTCTTGACTTGCTGTCATTAGAATGAATTTCACATGCAATTTTTGCCGCATCATTAATTTGTTCAAGAAAATATTTTTAACTTGTTAGTGAACCAGTTACAATGTATATGTGGTAGTAACTTATTGTCTATCCGCTATGTGATAGCGCATTAGTCAGATAATTAATGATTGATTTGGAATCCTTCAGGAATCAGTTCTACTGTTTTCTGGAAATATTTTTAACTTGTTAGTGAACCAGTTATAATGTATATGTGGTAGTGACGTATTGTCTATCCGCCATGTGATAGCGCATTAGTCAGATAATTAATGATTGATTAGGAGTTCTTCAGGAGTCTGTTCCACTGTTTACTGGAAATATTTTTAACTTGTTAGTGAACCAGTTATAATGTATATGTGGTAGTGACTTATTGTCTATCCACCATGTGATAGCGCATTAGTCAGATAATTAATGTTTGATTAGGAATTCTTCACGAATCTGTTCTACTATGTTTTCTGGAAGTATTTTTAACTTGTTAGTGAACCAGTTACAATGTATATGTGGTAGTGACTTATTGTCTATCCGCCATGTGATAGCGCATTAGTCATATAATTAATGATTGATTAGGAATTCTTCAGAAATCTGTTGTACTATGTTTTCTGAAAATATTTTTAAATTGTTAGTGTTCCAGCTACAATGTAAATGTGGTAGTGACTTATTGTCTATCCGCCATGTGATAGCGCATTAGTCAGATAATTAATGATTGATTATGGCCAAAATCTTTTTTCTTATATTTGTGTTATGGTGTAGATATTGACAAGTTGTCTATCCGCATATGTTGTGATAGCACATTTGTCGAGGTTGATTAAGCTTAACCATTCATACCTAGTAATTTATTAGGTTTGTATTGGAAATTTAGTTTTACACAACTCGAGTTGAAGTTCCTGGGTCAGGATCTGGTGTAAACGGGGGCAGTGGTGGCTCTGTTTGCGGGCCCACCGTCTGTGGTGGTATTGGTATGGGTGTTGGTGGGGTCATAGCAGGGGCTTAGCTACCGCCGTATCAATTATACGGGGCCCCTGAGCTACAGGAGCCCTTAACGTGTGAAACTGTAGCTTTTGTGAGAAATCTTTACCCTTCATTTGGGTCCTCCAACTGATTTTGATACAGGGCCCCTCCAAGGCACGCTACTCCAATGGGTCATAGATGGTTGGGGCGAAATTGATGTTTCTTCTCTATTTTCTAATTTCCTCTGTAATCTTCTGATCTTCTTATATTCTTATATCTTATATATCTTAATACTATATTCCAGGTCTTGTCTTTTAGTTTTTCCACTTTTTCCCATTGTTACAGTTTGTTTGAGATTTTTATATTCTGTTGTTTCCGTTGAGCTTTCACGAATGAAAAAGATTGAAAAGTAACGGAGCGCGCGTCGAGTCAATTTAAAGATCGATCGTCCACTAGAGCGGTCCGTAATATAAACAACCACTTGACATGTTACGCTACGCGACCTAACCTCTTCGTTGTAACTATGTTACGAGTAAAAAACCTATTATTTGAATAAGTCTTTTGATCAAATAATGTTGTTTCAGACGTAAATGTTTTGTTAATTTATGTATAATATGAATTATGTGAGTCTGTCACTTACCCAGAATGTTATTTGTGCCGGATTTTCAAGTCGAATAAAAATGTTGTTTACATACCATTTCTTCGTCACATTCATGCTTTTCCACAATTATAAGACTTGGGTTCACCATAATTGATCTTTATAACACTTCTAAAAACTATATTTTTCCCTTTAACTCTCGGTTGTTGATTATTTCATTGCAAAACGAGTGATAACGTTTGACACAAAATACCGTAATGAAGAACAAGCAGTGTTGCCACCATGACGGCCGGAATACTGCGTTTCGTTTTTTCTTGGAGCTTCAAAAATGTGATGACGTTTGTTGCAAGCAACGTAAACTACACTGTAAATGTCTCTGACAACGAGCGGAGTAAAATTATAAAAAAAAAACGAACAGAAGATAATGGCTAAGATCCGAAAATGTTCAATGGTCATGAAAATCCCTTTGTAAAATTGTACAAAAGTCTAAAAGTATATTATTGTCAATGAGTAGGTACATTTAGTCAATCGCATTTTGTACATTTTGATCCCAGAGTATTCTGTCATAAATACTTCCAGACACAAGGACAAATTTAGACCACTGAGAATGCTGCCTTGAAGTGCCTTCGAAACATTATGACTTAAATAACATGTTGGCTAGAGCATATTCTGCCCCTAAAGTATTCAAACAAAATGACTTGATGGCAAAATCATTTTGTACTTTTTGACAATATTATATCTAAACATTTTATGCATTTTAGCATTTGTACCAAAAGGACCTGTTACCGATATTAACTAACTTGGGCCTGCCCTGGCTTTAATTTATCTAATATATAAAAAGCTCGTGTCACGGTGTTTGTTATAGAACTCCTCCGAAACGGCTTGACCGATTTTTATGAAACATTTTTATCTGTATTCAGTAGGTCTGAGAATAGGTCATAGGCTATTTTTTATGCCCGTAATATGGCAAAAAAACGTTTGCCGGGTCAGCTAGTAATATTATATATCTTTATTATGATTAAAATTAGAAGGAATGAGTCAATCCCTGTTTTATAATCTGCAAATTTTCTGTTAACAGCAGTTTAATTTCTACATCCAATTTTTCAGTTTTAACTTATAAAACTATCATCCCAGCCAATATCAACCACTCCCGCTGCAGGGCACAGGCCTCCTCTCAGAATGAGAGCGCTTATAAATCTACTAGCTTTTTCCCGCGACTTTATACATTTTTTTTTTATATAGTCGACTCGATCTCTATCCCCCGAAAAATTCCAAAAATCTCTTTTTACTGCACCCCTATGATCCCAAAGAAATGGTTACGGAGATGGGTCCAATTGAACAACGCTCGTTTATTTCTTATCCATTTAAAATTCGTTTTTTTTTACTTTTATACTTAAACTTTTATACGTTACGTTTCACGTGTTTACTTATTTATTGTTAGGCGGCCCCTAGACCTACAATAACATTGTACAATACTTTTTATTGTACAATAAGATTGAAAGGCGCTCTGAATCCAAACGAGCAATTATATTGCTCAATAATACGAATTGCACAATGTTTTCGTGGTCAGTCGAATACTAAAATATTGCACAATACTGACCCTACACAATGCAATAGAAAAATATGGTGCAATAAAAATTAAACTCGCTCAAACTTTCGGTCAATCATTGGGCAATCTTCAATATTAACCCTAAACGGTCAATGATATTGCACAATTCGCAATATTGTGCAATATAATTGACCGTTTAGGGGCTGCCTTAGGAGTACTCCTGTGAAGTTTTGAATAAAATAGTCTAAGGGGCTGTTTTACCACCCATTGATTAATTTTAACTAACGGATAAATGTGATGCCGTCTCCGTCTATTCGAACAAAACAAACAGAGACGGCATCACATTTATCCGTCAAATAAATTTGATCAATGGATGGTGAAACAGGGGGTAAGTCTAACTAATCTTGTTTCCCCTTACAAACTTTGGCCCCCGTTTCACCGCCTTAGGAGATGGATTTAAAAAAAATCCTTTCTTAGTTAGTGCACCCCTAGACCTTTTAATTGAAATTAAATCTTTAGAACCAGGGGTTTGTGCTGTGCGTTGATATGTCAGTCAGTCAGTTTCTTCTTTTTATATATTTAGATGTAGGTATAACAAACCTTCCTCATTATAATAATAATAATTAATTATTCCCCTTTATAATACAGAGGAACTTATAAATTTACTATAATTACTCTAAATACATACACATAATGTATTGGTATTTATATGATTTTAAATTTATATCTATACATTTAAAATATATTTGTATGTCTATACTTCAATTACTGTCTTCCATGACGAACGAATAAAATACAAAAACGATTTTATTTCACATTTGGTTTACAGAGGTCATGCCTCTAGAGGCATCAGTGGCGTGTACCTATACATACACAATAGCAGGCACCAGTACCTCTACCATGAGTTTACACTAGTTTACGTGACCGTACTCGCTAGCGACGGCGTAAATTATTTGTATGGAGAATTGTACAGCGCCTCTAGCGGTCACTTACGGAAGTACAATTTTCCATACAAATCATTTACGCCGTCGCTAGCGAGTACGGTCACTGTGAACTAGTGTAAACTCATTTTTGAGGTACTGGTTAGAGCAGATGATTTACATTGTTTTGTTCGCAAATAACAGCCCACAGAAATAATAATAAAGAGGATAGAAGTGCCTTAGACGCGTGACCTTGGCGCCGCGCTTGTGACTCGTAGGTCACAAGCGCGCGACTTGTGGCTCAGTGCTATTTGAAACGTGGGTATGACAACAAGTGCTTTAAAATGGTGTTTTGCAGCATTAGCAATTGCGGAAACTCGTCCACACTGTGTAATTACACTAATAAGGGGATTACATTTCATTGGTATGTATTAATTTAATGTAATAATGCGGTTTATATCAAAATACAACTTGAGAAAATATTTCATTATGAAATATTGGTTTACACGTTATTAACACGAAACTTCATATACCATTGCTACTCATGCCCATAAAAACGCAGATCGTTTTGAATTATACGCAGCAATGTAAAGTAATTTCTGATAACCAAAATTGATTGCGCAAAAGTTCGTGGTACGGACAAAAAAACAGGTTACGACTAGTACAGACATAATGCCAACGCGGCCAATAAATGGCGCCGTTGTGTAAATGTGGGTATGACTTACGTTGAGTGTTATTTAACGCTATCTCTAAGGTGTAAGGTTCATAATTGTTTGTAAGCAAAAATATTAGTAATTGTGTGCGTGATTGCGTAGTACGGTTCCGGTCTTTTGCATGTGCGCATTAACACAGTAAGTGGAGGGGATGAAGCAGCGACACGAGTTCCGGAAGAAAATAGGAACTAAGGCATTTCTATCCTCTTTATTATTATTTCTGTGTAACAGCCTGATACCTACCTACTTGGATATCAATTATTATTAATGGAATGAATCCAGGACCCTTAACAGTTTATTGATGTCTCAAATTGCGTCAGTCAATGCGTAACAGTCACTCAAAGCAGTCAGAAGAGCTGTAAAAGATTTGAGATCAAATCTGAGTGCATTACGAGTAAGATACAATAATGTCAATAAATTCAATAATGAAGTAGTGTTGTTGATCGATAGTCGAATAGCGATAATCTATTGATAGCTGTACGCTTAGTATAAGTTTTACTTCACAAAAATACATCTCGATCGCGTTAACGTAAAAAAATCAATTACTAGGGAAAAATGGACAGCGCCTCCGCGGCCGCGCGTCCATGTTTTCATAGAATTGAAATTTTTACGTAAACGCGATCGAGACGTGTTTTGGTGAAGTAAAACTTATACTAAGCATACTGTGTGCTTAGTATAAGTTTTTACTTCACCAAATACTACTCGATCGCGTTTTCGTAAAAAATTCAATTCTATGGAAACATGGACGCGCGCGCGCGGAGACGCTGTCCATGTTTCTCTAGTAATTGAATTTTTTACGTAAACGCGATCGAGAAGTATTGAAGTGAAGGAAAACTTATACTAAGCATACTGTTCAATACGAAAAACATCTATATAGATGGCTCGGAACGAAACAACAACATTGACAGTACGCTTAGTATAAGTTTTACTTCACCAAATACTTCTCGATCGCGTTTACGTAAAAATTTCAATTCTATGGAAACATGGACGCGCGCGCGGCGCTGTCCATGTTTCCATAGTAATTGATTTTTTACGTTAACGCGATCGAGTAGTATTTGGTGAAGTAAAAATTATACTAAGCATACTGAGTGCAATACTATCGATAGTTTCGAACTTCTGAAAAAAAAATCGATACTACCCATTGTTAAAAGCTTTTTAAAAGCTTTTTACTAACTTGCAATGTATGTAAGTATGTATGTATGTACGGGTCAAATCTTGGAAGTTCAATTTGACCCACTTCCAGTTGTCGAATTTACTTGAAATTTGGTTTACTTATGTAGGTTGGATGACAATGCAACTACAGTCAAGAAAAAGTACAGTCAGCGAAACAAAAACTAACTAACTTATTTTGAACTATCGATAGTAAGTCACTTTCGATTACTATCGACAACTATTGATAGACCAAAACATTATTTTGTTGCTATAACTAATAAATATTTTTAATATTTTTTTTCGTTTTTTTTTATTACTTTACTCCGCAATAATATTGCTATGACTTGCGCTATCTATAGTAGGTAGTGTGGTTTAATGTTGATGAAATTTATCAATAGTGTGATAATGATAAGATAACACTATTTAGTAGTTTTCTCCCTTGCTATGGTACCTAACGTTAAAATAGCTCGCATCGGCTTTCCCGGCGTGTGGAAGTCATCCCTATAATCATGATTTCTCTCTCTCGAGACATCGCACGTGTGTCAGGGCGTTCACAGTCTACTTAACTTTCCGTCCGCAACGCTGATAGCACTGACGAGAGCTTCACTCGAACGCCTTCGAGTAGCTCAAAGCCCAACGTGTGGCTTAGCCGTGCTCAGCTGTGCTTAGAGACAGTTGTGGGATGACATGTCATATTAACTCTATTGCTTGATTTTGTACAGAGCAATTGTGCACATTTTTAAACACAGTTCAGCACTACTCCCTGTAAGTACTTAATAGACCCGCAGATTTAGGCTGGGTTTGGGGTTTAGTCTGCAATTTTCAAACTACGTATGAGAATTAGGTTAAAAAAAGATCACGTGAAGATACAATCAATCAAAGTATTTATTGTATATAAAGTATATACTCGAGCACGTCAGACGTTGATAGTGTTATACGTACCTGATTAAACTTATAAAGTGCTCTATAATCAAATCATAATACAAAATTAAGGCCTGTAAATTAAAAGAACAATGTCATTTTTGTCACTTTCTTTGAAATAGCTCGCTCGTAGCGTACATTTTATGCCACTGTATTTTTCGACTAAAGCATTACGGCGCGGGTTAAGGAGTTATCTCAGAGCTTTATTTAAGAAAAGCAAGCGGAGATGCCTCCGCACCGTCTACTTAACTGGTAAATAACACGCGACCACTTGTTACAAACTGCAAGATTGCAGCCGCATTGCCGCTTTGTTCCGGATAACTTAATAAATTATTGCCTTTACGTACCACGCATTACGTGTATACCGCCGTTCTTTATTGTTTCACGTCGTGGCAATGTGATTAACGTAAACACCTACCAAGGCATCCACACTTCTGAATGAAAAACTATTTTTGATCATATTACGCTGCGTGATAAAATGTAATTTGAAAAATATCGGGACGGTGTCCTGTCTTATTATGTACTAGCTGGTGCCCGCGACTTCGTCTGCGCAGTAAAGCTTCTTCATTTCTTTCATTAAATAAAACAAAAATCCGGCAACGGCAACATCCACAAATCCATCGTCTCATCATCATTGGTATTACTTAGTGAATATAATAAATCCCGTTTATTCCCTATCCCGTGGGAATTTCAACAAATCTATCCTTTTTTGTTCCTCGATATTGATAACGGCAAACAGGTAAACGCTTGAAATACTTATTCACAGAATATTTAGTTATACATTCACTTTAAAAATAAATTCTTAAATTAAAATAAAACAAATACTTAAGGGGGATCTCATACAAAAAAACGTGATTTTTTTGCCGTTTTTGTAGATAATGGTACGGAACCCTTCGTGCGCGAGCCCGACTCGCACTTGGCCGGTTTCTTCAACATTTTGGCAAAAAAAAAGAAGCCTGAATTCACTTATTTTTATCCCACCGACAAAAACCAACTAAGTTTAGACATTTTCCCATCCTACGGGAATTTCGAAAAATAATTTCTCTAGTAATGTCAAGTCTCCAGCACCAGTTGCCTAGGCTGTGCGCCGTCTGTCAGTCAGTTAGCGACAGTACTGTTTTATAAGTAGGTATATGTATATGTTCGTGTAAAGAACCCTTCGATAGTCCTTCGATGGTCCTATAGTCAGTCCTAGATTTCTATTAGGATAGCCCCAGGGTCCTTGGCATTGTACTCTCTCAATATAAGGAAAGCCACTCACCTTGGTCTGCTCTCAGGCGCCTGCTGCTGATATTTACACAGAGTCCACAATGTCACACACACACACACACACACACACACACACACACACACACACACACACACACACACACACAATAATGTTCAAATGTAGTATCCCGATGACCTAACCTAAATAATATCACCAAAAAACCAGTAGTTTGGTTAAAAGAACAGTAGTACACCAAAAACACGTCTGATCCGTACGTTCGTTTACCTCGAACTCTCTTGACAGCACTTCTGCCGCCTACCGACCGTAGTATTGAAACCTACCCTCATATTAAAAGACTACGAGGGGCGTTCAATATAAAGTGAGAATGAGATGCAAACTCTTTTAATATTACGAAATTAAATACTGGCCGGTAAAGCTAATCTATCTAGCTGATTGCTATGAAAAAAAAAACTAACTGTCTTTTGTTTAAAAAAATATACGGTAATTTCTTTGCAATGCTATTGAGTACGTTAGCGAAAATGGAGAAAATTGAATTGCGCGCCGTTATCAAATACTTGTATTTGAAAATTTTTTCTACGGACCAAGTCAATTTGGATTTGCGGGACACTTTAGGGTCTAATGCTCCTCCGTATTCGACAGTCGCACGTTGGTGCGCCGAATTTAGACGTGGAAGAACATCGACAATGGACGAACCCCGCTCCGGACGCCCTACTACAGCAGTAACTGAAGAAATTGTGAAAAAAGTCGAAAACTCAGTTTTGGCGGATCGTCGTGTCACAGTTCGTTTTATTGCTGAAAATGTAAAGATTTCAACGGGGAGCGTGCATAATATTTTACATGAACGCTTGGGTATGAAAAAGGTATCTGCGCGTTGGGTACCAAGAATGCTTACTGACACGCAAAAACAAACTAGACTAGAGATTTGTCAAGAAGCTTTGAACCTGATGCAGCAAGACCGGGAACTTTTTTTGGCGCGATTTATAACAATGGACGAAACATGGCTCCATCATTACGACCCTGAAACGAAACTGCAGTCTATGACATGGAAAAGGCCATCATCTCCAACTCCGAAGAAATTCAAGGTGAGCCCATCTGCCGGTAAGGTCATGGGCTCTGTTTTTTGGGATGGTAAAGGGGTATTAATGATTGAGTATCTCGAGCATGGAGCCACTATTATGGGCACTTTATACGCCAAACAAATAGCAATATTGCGCAATGAGATCCGCTAAAAACGGCGAGGTAAACTCTCGAAAGTTGTGCTGTTCCACCAGGACAATGCCCCGGCACACAAGTCCGCCGTTGCAATGGCTGCAATTCGTGATTCGTGATGCTGGGTTCGATATCCTTAAGCATCCTCCGTATTCACCAGATCTCGCTCCCAGTGATTTCTACCTATTTCCGAGATTGAAACAATACCTGAGAGGCCAGAAATTTGAAGACGACGACGCGGTAGTCGCTGCAGCACAAGATTTTTTAAGTACTCAAGATGAGACCTTTTTTAAAAATGGAATTTTAAGTGTAGAAAAAATATATACTAAGTGTATTATGCTAAAAGGTGACTATGTCGAAAAATAAAATGACATTTAGTAAAAGTTGTTTATAACATACTCATTCTCACTTTTTATTGAACGCCCCTAGTACAATGCCAGCACAGTATAGATTAAACGACGATAACTTTATTCATTGTGACCCAACAAACGCTGCTGTTGCTGACCCCGCAAACGTTGTTTTGCCATATTAGGGGTGTAAAAAGTAGCCTACGACCTATTCCCAGACATAAATATAATAATTATTTTTGTCGCTATTCCATCATAGCCGGTGCTATTCGAGTTGTTCAAAGAATTTATTATAGTAAAAATTTCATCGATACAAGATGGATTCATAAATAAGGAATCAGGTGAACTATATGTCAGAGTGGTTCTATTACTATTGTTATTATTATAATGATTGATATTATTGTTATTATTTCCTTGTATGTTTGTGAAAATCACTATACATACCTTGGCGGGAATGTAAATAGGTTAGGTCTCAGTTGTCACAATTGACAAGTGTCGTTTTTTTTTTAATTATTATAATTATAAAGCATTGACTACCAATACCATCAGATTTTGTTTTACTAGTTTAGATTTAGATGGCTTACAAATAAATGCTGTTTTCTTGAAATTTTTTATTTATTTCATTGCATGTTTGAGAAAAGCACTATGCAAGCCTCGACCGGAACAGGGGTTTCCGGCCTCGTATCATGCTTTATATTTTTAATACATTTTTGATTCGATAGACAAAGAAAAAAAAAGGTCTTTTGTGACAACAAAATGGCAGGAGAAACGGTTGGTTGCTATAGGCAGGGGGCATATTTAACACTGTCTTGTTACAATGGTTTCATTGTGATTATGTAAGAGGTGGCGGAATCGTACCGGGGCGCAGCCAAAGTTGATCGAGCGGCAAGGTGGTGCTTTTGTCGCCTCATCCATGAATGCCGTAACCTCCAATTTCCGCTTTGTTTGGATACATGAGTATTCCAGATAAATAGAAAAGATACCTACAATTTCCCCCAAAAATATCTTCATATTACCCGAACATTTTTCACCTGATCATTAATTTTTCTCAAGCGCAGTCAAAGGAGTCTGTGAAAGAACAGGTTGTGAAAGTCGCTTAATTTATTTTTCCAAAACAAGGAAGTTTTCCGTCGAGAGAGCGAGGCCTCTTTAATTCTTACTTGAAAAGGCGTCACAAATTATGTGAAAGCTTATTTGCGCTCATTTATTCGGCAGTTAAATGAATTCAAATTGATCCCGGTACTTGTGACAGCGGCTAATCGGGAGCCTTGTCTGACACTTTCATTCAATTTTCTGTGACGAACTGTTAACGCTGTGACGCTATGTTAATTTGAAATATTAAATTTCTAACAAACATAAACAATAGAAATGCCAAAAACCTGGCTCCTGGTCCACACAAAATTTCGTTTGCGCACACACAAACAAAATGGTCTTAAATAGATGAACTTACGATGCAAAATTCCTTGGTACTTAGTTTCCGTTATGACGCAAAATCATTTACGTGAAGCAATGCCTCGAGTAACAATCCATGCCTGTACCACTACCATGAGTTTACACTAGTTTACGTGACCGTACTCGCTAGCGACGGCGTAAATTATTTGTATGGAGAATTGTACAGCGCCTCTAGCGGTCACTTACGGAAGTACAAATCTCCATACAAATCATTTACGCCGTCGCTAGCGAGTACGGTCACTGTGAACTAGTGTAAACTCATGGTAAAGGTACTGTAATGATAATTGTTTAAATGGTTGAAATAAATATATAAAAAAAGATTTAAAAAAACGCTTAGATCGACAAAGCTTACTTTTTCGGTTATTGCCCCTTTCTAAAATTTTCCAACTGTGGCACATAGAATGGATATTGAAAAACCGGCTAAGATCGTGTCGGACACGCCCAGGATAGGGTTCCGTAGCCGTTACGACGTGAACTACCTGTATTCGACCAGTATTTAATATTTTTCCAAGGATTTTGTATTTGGAACGGAATTTCCCAACTACGAGTAGGTATATTTTATAGGTCAGGCTGCTATTTTACTCTTAATCTAATAAAATAACTTAGCCGTTATAGTTTTCCTTGTTAATTTGATATACAGGGTTATTTTGTAATTTACTAGCATTATTTAAACACATAGATGCATAAGTAAATTTAGTTCTTTAAGTTATTGCAATAAGGTTCATATTGATGTATATGTGCCTTTTTCATTTCCACATTACGAAGTTTCACTTCTTCCGCGCGGAGGAACTGCACGCACTATCTTTTTTTTCTACATTTTATTTCATCACTTTGTCAGGGTAATTGCTACATATATCCATGCAAAATTACAGCTTTCTAGCACTACCTAATAGTCTGAGCTAAGTTGCGGACGGACAGACGACAGACATAGCGAAACTATACCTAAGGGTTCTGTTTTGTCATTTTGGCTCCGGAACCCTAAAAACTGACGCAATATAATAATAATAATACCACGGGACAATTCACACCAATTGACCTAGTCCCAAACTAAGCAAAGCTTGTACTATGGGTAATAGACAACGGATAAACATACTTATATAGATATTTACAATTTTACATACTTAAATACATACGAAACACCCATGACTCGAGAACAAACATTCGTATTTTTCATACAAATATCTGCCCCGACGCGAGCATCGAACCCGGGACCTCATGCTTCGTAGCCAGGTTCTCAAACCACTAGGCCATTTGGTCGTCAAATAATAATTTTGGTTCTTACGTATGACTAATTGTTCACGTATTTTGTGGAACTTACGTATAGAGTAAAAGCAAGCTGAAAATAAGTTTGCTCAGCGTATGTGGAATCCAGATATTAAAGAGATTTTCTTAACATCTTTGTTTACTGAATAGATTGTTATCTGAGCGCGGCAGCAGCCCCGCTTAAACATTATTCCTGACAGCACAACAATGGCCCGCCATGAATAGCCACCACAATCCGGCCACACTGATAGAAATCGTTCAGCAGATGAAAGTTTTGAATTCAGCGATTATTACAACATGATTACTGTCCAGTTTCCCGCGACAATATTAACGATGCTCACAATTGGTATAAAAAATCTTGCACTAGGTTTTTGTGTGCAAAATTTAATAAACTTGTTAAATGCAAATGTTTTTCTTCAGAAACATGAAACTACTGAATGTCATTTTCATAGAACTTGTACTTTATACTTACACTTCATTTTAAAGTAACACATAGTACATAACGTCAATTCCGTCTTGCGCAAGCCGTCGTCGGAAGATTACATTTTCTCACCTCCGATCCGCAACTCTTCTGGTTCCGAAATCAAATTTATGAATAATGTAAACGGGGAATGGGAAAAAGGCATTCCGTTGATTTTAAATAATACTTTTGCCCAAACCTGTCCCGATAAATTTTCTTCAACCTTTCGTGTGACATTGTGAGATGGGGACACGGTTTTTAAGTATTTTTCTACTTCTGTACTTTTATTATGTTTTTTACATGGTCGCGAACAAATAAATAAGAACATAAATGAAATGAAATGAAATGAAAATGAAATGAAATGAAATGTTTATTCACAGAATAATATGACTTCAAAAAAGTCTATAAGTACTACTTATTTTCTAATACTCTGTTCCCCATAGCAGCACTTGTGTCGTAATGTCGTTATTACGATACACCTAGCTGTCACAGATTATTAAATGTAGGTTACACCAACACAGGTTTAGACCTGCTGAGTCGAGTTAACTCAAGTTGACTCTAGTTGAGTTGAGTCGAGTTGACTCACATTCGTTCGTATCGCAACTCACCTCACTCGCTTTTTAAGACCTCACTTATACAACCGTTGCATAAAATATTATTAGGTATATCATGCGTAACTATTAAAAGTCAATAAAGAAATACATTCGTGACAAATAATTCACTAGTTAGTATTCTATTATTAGAGAAGTTTCTCTAATAATAGAATACAACTAGTGAATTATTTGTTAATTTAAGGCCACTACACTACACCGACGCCGAGGAATTTGTTACATTGAAAGAAAGAAAGAAAGAAAGAAAGAAAATACATTTATTTACAACATCACAAGACACAATATTTTACAAAACAAAAAGGCAATACCAAGGGCAATACTAAAGCTAAAGATAGAATGTGTCATTGCGGTTGCAAATCGGACACTGGCTCAGCATAATGCTGAGGCGTTTAAAGCACCCTAGCGCTGAAAACATTGCGTTATGAAGTGCCACGCGTTTGACGCGTAGCGCTCTACGGAAACCGCTACGCCGCGTAATATTTATGCGCTACACTAGTTATTCATAACCTGGGTGTACGAGCGAGAGTTTGCGTGATACTTCAATTTATGTATTCACGTTGTCTAAGTAATCATTTTACATGTCCATTTCACATAGTAAAAACAAGATGACACAGCTAACAACGTTTCAAAGCTGTGATTTTTATAGGATAAAATTCTTTTGTTAAATTAACTAGCTGTTGGTTTTCGTAATGAAATACGCATGTCAACGTGTATGTAAGAATAGAGACGGCAGTCTAATATTTTTGGTATGAAGAGCAAACTTTTTTTAAGTCAAACTAATAAATAATAAATTAATGTGTCCCTAGGGTACGATGCCCATAGAAGATAATGAAATCAAACGTGACCTGAAATAAATCAGAAAATTACTTTATTTTAAAATTTACTTATTAGGCTGTAGACACTTCCATAAAATCTTGTTACCACAAGTTTTTCTCTGTTAGACAAGTAGATAATAATTAAAACATAATATAACGGGGATCCTATCGATGTTTAGAAAATTTTATTTCCGAAGGTTTAGAATCCCGAAAACTTCATTTGTCCGAAAGCATTTTTTTCTGAAACTGTAAATATTTCAGGATTTATTTCAGGACCATCGTGTAGAACCCTTTAGGTTAGGTTAGGGTTGTTTTATAAAAATCCTGAAATATTTACAGTTTCAGAAAAAAATGCATTCGGATAAATGAAGCATTCGGGATATTAAATATTCTGAAAAAAATAATTCTAAATTTTGATAGGTTTGTTGAGCTCCGCGGAGCTACAAACCGCTACTAAATCGCCACAGCACGCACACACATAAAATTATAACTTCCATTCAAAGATAAGGAATCTAAGTTTCTTACAAAAATAGCCACAGGCAATTTCGTAGGGCGGGACTGTCCAGTGATAAAACGCTTAAACTTTTTTAGCTGAACGCTGAAGGTTTTACGAGACATAATTTAGTTGTTACAGTGGTGCGCCATTTGCTCACGCATCTCAGAGGTCAGCCAAGGACTAGCCGACTCACTCACATTTACAATCTGCTCCACTTTCTCGTTACATCTCCTAGAAAACAACGTGCGTCATACGAATGTTTACGCTCCTAAACACAAAGCTGTTTCATTACTTTATGTAAATATCACCGTTTCTTATCTTCACAATGTTATATTTTTAACTCATAACGAAATGGTCTTCATTTTTACCCCCAAATAACCCAATTTCTCACAAAGCAAGGCAAGAAAAATGAGCTTCCACATATTGCTTCGGTAATTACCTATGTTGCAGTAAAACGTTTATTAAAGGATCACGGGTAATAAAGGGTAATTCATAACCTTTAATAATCACCCTTTTACTCGGGAAGAAAATGTTACGGAAAAATACAACCTGCCGGTGACGGATTGAGGGGAAACATCCTTTAT
Organism: Archips crataeganus; assembly: GCA_947859365.1. Taxonomy (NCBI): domain Eukaryota; kingdom Metazoa; phylum Arthropoda; class Insecta; order Lepidoptera; family Tortricidae; genus Archips; species Archips crataeganus. Next base: position 11,533,888 of record OX402056.1, on the reverse strand, counting down.
ACGATGGATGACTGAAATAGACTATACCTGTAATAGGTACCTACTTAGCCTACTCATTAATTACTAGCTTCGTGGACATATTCACCGAAAATAATAACGTTTATACTCAATTACATATTTTTCTAGATCATTGTTCACTTATTTAAAGTTTCCTACTATATTATCCCAACTATACTTATTTGGAAATTATACCGCATTGTCTAAGGTTGAAAAACTTTAACACTAACTTTAGACGTTAACTATAGTTACGGTTATGTAATCCTTAATTTGATAAAGTATTCAAAGAGATTTATTCAACCGGCGAATTGAATTGATGCGGTCCTTCGCTATTCAAAACCACTGAACTGATTTGACTGATTGTGTAGAGCGCGACCCACGTCTCGCTACACCCCGCCCGCACGTGCGAGGTGAGAGACTTCGCTTCCGAATCTCGTTTGCATGCAGATGTCCGAGTATATAGTCTAAGATCCGTACTATGGGCGATAAAAATAAATTTATATCAAATTGAATGAATTAAAACATCTCCAGTGGGTTAGCTAAAAAACTCCTGGCCAGACAATGATTAATAAAAATTGAAAAAAAAAATCTTAAATATTGCACTCATGAGATTAACACATCAGTGAAAACCACATCCTTCTATGTTAAGCCGTTTGTGAGAATAGCGCAAACAAACGCACAGACAAACAAACAAACAATCAGACAATAATTCTAATCATCGATTTTTTCGCTATTAAATTTTAATAGCATTAGTAACAGTTTTTCACAAATATTTTCAATGTACAGACATCGATTTGTTACAGATTTGTTATTTGTATAGATTAAATATATCTACATCTACATCTACACTAATATTATAAAGAGGAAAGATTTGTATCTTTGTATTTTTGTATACATGTAATGAATAAACTTAAAAACTACTGGACCGATTTCAAAAATTCTTTTGCCGTTAGAAAGCTACATTATCACTGAGTAACATAAGCTATATTTATTACTAGAAAAAATTAGAGATCCTCAGAAAATCTTACTAAAACCAGCCCAAGGTGTAAAAAAATTAGCCATAAAATGTCTTTCATCGCATGCGCTGCGGAAAGTATTGATGATAGAACAAAAAAATATTTTACAATATTATAGAACATATCAATATCAATATCTACAAAAAACTTTGCGAGACCATATGTCCAACTATTGTAGTTATGTCACAATTACTACTTTTTTACATTTTAAAAGATGATAGAAATGCCTATCATAATCAGACCATGTTATCCACACCTTCGTATGAATTCTTATCCAAATAAAGTATTTCGTATTCAAGGCTGGTTTAATACCTGTTGATTTCTTTTTGAATTATTGAAATCGGACATTCCATTCAAAAGATACCTAATACGAATTTAAAAATGTCAATATAAATTAATGTCAGTTTTTAATTTTGAAAATTTGGACCTCCTGTTTGCATTCTCGCTTGCATGCTTGCTTGCATGCTGCTTGCACGCTTGCTTGCATGCTTGCTTGCGTGCTTGCTTGCGTGCTTGCTTGCGTGCTTGATTGCGTGCTTCCTTGCATGCTTGCTTGCATGCTTGCTTGCGTGCTTGATTGCACGCTTGCTTGATTGCACGCTTGCTTGCTTGCATGCTCGCTAGCATGCCTACTTGGATGCTTACTTGCATGCTTGCTTACTTGCATGCTTGCTTGCATGCTTGCTTGGATGCTTGGATGCTTGCTTGCATGCTTGCTTGCTTGCATGCTTGCTTGCTTGCTTGCATGCTTGCTTGCATACTTGGTTGCTTGCATACTTGGTTGCATGCTTGCTTGCTTGCGTTCTTGCTTGCGTGCTTGCTTGCGTGCTTGAGTGCTTGATTGCGTGCTTGCTTGCATGCTTGATTGCTTGCGTGCTTGCTTGCGTGCTTGCGTGCTTGATTGCGTGCTTGCTTGCATGCTTGATAGCATGCTTGCTTGCTTGCATGCTTGCTTGCACGCTGGCTAGAATCCGTTAGGATTGTCGCTTGCATGTTTTTTACATGCTTGCTTGCATGCTAACTTGCATACTAACTTGCATGCTTGCTTGCTTGCATGCATGCTTGCTTGCATGCATGCTTGCTTGCATGCTTGCTTGCATGCTCGCTAGAATCCTGCCTGGATTCTCGCTTGCATGCTTTCTTGCATGCTTAAATGCTTCCTTGCATGCTTTCTTGCAAGCTTGCATGCTTGCTTGCATGCTGTTTCCATGCTAGCGTGCATGCTTGCTTCAGGCTTGCTTAATTGGCTAAGTAAAGTTTTTTTAAGAGGTGCTAATTATATTTTTTTTCGACAGTCGGCGTTCTGAAGATCGAGAAACTGCAGCTGTTTTATTTTTATCTCCTATTGTTTACTGGAAATATTTTTTTAAGTGTTCGAGTTGACATTTGTGAGATTTAATGGCTGACAAGCCGTTCGTGCTCAGTACTTACTAGAAACAGAAAAAAAACGAAGTCATCTGTCACTTTTGTCCATGTCAAACCGTTTGCGTTTCGTTTGCTTTGCATTTTGGTGTGATTTTCGGACTATTTTTAACGACCTCCGCACAAAATCCGGATTTTCAATTTTACCGCATTTCTCCACGAATTATGCACGACAATTAAATCACGATTGAATATTTTCGATCATTATTTTGGAACTGCTTTTTGGACAATGCAAAGTAAACGAAACGCAAACGGTTAGATTTCATTTGACATTGACAATTGGCTTCGTTTTTTTTTCTATTTCTACTAAGTACTGAGCATGAACCGCTTGTCAGCCATTAAATCTCACAAATGTCATCTCGAACACTTAAAAAAATATTTCCAGTAAACAATAGGAGATAAAAATAAAACAGCTGCAGTTTCTCGGTCTGGAAGACGACTACTGTCGAAAAAAAATATATTTAGCACCTCTTCAAAAAACTTTACTTAGCCAATTGCATGCTTCTCTGAAAAATTTATGGTTCACGCGAGCGAAGCCGCGGGTAAAAAAGTTAGTGTAATTATAATTTGGTTAAATTCCAACCCAAACATTCGTGTCAGGTTGTGTATTAACATTTTAAAGTGGGTTTATAATTTTGAAACGATCCAAATGTAAGTCAATTAAAAGCTATTAAAATAATCCCACGAATTCACTTCACTTCAAACTGACTCTTTATCGACGAGATCCCTTTTATACCCGAATAAATATCTCCGCCTCAGCTAAGCCGTGGGGGGATATAATGCTCCTCCCGATTTTGCGGAGCTAAATAGTAAAAAATAGGTGCTATTTATTGTTTGGAGCGCTGAGGCGATATCAAAGACAAAGGAGGAAAGCCACTAATGACCGGTGCTCCGCTCCGCCGCGGAAGTTCGGGCCTTTGAACACGGCTATTATCCACCGACACACCTACGCAACGGGCTAAAAGATTGGACATTGCCTCCGCATGATTTGCCAAATGGAATCCAGGTCATGCGTGGACGTTTAAATTAATGACCGCTTGTTCGGTATTACTTTTACATGAAATTAAAAATACTTTTCGTATGCGATGAAACGTGAAAGTGCAGGTGAAGCAGATTTACCACATTATGAAAAAAGACTAGTGCGTGGAGTCCCTCCGCGCGGAAGAAGTGAAACTTCATAATAAAAAATAAAATAAAAACCAACTACAGCGCTAGCGAAACAAGTTACATAACTCGTCGCTAGATGGCGTTGCTCCTCGTGCGCACGTTATTTTCAATAATTTTTCTTGATTTTTCATAATTCTCAAAGATATTCAATACTTTTTTTTACTAAATACGTTTAAAAAACTTTATTCTACGATCTACCATTAATATAGTTTCGATTTTTAACAAGTTTTCATACTAAACCACGCAATTGTTCTGGATCGCACTGACGAAGTTTTTAACATCCGTTATATATACAATGCGAACGCCTCGTAAACGTCAACTTGCGTTGCGTTGCGTATTTAACGCAACGCTTGTTGGAAGTCGCATTAATAATAACATTACTTGTTTGTTGTTTTGTTTTTAAATTCTTACCGCTTGGAAAAGCAAAGGTTTTTAAGCCATACAGTTAGCCGTTTTTTTCACTGTTGCTTTCGTTTAATTTTTGTAACTATTTTTTTTTAAGCACCTATTTTGTTTCATGGCCCTAAGGGGTAAAGGAGTTTGGCCTATGCCTATTTGATTAAAATTGTGTTGGGTGATATTGATTATGTTTCTATGGTTTCTTGTTTGTTATTTTTTTCATTTTTTTAATTTTATTTTATTTGTAACTTAAATTTATGCGTTCGGTTTCGCTTTATGTTTATTGTTTTTTCAATGTGTGGATGACGTGATGGTCCCAAAGGAAGATCAGCGCCTTTCGCAAGTTCGGCACTTTGCTGATTTGGGGCCTTTTCGTGATATGTGCATTTTTTTTTTATATATATGTTTTCTTCCTGTTATTTTTTTTTTCTATATATCACGAATAAAATTTTTCTTTCTTTCTTTCTTTCTTTCATTAGAAGTTTCACTTCAAAAACTTGGTCTCAGTACATAAGTAGTACCTAGAAGGAGAAACCTTGTAACCTGTCGATTTTTATGCCATACCTAACTAAACTTCTAACATATCAAAATCTCGTGTCACGGTGTTTGTTATCGAACTCCTCCGAAACGCCTTGACCGATTTTTATGATTTTTTTCCCCTACTTATATTTGGTAGGTCTAAGAATAAGTCGTAGGTTATTTTTATCCCCCTATTCTTTGCAGACGGAATCGCGGGCAACAATTAGTAATATTATATTATTAAGAGTTTATAAAATAAAAATGGAACCGACTCCAAAAAACCACTAAGCTGCTCTTGAAAAAAGTGGGTCTCCTTCGTAATCCATAATATTCTTTGTCCTAAACTCAAAGGCCATACCACTTTTGCCATAAACACTTTTGACATCTCATACTTTTGTCATAATGATCATTTTCCATAATTATCTTATGTCCTAATGATCATAAGCCATAATATCACATGTCCTAATACTCTAAATCCCTAATATGTTTTGTACTAATACAGTAAGACATAAAACTTACGAGTCATAATATTAAAATCCATAATATTAAATGCTATAACAGAACACGTCTTGTTAAGTAGATTAGGTTGGGTTAGAACTGAGTCCCCAACAGTAATGAACTGGTACCAGAAAAGTAGGTCTTAGAATTGACAGGAACGAACCGTATTCAGAAAACTACGTTAGGTCAGAACTGACACCACAACAGTAACGAACCGGTGTCAGAAAAATAGGTTAGGTTAGGGTAGGACTGCGATCCCTACAGAAACGAACCTCTGCCAGAAAACTAGGTTAGATTAGAACGGAGACCCCAACAGTAAGGAACCGGTGTCAGAAAAGTAGGTAAGGTTAGGTTAGAACTGCGACCCCAACAGAACCGAACCGCTGCTAGAAAAATAGGTTCGATTAGAATTGCGACTCCTACAAAAACGAATAGCAGTCAGAAAAGTATTTTGTATAGAAAATGATAAGCATTCCTATGTTTTCTTAAATACGGTCCAAGTCCACTCATTCCGCGAGGAGGCCTGTGCCCTGCAGTGGAAAGTATATAGGCTGAGATGATGATGATGATGAGTATAAAATTTATTATGTATGACAAACAACGTTAGTACAAAAGTGATTATGTCAACCAATATTAGGACATGTGACCATTAGGACATATGAAAATAGTGCAAATAAGCATTAGGATACTCAATATTGGGACAAACAATATTATGGCTTTTACATTATGGCAAACGTTATTATGGCAAAAGATCATTATGACCAGTTATTATGGATTTTGAAATTAGGACAAAAGATATTATGGATTCCAATATAGACCCGAAAAAAGTATCTAACATGCTGGGTGCTGCCTCGTGATGACGCACCGACTTCAAACAGATCAGACGAAAATTATTTTATAGGTATTTTGAAGTCTGTTCATCTTTTGTTTTATAAATTTTTACAAGCTTTTATTTAGCTCACCCCGTTTGTTTTTTTTATTATTTATTATTATTCTTGGGTCAAATCTTAGAAGTCGAATTTGACCCACTTCCAGTTGTCGGTTTTATTTGAAATTTGGAATACCCTTTGTAGGATGGATGTACAGTCAACAAAAAGTACAGTCAGCGAAAAAGCTTGCGTTCAAAATGAAATTTTTGACAAAAACTTATTTTATCTCTCGCTTTTTATTGCTACTAATCTAAAGCCGGCCACACACGCTAGGTTTTGCGTGTCGGTTTTGCATGCACAAGCAATGCCAACAGGCACGACCGAGTAAATATCAATTTTCATATTTCAAATTTTGCTTGCGCAGGCAAGGAGTCATGTCATACGTACACGTTCAGTTATGCCTGCACAAATGAACTGTGCAGGCATAACCGTCGGTTATAAACTAACGTGTGTGGCCGGCATAAGTAACAATAGCTTAATGTCAACTGCTCGTCATCTTATACAAAATAGTGCTTTTCCCGATTCAGAGACTTTAATTGTTAGAAAAGTCCGCTTGATGCTTCACCATCGATTCCACTCCACCATATATGAATTGAGAATAGTATAAATTACTGAGCAACTGTGTAGTAATCGAATCGCAACCCGTAGAAATAGGTTGTACTTGTTATTGAGTAGTTCCGGTGGCTAACTGTGGTCTTCATCATTAGTTCCCCTTCACCAATTATTTCGAACAACAAAATATGGTAGGCGAAACTTTGTTGCCAGTGACGCATGTCACGTAACCGTTGATTTTTTTTAATTCAGAGACAAACTAGAGTCGGCCCCAACTGTCATTATTGTACGAAATACGAAATGAAGAAACGTGCAAAATTTGTAAAAATTGTTGTTGTTTGTAAATTTCGAATAAAACGTCATATCGAATGATATTAGAATTGAGGTCAATTCAAATTGCTTTCTTTTTCAGAGATGTTCTAAATTTTAATGTCATAATAAAGCCGAAATCGATGTTATTATGAAGCAATAATAAAATAACATTTTCACAGATAAGAAATTTATTGTAACAAAAATGTTTATCTTTATGCTGGTCGTATTTGCGGTTTTTCAACGCATTATGTAGGCTTTATGATATGAGTCTAGATAAAAGGTAATTAAATTACTATACAAAACGTTTGACTGGAAAAGTTCCGTTGTGACATGAATTTTTCCCATACAAAACAACAAAAAAAATCATACTAATTTCAACTACCGCCGTTAAGGCTTAATAATTATCAACGTATTCTTTAGTTTACTCGCACAATAATTTATCATGCGACTAAACTAAAGAGTAGGTAGGTACGTCGATAATGCGACGCGTGAAAGTCAATTACAAATATTACATTTGGTTGGCTAACCCGACGCCATAACTGTTGGTTGTTCATGTTTATTTACATTTAGTAAATTTAAGTACCTAAACATTTCTAGTATGGTGCCATCGACTTGAACCTAGTTTCGACTAAGTAAGTAGTCCGGACGACAATATAAGTACAGTTATCAAAAAACTTGTTCATATTATAAATGTTCTTTTTTTAACAAAAACTTATTCAAATGACGTATTTAAAGATCATCTATTTTATTCGATAGAAACGTAAAAATGCTGCCAATTTCTACATGTATTTAAATAACTCTACGCTATATTCTATACCTACTCGTACTTCTTGAAATTTCACATAATTTCTGAAACCAAAATGTAAAATACTGATAAAGAAATAAAGCAACCGGCCCTTTAAAAGTCTTGATACCAATAAAAAATTGGCAATTAACGACTGTAGTAGGGACGCATTTGGATTATTGAGATAATTAAACAAACCAAATTGCCGAATTTATATTCTAAAGAGCAGCTCGAAATTCTCATTTAATCGTCTCTGTAGAAACCACGAAATGGCAAAATTATTTACCTACTTTTGTGCAGTAATGAGATTTACTTTTGATAATAATTTAAAAGTGAAGCAGGAAAGTAAAATTCATGAAGAATAAGGTGTGTAAGGTGTATTCACGTACAGCACCACTTTTAGGGTTCCGTACCCAAAAGGTAAAAACGGGACCCTATTACTGAGACTTCGCTGTCTGTCCGTCTGTCACCAGGCTGTATCTGATAAACCGTGATAGCTACAGTTGAAATTTTCACAGATGATGTATTTCGGTTGCCGCTATAACAACAAATACTAAAACCGGTCAAGTGCGAGTCGGACTCGCGCACGAAGGGTTCCGTACCATTATTTATAAATATTTAAAAATTAAATAAATATTTGTTGTATTTTATTTAAAATCTGTAAATAAAATTTGTAACTAAATATTCTGTGAATATTTCAAGCGTCTACCTGTTGCCGTTATCAATATCGAGCAAAAACGAGCAAAAAAAATCACGTTTGTTGTATGGGAGCCACCTTAAATATTTATTTTATTCTGTTTTTTAGTATTTGTTATTATAGCGGCAACCAAAATACATCATCTGTGAAAATTTCAACTGTCTAGCTATCACGGTTCATGAGATACAGCCTGGTGACAGACGGACCGACGGACGGATGGACAGACGGACAGACGGTCGGACAGCGAAGCCTCAGTAATAGGGTCCCGTTTTTACCCTTTAGGTACGGAATCATAAAAACAGAATAAAAGAAATATTTAGGGGGGCTCCCACACAACAAACGTGATTTTTTGCCGTTTTTATAGATAATGGTACGGAACCCTTCGTGTGCGAGTCCGACTCGCACTTGGCCGGTTTTTATTTACGTTACGGAGCAAATGAAACACTAATATACTAAGCCAGCATAGTTTGAGATACATTTTTAACAGTTGAAAACTGTAGTGTTTTCGAAACGGGATACGCACTCCAATCGAATAACAAATTATCAATCAAAGTTGAAAACAAGGGCAGGCGTGGGCAGGCGGGGGCGGCGGGCGGCGGGCGGCGCGGGCGCGGCGGCAGGCGCCAGACTGCCTGGCGCGCCGAGTGCACGCGCTGCATCCTGCGCAGGTGCTCCCCGCCCCTGCTCCACTCACGCTTACACGTACGATCATGACCTGCCTTATCACACATCTTATTTGTACGTACCTACATGTCTTGAGCGAAAACAGCGTTTAAAAACGAGCATGTTATGTGCCGACACGGGAAATACGGGAATGTTGGTATGTTTTGAATTCTTGAATAAAACTTGGAAATTTAATGGTTAGCTGCTAATGGTTAAGTCGTATAGTATAAATCTTCCCAGGTGAATTTTTCGCTTCGAGCCCTTATCTTTCAAAACAAACGGTATCGTCATAGTATTAAGGTTCAAATTTAATGTAATGGCTACAAGCGAAAAATTCACCTGGGAAGATTTATACTATACCTTTATACTAATTTAATACAACTAAAATTAAAATTAAAAGCCTTCCCCAGTCATGTCAGACTTGACAACGATAGGGTGCCGTAGTGTTACTGATAATATTGGTATTCAAGAAAAGTTTTTTAAAAGTAATGGACAGAAATAATGTAACCGAAAACCACGGCATCCAGAAATATTGACAATGAATTTATTTTCTTCTTGTAAACGGTTAAAAACAGCCCCTTGCACTGGATGGATACAACAGCTGTGTTTTTTGCTCCAAGATGGCAAAGAGAATAAAGCTTCCTTCAGCCACAACCCGGACAATAGGGAAATCGACGTTTGATTGCAGTCGTTAAGTAACGCCCCGATTCCTGCCGACTGCCGGGCTGTCTGGGCGCTCCAGTCTGAATAAACAAGTCAACAAAAAACATATTAAGGTTGTCATTGTGTCCATTTCAAGGACATAAAATAAACAAAACACCGGATAGCTCGAATGTTTTACGCCATTAAATTATTATAATATTAATAATATTTCTATCTGCATATAATACTTAAGAGCTACGTTGACGTGCTTCTTTACATTCGCAGCTTTCGCATAAATCAATGGCATAAGCTGACATAGGTACCTGTATTAGTTAGTCATCTTATCTTTTAACCCCCGACGCAAAAAGAGGGGTGTTATGTTAGACTTATTTCATATTAAAATCAGTGTCCAATTTAAAAAATATTTGATTTGCTTGTTGAAATGTTTGTTTGAAGCCTCAAAAAAGTTAGGTAAAAAGCTATTAAAACACGTAACTCAAACAAGTTTTATATTTAAGTTTAACTCCAAGTGATTGTTTGGTTTCTGTAAAATGAAAGTACTTACCCCATGGACCACTTTTATTGTCTCGACGACACGGTCGTAACACTTAGCAAACATAGTAGGTAAAAATCAAGTAAACAACATCATGGAGGCAACATATATTATTATCATTCGTATTGTTTTCGTTATATTTGGTTGGTGTCGTAAAGTCCTCCCACTATGAAGATTTTATGAGGCCATCAAAAAGTTATGGAATTATCTGGAAAATAAGATTTAATAAGCCCTCGTTCACAAGATCATGATTAAAGTAATTTTATGAAATTTAGTTGGTACGTATTGTCATGCTCATGCATAATTCTTTCGTCGCACGACGAAGATCTGCAATCAGCTTACTGCGTCAACATTCCCGGAGCGTTACAACTTAGGGATCTTTAAAAAACGAGCCTACCAATTCCTAAAAGGGTCGGCAACGCACCTGTGATTCCCCTCGTGTTGCGGGCGTCCATGGGCGATGGTGATTGCTCTCCATCAGGTGACCCGTCTGCTCGTTTGCCCCCTCTTATACATCGTGTTACAAAATACCCCGTAAAAGATATAATTAATTATCAAAGCCAAAAATATTCTCAACCCTAGTAAGCTGTCATGTCAGGGAACCAGATTATTTAACAGAAAGGCCTACGTACGTATTTTACCTAATAATTGTCTACTTTAATAGTTTTTCTATTTTTCATTCATAAATGTTTGCTAACTCAATACAAGAAGGATGTCATTATACTCAAGTACATGGTTTCAAAAAATATCAACTTGGAAAAAAAAATATGTTGTCAATTTCAAATCTTCTAATCGATATCCTACAACTGTTTCGAGTTTTTTTCCAACATTTTTTTGCAAAATAACTATGCTTTCTAACTCGGAATATTACGATATGATGTTATGCGTAGAGGCCATGAAGATAGCAATTTAAATCGTGCTCGCGAACTGTATCGGCAACGATTTATCGATGGTAGACCCCCCACTGAACAGCGACGGCTGCCTTCGTACCAGTGTTTTCTGAACATGTCAAATTGTCAAGACGACTACATTCCACCGGCTCTTTTCATCGGTCTACTAGAAGTGGACGTCCATCGTCCAAGCACAGTCGACGCCAGGCAGGCTGAATTAGTGTTAGAGCATTTTGAAGAAGAGCCGACCACAAGTACGAGGCGAGCCGGAACTAGATTCGGTATAAACCATGTTGCAGTTTCGCGGATTCTTCGTGACGACAATCGTCACCCTTATCACTATCGCCGTACACGGGAGCTGATACCCTCCGATTTTGCACCCAGGAGGAACTTCTGCGAGTGGTACCTCAGGCAGTTAGAGGAAAACCCAAATTACGTAAACTATGTTCTTTGGACGGACGAGGGAACATTCACGAGGTCAGAACTTTCAAATATGCATAACGATCACGTTTCGGCTCGCGAGAATCCACATGCTTCACGGCAGGGCAGATTCCAACACCAGTGGCGGCTGAATGTGTGGGCTGGCCTTTATGACGGGCATGCCATCGGTCCCGTTATTCACGTCGGTCACGTCTGAACGGTAGCAACTATCTAACGTTTTTACAAACGGAATTCGAAGAGGCGATTGACGACTTTCCTGTGGTCGACTAGGATTACTTCTCAAAGTAATCCCAAAGTAGTTCTCAAACCAAAGAAACATGGTGTTTCAGCATCGACTGGGATTACTTCTCAAAGTAATACCAAAGTAGTTCTCAAACCAAAGAAACATGGTCTTTCAGCATGATGGAGCTCTGGCACATTTTGCTCGCAACGTACGAGAACATCTTAACGTTCGCTTTCCGCGAGGATGGATCGGCCGCGGGGGACCGGTGCTATGGCCTGCTCGTTTTCCGGACCTCACACCCTTGGACTTCTTTTTGTGGGGTTATGTGAAGGACAGAGAGTATTTCTCCGATTGCCCAACGGTTGCCGAGATGGAACAGCGTGTCACATCGGTTTTTGCGTCAATAACACCGACGATGGTACGAAATGCCACACAAGCCATATCCCGACGAGCGAGGTTGTGTATTGAGCAAGGCGGAGCACACTTTGAGCCGTTTTTGTAAATTTTACGTTAATTATGAAAAAGTAAGTGTTCGTTTAGATTGTTTCGTTAGGTTAGGTCTTTTAAAATTTTGTCGTTCCGCGAATTAGGTAGAAAATATGTAGGTACATTCTGCGTAGTTTACTCTTTAATTTTACTGAAATAGGGTTTGCACATCAGTGAAAATAATATTTTTTTATTTTTTACTTTTTTGTGGTAGGTATGTTATACAGCTTTACTACGGTTCTTAAATATTGTGAATGGACTCGTTATAAGGCCCCATTTAACCTCCTTTCGGCTTTACGGGTAGTTTTGTAACACCCTGTATAAAAAAAAAATCTTAAATTATGACGTGTCGTTCATACTCGTATACCATACTGGCAGTTATGACTCGACATTGAAGGGAAAAATGAAACAACCCTGACTCAACTAATTAAATGAACAGTGTGCCCAGCGGGGAATGTAAATTCTACGAAAATTTAATTACCTTGTTTATGTACGTTACTTAGCTATAAATCACCAGGCTTAAGGTATTTTTCGGCAGCAACTTTCTATCGTATCTATTCTATTACATACAGTCAGTAACATACATACAGTCAGTAGCAGAAGTGGATCAACGGTTACTCCACACGGCTCTACTCTACTACTAAGGTAATTTCACGTACAAGTAAATAAAATCGAAGCGTCTGTTTGTAAAATCAAAATAACAGCTTTTAGGTAATTGTGCTCATATGAAACTATATATAAGCTATTGAATCAGGCGTTACTTTGCGGAGGTCCATATTAATGAACTAAAACAATTACTTTGCTCACCCGCGACCTTACAATAGTTACGTTTATGCAAGAAATGTGCGTTCATGCAGTTCCTCCACCTCCACACTGTACGAACACACACAAATCACATAAACCCAATCATCACCACCACCAAGCTACACTGACGCGTTTCGAACTCAACCAGAGCTCATCTTCAGAGTTACCACAACCGTATGCTATGCTACCAAATGTTAAACTAACTAACTAAATGTTTAGTTTAACATTTGGTAGCATAGCATACGGTTGTGGTAACTCTGAAGATGAGCTCTGGTTGAGTTCGAAACGCGTCAGTGTAGCTTGGTGGTGGTGATGGTTGGGTTTATGTGATTTGTGTGTGTTCGTACAGTGTGGAGGTGGAGGAACTGCATGAACGCACATTTCTTGCATAAACGTAACTATTGTAAGGTCGCGGGTGAGCAAAGTAATTGTTTTAGTTCATTATATATAAGCGTCATTAATAATGTTTTGATTAATAATTATCCTGTAAAATGGTGATGATTGAGAGTATAACTATATACCGTGAAATTTTAGTGGTTGTTTTCCCGAAACGAGGTGATTTAGTTTAGATTGTACAATCGATTTATAATTACTATTTTGACTAGAGTCAAAAATCCAATTGTGAAAAACGAAAGTCGAAAACGACCGCAAACCAATAGTAACGCTTCGTTGGTACAAGTAGCGTACGATCCTACGATAGGTTATTGTACCAACGAAGTGTTACTATTGGTTTGCGGTCATTTTCGACTTTCGTTTTTGACAATTGGATTTTTGACTCTAGTCAAAATAGTAATTATAAATCGATTGTACAATCGATACTAAATTACCTCGTTTCGGGAAAACAACCACTAAAATTTCACGGTGTATAAATTTAAAACTAAATAAATAGATATTTCGTAAGTAAATAAATAATGGCCGCCGCTCACTGATGGCATGGCACGGCATGGCATTTTATTACTATCATGTTATTTTGAATCTTATTTCAATGAGTTTAGAATTCATGTTACTTAGTTTCGATACCACGATGCCGCGACGTGCCGAGGGATGACGCAACGCATAACCAATAAAGTAACATATCATTGAAATAAGATTCAAAATAACTTGATAGTAATAAAATGCCATGCCGTGCCATGCCGTCAGTGAGCGCCGGCCCTAAAACAACGTATGTTGAGCGCACATCAATATGGTCAAGCTCAGGATGGATCCTTGTTCGGGCCTATATAAAATAGCTGAAATGGTGTAAACAGAAACAATATTGTTTCGACCTGTCAGTTTGTCTCTCTGTCCTTCCGAATGTCACGGGCTATATTACTCACTAACTCGGTATAAATAAAGACTATAATTAAAATATAGAAGAAAGTGAGATGTTTTAGGTGTGACTTTTAAACCGAGATATTTTAGTAAAAACAAATTAAAAAAGCCCTTTAATTTGACTTACACAGCGACGTACACTGCATCATCCCAGCCTATTTACGTCCCACTGCAGGGCACAGGCCTCCTATCAGAATGAGAGGGCTGTACGTCGTACACAACGACGTACACTGCATTTATAGCTATATATATATATATATATAGGATATTCACGTGAATGATGATGATCACGCGAACGTGAGGGGTTATGGGGCACATAAATGTACTAAAAATTTCAACTTAATCGATCCTGTATATCAGGAGCAAATTTGTTGTGATAGACGGATAAACTGCAAGACTACGGATTCCGTTTTTATACGTCGGACCACGCATCACGAAGAGACCTATGCTATTACCTTAAAAAAAAGATAGTTTCTTTGCGGATCAATGTTTTTCGGGTTTTTTCCTGTACTTTGCTGTGAGGTCTTATGCCAAATTTCGTAATGTAACGTGACGGAGAAGATAGTTTAATTTCACGGGGATGCAGGCTGTAATCGCGGGCACAGCTAGTGAAAGTATAATTATATTTATACTTGATTCTTGCGAATTATAAGAAAATAAATGATCCGTTCCGATCCGATCCGTCAAAAACTACATTTGGCTAAAGTTGTACGTATGTAGTTGACTAAAGCGAATAAGGACATTAATTGTTATCTGATCTGAATTAGAACCTAATTATGATCCCTATCGTTAAAAAACCGACGTACTTATTAGCATAAGCAAAGGTCTAAAAGGTCGGTTCCCTTCTTATAATGGTCTAACTGAAGATTCAGGAAGCCATAGGTATATTGCTTTTACGTCTTTATCAGTTGTTCAGTAACCTAGTTAAAAAGGAAAAAAATAAAATCCTCCACAAATAGCGACGAAAGGGAAATGACCTCATTCTGCGCAGCCATTCCGGTAAGCTATTCGAAACCTTCTCACGCACGCATCTATAAAGTTTATTTTTAGGACGTCTTACAAGTATCTGGCGATCGACGATTACAGTTCAAGCTCTAATTAAGGTTTAACAGAACAGCTCTAAATCGGAGCAATTTCGCCTTAGGTACGTTAATTAAGCGGCCATGGTCGGCGTTCCCGACTTGCTTGACAAATTAGAAGCGATAGCTATCGCTACTCCAAACAAGCGCGCTACTGCCTTTTGTTCAATTGTGCGCTAATTTTATTACACTCGGAATCAATTATACTAAAAATAGCCCATTAAAACGGGTGCGCCTCGATAGATATAACAACATTTGATATAACTGTAACATTTGGTATAATGCTACATTTGATATAATGCGATTTACTCAAAAGTAAACTTCGGAGGATTGATATTAATTCTATTTGATATGCATTAGGTTAGGTTAGGTTAGTTTATTTTATAAAAGAATCGTAGTATGTTTACTTCTCGAGTAAATCGAATTATGTCAAATGTAGCATTATACCAAATGTTAGTTATATCAAATGTTGTTATATCTATCATTACACACCCCATTAAAACAGTGATATATTATGTATGTGTGTACACAATAGAAATAAAAAATTGAATTGCATGAATTACAGTGTGTATTGGCACAATGTGGCACCCGACAGAGCGCGACGCAGAGCGCAGACAAGGGTCAGCCAGTTTTGTCTCCCTCGGCGACCTTCACGTGCTTCACTAAACTTGACCAAAAATCCAAATGTTGCTTATGCCAGAACGAAAATTTCGTTTATATTCATTCAGTATTGCATAAAATTATCTTCTTCAAAGACCAATTCCGTCGATTGCTGTTTTGTAAGCGGGTCGTAGCTGCATATCCAGGATTAGTCGGATGTCACAATGTAGGTCACCTGTTATGAATTGCCTCCTTGGAATTTATGTAGCTTGTATTGGCAACAATCGACACCTCCATATTTTTGCTCCTGCGTGAGAGAATGTGGTATCCATCGAGACGCAATGTTCCTAACTTTAAGGTGATCATGCAAAATGGTAGTCACTGCCTGGGATTCAACCTTCAATTTGTCTTAAATCTCTCGCTTGGTGATATTCCGGTATTCCTTGATTAGCCACTCCACCTTGATGACGTTTTCTGGAGTGACTGCCGTTGGCGGTGGCCCCGGTCTAGGGTCACCTTTGACGTCACTTTACCTACGCGTAAATTCACGAAACCAGTAAATGTTAGTACCAAAAAATGGAGCTAATGTTTGAAAAGAACTAGTTAAATTTTCATAAGATTCTTTGTAGGTTAGCCCTCGTTTAGAGTCATAATATATCATAGCACGAAAGCCCTCCCACGATACCTCCATTGTAGCTTCAAAAAAGACAGTCATTTTTTTCTAAATCCTTAAAAAAATAACTGAATGTCACTGGCCAGTAATATTGGACCTGATAATTATTAATGAAATTTACCTTTAAACGACAAAAAAAAATCAATTGGATTAATAGTACGCCGTTGACTAACTGTTTTTGAACCGACCCACGTAATAGGTATTAGTACGTATATAGATTACTGCATAAGAATTGAAAACTGAATTATTCTTAAATAAGTTATTTTATTAATGCACAAGCATTTTTTACTATTTTGTAAACAACCATGCATTTTACGGTAACCCACTTTACTAAAATCAAAAGATAGAGTTTCTTTCACTGGATCTAGTTTGTATAGCGACTAGTGCTCCAGATTTTAAAGCAAATATAAACAAGTGTATTACGTGGTCTCCGAAAGACGGCTAAGTTATTAGATCGCGGGCTGTCCCGCTAACGAGTGTTTCGGGGTGCTGGCTGCACGCCAGCCGCGGCCGAGCATAAATTTTACTGGAGTACTCACTACTCACCACTACGTATCCTTTCCAACCCTATGCAAAAACATACTAAGGTGCAAAACAAGGCCAAGAAGGTCACCTGACACTAAGCAGGTAAATTAGTAGGTAGGTAAAATGGGGTATCGATTAAGAGCGTTCTTTATACTCAGATTCCATTAACATTTCATTATCCGGTCATAATTCATTCCATCTGGTAGATAACAACAATTTTGTCAGCTTGTCTCAAAATATGTAGACTAAGTATCATGATGAATCAAATAGTTCACTTAATAAATAAATAAATAAATATCACGGGACAATTCACACTAATTGACCTAGTTAGTCCTAAAGTAAGCTAACCAAAGCTTGTGTTATGGGTACGAGGCAACGGATAAACATACTATATAGATACATAAATACTTAAATACATATTAAACACCCAAGACCCGAGAACAAACATTCGTATATTTCATAGAAAATGTCTGCCCCGACACGGGAATCGAACCCGGGACCTCAAGCTTCATAGTCAGGTTCTCTAACCACTAGGCCATCTGGTCGTCAAAACTTGATGCTAAAAATGCTAAAATCGCCATAGGTGTGCCTGTGAAATTTGAGGGTTGCCCTCAATTTACCTAGGATCCCATCTTCAGATCTTGACTTGGTGCCAACGAGACCACCTCAGAAGTATATAGTCAAATAAAAAAGGATTTTGAGAATCGTTCCACAAGCGTTTAATTTCAACGTATCTAAGTAAATCACTTTACTTGCGTAGGATTTCCTGGTACAATAAAGAGGTATAAACCCTTTAGTGGGCGGAGGAAAGCTAAAGTGCCATTAATGGGTATATCTACGAAGTTATTAAACTACTTAACTATCACCTTCAATGTCTCCAAGCAAAATACACAATCCAATTTAATTCCCACCTTCACCTATTTAGAGACGAAGACAAAGGTCAAAACAGTAGGTACCAATGACTACGTTGGGATCATTACTCCTTGCTCAATGACAATGAAAATTAATTTAATAAATGCCCTAACTCGATTTTTTCAAAGGTTGAAACTTGATATCAATACACGGAGAAAAATATAAAAAAAAACTTAGGTATCTATATTGCATCAATCTTGATTTATACTGATTATCACTTTTACGAAATTATGTAGGTACCTAAGCAACGTAAGCAGTTAGACGGAATCCATCCAAAACCACTTGACTGCCTGACTGACTCGCGGCCCGCGATGTGAATGACTTCCGGCCCGGGAGTTCGATGGGCAATAGGCAGAACTATAACACAAGGAAAACAGCGACGGAGCCGCAACGGCATATTGCCTATTGTTTGGCATCTTCAACTCTTGGCATCAAATCTTAAACACAACCCGACCGACTGCACTGTCAGCTTTACTGCTTAACCGCTATAACGTATGAGTATTAACACATACGTTTCCAAAATAGAACCATTTACTGTCTACGCTTTATGAATCGTTTTCTATTTGATTACTGTACTTCGGGACGTGTTCAAATTGATAAGTAACAATTCATATTATACGACAGCTCTATCCAATAAATACTTCAATTTCTGTTACAAAAGTTTGGCCATCCGGGATTTGTCTTGGTGAAGTGGCGTGGCGGCCATTAATATAATAGAGCGACTAACAAGGGTGGATGACTAACGCTAGGTATATCGTTAATGGCTTTGATATAGGTGAATATACCTATTTCTTCATACGTCACGTGGTACGTAAACGACAGAACTATCGCGTAAACAACGCCAGTACGTAGAAACCTACTACTATAAGTACCCTGGTACAGTCAAGGACTTTAATTCATGAGCCACCATGGAACCTTTTCAAAGAAAAAGTCATTAAGATTTTCCTTGTTAATTAATGCGATGTCACTATGACGTTTACTGTGAAATAGTTCCATGGTGGCTCATGAATTAAAGTCCTTGACCGTACTTACAACTCTTACTTATTTAATTGTCGTTTAGTCTAGTTTTGTAAAGGCAAAATCTTATTAATAATATGAATTATATTATAAACATCAATAACATGCTGGAAAATAGTGGTCTATAATGTCCATTATGTCAAATAACGTACTTCCAAAGTCATCAGTGGCAAATGCTAAGACTTAAAATAAATTAAATACTTCAGACTGAAGCTAAACTTCGTACTAGTATTTTTTTCTAAAAACTTCCGACGTATAAAGACATAAATCGGCATAGAGACTTACCAACGATGTAGTTACGCAGATAAGGTTAGTATCTATTATAGGTACATACATCTTCTTCTAATATATAAAAATCTCGTGTCACGGTGTTTGTTATAGAACTCCTCCGAAACGCCTCCACCGATTTTTATGAAATTTTTTCCCTGTATTCGGTAGGTCTGAGAATAGGTCGTTGCGATTTTTTGTATACCTTCGCAGAAGGAGTCGCGGGAAACAGCTAGTAATCATATAGAATCATAGAGCAATTATTAATTAATTGGTTACTTCCTATTCGTATAAAATGGAGACAATTCACGAAAGAACTAAAAATTTTCCTGAACAAAGAGGTTTACTATCAGTGCTCGAGATAATAGAGCTAACAGTTGTGCTATGGGGAATCGGAGTGGTTTTTAAGAGGGTACGATGCCCACCATTTCTCCATACAAACGTAATCTTCCTCCCTGGATAATGGCTTTAGAGCCAATTTTTTTTTTACTGTGTAATCTGTATCTACCACAGCTATGCCCCTATGTTTCGTTTTTTTCCATATTTCAATAAACATAAGAAATATGAGCTTTCAAAACCTAAAAAAATTGCCCAATTTCAACGTCATTTTCAGACACTCATCAGAAAAGAATCCCTGATATAAACAAAAAAAAGAAAACATAGGGGCATAGCTAAATCTGTCCTCTAATTATTTTTGAAAAAAATAATTTTATTGGTCCAGTTTTCGAGAAGAAAACAGGGGATTACGAAATGCTGTTTTGATCAATTTTACGCGCCTAATAACGGTCTGAGCTGCAGTTGTCCCGCTCTTGCTGTACTGACACGGAGGGGTTCGGGCGAGACAGCGACATTTCATTAAAATACCTATTTCTCAAAAGTCTCTCAGCCATCGTACCCTCTTAAGCTCCCTACGACTCAACCAGTTGAGCATAGTAGTTGTGCTGTGGGTCCGGGTTGAATCGTTGGTAACACAGTTGTGCTGAAGGGAATCAAAAATGCCCACGACTCAACCAGTTGAGCATAGTAGTTGTGCTATGGGTCCGGGTTGAATCGTTGGTAACACAGTTGTGCTGAAGGGAATCAAAAATGCCCACGACTCAACCAGTTGAGCATAGTAGTTGTGCTGTGGGTCCGGGTTGAATCGTTGGTAACACAGTTGTGCTGAAGGGAATCAAAAATGTCCACGACTCATCCAGTTGAGCATAGTAGTTGTGCTGTGGGTCCGGGTTGAATCATTGGTAACACAGTTGTGCTGAAGGGAATCAAAAATGCCCACGACTCAACCAGTTGAGCATAGTAGTTGTGCTGTGGGTCCGGGTTGAATCGTTGGTAACACAGTTGTGCTGAAGGGAATCAAAAATGCCCACGACTCAACCAGTTGAGCATAGTAGTTGTGCTGTGGGTCCGGGTTGAATCGCTGGTAACACAGTTGTGCTGAAGGGAATCAAAAATGCCCACGACTCAACCAGTTGAGCATAGTAGTTGTGCTGTGGGTCCGGGTTGAATCGTTGGTAACACAGTTGTGCTGAAGGGAATCAAAAATGCCCACGACTCAACCAGTTGAGCATAGTAGTTGTGCTGTGGGTCCGGGTTGAATCATTGGTAACACAGTTGTGCTGAAGGGAATCAAAAATGCCCACGACTCAACCAGTTGAGCATAGTAGTTGTGCTGTGGGTCCGGGTTGAATCGTTGGTAACACAGTTGTGCTGAAGGGAATCAAAAATGCCCACGACTCAACCAGTTGAGCATAGTAGTTGTGCTGTGGGTCCGGGTTGAATCGCTGGTAACACAATTGTGCTGAAGGGAATCAAAAATGCCCACGACTCAACCAGTTGAGCATAGTAGTTGTGCTGTGGGTCCGGGTTGAATCATTGGTAACACAGTTGTGCTGAAGGGAATCAAAAATGCCCACGACTCAACCAGTTGAGCATAGTAGTTGTGCTGTGGGTCCGGGTTGAATCGTTGGTAACACAGTTGTGCTGAAGGGAATCAAAAATGCCCACGACTCAACCAGTTGAGCATAGTAGTTGTGCTGTGGGTCCGGGTTGAATCGCTGGTAACACAGTTGTGCTGAAGGGAATCAAAAATGCCCACGACTCAACCAGTTGAGCATAGTAGTTGTGCTGTGGGTCCGGGTTGAATCATTGGTAACACAGTTGTGCTGAAGGGAATCAAAAATGCCCACGACTCAACCAGTTGAGCATAGTAGTTGTGCTGTGGGTCCGGGTTGAATCGTTGGTAACACAGTTGTGCTGAAGGGAATCAAAAATGCCCACGACTCAACCAGTTGAGCATAGTAGTTGTGCTGTGGGTCCGGGTTGAATCATTGGTAACACAGTTGTGCTGAAGGGAATCAAAAATGCCCACGACTCAACCAGTTGAGCATAGTAGTTGTGCTGTGGGTCCGGGTTGAATCGTTGGTAACACAGTTGTGCTGAAGGGAATCAAAAATGCCCACGACACAACCAGTTGAGCATAGTAGTTGTGCCTAGGGTCCGGAAGGCTTGTTGTTGAAGGTCCTAATAAATAAATAAATAGATATTCACAACCGATAGTACCTATCATTAATTCTGAATATCTGTTTATCGGCTTCAAAAGTATAATATGTATAATATAAAATAATTAATGCCATACATGTATTATAACAAAAAGCCGTGGTGGCCTAGCGGTTTGACTTATGGCCTCTCAAGCAGAGGGTCGTGGGACCAAATCCCGGCTCGCACCTCTGAGATTTTCGGAATTTATGTGCGAAATTACATTTGAAATTTACCATGAGCTTTACGGTGAAGGAAAACATCGTGAGGAAACATGCATACACTTCCGAAGAAATTCAATGGTGTGTGTGAAGTTCCTAATCCGCACTGGGCCCGCGTGGGAACTACGGCCCAACCCCTCTCATTCTGAGAGGAGGCCTGTGCCCTGCAGTGGGACGTATATACAGCTTTTTATTGCTTCACTGCATTTCAAGACTTTTCTAAAGCTTTATTCGATTGTACGGTCAAGTGCAAAAATAAGTATCGATTTAATCCTCCCATCGTTATATACCTATACCTTAATTCGACGACATAAGAGCTATGGGACATATTTATGAGCAAGTTGTGTGTACCCATATTTTTACACTTGACTGTACAACGAATAATTGTGTTCGTAATTTAGTATAATATAGTACACTTACGTGACACGCAAAACTAAAATTAAACTTTCCGCTTTAGACATAATGAACGGCAGCTCTTTATAGAACAGTTTTAAATAAACGGTAATATGAGATAGGCCAAGTATCCGATTCCCCATCGATCGGTGCGCGTTGTACTAAATTATGTAGCCCTCCTTATAACTGCTCGGGATATTTATACCAGAAACGACAAGCCATTGGAAGGGTCATGTTCAAAAACAGAAAGGTCGATGTTATTTCATTTTATAAATATACCTTTTACTAATCATATTCTTTAAAGGATTCGGGGACGATTTCTAACTATTAATGGACACGCATATAAATAGCTCTGCTGTGTAGCACGCGGACAAGACTCGTATAGGTCAGAGTAATAATAAAGTAACTAAAGCTAATAGTTAGCCAGCCGGGCGAGCTTTGATCTGCGGTCACTGAACGCACTGCCCATTTCATGCATTATAATATCATGACTTCTAATATAACGTTTTTTTTTTATTGTTCCGGAACCAAAATGGCAAAACAGAACCCTTATAGTTTCGTCATGTCTGTCTGTCCGTCAGTCCGCGGCTTAGCGTACAGACTATTACTGCTAGAAAGCTGTAATTTTACATGGGCATATGTAGCAATTACTCCGGCAAAGTGATGAAATAAAATGTAGAAAAAAAACTAAACAAGGGGTGGTACCTCCCATAGACGTATTTAAATCGTTGGATAGGTCTTTTATATTTTTTTGATACATTGATTTGTTTGTGAAATATTCAACTTTTTTTAATCAAGCGACCAACCCCCACCCCCCCCCCCCTTTAAACTTAACTATTGGTTACACAGGGTTATACAGGGTTATTTGTAATTCACTAGCATCCTTTTAACCCTAAACTCCTACCACTTAAACAAATGTTTTTTGTTTTACGGCTTTTGTCATAACTGAATATTTTTGGTGTAATAACGTTTTGAAAATTTGAGATTACCTCTTATTTTTACGATACTCTGTGTATTTGTATGGGAAAAAAGTGCTTCATTTTAAAAAGTCGTAAAACAAAAAACATTTGTTTGAGTGATAGGAATTCAGGGTTAAGAGGATGTCAGTGAATTACAAATAACCCTGTATACACGATGATTTTTAATCGGTGATCAGGAACCAATTTTTCTAGATCAGTATTCGGTAGCGATCACGTTTAAGTCGCAGTTACATGAAACAAAACGTCTTTTTTTAATAATGATCATTTGGAAAATCACTTTTTAATTAAAATCGTTGTCACCCTGCACATGGTTTAGTCTATGAGCTTAAAATCTCTTTGACAAGTCTGTTTCTTAAACAAGCTTTGACGCGAGACCTGTCAAATTCCCCGCCAAAGTGATGACACTTTCTTGACGTAACTACAAATTTAGGGTGACCATGCATTCGCTGGATGGAGGAAGTTTTAACAATAAAGATTTTTTTTAATGAAACAGAGACTTCATTGCTTTTAAACCTTGTCTATTAAATTCCATTTTGTCTAGGGATCAATATTTTTCAACTCCTGATCACCGATTAAAAATCACCGTGTACATCAAATTAACAAGGAAAACTATTACGGCTTAGTTGGCTTGAGAATTATGTATGTTTGCATGTATGTAAAACTCTTTATTGTACATAAAAATATGATGATGAATTATAAGCAGTTTTATAGTTTAAGACTAAATAAAATATTGGAAAGTTCTTCCAACTAAAATACAAAGACTTTAGAAGAATATTACTAGTTGAATACAGATAGTTAGTACATGTCGTAACGGCTGCGAAACGCTATCCAGTACCTCTACCATGAGTTTACACTAGTTTACAGTGACCGTACTCGCTAGCGACGGCGTAAATGATTTGTATGGAAAATTGTACTTCCGTAAGTGTCCGCTAGAGGCGCTGTACAATTCTCCATACAAATAATTTACGCCGTCGCTAGCGAGTACGGTCACGTAAACTAGTGTAAACTCATGGTAGAGGTACTGGACGTGTCTGACACGCTCGCTCAAGCCGGTTTGACTTTGACGTCGACAAAAATATTTTAACATCATGGCAGCTCCATGGATTCCAGAACCACGGTAAGCGCCCAAAAGTCCCAAGCCTTATTAATGTAGCTCATTGACCGTTTGTTACGTCGACAATGGTAACTTTCAAGCTTACTTGTATTGAATTTATTAAATAACAAATAAGCAATGACCTTCATTTGACATTGGTGTAAATTGCGTGACCGCTCCAAGTCGTACTTTATTCTGTGTGGTTAGAATTCTTCACAATTGACGCGTGGATTATACTACGGAGTTTGATTTGGACCCGCTGTTTGACATCTAGCACTTCGACAGCGCCAGTAAAGTGACACTAGTTACAGTGTACCACTACGCAAATAATAATTAAAGGGGTTGCCTTATCGTACGCATTTAGATAGATTTAGAAATTTGGCAGTGTGGGAGCCTTCAATTACAATCAACCAAAATAGTTTCAATAATTAATTTTGAAAAAAGTAGTGATCTAAATGACAAATTATTAAAATTAGTTTTTATAATTGACTTTTCTATACAAAAAGAAATAAAAACCACTGGTATTTTTTTTAGATATTCCCAATTATGAAATTTTCAACTAAGTAGGTATAGCCTAATTGAACCAAAGCCGGTGCCGCAGGACTCAGCTGCCATATATTATTAACATTAATTTTTTAGGTATATAAATTTGAATTCTGTTTACGAAATTGGACGGATTCCCCTAAGTAATAAATTTAAAAATAATAACATTAGATTAACTTAGTTTTCAGTTTCATTTACAGAGTGTTGTAAGGATTCTGGACTTAATGGTTTTTACGTAGAAATCTCTCTTCAACGTGCTATCGTAACATGTACCTAACAGTACAATCATAGCAGGTTGTAATTGACCTACCTATACTATAGCGCCCATAACAATAAATAAAATAGAAAAATAAAAGAAATTGCCATGCAAAAAAAACCAGCCAAAAGCATGTTAAACCATGATGTAGGGTTTCGTAGTCGTTACTATTTTAATGTACCTATTAGAATTAGATAATTTATTGAATCAGGCGATACTTTGCGGAGGTCCATATCAATGAACTGAAACAATTACTCTTACAGTAAGATGGAAGAGCGAGGCTTCCTAACACAGGTACATTATACCTAATAGGAAGACTCGACTATTTATGTACTTATCACCTAAGTTGGAATGAAATAAATAATTTGAATTTGAATTTGAATTTGAATTTGAATTTGAATTACTTTGCTCACCCGCATCCTTATGATAGCTACGTTTATCCAAGAAATTTGTGTTCATGCAGATCCTCCACCTCCACACTGTACGAACACACACGGATCACACAAACCCATCTGTCACCACCACCACACTAACTGACGCATTTCGAACTCAACCAGGGCTCATTTTCAGAGCAACACAAACGTTCGCCATGCTACCAGTTGTTTAATAGTTAATGTTTAATGTTAGACTAACAAACCAAAACAAACGTTTTAATTTGTCACTGTAACTCCCCAAGTACCCACCTTATTTATCTCAAACAAACTACCCACAAAAATTCAGAAACTTAAATCGTCACAAATTTATTTTGAATTTTTGTTTATTTACTGTTAGGTAAGACATGTTTTATTAATGCTAACTATTATTGCTCAAATTATTATTAGGTATTTACTGTTATTGTTACTACGGCTTGGGTCTAATTATACTAGAACGTGTTTTTTTTTCGATACGATGGTACGGAACTTTTCGCGAGCGAATCCAACTCACAACATCATCATCATCATCAGCCTATGTTCGTCCACTGCTGGACATAGGCCTCTCCTATGGCACGCCACTGAGCACGATCCGCGGCCACTCTCATCCAGCTCTTGTCAGCCGCCTTGCGAAAATCATCGCTCCATCTCGTTGGTGGACGTCCCACGCTACGCTTGCCAGTCCGTGGTCTCCATTCGAGAACTGTTGGGCCCCAACGGCCATCTGTTCTGCGTGCTACGAGTATATGGCCTGCCCATTGCCATTTCAACGAGCTAATCCGTTTGGCTATGTCGGTGACCCCTGTTCTTCTACGGATCTCCTCGTTCCTGATTCGATCTCGTAGAGAAACTCCGACCATAACCCTCTCAATAGCTCGCTGAGCGACTCTGAGCCTATTCATCAGGCCCATAGTGAAGCACTACGTCTCGGATCCATATGTCATCACTGGCAACACACATTTATTAAAGACTTTTGTTTTGAGGCACTGAGGTATTTTGGACGAAAAGACATTTGTATCACTAGGCCGTATAGTATCGCCCTCGCGTACGTAGCATCGAGGCGTATCATGATCGTTAGTGTGGACACACAAAAACATCGCGATTATGCTACGCGCCGTAGCAGATCGTTCGCGATTCATGTTTATACGTGGTTATTAAATTTCTCACATATATGCGACCGGATACGCGTATCAAGATTGGGACGTGAACGTGTTTTGATACTGTATCATGATACGCAGTTGTCATTTGATACGTGATACGCCGCGATCCGTTTCGAGTAGATTTTTCCCCGATCATCAAAGGCGATCGATCAGTGTTGTCACCAGAGATCGGAATTTTCACGGCAAAATATAAGACTGTCGCAATCAAGCTAGTGTTAGAACCAATTTTTTATCGATATCGATAGTTGTGCAATAGAAGAAAAAAACTGTCCACTAAATAAAAAAACATATTTAATACAGAATTTTACCTCTCTCACACTCTGGATAGTTTTTTTGTATACAACATTTAATTATACTTTGCTCAATAACGATCCGTCCGCTAGAGACGCCTTTGAGCAGTTGCAGCATAAATATTTATTGAAGAAATTACGAAAGATACGAGGGGCGTTCAATATAAATTGAGAATGAGATGCAAACTCTTTCAATATTAGGAAATTAAATACTGGCCGGTAAAGCTAATCTATCTAGCTGATTGCTATGAAAAAAAAAGTAACTGTCTTTTGTTTAAAAAAAAATACGGTAATTTCTTTGCAATGCTATTGAGTACGTTAGCGAAAATGGAGAAAATTGAACTGCGCGCCGTTATCAAATACTTGTATTTGAAAAATTTTTCTACGGACCAAGTCAATTTGGATTTGCGGGACACTTTAGGGTCTAATGCTCCTCCATATTCGACAGTCGCACGTTGGTGCGCCGAATTTAGACGTGGAAGAACATCGACAATGGACGACCCCCGCTCCGGACGCCCTACTACAGCAGTAACTGAAGAAATTGTGAAAAAAGTCGAAAACTCAGTTTTGGCGGATCGTCGTGTCACGGTTCGTTTTATTGCTGAAAATGTAAAGATTTCAACGGGGAGCGTGCATAATATTTTACATGAACGCTTGGGTATGAAAAAGGTATCTGCGCGTTGGGTACCAAGAATGCTTACTGACACGCAAAAACAAACTAGACTAGAGATTTGTCAAGAAGCTTTGAACCTGATGCAGCAAGACCGGGAACTTTTTTTGGCGCGATTTATAACAATGGACGAAACATGGCTCCATCATTACGACCCAGAAACGAAACTGCAGTCTATGACATGGAAAAGGCCATCATCTCCAACTCCGAAGAAATTCAAGGTGAGCCCATCTGCCGGTAAGGTCATGGGCTCTGTTTTTTGGGATGGTAAAGGCGTATTAATGATTGAGTATCTCGAGCATGGAGCCACTATTACGGGCACATTATACGCCAAACAAATAGCAACATTGCGCAATGAGATCCGCGAAAAACGGCGAGGTAAACTCTCGAAAGTTGTGCTGTTCCACCAGGACAATGCCCCGGCACACAAGTCCGCCGTTGCAATGGCTGCAATTCGTGATGCTGGGTTCGATATCCTTAAGCATCCTCCGTATTCACCAGATCTCGCTCCCAGTGATTTCTACCTATTTCCGAGATTGAAACAATACCTGAGAGGCCAGAAATTTGAAGACGACGACGCGGTAGTCGCTGCAGTACAAGATTTTTTAAGTACTCAAGATGAGACCTTTTTTAAAAATGAAATTTTAAGTTTAGAAAAAAGATTTAATAAGTGTATTATGCTAAAAGGTGACTATGTCGAAAAATAAAATTACATTTAGTAAAAGTTGTTTATAACATACTCATTCTCACTTTTTATTGAACGCCCCTTATTGTTATTGACGGTTGACCACGGTATATAATAAAATCAAAATAAAATTGATGTTTCGAATTTGGTTCTTCAGCACGGTTTTTGTAGCGGTCGCTTTTAAGATGATTGTGAATATTGCACTTCTTTAGTTTTAAATGTATATCGCATATGGAGCAGTATAAAGTGGAGGTCGCTTCATTGTAGACTTAGGTTATCTAAACACTAGATAGAGTGTCAGTAGCAAACACTGCGATACAAAACGTCCAAAAACCTATTTGACAGCTTCATATTACGATCGCGTTACGTCATTCAGACTGAAGGGTGGCAAATGACATATAAGCCAACTGTTGGCTTATATTTTTCGGGACGTTTTCATGCCACCTATGCTCTATCTAGTGTATAAATAATCTAAGATTGTAGACTAATTCAGGATGACTGGATCCACGTTTTGATCCGATCTTACACATTCATTTTTATTGTTTATTATTTTATTTTATTTATTTATTTTATTAACCACGTCCGTTTCAAAGCGTTTTAAAATACAAATATTACCTAGACGCAATTTATATTTTATCACTGTCATACGTAATGAAATGACATTCAATGTCTTATGGAGTACTCATTTTCTGAAGTGTCCATTATTTTCAATGAGGTGGACCCTCACCACCTCAACCTCACCTCAATGTGGTGGTGGTGGTGGTGGGAGGTCCCTTCATTAAAAGCTTTACCTCTTTGTTACCCAACTACGGCAAAGCCAAAAGGAAGAGTTATTAATTACTTAATATGATAAAGTATAGTTAAGGTTTAGATGGAATAATAACAAATAAGTGTAAAACAATCCCGTAACTCACCACTTCTTTTGCATATTATAAATTAACTGTGCGAATGATAATAAAATAATGTACTTAAATATATCGGCATGACTTTTTTATATATAATAAATAATACTCGATATCGATAAAAAATGGTTCTAACACTAGCTTGATTGCGACTGTCTTATGTTTTGCCGTGAAAATTCCGACCTCTGGTTGTCACATATAATTTTGGTAAAATGGTAGAACAGAATGCATAAGTTAGTACAAATAGGTAGAATTGAAAATGAAAAATAAGTAGATCTACCATTCTAGCTAGATCAGTACTTTTTCGTTCGCTGAGTACGAATTTGACATTGTTTTTTGGATCCAAGAT
Source organism: Archips crataeganus (assembly GCA_947859365.1). Taxonomy (NCBI): domain Eukaryota; kingdom Metazoa; phylum Arthropoda; class Insecta; order Lepidoptera; family Tortricidae; genus Archips; species Archips crataeganus. The sequence goes on along the minus strand of OX402056.1, from coordinate 11,504,023 downwards.
GGCGGATGACGTTTCGAGGCCGGAAACCTTACTATTTAGTCTAAAATATTAATATCTAGGATCAAAGTACTCGTCAAGACGAATCAAACGAGTCCAAACTCGATGGAGTTGATGATGGAGTTGTATCATTTTATTATGGGATGCTTTTGGCCACCTTCTAGATCCATCATCAGATCAGCTCCATGTTATAATAATATTGTATTATTACCTAAATTACACACGTATACAAAATTTCAACTCAATCGGAAATCGAGAAGTGGGTCAAATTTAACCTACAAGATTTGATGACACACAAACAACGGAACCGGTGAAGTAAATAAAAGCTTGTAAATAAAAGGCATCTTAAACATTTCAATCAGAAATTCGCATTGTTTATGATAAAAATAGAATACTTATAGACAAGTGAAGTTCACCTATTTATCATAGTGTCAAAGGTCGGAAGATGACTCCCGGGCCGTCGGCGCATCGAATACTATCGCGGCCCCACTGAAGGAATAAACCACCACTAAAATGATAAATGATCAACCCCACCCAACGCCCACACGTTTCTACTCGTGAGTCACAACCAAACAGATATTTAATATGCTTAGAATAAATATTTTGTCAAGCTTGTACGCGATTCATAGAGGTGTAATAACAATTCTGCAAAAGTATGAGCAATATTTATTCAGATTATATACCCTAACAGATAAGATATAAAACATAAATAGTAGAATTTTGTAGTCCTTTGTCCGTCTTACATAGTTCTTAATTAAGTACTTTATTAAACTCTTACTTGCCATAAGTACAAAACATCGCTCATGTAGAAGAAGACTGACACAATTGCAAATTATTGTCAATTCAAAACTAAACTTTTTTCTTATAATAATACTAGCTTTTGCCCGCGACTCCGTCCGCGTGGAATTAGTAATTTGGGCAGCTTATTTTTTATCCAATTTACTTTTTCATCAATTATGGCTCTCCTTAGATCCTTGCGGAAGAAGTGAAACTTCATAATAAACCAACCCGCTCCCAATCCGCCCCCAACCCGCTCCTAACCCGCCCCCAACCCGCCCCCAACTCGCCCGCCCACCCGTTCCCAACCCACCCCCAACCCACTCTCAAGCCGCCCCCAACTCGCTCTCATCCCGCCCCCAACCCGCTCCTAACCCGCCCCAACCCACTCCCAACCCACCCCCAACCCGCCCCCAACTCGCTCTCAACCCGCCCCCAACCCGCTCCCAACCCGCCCCAACTCGCTCTCAATCCGCTCCCAACCCGCCCCCAACCCGCTCCCAACTCGCCCCCCCACCCGCTCTCAATCCGCCCCCAAACCGCTCTCAAGCCGCCCCCAACCCGCTCTCAACCCACCCCCCACCCCAACCCCGCTCCCAACCCGCCCTATCTAACTGGGCTATCTAACACTGAAAGAATTTTTCAAATCGGAGCAGTAGTTCCCGAGATATAGAAGTTTTACTTCAAAAACCCCCGATTTTGAAATATTCTTCCGCTCCGCTCCGCTCCTATTGGTGTTAGCGTGATGTTATATAGCCTATAGCCTTCCTCGATAAATAAGGTATCTAACACTGAAATAATTTTTCAAATCGGAGCAGTAGTTCCTGAGATTAGCGCCTATAGAAGTTTTACTTCAAAAACCCCCGATTTTGAAACATTCTTCCGCTCCGCTCCGCTCCTATTGGTGTTAGCGTGATAATATACGAGGGGCGTTCAATATAAAGTGAGAATGAGATGCAAACTCTTTTAATATTACGAAATTAAACACTGGCCAGTAAAGCTAATCTATCTAGCTGATTGCTATGAAAAAAAAACTAACTGTCTTTTGTTTAAAAAAATATACGGTAATTTCTTTGCAATGCTATTGAGTACGTTAGCGAAAATGGAGAAAATTGAACTGCGCGCCGTTATCAAATACTTGTGTTTGAAATTTTTTTCTACGGACCAAGTCAATTTGGATTTGCGGGACACTTTAGGGTCTAATGCTCCTCCGTATTCGACAGTCGTACGTTGGTGCGCCGAATTTAGACGTGGAAGAACATCGACAATGGACGACCCCCGCTCCGGACGCCCTACTACAGCAGTAACTGAAGAAATTGTGAAAAAAGTCGAAAACTCAGTTTTGGCGGATCGTCGTGTCACGGTTCGTTTTATTGCTGATAATGTAAAGATTTCAACGGGGAGCGTGCATAATATTTTACATGAACGCTTGGGTATGAAAAAGGTATCTGCGCGTTGGGTACCAAGAATGCTTACTGACACGCAAAAACAAACTAGACTAGAGATTTGTCAAGAAGCTTTGAACCTGATGCAGCAAGACCGGGAACTTTTTTTGGCGCGATTTATAACAATGGACGAAACATGGCTCCATCATTATGACCCAGAAACGAAACTGCAGTCTATGACATGAAAAAGGCTATCATCTCCAAATTCTCCAACTCCGAAGAAATTCAAGGTGAGCCCATCTGCCGGTAAGGTCATGGGCTCTGTTTTTTGGGATGGTAAAGGGGTATTAATGATTGAGTATCTCGAGCATGGAGCCACTATTACGGGCACATTATACGCCAAACAAATAGCAACATTGCGCAATGAGATTCGCGAAAAACGGCGAGGTAAACTCTCGAAAGTTCTACTGTTCCACCAGGACAATGCCCCGGCACACAAGTCCGCCGTTGCAATGGCTGCAATTCGTGATGCTGGGTTCGATATCCTTAAGCATCCTCCGTATTCACCAGATCTCGCTCCCAGTGATTTCCACCTATTTCCGAGATTGAAACAATACCTGAGAGGCCAGAAATTTGAAGACGACGACGCTGTAGTCGCTGCAGTACAAGATTTTTTTAAGTACTCAAGATGAGACCTTTTTTAAAAATGGAATTTTAAGTTTAGAAAAAAGATATACTAAGTGTATTATGCTAAAAGGTGACTATGTCGAAAAATTAAAATGACATTTAGTAAAAGTTGTTTATAACATACTCATTCTCACTTTTTATTGAACGCCCCTAGTATAGCCTATAGCCTTCCTCGATAAATGGGCTAACTAACACTGAAAGAATTTTTCAAATCGGAGCAGCAGTTCCTGAGATTATCGCGTTCAAACAAACAAACAAACAAACAAACTCTTCAGCTTTATATATTAGTATAGATTAAAATAAAATAAACTCTTACTAAGGATTATGATGACTCCAAGATATGTCGGATAGGTGAACATAAAAATGGTAAATCTTTAAATATGACTTAATATGAATAAACTTTATATAATTTAGAGGTCATAGGTCAAATCACTAGACTACCACGGCTTTTTGTCTCTTGCTTCCACTATGTTATATAAAAAATTATACACAAAAACGTGCTACAGAAATATCTAACACGAGATCAAAGTTCAAATTCCCAATGTCTAGGTAAATTATCTTATTTCCGTCTACATTTAATTAAAGTAAAAGAACTGTTGAAAAAAACAAAACTAGGTATATTTTATTAATTGTTGATGGATTCTTTAACGTCTTAAATATTCACGCAACAGATTATTTGGTTGTTTTCTCAGACCTACTGCCAAGCAGTGACGATATTTTACTGGGATATGATATTATATATATCCTGCCCACGTTGGTTGTTCTTTCCGCTACGTAACATGAAATTGACCGCCTACGCCGTAGCAGCTACGGCGTAGAACTTAAATGCTTTTATCTATTTTATTCGAATCGCCATTAATTAGAAGAGATTTCCTTAACTCCTTCAAAACTATTACTATATCAATGAGGTTACTAGTTTCATCGCGTTACTTTTCTATCCTATAAGTACGAGATACGTTGTTTTTATCACATTACATCGGGAATGTACCTAAGTAATTTTTTTCTCTTTGCTGCAAGTCAACTCATATTTTGTAGACTGTATGCGATTATTTAAAAAGAAAATAAATTTAAAATCAGAACTAAGCGTTATAATGACCGCTTCAGCCTAGTTGGTAGTGACCCTGCCTACGAAGCAAGAGGTCCTGGGTTCAAATCCCGGTAAGGGCATTTATTTGTGTGATGAGCACGAATATTTGTTCCTGAGTTATGGATGTTTTCTATGTATTTAAGTATTTATTTAACTATATAAGTATGTTTATCGTCGTCTAGTACCCATAGTACAAGCTTTGCTTAGTTTGGGACTAGGTCGATTTGTGTAAGATTGTCCCCCCTAATATTTATAATATCTATTTATTTTATTTTATAATCGTAGTTAAAAACATAGTAAATAGTTAAACTGAACTAGTTAGCGAGGCTGCAGCACAGCAACGGCGGCGCCCGCGTCGAATGATCTCACGCTCCGGTCACGTGCTGCGACGTGTCGTAAATATTTATCGGACCGGCCGCCCTCGGCTACAAAAACATCGCCGGAGCTGCATCCTAACTCTCATTAATTTCAAAGAGAAATCCATTAACTAAGGTCGCATAGTGCCCACCAACAGCTACTGTTTATTCCATTTGTTCAATAGCTCAATTAAGAATGCCTACCGCACGAAAAGGTTAATTGACTAATAATAAAATGACTATCGGTCAGTGCTACTAGTACTTTTACATATTATTCGTCGTATGTGTGACGCTATTATTATTATTTATCACTGGTTTCATTGGTTCCGTTTCCACCTATAGTTGGTGTATATAATATAGATAATCTTCTAATATATAAAAATCTCGTGTCACGGTGTTTGTTACTGAACTCCTCCGAAACGGCTTGGCCGATTTTTATCAAAAAATTTTCTCTACACTGGGTAGGTCTGAAAATAGGTCGTAGGCTATTTTTTATCCCCCCCCCCCCGCCCCCATTCTTCGCGGACGGAGTCGCGAGCAACAGCTAGTATTTTTGTAATGTATATATTATTTGATATTATATAATAAATTAAAAACCATTTCGAGATAAATGCTTTTTAAATAGTTTTCTGTAGTTATTTAATTTTAATACTTATAATGTAATGCATTTATTACATAATATCAAATAAGCGATGACCTTCATTTGACATTGAAGTAGATGACGTAGATGGTCCAAGTTGCACTTTATCGGTGTGGAATAAATATCATTATTTAGAATTCTTCACAATTTACGCGTGGATTAAACTACGCAGTTTGATTACATACAAAATAGTTACAATAATTAATTTTGAAAAAGTAGTGAACTAAATTAAAATATATTGAAATTAGATTCTTATATTTGACTTTTTTACACGAAAAAAAAATATAAAAACCATTGGTATTTTTTAGACATTCCCAATTGATAAGCAAATGATAAAAATAAAAACGTTCTAAGAAAATAAACCAAACTACATAGTTTTGATAAAAACTTGAAGATGCGCATTATCTAACGGACTCTGGTGCAAACTCGCAGATTGCTCGGGAAAGAAAGTTTCTTAATTCAATAATGGAAACAAAGGACCAGGTACTTTTAAAGCCAGTCGCACAAATAGCAAAATACCTTAGTTAGCATAAGTGTAATATGAAGGGATATATTGTACCTTTTTGTCTGTGAACAGCATAAAACACGAGTAAGTATATTATGTGCATACAAACAAAATAGTTTTAAACATCAGTTCCGCGGGTGGCTTCATTGAAATTTAGTGAGAGAAATGAAACAACAATTAATGAATGAAATAAGAATAATCTATTTGTATCATTAACTTTGAATTCAGTGAATTCTGATTTACTTCAGGCATAACAGGCACATTTGACGGAAGAAGAAGAGAACAAAATAAACCATTGTACTCAAGATGTACTCTTACCCCTCAAACTAATACGAGGTCTTAGTCATCAATGTAAAGCGTGGGTTATTTTGATACTGGCTAGACTTTGTCCAAGTTTGAAAGTGGATGGTGTCACGCAGTTACGTCGACGGAGCGGGCGCCGCCGAGTCTGCCGCACACTCGATTCGTTCACCAACACACGCGCATCGGATAACGCCCACGACCTTTTACTTACAATGCTTCAACCGAACTAAACTTTTATCTAACGCGACAAATCCTTGGCCAATATAATTTATTCTATAAAAGCGACAAGGGACTGCTCTGCTTGTGATCATAAATCGTTCTTTATAGGTATACTAGCTGTTGCCCGCGACTCCGTCCTCGAAGAATAGGGGTATAAAAATATAGCCTACGACCTATTCTCAGACCTAACGAATATAGAGAAAAAAAAATTATAAAAATCGGTCCAGCCGTTTCGGTGGAGTTCGATAACAAACACCGTGACACGAGATTTTTATATATGAGAAGATTTGAATACATTTTTAACAGCTCCTTAACATACCCAAAATATTGCTGGCTCTGCCGCGGTCTCAGCGGAAGACTTCAAACGCCGCAAATATAGCTCCCTTGGAGCCAGTTATATATTTGAGGCGTTTGGAGTCGAAACTCTGGGGCCTTGGGGGCCAAGCGCGCGCCGTCTATATAAAGATCTTTCGGCGCGCCTAATAGAGGCCCTCCCGTGACCAGAGGGCTGGCCAATACTTCGCTCAGCGAATCAGCATTGCCATCCAACGTGGCAATGCTGCCAGCCTTCTGGGCACTCTCCCCATTGGCGGCGACTTGGGACAGATTTTTTACCTTTAGCTTTAGTTAGTTTTAGTTAGATTTAAGTTAGTCCTAAGTTTTTACTGATTTTTTATTTAATTTTTGTTTATTAAATGGATATAACTAAATGATTTCACTAATAAAAAGCTACATTGTCTCTGATTTTTTTCAAAATAGGTCAAAAAAGTGATTTCTATCCCGCGGGAACTTTACTTTGCACTTTCTCGGGATAAAAAAGCCTGTTTCAATCAGGCACAGACCTCCTCCCAGAACGAGAGGACTTGGGCAGAACTTCAAACGTAAAATAGCACATGAATTCGGAAAAACTCAGACGTGCAAGCCCGGGCTCAAACCCACGACCCTCTGCTAAAGAGTCCATAGATCAAACCACTAGGCCACCACGGCTTAGAGGCTATAGATAGAATTCACTTATTCATATTCCACGGGAACTTTGCATTTTCCTGGCATTATCCTATGTGTTATTCCAAGTAATAAACTACCTGTGTGCCAAATTTCATCCAAACAACTAACGTTATTGTCTTCGCGTACGAAGTCGCGGGCAAAAGCTAGTAATCATATTCTGGACTGAAATTTCTTAGTCAACCCACTTGCAATATATTTATTAACATATTTAATTTAACATAAAATACTTTTCATCCATTAACCAACTCGGTGAAGGTCGTCTTATGGAGGGATCCCGTACTAATAGTTTAGTTTTGTATCTAACTGAAATTCTGGAACTGTACAAGCTGCGGACAAAGAAGTATCCACTTCGAAAAAGTTTCATATTTTACATTTATAACACAAAAGTAATCTAAGTAATTGCATCTAAACATTTAAATTACAGCGTGATCTTGGTCTCGGTCGCAACTTACACTACTGAAAATTATATTACACTGTTGCTGGCAAGCGTGACCTCCGGCGGCGAGTTCACGGCGCGCGCGGCGATCGTAGCTTTTGCGCGGGCGGGGTGCGGGGTGTAAATTAACGTGGCGCGCTTCAGGAACCTCGCCTTAATAGGATAATGCCAGGAAAATGCGAAGTTCCCGCAGAATACGAATAAGTGAATTATAATTCAGGGTCGTGGGTTTGTGCCCGGGCTTGCACCTCTTAGTTTTTCCTAATTCGTGTGCTAAATTACGTTTGAAGTTTACCATGAGCTTCACAGTGAAGGAAAACATCGTGAGGAAAGCTGCACACACCTGTGAAGAATTTCAATGGTGTGTGTGAAGTTCCCAAGTCGCACTGGGCCCGCGTGGGAACTACTGCCCAAGTCCTCTCGTTCTGGGAGGAGGCCTGTGCTTGATTGAAACAGGCTTATTTTATCCTAAGAAAGTGCAAAGTAAAGTTCCCACGGGGTAGAAATAACTGTTTAGACCTATTTTGAAAATCAGAGCCAGTGTAGCTTTTTATTGGTGATTTTTTTAATCAGGTCCTAAGTTTAACTCACTTCTTTCTATCCCGTGGGAATTTTGCATTGTCCCGTAGAAAAGTAGTCTATGTCAATCAGGGATACTGTAGCTGTAGCTTACTATAAGTGAAAGAATGGGAATTTTACATTTTCCCGATGAAAAAGTGCCTAGCCTGCGTCAATCTGGAATAGTCATATCATTATCATATGAAAGAATTTTTTAAATTAGTGTCGAAGTTGAATTTACTTATTTCTATCCCGCGGGATTTTTTTATTTTCCCGAAAAGAGTACCCTATGTCAATCAATAATAGTGTAGCTTACTATTGGTGCAAGAAAATTTTAAAATCAGCTCCAAAGTTGAATTCACTGATTTCTATCCCGCGGGAATTTTGCATTTTCCCGAAGACGAGTAGTCTATACCGATCAAGAATAGTGTAGATTTCTATTGGTGAAAGAATTTTTAAAATCAGCCCGGAAGTTGAATTCAGTTTTTTCTATTCCGTGGGAATTTGACATTTTCCCGATGAAAAAGTAGCATACGTCACTCGGAGATAGTCATATCATATCACATGAAAGAGTTTTTAAAATCAGTGCTGAAGTTGAATTTACTTATTTCTATCCCGCGGGAACTTCTTATTTTCCCGTAAAAAGTACCCTATGTCAATCAGAGACACTGTAACTTACTATTGGTGCAAGAAAATTTTAAAATCAACCCCGAAGTTGAATTCACTTATTTCTATCCCGCGGGAATTTTGCATTTTACCAAAGAAGAGTAGTCTATACCAATCAAGGATAGTGTTGCTTTCTATTGGTGAAAGAATTTTTAAAATCAGCTCCGAAGTTGAGTTCAGTTTTTCTCTCCCGTAGGAATTTTGTATTTTCCCGAAAAAAAAGTAGCCTATGTCAATCAGGGATAGTCATATCACATAATATGTAAGAATTTTAAAAATCAGCCTCGAAATTGTATTAATTTATTTCTATCCCGTGGGAATTTCGCATTTTCCCGGATAAAAAGTAACTTATATCATTGAAGGATAATGTAGCTTTCTAATGGAGAAAAAATTTTAAAATCGGCTCAATAGTTTCAGAGATTCCGCTACAAACAAAGAACAAATAAAGTCTAGATATATCCCTATCCCGTGGTAATTTCGAAAAATCCTTCCTTAGTGCACCTCTACAATACTCAAGGTACATGTATGCCAAATTTCAAGTCTCTAGCACCAGTCCAGTAGTTTAGGCTGTGCGTTGTCTGTCAGTCAGTCAGTCAGTCAGTCAGTCAGTCAGTCACGGTACTGTTTTATAGGTATAGAAGTATGTATTCATCTATATACGTATGTTTATCCCTTGTCTAGTACCCAGTAGTACAACAAGCTATGCTTAGTTTGGGACTAGGTCAATTGGCATTGATCACTTTTTTACAATGTGATCTAATTCCAAAACCATTTCGAGGAATAGGTTTATTAATTCATTTTATAACACTGTAGTAAAAAAAATATTAAATGATCGTGTGTATTTTTGCAAAATAATGTTTGACCTTTGTTTGACCTTTCTGTGGGCATTAACTTGGAAATTCTTTGCAACAAGAAAAAAAAGCGGTCCGTCTAGTTTCTCTATACTATTCTCTGTCACTTCGACGTAGTTATCATCTATCAGTTTAAGGATACTATTTTGAAAAACATTCTTCGCGTTTTTCATATTTTAATAATGGATTTATACCGGAAGTGTTTCATTCCTACTTGTGGAAATGATTCTGTCAATAGACCAAACAAATTAATAGTTCGCATTAGAGAAGATTTACAAGAGAAGTGGTGCCGTAAAGTTAATTCAAAGTTTACAAGATGTACTTATTGTTACGAGGATCATTTTAATGTAAGTATGGATTAAATCCGGTAAAGAACTTTCAAGGGAACACTTCTGACCATTTTATTTATACGTACAAAAAATACTATAGCCGTAAATCGTTTTTTTACTATTCTCTTGGAAGAATCGACAACTTTAGTGTTATTGTTATTGTAATGTAAAGTGACATTGTCAGGATGACAACTAACCATCGATTGTGATACATTTTTTTGTCATTATGTCTGTGGTTTATACACAGATTCAACCGCGGCATGTAATTTACGAGAAGTAGTATCTCAAATTTTCAATAAGTTATAAAAAACTATTGGAGTGATGAATTGCTGAAATATTCAAATTAGTTTCTTAAAATGCTCTATATTTTCGATAAAAAAATAAAAAGGGGGGTTAGAAAAAATGAACAATCCCAATTGGTGTCAATCATCCCAAGATTTATTTATTTTACTTCAACGATCTAAATAAGTACTCTATAATTGCTATCTCATTTGAAAGACGAATCTTTCAAATAGCATTGGGTATATTGCGGCACTCGATCGATCACTTATATACTGTAATTCGATAGCTCTGTCTTCGCAATGCTGAATATTTTATATTTTTACTTGCTTATCTAAACTGTTCTTTAATATTACCACAGGCAATATAATATTATACAGCTAGCTTTCTGAAATTCCCACATACGATACGTACTTAGTAGCCATATTATTATGGATTTGGTAAGCGTGGCAAATATTTTTGATGAATCCCGATTTTCTGTTTTGTATCTGAACGGGAAACCATAACTTTAACTTCAATTTGTATAAGATTTATATGGACTAATTTCATTTAACATAACAAACATTAGGTATAACACTCATGATAATCTATACATATAATATAATAATATGTGTAAATGTTAAATTATGTGGCGGCGAGCGAGCGAAGCGAGCGAGCAAGACGTTTCGGGGCAGAAGCGACTTGGATAGGTTAGGTTCAGAAGGCTAAGACGGGACTCGCTAAGCTCGCACGCAACACGTCGAGCAATAGAGCAATTATAAGTTACACGGTACCGTCTACATAACCGTCAGATTTTGTAATAAATCGATGAACGCCGGCTGCATACACGAAAAAGGATGACACAATGTAACGTACATGTCCCGTACATGTACCTACAGAGCAGTGAATGCCAGGCCAGTATGTACAAGAGAGCAGCGAACGCCAGCATGTACAATCTTAGTACTAGCGCTCGGGTAATTTTCAATGCGGGGGGTGCGGGGGGGCTAGGGGGTTGACGGGGGGGGGTGTTAAAGGGGGATGAAAATTTCATTGATGTTGCCGTAGGATGCACCGTTTTCAAGATATTTGACAAAACACCGGTTCTCGTCCGATCACCGAGGTTAAGCAACGTCGGGCGTGGTCAGTACTTGGATGGGTGACAGGATGGTTTCATTTTTGTTTTTGAATGTTTTGTTATGATATTGTCACGTTAAACTATCGTCCGTAAACCGACTTTACAGACAAACGGTTTTTAACATAATTTATTTTTTACAAAATGCTTTGTTTTTTACCTGACTGCATGGAAAGGGTTTTGTTTTTACAAGCTTTTATTTAACTTTTGTCAACGTTCATATGTTTGCATGTTAGTTGTGGTTTCAAAATTTGCAAGCCATTTGTCGACCACTTCCATGATATATACCAATCCCATTGAGCTGAAATTTAGCATACTTATGTATGTCTGGTGATAATAAAATAATCTAGTAGTGAAATTCTAGTAATCCGGCCAGAATCGTCTCTACTGAATGGAACTCATCAACGTTAATGGGATCGTCTTGAAATTTGGTACGGATATGTGTACCTAGTCTGGATGACAATGCAAATCCAGTCAGCAAAGAAAGCATGTATTCAAAGTTAGTTAACGACCGCTTTAGCCTAGTTGGTAGTGACCCTGCCTACGAAGCAAGAGTACAGGGTTCAAATCCCGGTAAGGGCATTTATTTGTGTGATGAGCACGAATATTTGTTCCTGAGTTATGGATGTTTTCTATGTATTTAAGTATTTATTTATCTATATAAGTATGTTTATCGTCGTCTAGTACCCATAGTACAAGCTTTGCTTAGTTTGGGACTAGGTCGATTTGTGTAAGATTGTCCCCCAATATTTTTTTATTTACCTATTTATTTTATTTATTTTTTTAAGTAAGGCTCATTTTATTAGTTTTCTACTTTTTTAATGTATTCTTTTATTGGCGGTCTCTATTTAAGCATTTTGTGTTTTGTTAAATGATTTAAAGACATCAAATGAATACAGCAGTTAACAAAATAACGTACCTTACACCTTATCTAATAAAGTTAAGTTTTAGTAAGTAACTGTTTTGTACCTACATAGGTATGTGTCATTTTGATCGAATATTCGAATCTGCGAAATCGAAAATTCACAAGATTGCATTGTATAGGCAAAATATAAAAAAAGGATTACCAGCTGTTAAAGCTGAAACAACATCAAGTAAAAACCATATTTTAAGTCATTACTAGAATTCCCTTTTAGAGATCACGATAATTCTGTTAAGGATCTCAAACCTGACCCTTATATACTAAAGTAACTTAATTATTTACGAAAGGATGGGCCCTCAATGACATATCCAATTACAAGTACCCTACAACTTGTCCGTACATTACTTAATAGGTAAATATTGAGCATCTACCGACACCCAATGTCGTGTGATGGCAAATGGTTCTAGTTTAGTAATTTACCAAAATACGGATTCTTTTTCTATCTAGGTTAGTTTATCACACGTGTCGTAATTTAACAATTCCTTGGCATTCAGATTTTTTTCAGCTTCGATAATAAATAAAGAAATAAAACAAGTATATTTACTGCAGCATTAACGACGTAATCTCAATCTAAATCGTTGAGTTAGCTTAACGTAGGTACCTTTTATAGGTAATATTACTAGCCGTTGCCCGCGACTCCTTCTGCGAATAATATAAAATCACTTATTTATAGACGTTTTAACAATACTTAAATATCCTGCTATGTCCTGTGTTGTTAAATTAATTATAAGTATAGTTTTTTCTTTTTTAAGAAGTCCAGCTTCTCATGGTTACCCTAACACAAGTTGTTAAGAGAAAAAAGTTTGAAATCAGGTTCATAGTAAATACTCCCTTTATCTTTGCCGCTAACTTATGATTATCAAACATATGTGTGACCAAATTGCGTTGGGGGTTTTTAAATTTATTGCCATTTTGACTATAGAAATTTAAAAACTCCGTACAACTATATCATGTGACGTAGCTGTAAATTACCTGATTGTGAACACTTAAAATCTCTATTAGAATCTCCAGAGTGGAGACAGTTTTATTGTTGACTTCAAGCTGTAGAAATATTTAATCAGGTAATTTCCATTTTCTTAAGGTTCAAGTGTTTTCAATAGCTTTGAATTGGTTAAGTGTGCTCAGCCTAGTGGAACAATCGCCAGTAGCTATAAATTTTAGAACCTTTGATATCCCGGCTGAATAAAATTAACCAACTTTTGTTTACTATAGGTTACCAGAAGATATGTAGGTATCAAAAACCGTAAATGTGAAAAAGATTTTTTAGGTAGGTATACATAATTTATTTATTTTAATTTACTGACATATGCATAAACATCCTTACTTTATGATGCATACTAACATTATAAATGCGAAAGTGTGTAGGGTGAGTGGGGGTAAGATGAAAAACTACCCGTAGCACCTGGTGCTACGGGTAGTTTTTCATCTTACACTGTTGTTCATCTTATTTTCATCTTACCCCCACTCACCCTATGTCTATCTGTCTGTTACCTCTTCACGTTGAAGCAATTTAGATGAAATTTAATGAAGAGATGAAATTCCGGGAAAGCACATAGGATAGTTTTTGAACATAAAAATACTCACTTCACTAAGATAGTTTTATCCCGGAAAATTGCGTAGTTCCCGCGGGATAGCGATAAATGAATTCTTCGCAGACGGAGTCGCATGTAACAGCTACTCGTAGTACGAAATATTTTAAACCGTACAAAACTTCACAACTATTATTTACACTAGAAGCAGTATACACGTGACGTACTATTTATTCTCTTACATTCTACAGGACGGGATTTGGCATGTATTTTAAATTTGTAATACAATAGCAAAGAAATTTATAATCGTATTAAATTTCGTAAGAGGAGATAGTCATCAAAATTTATTTACTGTACGTGTAGCCAAGAGGTCCATTGACCTAATCCAAAAGAAAGCAGTAAATCAAAAAGATAATAGAGATAAGCCGATATCAACTGTATCTAGTACGTATATTCTTCAGACGGCATCGGTTTACCTGAACAATCGGATAGACTGCTTACGAATGCACAGCACGACGCCGAGTCCTCACCAAAGTGAATAGATAGGGGTGTATAGGGGGCGCGCGCAGTGAGCCTGGGCCTCACTTTCCCTAGCGTCTAAAAATAGACGCTCGCTCGCGACAGTGCGGCCTGCCGCGCGAACTGAATGAAACTTCGTATACGATATACTCGGCCCAAATTCTATAGCTACGATTGTTTTAGCGTGATGGTTGTGATGTTGGCATTCATGCTGCTAAGTGTAAAATTTCGTCGTGTAATTTCGTAGTGTACTAACTTGAATCGACGTTCTCCGCTTTGCATTTCAGTAGCACCTTAGGCCCTAAACATGCTAACTTAAATTTTAAACAAGCCTTAAATTATATATTCTATTTCACTTCCCGCGTAAGCTTGCACATACATGAAAGTGTGGAACAGAATTATACTAACTTAAAGCTACCAGGTAGCAAACTATCTGGAATTGACATTGTGGGATTTACACTGGTATTATACTTAGTGGCCCCTATTCTGATACGGATTATTTCTTGTCAGAATGCCCGCCGGCCGCGGATGGAATGGAGCGGTTTGCGTGCCCGACACCTGACCGGCAGGGCCGCTACCGCTGCATCGACGACCACGTCTTGTGTGACGGCTTCATCGACTGCCCCAACGGGGAAGACGAGGACCGACAGGCCTGCATGTTCTATAAAACGGTATTGGCAATCAATATTTCCATAGATGTTTTTACTTCCACTTTCACTACTAATAACAACCTGGCTTTTAATAGATTAGTCGCCACGAATTTCTGCCTCCAAGATATAGTTTCGAAGTTACTGCTACTGTACTTACAATGTATTTTTAAGTACGCACAAAATCGTTGATAGAGAATTGATCAAAATATAGAAGGACCTCCCAAAGGACTTTTTGAGAAGGTAGTTCTGACATGTTCCCTATAATTTGAACTGGTTGTGAAAATGACAGTTAAAGTATGCCAATGAAAACCGAATTCAGCTAATGATGCTAGACCAAGTCATATTTATATTTCTAAATGTCTCAGCATGTACTTATCTAATCCACGGTAGTATTTGTTGCATAAGCACGTGTTTGGTTCCAGACGAAGGCCCACCTGGACGTCCTCGCCGACGCGCTCCTGCGGTGGGCGCGCGGCCGCTAAGCCGCTCCCCTTCGGACCCCGCCCCAGTGCTCCAACACCCCTCACCTCCCCGCGAACCTCATCATTATTGTCCTCGATCGGAAAACCAGTGTGCACCCATAAGAGATCAGTGAATGCTGCGATATACTTCTCAAAGTTCCCGGACGCAACCAGCCATGATTACTCGTAGATGCGTTGAATTGAACGTAATGAAACATATCAAGTAGTGGTGCAGCCTATGCCAAAAACATGACCACTTAAAGTGTAGTGTGTAAGGACTCTGACCGCGAACAGACGCAATGTAGGACAGTTCTGCAGGTGCGCGCGAGAATGCGTCGGTTGGAACAAGGAAGTGATGCGATCTGGTTTCGTCCTAGGCAACCTCTCCGCAGCTACATTATTTTTCAAAAATATTTCGTACCTTCTAGCACTTATTACACTAAAATGTGAGACTGGTAGTCAACATTGTTAGTCAGTAGATCATTTTATTATTAATATAGTATAGTTCTTCATCTGACGAAACATAAATGTTTGTCGATTTGTTGATGTATTTATTCTCTTTATGTATTTACTCTATTATAAGTTACAGCATTTCATACTTTATGATGGTTGTAATATAAATAACAGAACTCTAAAATGTACATAATACGAATAATACTTTATTGGGATTGGTTTAATAACGCGGCCTATATTTAACAAACGGCGGCTGATAGAGCTAGGGTGCGGGCGCTGCACAAGCGCGCTCGGCGACAGAGTCACACTCGCACGGCCCGAGCCCCCATGGCTCTATGCATTCCGGGTTTGGTCAACGCTTATGATATTTACAATGTCCGAGTTATTTTTAATGAATTTCATCTCGAATAAGGCAGCTACTGTATATTGATTGTTATGAAACGTTAGTTACTAAGATATCGTCTCATTCGTTTTAAATAGAAAAAAATATATTGCGTTTATTACTGTATATAATATCCATTACTAGATTTTCTTGATATCACCTATACGTTATGTTACGTAGCACTAATTTAACGTGCTGACTGAATAATTATTGTTTTGTTTCACTATTAGATTTAAGTCTGTTTAACAGTTTCTTTATTTACCTGTCACCACGAATTCTAGTCAAATATGGTTCCTAAAGTTTTGTTGTATAATATATTCGCTGACTGTATTTAATTATAAAGCTTCAAGTAGTTTTTGGTTTATTTCAAAAGTTACAAAAAATCGATTACTTAAGTTTACGAAACCCTATCACCTATCACTTTTAGAACCTTCTGAGGATCAAATTGTCTCTACACACTGATGGTGATGAAGAGCAAATTCTGAATTGAATTCATTGGCATGAAACATAAAAAATCTTACACGACCGTCTTATTTTGATAAGCATTTAGTTACTTCTTATCACCTTATACGGCTCTTTCACACAGGCAACGTCCCGTTTTTTGCGGGTTAAAAAAAACCGAACCCGCAAAAAACGGGACGTTGCCCGTGTGAAAGAGCCGTTATCAGTCACTGAATTGTAACTATATATTTTAGCATGTTTCAGGGGTACATATTTTCTTAATTTATTGGTAAAAAAATAGAATTTCTACTTATTTTTTACGCTCTAGTTCACATCCATTACGTACGTATTAATAATGTAGTTTCTTAAGTGATATATATCGAATCTATAATGAATTTTAAGATATTAAAGTTTAGAAAATTTATGATACGTTCCATAAACGTACCTTGATAAATTTTTGACGATAAAATGTCAATGAGTGGTAGAAGAAAGTATTTAGGCATTTCTTGCAATTAAGTAGATAGTAAATAATATAAGGCTTATAATAATAATACAGGTAGTTGATTAGGTAGATGCTATGTCTACGTTTCATATGTAGGTGAGATATTTAATAGGGTCTAATGCACCAAGAATAAATCAGTAACATTTGTTTAAAAGGAATCACTATTTGGTTACTACTCAATAAAAACTGTGAATGGACTACATTAAAAAGATTATGGGCAAACATAAAATTAATATCTGGAGACCACAAAGCCGATAAAAATATCTCTACGTCTAAATATTGACTCTGATCCCATAATTTGTAGTGAGACATTATTTAATATAATTTTAGAGACCGTAGAGTAATTTAAAAACTCTGATATACGGCTACACCACTACGCATTGTAAGTAGCTTAATGTAATCGAATATTACAATACTTCTATACCTATGTAGTGATGTATTTTAAGGAAAGGATGTGAACTTCAGTGCTACAACGATAAAGCTATTTTGACACTAAGGAGGCACATCAAAGCATTGCGGATGATTAAGATTTTATATTCGTGTATCTATCAAATTATCACTAACAAATAGTTAACCAAAGAAAATTGATTCTAAACCCAAATAAACAACGTTATAGTCTGTTAGAACGCTAGTTCTTGAGCCAGCAGACTCGACGGTGTTTATATTCCTTCGAATTATTTACAGGTAAAGTTAATTTTACTCACTACCTTCTACAGAGAAAACATGCACATGATTTACGTTAAAAGGTAATTGCTTTGGTGGATTAGTTTCACTTAGCCTTTATCGTTTTATCGAAGATGAAACTTGAATTTTAATATATCTTTTACTATACTTAACTAATGTTTCGTCATTCACTTTGAAGTTTACTCTCTATTATTTAATGTTAATGAAGCTAAGAAACTTTGTGCCAATGAATTCTTAAAAGACTTACAGCAATAGCTGACAAAATGATGAACTAAGCTGACAAGGTTTAGGGTTGAGAGAATTGTAAACATTATAGGATAATGTTTGTAAGAAAGCTTGGACCCTTAAAATAACAAATGTGAATAAGGTTCCGCTACGAATACGAACATTACCCTAAGTTTCCAAGAAACTTTAAGTTTAGCTCTTGCAATTAGTACCTAAGCGACAACAAGCGTAGGTTGTGTAGATAGACTCATTCCATTTTACGTTCATATTTCAAATTTATAGGTAAACCCTATGGCCTCATTTATTTAAAGTAGAGGCAAGTCAGCAATATGTATTATGTTAAATAATCCCTTTTAAAGTAAAACAATATGTTTATGCATTCCGTTATAAATTTATAATACGTACCTCTTATTTTAATAAAGGTCATTCACCAGTAATTTCACGTCGTCAAGAAGTGTGATTGTACATATTTTATTAGTATTTACCGTAATGTTACCTATAATGGATATATTATTAATGTAATTGCACCCGAAATTTGCCTGTTTTGTATGTGCACAGCAATTTATTGTGATATTTTAAATACTATAGTATTAAGATGCAAATCATGATCTCGCGAGTAGACTACGTACCTATCAATGTGATTATAATTAATTTACGTATAGATTTAATATGTATTATGTCAAATTATTCTGTATTGAATACGGACGCAGCCTGAGTATACCTATATAGATTAGACTGGCTCATCTCTCTTTTTTTTTCGCCTCATGTTTTTTGCACAGTTACAGAGTTGCTAGAGCCTATCGTACGCTTGAGTTTTGCGGCGTCCACCCTGGGATAGCAATAAGCTGATCGAATGAATAACCGATCATCGATTACATTACTTAATAGAGCAAAAAACAGTATTTTGTCTTTTTATAGTGTTTCAACTGGAGTGGATGTCGCTTTACAATTTTGTCACTGTCCCTATTTTATTCGGAATATTTAGCAATTTTTGTCAATTTTATGGATATTATACTTGTGTACGTAGGAATATATAAAATACGAAAATGCTAATCGTTGTCCACGGTCGTCCTATAAGCTGTAGCCACGCGCTGGGCCATCACTTCATCGCACCTCACCGCTATGATATTTTATCTAGTTATCGTTATAAAATTATTTAAATACCTATGTAAGCACATGACTACGAGCACAATTTTTCTATACATTTATTAAGTACCTTTAACCAATAAGAAGGTTGAATTAAACGTTGATCAAAAATTTCTAGTCACTTTTATATTTCGCAAACTACATGCGATAAAACAGATCTTCAAGGAATAAAAAGTATGCTCATTGAATCTTCCGAACTCAGTTCAAAAAAATATTTGTAATTACCAACCTATTTCTCATACATTGATATACCTAAATAACGTTAATCGCTCAAATGGGAAAACTATTTCGACAATGTATAGTTGAAATAAAATATTTTTAGATGTCACCCTTGTTAGTTATCATTGACTACACTGAATACTTTTCATTTTGCCAATTGCCTACTAGAGTTCACTAATCAAATCGCCCCATTGATTTTTCCGCGCTGCAAACTTGAAAATTAACAGAGTTCTTGGATACGAAAATTATAGTTTAATCAGCTGTTTTCCTTGATTATAGAACAGTTGTTGATTTAAAAATGCAACTATTTTTGTAGATACATATAATCAATTTGATTACCACTAGATAGAGATTTACATAGTATATATTTTCTCATAGTGTTACGTTTGCCGGAGTAAAAATGGAAACGACTGAGGCGCTATAATGTTGGAATCTGCAGATGTCAGCGAGGGTCCGCACTCATGGTCGATGGACTCCAAGTGCTTACCAAGAGCGCTGACAAGAATTAAACTCCTCAAATAGCTCCGAGTGGATGACGCGGCTCTCACACTTGCATGTCACGAACTAGACCCATCAACTACGTTTACTGTCTCATTCTTGTTCTCGCCAAGAATAATCTTACTTTTTAGCCGTGCCATGCACGAGTTCACTTGACTTGTCATTTCGCAGAATATGTATGCAACTCATATGGCGATAATCTAATAAGTCAGGTGTAATATTACTGAGTCGACCGTGAGACTCAGCTTGTATGTGGGTGTTTTAATTTCCTGCTCCATTTGCGGAGAGAGCAGCGTAGCGAATTTTTGTCGAAGGACGAACGAGCGAGCGGTTGGAATAACGCGACGTAACGAATGAGATTAAAATTAAGACAAACGGTCTGTATACTAGCCAGGAACGTCCGAGTAGGACGGCTGGGGCCAAACCTATTATTTTTCATCAATTAAATTAAAACAAAGTCTCCCAACCCAAGCTGCAACTGTTTAACGTAATATACAGGTTTCTGCGCACGGTCGACTCTGCAATGTGAACGTGGCTTTATAACGACTACGCTATTTTGTAGGCGTAATATACTTTTGGACTATTTATTATGTATTGTTAATTACTATGTATGTTGTATTAAGATAAAAAAATAAAACAAAAATAAATGTTAATAAATGCCTCAGCCAGATGATAAAAGTGTTTTATTTCAAATGTACTACTACCCAACTTGTATGTATGTACGTTAATACGATTGAACTATTATAAAATAATCAAATTATTACTATCGTACTAACTAGTATTTTACATTGCTAGCTTTTCCGCAAGCACCGCAACACAAATGTATATAATCTTTCACAATGTCTACACAATAATAATTAATAATGCGGAAGATTAGGTAGATATCTACCAATAAAAAATTACCCGATTAAGTACTGCATCTAAGAACACAAGAAGAACACATATCACGGAGTATGTGTATTGCTGACACCATTTCTGACCAACGAGGTTCAGATTTAATGGAAATGAAATGGTTCTTTTGAACACGTCACAAATGTTACTTTGAAATAGCATCATTTAAGTTTCCTGTTTAATGATGATATCAGAAAACACCTTAGTTACAACACGTAAATCGGTACTTTAACAATAAGTTATTACATCCATAACTAAAAAAACCGTGTAAGTACCCTTTGTGTTGAGTCACGCGCAGTGTAGGGTCCATGTATGTTAGAAATATTCATATTAAGCTTTGATCGATAATAGGCTACTTTCCTAACTAGTCAGTCTTTTAGATTATCAAAAAATATTGGACACGTATTTTTTATTTTGTCAATTAAACAAAAAATTACGAAGATATGGCGCGTTGAAGTTTCGCGTGACGTCACTTGTTCCTACACTTTGTATGAGCGTTTTAGGAACAAGTGACGTCACGCCTCGTCACGCGGAACTTCAACGCGCCATATCTTCGTCATTTTTTGTTTAATTGTCAAAAGAAAAATTACGTGTCTAATATTTTTTGATAATGTAAAATACGGACTAATAAGAATTATTATTTTTTTACCTAGGAAACATCCCTATTCATCATCAACTTGTAGCTTTCTTAGCTGTGATAGATTTCCTTTTCAATTTGTTACATTATACGTATCCAAAAACAACCATTTAGACACAGCATGATAAAGTGTCTAGCAAAAATTATAAAATCGGGTTACGCAAACCTGTAGGCACTATTGAAGGACCCCCGCCCCCTTACCTTATTTTTTTTACACCCATAGCACGGTAGGTACAGACGAAAAAAAATATCCACATTCATCGCGCAGTAACGACCGCTTTAGCCTAGTTGGTAGTGACCCTGCCTACGAAGCAAGAGGTCCTGGGTTCAAATCCCGGTAAGGATTTACGTATGTATGTATGTATGTATGTAAACTCTTTATTGTACAAAAATAAGGGAAAAAAAAGAGAAACATTATTGACAACCGTTGAAATGCATGTACAAAGGCGAACTTATCCCTTTAAGGGATCTCTACCAGTCAACCTTTGAGTGGGTGAAAGGAGCATTTAGTAAGGGACCGACAAAGAGTGAGTAAAAATAAAACAGTCGGACAAAGCAAAGGCTACAATACAACTTTTAGTAAATACAATACATAAACTCATAATATAAAGAAACCTATTAAAAATATATACTACCATTTATTTGTGTGATGAGCACGAATATTTGTTCCTGAGTTATGGATGTTTTCTATGTATTTAAGTATTTATTTACCTATATAAGTATGTTTATCGTCGTCTAGTACCCATAGTACAAGCTTTGCTTAGTTTGGGACTAGGTCGATTTGTGTAAGATTTTCCCCTAATATTTAATATTAATTGGGGTTGCCTATTTTTTTGTAATGTATAGTATAGCAGAGTATAGCTTGTCTAATTTAAAATGACCCACCCCACCACCACCGCATTTGACATACAGGATTTGAAATCCTGTATGTCAAATGCGGTGGTGGGGCGCGTCATTTTAAATCGAAAACCATTTCGAGCTAAATGCTTTTTACATCGTTTTCTTTAGTTCTTTAATTTTAATACAATGTAATGCATTTATTACAAATCAATAAGCAATGACCTTCATTTGTCATGGTGCAAGTTGTACCTTCGGTGTGGAATGACATTATTTGGAATTCATCACAATTTACCCGTGGATGGCGTGTGGCTACGGAGTTTGATTTTGACCCGCTGCGCTGTCTGAAGCTGCGTACGGACTGACTGCACTCGGGTACGCGTACCCGGGCTTGCGTGTCCTGGAACGCCATGTCCGTACGCCATGTACGCGTACACTGTACACGTACATGTACACGTACACGTACTATACACGTACACGTACACTGTGCGCGTACACTGTACACGTACACGTACACTGTACGCGTACATGGCGTACGGACATGGCGTTCCAGGACACGCAAGCCCGGGTACGCGTACCCGAGTGCGCGCAGTCCGTACGCAGCTTAACATATCTAGAGCGCCAGTAAAGTGACACTAGTTACAGTACACCACTACACAATAGTAAATTGTTCAACAAGGGACTAAAACAGGCCTAAAATGTTTAGCCACCCGATCAGTACCTCTACCATGAGTTACACTAGTTTACAGTGACCGTACTCGCTAGCGACGGCGTAAATGATTTGTATGGAGAAATGTACTATCGTAAGTGACCGCTAGAGGCGCTGTACACAATTCTCCATACAAATCATTTACGCCGTCGCTAGCGAGTACGGTCACTGTAAACTAGTGTAACTCATGGTAGAGGTACAGAGCGAGGGTGGCTATAGTACGCGTGTTATTATGGTTGTTTAGTCTCGTGTTAAATACTCTACTTTTCACTTTGAATGCGAGGAAAAAACGACGTTCAATACAAAATTACAATATTACTTTTTTAGGGTTCTGTACCCAAAGGGTAAAACGGAAACCCTATTACTGAGGCTCCGCTGTCCGTCCGTCCGTCCGTCCGTCTATCACCAGGCTGTATCTCGGGAACCGTGATAGCTAGAGAGTTGAAATTTTCACAGATGATGTATTTCGGTTGCCGCTATAACAACAAATACTAAAAAATGGAATAAAATAAATATTTAAGGGGGCTCCCATACAACAAACATGATTTTTTTGCTCGTTTTTGCTCGATATTGATAACGGCAACAGGTAGACACTTGAAATATTCACAGAATATTTAATTAAGTATATATTGACTTTTTTTTTTTTTTTTTTTTTTTTTTATGATATAGGGGGCAAACGAGCAGACGGATCGCCTGATGGTAAACGATTACCGTCGCCCATGGACACCTGCGACACCAAAAGAGTCACAAGTGCGTTGCCGGCCTTTTAGGTAGGAGTACGCTCTTTTTTTGAAAGCTTGAAGGTCATATCGGTCCGGGAATACCGCAGCAGGAACCTCATTCCAGAGCTTTGCTGTGCGAGGCAGGAAATTTCTGTAAAAACGCACAGTAGAAGACAACCAACCATCCAGATGGTGAGGATGGAAGTGTTGTCGCGTAGGGCGGTGGCGGAAGGATGCGGCAGGGATCAACCCGAATAACTCCTCGGAGCACTCTCCGTTGTACATGCGATAGAAGATGCACAGTGAAGCTACATCTCTACGCAGCGCCAAGGAATCAAGCCCATCAGAAGTTCGTTGGCAGCCGACTATTCGAGTCGCTCTCCGTTGTATGCGATCCAGAGGGAGAAGCTGGTACCGGGGAGCCCCCGCCCACAGATGAGAGCAGACTTTAAAAATAAATCATTAAATTAAAATAAAAAATATATTTAAGGGGGCTCCCATACAACAAACGTGATTTTTATAGATAACTAGCTGACCCCGCAAACGTTGTTTTGCCATATTAGGGGTATGAAAAATACCCTACGACCTATTCTCAGACCTACCGAATACGGAGAAAAAAGTTTCATAAAAATCGGTCGAGCCGTTTCGGAGGAGTTCGGTAGCAAACACCGTGACACGAGATTTTTATATACCTATTAGATTGTACGGAACCCTTCGTGCGCGAGTCCGACTCGCACTTGGCCGGTTTTTTTTACAACGCACGCTCAATACGAGCAATGGACGGGTCTATATTGGAATCCATAATGTCTTTTGTCCTAATTTCAAAATCTTTGACTGAAACTTTGGTCATAATGATCTTTTGCCATAATAACGTTTGCCATAATGTAAATGCCATAATATTGTTTGTCCTAATATTGAATATCCTAATGTTTATTTGTACTATTTTCATATGTCCTAATGGTCACATGTCCTAATATTGGTTGACATAATCACTTTTGTACTAACATTGTTTGTCATAATATATGCATATATGTCATAATAATTTTATACTCATCATCATCATCATCACCTCAGCCTATATTATTTCCACAGCAGGGCACAGGCCTCTCGGAATGAGTGGACTTGGACCGTATTTAAGAAAACACATGAATGTTTATCATTTTCTATACAAAATACTTTTCTGACTGCTATTCGTTTTTATAGGAGTCGCAATTCTAACCTAACCTATTTTTCTAGCCGCTGCTAGAAAAATAGGTTAGGTTAGAATTGCGACTCCTTCCGAACCACTGTTCGGTTCTGTTGGGGTCGCAGTTCTAACCTAACCTTACCTACTTTTCTGACACCGGTTCGTTACTGTTGGGGTCTCCGTTCTAATCTAACCTATCTGGCTGAGGTTCGTTTCTGTAGGGGCCGCAGTTCTACCCTAACCTAACCTATTTTTCTGACACCGGTTCGTACTGTTGTGGTGTCAGTTCTGACCTAACGTAGTTTTCTGACTACGGTTCGTTCCTGTAGGGGTCGCAGTTCTAAGACCTACTTTTCTGGTACCGGTTCGTTACTGTTGGGGTCTCAGTTCTAACCCAACCTAATCTACTTAACAAGTGTTCTGTTATAGCATTTAATATTATGGATTTTAATATTATGACTCGTAAGTTTTATGTCTTACTGTATTAGTACAAAACATATTAGGGATTTAGAGTATTAGGACATGTGATATTATGGCTTATGATCATTAGGACACAAGATAATTATGGCAAATGATCATTATGACAAAAGTATGATATGTCAAAAGTGTTTATGGCAAAAGTGGTATGGCATTTGAGTTTAGGACAAACAATATTATGGACTACGAAGAAGACCCTAATCTTCCAATATTTATGAAAAATTCTGCCATCAAAAGTTAGGCTAATCTTTCCAGTAAGTAATTGGGGATGTCTATTTTTTGCAATGTATAGTAAATCGAAAACCATTTCGAGATAAATGGTTTTTAACTCGTTTTCTGTAGTTATTTAATTTTAATATTATATAATGAATTTATTACATAACAAATAAGCAATGACCTTCATTTGACTTTGGTGTAAATTGCGTGACCGGTCCAAGTCGTACTTTATTCTGTGTGGTTAGAATTCTTCACAAATTTACGCGTGGATTATAACTACACAGTTTCATTTGGACCCACTGCCTGACATCTAGCACTTTGACAGCGCCAGTAAAGTGACACTTGTTACAGTGTACCACCACGCAAAAAATAATTAAAGGGGTTGCCTTATCGTACGCATTTAGATAGATTTAGAAATTTGCCAGTGTGTGAGCCCTCAATTACAATCTGACGTCATCAACCAAAATAGTTTCAATAATTAATTTTGAAAAAAGTAGTGAACTAAGTGACAAAATATTGAAATTAGTTTCTTATAATTGACTTTTCTATACAAAAAAAATATAAAAACCACTGGTAATTTTTTTTAGACATTCCCAATTGATGTTGGCGTCTAAAAATTTAACGATACCGCACTCCCAGTACAACAGTGCATCAACTCGAAATAATATATAGAAACACACACCTTACCAACTAGGGCAAAAATCATTTAAAAGCGAAAAAGTTTTTCGGGTGCGCCGGTGGGATTCCAACCCACGTCTCCTGGGTATGCGCCCCAACGGCGCACCCGAAAAACTTTTTCGCTTTTAAATAATCTTAGATTCGGTGAGCAGCCGTACTGCTAATAAAATTAATAATATAGGGCAAAAATCATTCGGAATTACTCTAGTGCACCTTATTTCATTAGATATAATTTAATAATGAATAACACAATTCACTAAATATTAAAATTAAATCACTCACCAGGGAGTTGGTCACGAATATAGTAAGTAATGATAAATATGTCTTCATTATTCAGGAAATAACATTAATCTTTGATGTTTTGGCGCGCTTATTATTCGCTAGACTAACAACAAAACGTCTCCTTAGCGCCATCTTTACTTTTTTTGTTTCGCAGAGTGTAGCCTAGCCAACATACGAAATCGTATTTAGATGCGTTCAAGTATACGGAAATAAATTCTGTATGCTTATAAAGCACAGTTTTAAGCCCTCCACAAAACAAAGCGCGCGACGGCGACGGAACGTGCCCAGCGCGTTTTATAACACTGAATCATATACACTGAGCCTATACCGCGCTGCCGGTGTGTCTCCGTATATATATGATTCAGTGTTATAGAGCGCGCTTGGCATGGCCCGCGGCGCCCCCGCACCGCACGCCCGCCCTTTGGTCTGTGGTGGTCTTTATTATTCAACGTTTGCTAACTTCAAAATGCAACAATAATAATAATTGTATGATTATAAATATTGATTATGCATCGAGGCATGGCACAATATTATCGTCAAGTTAGCAATATAATTATTGACTAGGCTGTGTGAATCAACCCTATGCCTATGCGAAAGGCTGAAGAAGAAAACATCATCGTCAAATGTCAAATCCCTTGTGTGACATTTCTTTGTTTTCATACACTTGCTTTGTTTAGAAACCAACTAGAAACGAGCACAGTTCTGTTACAATTTTTATGCTAAGCATTATTTTTTTACGCTCCTAACTCTTGCCAAATCATGTCGGGCTGTGATTCTCAGAAAGCCGAAGCTTCTAAGGATAACATTTCTACTAACTCCATCGACGAGGGATTGCCTCGAGAACTCAGCCAGTTAAGTTTGTCGAGCGCTTCCAGCCAAGATGAATTTTACTGTGATAAAGGACATTCCGAAACTGCGTTGAAGAATATTTATGGGTATTACCAAGCCCAGAAATTATGCGATGTGGTTCTAATTGCAGGAGGTACAAGGTTGGTACCATGACAAAACTTCTTTGTTTTCTTTGTAGCATATATCTTGGGTTTCTTCTTAATATAGACATGAAACTTCGACCTTAAGTTGACATAAAGGATAACTCACCTACTTTGCATTGACTTGTTAAATTCAGATGTTGTGTCTTATTCTCTTAAGCTTATATATGGGTTGTAACAAAACTGAGGACCTCTTGCACTTCCTTCTGGAATGTGACCAGATTAAAGACATTACGAAAAAATATTTAGATCATTTGAATATGTATAATGGTGGTGCAAATATTATGATTCTAAGTAAGCCATTGGCAGCTGAAGCAAAACTGATGTACAAATTCATTAGACATCCTTTTGATACAGAAACTCCATTTCTGTACAAGGCAGTGTTAAGTGTGTTGTAGTTTTCTGTGGCTTCCCATGCTGCCGTGCTATTGATATTAGCAGTAAGTCTGAATTTTGATCTTTGGAAAAATTAGACAGGATATCAGCAGTAAGTCCATTTTTAATCTTTGGCAAAATCCGACTTACTGCTAATATCAATAGCTAATATTATTAGTTATTTACATGCACATGATATGTTATGCACTTTTTGTTTTTTGTTAATTTTCGTTTATTTGTCTTAATAGGTAAAATAATAAGTTATCTTCTATTCATAAAAACTTTTGTTTGTTTCAATACCTTGCTTTATATTTTACTTTTGTGTGTGTGTGTGTGGTCTACGTGTTTACACATTGTTAAATTATGCCACACATTTTAGGGTACCAGCACACAAAATTGTGTTGTCATCATGTAGCGAGTACTTTGCAGCAATGTTTACTGGGTCTCTGCGGGAGGCCCAATTGGCTGAAATCACACTTGAACGTGTGGATTCACAGGCACTCCAGGCACTTGTGCACTACTGCTACACAGGCACTATAGGTACATTTAACTTGTAATTGCAATTCACACTGCCCAAAAGTGTTAAGGGATCAATCCCATTAAAATTTTGATATTGAAGGCAGAAAGGGAAAAGATCCTAACACAAAATTTTTTAACTACATGGTGCTTAGATTTTTTTCCTTTCCAGTGTTGTGTCATGATTGTTAAAAACTAGTGTTTACAACCAAGGCACTTTTGAGATGTGTGTGTTGTGCTTAATTTGCATAGATAAGGCTCTAAAGTAATTCAACTGCCCTATTTTGCATGTTGACAATTATTTCCATGTACTAAAACTTATTAACTTGCTACTCCATGATCACATACCACATCAAAATGTAGGGGTGGTTAGTTTTAGTTCATGGATATATTTTTTATTATTGTAACACACTGCTAAAATAACCCAATACCCATGCATGTGATTGTTTGTTGCATTCACTTAAAAATCTAAAAATATCTAGAGCTATAGTCTTAATAATAAGTACCTAATCTTTAGAATCTTAAAACAGAGTTGTGGTGTGTGGTATTTTGAAGACATATCTATAAATAGGTTTTACAGGGGACTGTAGTTAAACTGTTTTGTTTAATATTGCAGAATTAAGAGAAGAAACAGTTGAAGTCCTCCTGTCCACTGCAAGTTTGCTCCAGTTGACCACTGTCACAACCGCTTGCTGTGCATTCTTGAAGAAACAGCTGGACCCTTGTAACTGTCTAGGAATTGGGCTCTTTGCCGAACAACAGTCATGCCTGGCTTTGCACAAGAGTGCCTTGGAATATACTTATCAGCATTTTATGCAGGTATTTCGTACTGCACAATATTATGTTAATATGAAAATGTTATTGATTATGTATTTAATAATTTAGTGATCCCATAATTTACTTTACGTTTTATTTATTTTATGTTCAACAAAATATATCATGACTACTCTTTGATTTTCTTTAACTAAGCAAGTAGTCCTGGTAATAGGTTTACTAGCTGTTGCCCACAACTCTGTCTGTGAAGAATTTGTTTTGTTTATCTGTAATCCGCGGCTGGTACTATGTAATTTTCCGGGATATAAAGTATAATTTATGTTAATCCAGGTTATAAACTATCTGTGTGCCAAATTTCATCAGAATCTGTCAAACTGTTTTAGTGTGAAAGAGTAACAAACATTCATACATGCATCCATACAAATTTTCGCATTTATAATATTGGTAAGACACTTCTAATAAGAAAAATCATGTCTGTCTATAATATGATACCAAACAATGAATACCAACCATTGTTTGTCACTAAACAATTAAAGATTGTTTGTTTTCATTGATGTATTATGATGAAGACATTTCACTTTTGTTTTCTTATGAATAGAAATAATAAAAATATGCCAAATAATAAGGATAAATATGGAGTTAGTTGGTAACTTATATGCTTTACAATGGATCCTATCTTGTGTTGGGGTAGCTGGTAATGAGCAAGCAGATAGATAGATTTGCTAGCTTAGATATCACAGGGGAATTTACTATTTTGTCTAAGCCTAAAACTCTGTATGCTTTTGTATACAGACCCTCTGTACAAAGCACCATTTAGTGTAGTTTTTGTAGTGGTAGAGCCATGTTGTAGCTAGCCGCTGCATCACAAATGGGCCGGCTTGTCCGGGGCAGTACCACCCTCTCACATAACACTGGCGTGAAGCAGCAGTACTCCTGCTGCGTTTCGTGCGGTCAGTGAGAGCGCCGGGAGCCCAATACCTCTCCTCTCCTCTATTCCCTTTCCTTTTTTTTTCCTCTCCCTTTTAGGGCCGACAACACACTGGCATCGCGTAAAGCGCTGCGGGTGTCTATGGACAGTGGTGATCAATTAACATCAGGTGACCCACTAGTTCGTTTGTCTGGCCTCTCTAACATAAAAAAAAATTCTGCGTCTTCCAGTGAGGCGGAAATAGCCATATTTTGTTTAAAATAATATCAACTCGAGCAAGAATAGCAAGATTGCCATTCAGAAGCCGTTGCTACACATAAAAGTATAATTTACAACTGTAATTTTTCAGGTTGTGAAACATCAAGAGTTCCTGTCACTGCAAGTTGAACAGCTGGCTAATCTGCTCAAATCTGATGATCTCAATGTGGTGACGGAAGAAAACGTCTTTGAGAGTTTAATGACTTGGGTTCAGCATGATTGCCCTAAACGAGAGCAACATCTGCCCACTCTTCTAAAACTAATTAAGTTGCCTCTGCTATCTTCCGAGGTTAGTAATCTAGATTAGTGGTTCTAAAACTTTAACCATTTGCTTTAACTTGCTTATGCTAATACACAATGATTTTTTTTATCAAAACGTCATTGTTTAAATGTTAATATTATTTGTAAAATAACTTATTAATTAAAATCATTGCCACCCTACACATTGTCATAGTGTATGAACCTAAAACCTCTTTAGCAACTCATGTTAAATTCCCCGCCAAAGCGATTATGCTTGACGAAACTACTTCAACAAATGTAGACTGACCATGCATTTGGTGGATGTTTTTTTTAGTTCAATCGAAACTTAATTGCTTGAGACGTCATTAATTAATTTCCATTTTGGCTAGGCATCAATATTTTATACGGATTAAAAATCTATTTGCAGTACTTAATCGATAAAGTAGAGCAAGCATGCGGAAATTTCTCGGAGTGTCAGCCTTTGATCATGGAGGCTGTCAAATGGCATTTGCTTCCCGAGAGAAGGTCGCTCCTATTCTCCCATCGCACAAGGCCCAGAACTTCTACTATTGGCCGGCTGTTGGCCATCGGAGGCATGGATGGATATAAGGTATGTAATAAGCATCTCAAAGGTCTAAAATACACGACTTGTTGATGTGAATCATGTTTTTAGGGAAATTGAACTTATTGTTGTGAAATTTATACCAAAGACTCACCCAGTATCTCCTTCGAGGGTAGACGAAGGGGTTTTTAGGAAGGCTTTTCTTATCAAAGCTGTTGCTCCTCAATACCTCTATCTTATAGCTTTTAAACCACTTTTAGTATGGGTAACCAGTTTGCTTTGCCAATATCTGTCACATTTTAAAATGCTTAAAAAGCTTTTGGAAAAGGCAACTTGATCGCTTTTAACTTTACGAATATCATAAGAGGAGTTCATTAAATCAATTTTTGTGATAATTATGGTCCCATCGAACGGTGTGATGACTCCGCCAATGTCGAGGGTTAGACACTGCCAGACGACTTTTGATGTCGATGCATTACATAAATATAAATATTTTATCAACAGGGTGCCAGCAATATGGAGATGTACGATCCGCGGACCAACTCTTGGACGTCGTTTATGAGAATGGGCGCAAAGAGATTGCAATTTGGTGTTGCTGTTATGCAGAACAAGCTAGTAGTGGTTGGAGGCAGGGACGGATTGAAGACTTTGAATACGGTAGGTTTAATTGGTTGAATATGCCTAGGTACTAAATTTAGGTTTTGTGGCTTACCTACATATTTATTTGTTCAGCTCGTCGTTGAATGAAGACGAGTATTGTGATTCATAAACAAATTCTATCGAAAGGGGCCTATTCGTAATAAGATAACGAATTAAACTAACGATATCAGATCTATCTGAGCGAATAAATTTGTTTCGAGTATTTAAGCAAGGAAGGAATTATCCATTACATGTGTGATTTGAAACATTAGCTAACTAAGAAAGTAGTAATTTGGAGGAATTATACTAGAAGGTTTTTAGCTAAGTAATTTACTTATTCTGTTGAAACTCCATATAGTATCAGCCTACCTGAACACATTTCAAAGAGCTGGTGGTGCAACGCATTTACAAGTTGACATTTGTTTGGCGGCTTCTAATGGTAATGGCTGTGATTGGTAAGTAAAGATTTTGAAGGTATTGTCCTGCTTTTGTCAGGTGGAGTGTTTCGACCTGACATCGTTGACGTGGAGCACCATAGCGCCGCTAAACACGCACCGGCACGGGCTCGGCGTGGCCGTGTTGGGAGACGGACCCAACGCACCGATCTATGCCGTCGGTGGACACGACGGCTGGATCTATCTCAACTCCGTAGAGCGGTGAGGACTTTAGCCATATCACAGATTACTTAATAGCTACTTCGTAACAGATGTACGTACATGAATCCGTACAAAAACTTTGAATACCTACCGCGATTATAGCATACGCAAAGTGCAAAAATTTAATGTCTATAACCGACCTCGAGCTACCTCGTGGATGTGTTCGAATACTTTTCCGTCGGATATCACGATATCCGTCAGATACGATTTTTATACGATACTATATTCATTTAGGATCCTGTTCATTCAAGAAACTTGTTTTTTTTTTACAACGTTCTTAACTATCTTTGTAATTTTTTTTACTGAACTATTTTTAAAACATTGTACAGAAGCGAATAAACGGTTACGGTGCTCACAATGGTCTACACACGACTACTGCAGAGATAATAACGTCGGTAGTTCATTTTGACCACCACAACCGCTCTCCACTTGTGCTGACTGCACGAATCCGACTCGCACTTGGCCGGTCTGTGTAGATGGGACGCGTGCTCCCGCACATGGACGATGGTTTCGCATGTCGGGCGCGCGCAGCACGTGCGGCGTGGCGGCGCTGCGCGGGCGGCTGTACAACTAAAAAAAAATATATCATGTATAGTCGGGGTAAGAAAAGGTTCGTCACTTTTCGACTCTATGTCAACGAGTTAAGGTCGAAAAGTGACGAACCTTTTCTTACCCCGACTATACATTACCATGTAAACTTCCACCGAAAATTGGTTTGACGAGATCTAGTTTGTCTGTCTGTCTACAGGGTGTTTGGTAGCTACGTACAAAGCTTTAAGGGGGTGATAGCCGAGGTATTTTTGAACATTTTTAGCCATATATGTCTTATAGCCGAAATTTGTTTTTTTTTTTTAATTGAAGACTTAGAAATTTTAGGAAAATACCCAGAATTTGATAGTCTCGAGTCAATATTGCCCCAATGAGCGTTAATTTGGAAAATTTAAATATGGCACAGAAAAATGACGTAGACTTGTCTTTTTCAAATGTTATTTGGACCATTCTACTTTTCTTTGACCAGTCATTTTTAGTAATGTGCTCTTCAAATTTTTTTTTACCAAAACGGTAAAGTGCTCGGTTTTATCATTAAAGATTTAAATAGGCACATAATTAAGCTTACATTTAAAATTATCACTACGCATAAAAAGTAATCATTATTATCTATAAAGTAGGTAACGCAGTGGACATGCGTGTCCCCGCCATTTGTATGGAAATTGGTGTATTTTCCGCTGAGTTACCAATTTTTTCCACAAAATTTCTTTGAATTTAAAGTTTTTTTGCTTTAAAATATTAAATTTAGTTATTTCAGTTTTCATATAAGTTATTTACACTTGAAAAAAATGACCAGGTATGCCTTATATTTCACGAAAGATTAATGGTTACTTAAAAGTAGAATGGCCCATTTACAAGTAAAATTTCAAGACTAGTGCATTCTTAGCGAGTGCTCCCTAAGTTTGGTTTTTACTTTTTATCTCAGATTTAGCAAGCAATGTCAATGAGTGATACCTGAAAAGAAAGAACAATAAACAGGCATGTTTCTAAAAATGCTTGAACATTTCAAGGATTTTTTTTTATTGTTTTTATGGCACAGAAAAATGACTGTTCCAACCTAAGACATTTTTAGTAATTTCGAATGCCTCCATTTTGTTTTTGTGGCAAGAAAGACACTTAAAAATTATTTCATTTGGTCCAACACACATTAAACTATCCAAAATAAAAGATTTGGTTTCCAAATTAACGCTCATTGGGGCAATATTGACTCGTGACTATCAAATTCTGGGTATTTTCCTAAAATTTCTAAGACATCAATTTAAAAAAAAAATTTTCGGCTAAGACATATTGGCTAAAAATGTTCAAAAATACCTCGGCTATCTCCCCCTTAAAGCTTTGTACGTAGCTACCAAACACCCTGTATATCAGCAACCAATCTACAATGATCCCACACTGCGCACACTTTGTTTAGGAGCAGTGGTCTGCTAAGACTGGATGTTCATAGATAATAATAGCCCTCCACATCGATTTCGATGACGGCGACCCGGACTATACCTATAAAATTTACAATTATATACAAAATAAAACTTATGTTCTATTATGAGCCCTAATATGGCTCGCTAGACCGAACTTAGTCTTAAAAAACCCTGTTGCAAGGGATGCAACAAAGCTGACCACGCAAGTTGTAGGTGTAGGTGTAGGAGGGCTTGGGCCTTGCTTTTGGGTTTGGCGTTTTAGGTCAATCGTTTCCAGCCGGTTCTTCTCAAAAGCTTCAATAGCTTTATAAACGGTGGAACGCCATGAAGACCTCTGTGTAGCGAGCTCCTCCCAACCAGCAGGGTCAATACCGCAAGCATTTAGGTGTCTTTTGAGCACGTCCTTGTAGCGTAGATGCTGACCACCGTGCTTCCGTTTGCCCTCTGCCATCTCAGAATAGAAAACGGCTTTGGGCAAACGGTGGTCATCCATACGGAGGACGTGCCCACACCACCTGAGCTGGCGCAGAATCAGGATAGCCTCCAAACCCTGCATTCCGGAGCGACGCAGAACCTCATAGATACATATAGTACGGAGCCCTCGGTGCGCGAGTCCGACTCGCACTTGGCCGGTTTTTTCTTCTTTTTTTCTTGTTTTTTCTTTTTCATCTTTTTCTTTCAGTTCCTCTTGTTTTATAGTAGATTGTTCAACAAGGGACTAAAACAAGCCATAATGACACGAGATATTTAGCCACCCGAGCGAGAGCGAGGGTGGCTATAATTCGAGTTGTCATTATGGTAGTTTAGTCTCGCGTTAAACACTCTACTTTTCACTTTGAATGCGAGGAAAAAAACGACGTACAAAATTACTTTTTTACAACGTATGCTCAATACGAGCAATGGACATCTGTTCAAAATTCAAATAGCAAAAAAAAAGTTCCGTGGTCTTTTCTTTTCTTTTATATTTTTTGTAAAGTGGCGCTTTAAATGCTTGCATAATTAACCAACAGATTCAACTTAAAAACTATGTTAAAACTAATTGGACTATGCATATAAGAATGGTAATTCGCTGCTTTGCTAAAAAAACCGGCCTAATTCGAAATGATACGCTGTGTAACTTAAATACTTTAATTATTGCAAATAAAGTGGATAGTTACACAGCGTATCATTTCGAATTAGGCCGGTTTTTTAGCAAAGCAGCGAATTGTTCATTCATTAGAATCGGCAAATAAAGTAAACTAATTGAACTAACTAAGTTCACACACAAAATATATTGTTAACTGAAACACTTACCTGTGAATAAAGAAACGACATTTTAAGTTTATTTTCTATATGCCAATTCTTTGTAAATTATATCTAATTAATTATACTTTATATTTACTATTAAATGCAACAACTAACATCGCATCATTTTGAAGTCACGCCATAATTATTAATTTTCAAACGTAACTAACTGCTCTATCTACCGTACACTTCAGCACTGCTTTGCCGACAGTGCGGATTGCTATTTTATCGACAGAGCAGGGAACTGCTTTACCGACAGCGCTTTTAAAAAAAAACAAAATAAAAGACACCTAAGCTAAAGGAAATCTTTCTTTACATGTAGAATAAAATGAATTCATGTTTAATATAATTAAATAGATTAATATTCGTAATTTAACTGTTCATCGTGTTTCACGAAATTATTATTTTTTAAGTATTTTTTATACAGTTGTCATTTTGAGGTTATTTCAACGCCCTAAAGGCTTCCACAGACCGAAGCGCTTGGCGCTACGGTCTGTGGAAAGCTTTAAAATTGTCTATACCCAGTAACTGAAAATGGCGATAATCCTCCATTCACAAACACCGTGATTGGCAGTTTAGGGGTCTCCAAAGTAAATTAAAAAAAATTTACTTTAATCCCTAGACATCAAAAAAGAGCTTTAGTCCCGATATGCAGAGACTAAAGTAACATTTTAAGAGCATGAGAAGTGAAAAAGAGTTTTAAATAGTACAGTCAGCAACAAAAATATGAATACACTCAAAGTACCAAAAATATGCATCCACGACTCTATTACCAATTTACCAGGGCATAAAGGCGTGTATACATATTTTTGATACTTTAAGTGTATTCATATTTTTGTTGCTGACTGTATGTAACTTATTTCAACGTGTTTTTATTTGGCTGTTCTGTGTAGATGGGACGCGTGCTCCCGCACATGGACGATGGTGTCCCCGATGTCGGGTGCGCGCAGCACGTGCGGCGTGGCGGCGCTGCGCGGGCGGCTGTACGCGGCGGGCGGCCGCGACGGCGGCGCCTGCCTGCGCTCCGTCGAGTGCTACGACCCCGCCACCAACCGCTGGACCAACTGCGCGCCGATGACGCGCCGCCGCGGCGGCCTCAGCGTGAGCTGAACCCCGTTACGAGGGTTTATACCTGCTGAGCTGGCAACGTTGCATTTTTGTTAGTTATTCTCGATTATTCCATAAAAATTGAATGAAAATTAAAAATGTTTTGTATACAAATTGATCTAATATATAAGTTATTGTGTCTGCTGCAATAATAATTCGTGATAGACTTTTATTTTCTTTAAAAAAGAACAAATTATTACCTTACGGTTTTTAAAGAAAATAAAAGTCTTATCACGAATTATTATTGCAGTAGACACATTAACTTATATATTAGAACAATTTGTATACAAAACATTTTTAATTTTCATTCAATTTTTATGGAATAATCGAGAAAATCTAACAAAAATGCAACGTTGCCAGCTCAGCAGTTATAAACCCTCTTAACACATCCACAGCTGGACATATCCCCCGAGGCTCGCTAAACGGATCGGTCCTGCGCCAGCCGCATCCAACGCGCTCCCGCAACATTAACCATGTCGTCGCTCCATCTTGTTCGAGGCCTTCAGAAACAACCCTAAAAAATTAAATAATAAATAAATTTATAATAATAAATATTAGGGGACAATCTTACACAAATCGACCTAGTCCCAAACTAAGCAAAGCTTGTACTATGGGTACTAGACGACAATAAACATACTAGTTTAGTTTAGTTTATTTATTCACTCAGACATAATAATTACATTATATAATACATTAAAGTCAGTATATAAGAATTTATGCTGAGATCGTCAAAAATTTATAAAAAGCAAAACATAATAATATAATAATAAAAATAACCAAAGATGAAAAAACAATCAATAAAATGGAAACTTATATAGACAAATAAATACAGGTCGATTCACAAGAGTTGGCACAAATGGATTGAACGAAAGCAATTTCACTGACATTTTTGTAGGAAAATGACTGATGCATGACATTTTCATATTTGCGTGAAGTGTATTCAAATGGGTTAACACATAGATACTTTCATGCACTCATTCGATCCATTCGTGCCAACACTTGTGAATCGACCTGCACCTACTTAAATACATAGAAAACATCCATGACTTAGGAACAAATATTCGTGCTCACCACACAAATGAATGCCCTTACCGGGATTCGAACCCAGGACCTCTTGCTTCGTAGGCAGGGTCACTGCCAACTAGGCTAAAGCGGTCGTCAAACCATTGAATTTCTTCTCAGGTATGTGCAGGTTTCCTCACGATGTTTTCCTTCATCGTAAAGCTCATGGTAAATTTAAAATGTCATTTCGCACATAGATTCCGAAAAACTCAAAGGTCTGGGCTAAAACCCACGACCCTCTGCTTGAAAGGCCATAGGTCAAACCGCTAGGCTGCCGCGGCGGCTTCCAGTTACTGTTACTTTCACATTATAATATTAGTAAAGATTTCACGGGTTTATCCTTTCAAGTGTTAGATGATCATTTCACGGATTGATCATTAGTTACAGTCGCGGAATGAAAAGGTTCGTCACATTTCAACTCGTATGTCAACGAGTTAAGGTCGAAAAGTGACGAACCTTTTCATTCCGCTACTATACACGTGTTGATAATTTCTTGTGATGATGGTCATTTTGCCTATTTAAAATTGTTATCATCATGTTGATTATAGTGCGTCTAAACGTCCGATTCTCTAAATAGATAGACTATTCGGTCGTCTACATATATGAAAGACTGGTCAAATGATGAAATAAAGCAATAGCCGCCTTTAAGCCGGCCACACACGCTAGGTTTTGCGTGTCGGTTTTGCATGCACAAGCAATGCCAACAGGCACGACCGAGTAGATAATATCAATTTTCATATTTCAAATTTTGCTTGCGCAGGCAAGGAGTCATGTCATACACACGTTCAGTTATGCCTGCACAAATGAACTGTGCAGGCATAACCGTCGGTTATAACCTAACGTGTGTGGCCGGCATTATACAGTCGTTCTATCGCGCATTCTCAAGAGCGTACAGGATTGCGTGCCGGAAAGCCTCTGCGCGCAATCGGGCGCGATTATGTTTTGTTACTTTTTTAAAGTTAACGTTCATTCGCGCGCGATTTCAAGTGTACGTTTTTGAGAATGGAAAGAGCGAACGTGTAAAGGCTAATCGTGCGCGATAGACCGCGTGGAACTGGCGCGTGTGGATTTGTGGAATTTACACAGTTTTACGCGTGGTCTATCCCTTCCCCTTCCGACATCTTTACACGCGCATTCTTTCGCACACTATTGCTGTTTCACGCGCGATAGAGTGACTGTATAAAGGCGGCTATTGATTTCTTACATAGGTATGTGCGGCGGGCGGGTACTTGTACGCCCTGGGCGGGCACGAGGCGCCTGCGAACACGGCCGGCGGCCGGCTGGCCTGCGTGGAGCGGTACGACCCGGTCGCGGACTCGTGGGTGCTGCTGGCGCGGCTCAGCTACGGCCGGGACGCCATCGGCTCTGCGCTACTCGGGGACCGCATCGTTGCCGTTGGTGAGATATTTTTATTTATTTTATTTAGATGTGATCGAGGAGCGAGTATGGGTGAAGACACATCTGTCAGCATCGAATCGCATTTAGCTGGACGACTTTGGACACACTATACGCATCGCAAGTTAAAGTATGCTGTTACATGTTTTCAGCTACTAAAGGATGCCAACGCTATACGCTTATACGTTACGCCGCACTTGAAAACCGTTATGGATAGGTCAACTATAAACATTATTGTCCTAGCGTGTATTCTAGAAGCAATTAAAAGGAAAAAACGCAAAAGACGAAGGGCGCGGATTAAGGGCGGCAAAGGAGATAAGCACAGAAATAATAATAAAGAGGATAGAAATGCCTTAGTTCCTATTTTCTTCCGGAACTCGTGTCGCTGTTTGATCCCCTCTACTTACTGTGTTAATGCACACATGCAAAAGACCGGAACCGTACTACGCAATCACGCACACAATTACTAATATTTTTGCTTACAAACAATTATGAACCTTACACCTTAGAGATAGCGTTGAATAACACTCAACGTAAGTCATACCCACATTTACACAACGGCGCCATTTATTGGCCGCGTCGGCATTATGTCTGTACTAGTCGTAACCTGTTTTTTTGTCCGTACCACGAACTTTTGTGCAAGACGGAAGGGTTATCAAAAATTACTTTACATTGCTGCGTATAATTCATAACGATCTGCGTTTTTATGGGCATGAGTAGCAATGGTATATGAAGTTTCGTGTTAATAACATGCAAACCAATATTTCATAATGAAATATTTTCTCAAGTTGTATTTTGATATAAACCGCATTATTACATTAAATTAATACATACCAATGAAATGTAATCCCCTTATTAGTGTAATTACACAGTGTGGACGAGTTTCCGCAATTGCTAATGCTGCAAAACACCATTTTAAAGCACTTGTTATCATACCCACGTTTCAAATAGCACTGAGCCACAAGTCGCGCGCTTGTGACCTACGAGTCACAAGCGCGGCGCCAAGGTCACGCGTCTAAGGCACTTCTATCCTCTTTATTATTATTTCT
This sequence comes from Archips crataeganus, assembly GCA_947859365.1. Taxonomy (NCBI): domain Eukaryota; kingdom Metazoa; phylum Arthropoda; class Insecta; order Lepidoptera; family Tortricidae; genus Archips; species Archips crataeganus. Next base: position 11,463,768 of record OX402056.1, on the reverse strand, counting down.
GTGGAGATAAGATAGTTAGAAAATTGTGTAGTTTTCAGCGGGATAAGAATAAACGAATTCTTCGCAGACGTGGTCGTGGGCAACAGCTAGTTATTATTATTCATATGAATACAATTGTTACGGAATCCTTTTCTTTTCAGACAATATTTGACGAAATATTCTCATACTTTGGCGATTATTACCTACACTTTAGAATTAGAAACTGATCAAAATCTATCCGTCACCACGAGACGATACCTGACGAGGGCTAGACACGTCAGGATTTGCAGTTGCCACGCTCTTATCTGTCCAATTCAGTTTAATTCCAACCTTTGACTTTTTAATAACCTCACAGGTGGCTACGACGGTGTACAATACCTGTGCGTAGTGGAAGTATACGACTCTGAGTCCAACTGCTGGCGTAAACTGGCGCCGCTGACCACCGGCCGCGCGGGCGCCGCCGTCGTGGCCGTGCCGCCGCCGCGCGCGATGTTCTGATACCGCGTGCTAGACCTCGCTACCTACGTGCTCTACTGAAGAGTGCAGTCACTTCTTTCTTTGTTTTCATCCAACTTAGTGGCCAGTATCAGAACTGGCAATGAGCGCCCGAAAGATTATGCTAGACTTCGCTTATAGGCTATTTGACGTTTTATGAACTGTCAAAACATGATTCCCTCATAGATTTTGTATGGTACGGTTACGGAGTTTGATTGGTGAGCCACTTGGCACTGTACGTATTTTAGCCGTCAGCGGCGAAGAGTACTAACAACCCGATTCCCCCGTATTGACTAAACTTTTGAAGTTAGCAAACGCTTTTCTTCCATTACTGCACTTTCAAGAAGATGATAAATGGGGTTTTCAGGTATTTTTGCTCCAGCTTTACATGAAAAAATTTTCACGCCCCGCCACTGAGCCGTATTATATACTTAAGTGGCTAAACCCGATTTGCATTACACGGCTAAAATACGTAGAGTTGCAAGTGGCTTATCAATCGAAGTGCGAGACCGTACTACTGAATTATGACTTCACTAATTAGTAATTAGCCACTCAATCGATTATTTATTTATTTAAAAACAAGTAAAAATCTGATTTTACAATGAATTGAAAAGTAATCTGGCTGTCTGGGATAAAATGAAATAGTTTTTTTAGAGCATCTGGATTGTGCATGTAGATTGCATGCATCTGGATTGTGCATGTGCATGTGGATTGTCTAAACCCATCCAATTGCGGAGAGGAGTGAGACAAGGCGATGTCATATCACCGAAATTGTTCTCAAGCGCGTTTGAGGATATGTTTAAGACGCTGAACTGGAAAGGAATGGGCATAAACATAAACGGCGAGTACATCTCACACTTACGATTCGCAGATGACATAGTCTTAATGGCGGAGTCGTTGGAGGAGCTGAAACAAATGTTGGACGACTTAGCATCAGCCTCACGTCGGACAGACCTCGGTATGAATGTGGATAAGACCAAAATTATGGTCAACGACCGCATTGATCCGGGGCCCGTCATCGTCAATGGAAACCTTCTTGAAGTTGTTTCGGAGTACACATACCTCGGGCAAATTTTGCAGCTAGGTAGAAACAATTTTGAGAAGGAAGCCAAGCGGAGGATTCAGCTGGGCTGGGCAGCATTCGGAAAATTGCGTCAAGTTTTCTCGTCATCCATACCGCAATGTCTGAAAACGAAAGTTTTCAACCAGTGCGTCCGCGATATTGCGCCGACTAATTCGCTAAAGTGAGTGTCGAACGTCATTTATCGCCTTCATTTGTGTTTAACTGTTTCATATTATAAATAAAATTATTTACTTTCAGTAGATACATAAATAGTGTAATCTACCACCACAAAATTACAGGATTACAGGATGGTATGGCGGTGCCTTTGTTTTGCTCGACTTGGCGGGGGCACTGCCGCGCCTCCAGATGGTAACGGTATAGAGAGCATTGCCATGAAAATTAGACCGTAAACTTAAAACGAAAACAGTCCATCTTAATATTTTGTCCTTGTTTTATGATGTTTGATCTCAATACGAATTCTTATCTATAAAGTACAAATTGTACTTGAAACTATTACTATGTTAAAATATTAGTTTTTAATATGACTTAACTTTGATGACTTTATACTCTTTACATTTACTTAGTATTAGCTTGGTATGTGATGTTTTTCATGTAATCTTACTATCAAAAATGGTTATTATGAGAAATGATTTTTTTAAGATTGATGATCAATAATCACATCTCATTTATCGGGTTGAATATTTTAATTAAGAATGGAAAGAAGTATAACATTGTGTCAAGCTTTCGGTCCCCTTAGTTAGACTATGGTTGACCTGTAAAAAATGCCTATAGGCATTAATTCCGCCCATTGTTTATTTTTGTCAATCATACAACAAAGTATGACTTAACAAATTATCCGAAAGTACTTACAGGCTTTATGCTTGCCTTAGATAATCACGGTAGCTCAACAGTCATCCTGCTTTATGTAATCAGTATTATTTTACTTAAAGGTTTGAAACTGACTTATTTTTGTGACGAATTTATGTATGTTTATTTTTATTTTGTAGGGGACCCTCCTGTGATGTTAGAATTGTAGTAATGCTAGGCAATATGTGGTATTCTTACGGATTAGGATTAGGTTGGTGCATCCAATTGTACTGATGATTTATATTTTATAATCAGGGATTTGAATTATAACTAATATCTCTGATTGATCGTAAATAACACAGATATTATTATGTCAATTAGTGACCTCAAAAATATACATTTATATTTAGAAAATCTTGATGTAACGACGCTTGTCGCTACGTTGCCGATATTTTTGATCTCATTGGGTGTTTCCTTGTTTTCTAGTAAATTTCGCATAATATTGTAAAATAGAAACCTATTTTTATGAACACATTTACATCATGCACGATATTTTTGTAGGGACGTTTGGTGCCAAATCACAGTGTTTAAATCGGCTGTAATACTTAACCAATGTGTACTATGAGTGTTAGCTTCCTGCAGTCGTCTACGTATACGTTTAATTGCAATTGCAGCCGTCAGGTTAAAGTTTACTTAAAACATTTAAGTATTTTTTTTGCAAAGATATTTACTGTCACTTGGACTGGGGCAGGAGCAAGGAGCATCCCCTCAACTGAGCAATATAAAAGAAGGGAGGAGAGACCTTATCTTAGTAGCGTGACACTATATACAATGTAAAAAAAGAAGTCTTGCACTTTTGGCTAAAATTAGATCGATTGCACATTGCTAGTTCATGTAAGCTTAGAATAGCGTAAGCACGTACCATTTCAACGTTAAGTCCAGATGCCGTATTGTTGCTATCGAATTCACTATTTCTTTCTGCCAAACGGTATAAGATGGCTACAGAAAGAGATGGTGAAATCGATGACAAGCGTCCGCGCGTTAGACAATACGGCCTCTGTTTTGCATGTAGGTAATCCATAATCCTTAACCGCTTGTCAGTAACCTACCTTAACTTTTTGACCAGTAATTGTTACAATGTACTCAATTTTAATTCTAACTGTCAAAAAATGACAACTAAGGCGAGCAGTCCTACGGCCACTAACAGGCATACTACCTACACAATACAAATGCGCTGCTTTATACACTTGGTGACCTGCATGGTTCAAAGGTTGTGCATACCTATTTCAGTCACACAATGTAATGAATGAATATCTAGATGTTTCTATTGATTATGCGTTAGAAATGAAATGTGTTCCTTTTAGGTGGTGCACCTTGAAGACTATATTCAGATATAATTGTATGTTCCTTTTAGAGCTTTACTTAATTCTGCATTTATTCACTGTGTTAACCATCTAATGAATACACATCACTTTCAGCATTTACTTATTTTTTATATACTCTAGTGACTAGAACCAGTCTTCCATTTCTTTGATTGTGTAATTAATAACTCGACCACTTCCCCGATGATAAACGAAACAATAATGGACGCTTGAAAGAGAATGAGTGCCGTCAAAATAATACAATTAAAACACAAACTATAGGTACTGCGATGCTAGCTAGCAGTTATGCTTACACATTTTACCGTTTGCTCGAAAAAATCGCGCGAACGACAGAGATGCAGTGCACCATTCAAGATCGGGATTTTAGAATAAAAATGGCTATTCTATTATTCATATTGTATACTTATTTTTTAATGAAATTGTAATCGAGTGCTAGAATACCTAATTTACTTTCATGTATATTTTTATGAATAAATAGTTTGATACATAAAACAGTATATTTTAATTTATTTTTCTCAAACATGCTATGAAATATTGACGTTATGTTCCTTATAATACGCCACGAAGTGTCACGTTGAAGGTGCGGGCTAGACGAGAGGTCAATAATGGAATTTCAAACAACATTGCTGGCCTTGGCCAGCAAAGTGATCGTCTATTGTTTCATACTATGACGTTTATAGGTCTATGGCATCATAGCATTTAGCCATTAAAAAAAAACTATAAGCAATATTTTGCGTTTTGGTTCATTAAGACATTCTGCCACTACGTTTATTTAAGGTAAGGTAAGATGATGATGATTTTGGTGATGTTGATGGTGTCGATGATGGCGGTGATGATGATGGTGATGATGGTGATGATGATGATGGTGATAACGATATGATGATGATGATGATGATGATGAGATGATGATGGTGATGATAAGATGATGATGGTGGTGATGGTGATGATGATGATGGTGATGATAAGATGATGATGGTGGTGATGGTGATGGTGATGATGATGGTGACGACGATGACGATGATGATGATGATGCATGTTTGAGAAAAACTCTATACAAGCCTCGGCCACGAACAGGGATTGCCGGCCTCGTATCTCTAGATGGCCTCGTTAACACTCGGCCATCTATAACTACTCGGCCGGCAATCCCCTATTTCGCGGCCGCTGCAGTAATGTACTATTCTCTACCTGTGGAACTTAGGGCATCGAAACTCGGTTCAATTTTGAAAACCCGGGTTTTCGGGTATAAGAGTAATCAAAACCCGGGTAGACCGGTTTTTTCGAGCTTTTCGATCTTTTTGTTATAATTTTTAAAAATTCAAGAAACTGTGTCCATGTATCGATTTTCTACAATAAATACAAAATGTAAAGGATGAGGAAGAATTCAAATAGAGACAGTACAATTACAAAAACAGTTTTAATATTTTAAAACTCATACCTACCTATAGATTTTTTTTTCAGAATATCTTAAAACTAAGTTAGTAATCTAGTCTCTTTTAGGGTTCCGGAACCAAAATGGCAAAACGGAAACCTTATAGTTTCGTCATGTCTGTCCGTCCGTCCGTCTGTCTGCCCGCGGCTTAGCGCAGTGGCTATTAGTGCTAGAAAGCTGTAATTTTGCATGGATAAATATATATAGCAATGACCTCGAGAAAGTGATAAAAAAAATAAAAAATAAAATTACGTTAGACGTAAAGTGAAGGTGATTTTTTTTTCTCGTCTAACTTTATAGCGTGGGGTATCGTTGGATAGGTCTTTTAAAATCTTTCGGGATTTTGAAGACTATTTTTCTATACAGTGATTCGTTTACGAAATATTCAAATTTAAAGTGAATTATTTTGTTAAAATCGAGCGCCTCCCCCCCTCTAAAAGATAAACTGTTGGTATAAAAATTTTGAAAAAAAATCAGGATGGGAGAAATATCTCAACTTAACAAGGAAAACTATAACGGCTAAGTTTGCTTGAGAATTATTAAGAGTAAATAGCAGCCAGACCTAGAAAATATAACTACTTGGGAAATTCCGTAAATACAAAATCCTTAAAATAATATTACTTGTTGAATACAAATAGTACAACACGTCGTAATGGCTGTGGAACCCTCGTGTCCGACACGCTCTTGGCCGTTTTTTTAATCACAGACTTCCATCGAATACGTTTACTTGTGTGTGACAGTTATTGCAGAACAGTACCTCTACCATGAGTTTACACTAGTTCATAGTGACCGTACTCGCTAGCGACGGCGTAAATGATTTGTATGGAGAATTGTACTTCCGTAAGTGACCGCTAGAGGCGCTGTACAATTCTCCATACAAATAATTTACGCCGTCGCTAGCGAGTACGGTCACGTAAACTAGTGTTAACTCATGGTAGAGGTACTGACTAAACTAAATGGTTGTGGAAGTATTCATCACCCGCGAATACTTTTCTTGGTAGGAACATAGTAGAAACGTAGCAACTAAGCTTCTTTTTACGTAATAATTTATATATTTATTTATTTATTCCATTTATTATTGCATTCGAAGTGGTTTATACTTAATAAATAACAATAAGAAAAGTATTAAAAATACCCGAAAAACCCGAGTTTTAAAAATAAAACCCGGGTTTTTTTTGTAATCCTCGGAACCGGGAAAACCCGGTTTTTTTCGGACCGGGTAAACCCGGGCTCGATGCCCTATGTGGAACTCTAACTATGGAACCTTTTCACAGTAAATAATATTTTCACTTAAAATTGAGCATCTACCTCGGTTGATCCGAAAATTCCGAAATCTAAAACTATTTTACTTCTACATCATCATGTTATGACATTTAGTTGAAATTTACTCTTCTCGGACAATTTTTTGCATGATCTGAGCACCACATAATCTTATCAGGGAATTGTGATTTTGTTCAAAAAGACCCCCCCATCTAGGCAGCCAAATCATTAGGAAATTCGAAGTTACACTTAGGGTTGCCAACCGTACTATAATATATAGTATTGTACTATATTTTCGCTCTGTGTACTATATACTGTTGAAGAAATATATAGTACGCAAAAATACTATATTTCAGTCAGTCCTTACGCATGCGGTTTGGGTAGGCCATTTTTACTATACTTATGTTTAATGAACTTTCGCTATTTAAAGTATTTTGTACTATTTTTTTTTTCAGAGTACTATATTTTTTGTACTTTGGGCTGGGATATACTATATTTGCTTAAGAAATAGTTGGCAACCCTAGTTACACTTGCGGTATTCGAATTTATGATTTGCTAAGGAACGTGCACATCAACGGTGCTGCCAACTGGTGCCATCAATTTGACTGTTTTACTCTGATAAGTTTCTTTTACTGTCCGCATAGTGTCTCTTCTGTCGCATTAGTGCTGCTGCCTATAGGTACAGTCAGCGTCAAATAGTTCGTGACACCCAAAGTGGCCAAAAAGTTAGCAACACGGCCTTATTCCAACTGTAATAAAGACGTGTTGCGAACTATTTGACCACTTTGGGTGTCACGAACTATTTGACGCTGACTGTACGTACTGCACGTTCCCTAATAAGCGAAGATTTGGTCACAAATTGAGGTTGACTTCACGAGTAAAGGAAAAAACCCAAAAATCACTCGTCCGTAAGGCCCTGTCCGCACAGCGATATTTCACCACGCGGTTTTTTATTCGCAATTCTGTAACACATTGAATCTTATATGTGTTACAGAATTGCGAATAAAAAACCACGCGGTGAAATATTGCTGTACAGACAGGCCCTAAAAAATCACTAAATACTATGAAGTGCAACTTCTTTTTTTTACTGGTTCCAAATTCGCACGGAAATCTCTAATTGCGAGTGGACTTGAATATACACTTGGCCAGTCTTTATTTAACGACCTGGCTGCGTGGGTACATTCTTTTACTTTTTCCGCAGATGTTTCCCTAAAAAAAAAAATGCCCTCTATTGTTTAGTCTGTGGCTCGTGTCGGCTGTCGTGTGATTCAGTTGATCAGTTTATTCTCTTTTTATTTCCTAAAGTCAGAGAAAATAACTATTTTTTAACTCAAAATTATCTTGAATAATCCATAAAGATGGCTTTACACGTACCAAGAGCACCAGGTATCCCCCAGATGATGAAAGATGGAGCACGGGTAAGATAACCCTACTTCTGGCATGTCATGTGTATTGAAAAATTATGGTTCAATTATTCGTTATATTTCATTAATTGAACGTCTTATGTAGCACATATTTGTGTATAATAATAAACTTAGTTGTAAATTTGTAAGAACTAAAACCGATTTGGGAACTGCACCGCTATTTATTGAAATAATAGCATCTTTATAAGGCTTCTGAACCATTCTTTGTTACACATTTCCTTTGCACTTTTACACCTTTTTTAAATGAAACTGAACATATTAAAACCTTTTTCTTTTATTCCTTATTAGAAATATTCTATAAAATTACATTTTACATACTGATTTACATTCTTAGCCACTCTCTATAATAGCACACTGCATTGGAATAAAATATTTTGCAGATGTTTTCCGGTTTAGAAGAGGCAGTATACCGCAACATCACTGCTTGCAAACAATTTGCACACAGTGTACGTTCAGCCTATGGACCCAATGGAATGAACAAGATGATCATAAATCATATTGACAAACAGTTTGTTACAAGTGATGCTGGCACCATCATTAGAGAGTTGGATGTGGAGCACCCTGCAGCCAAACTGATGGTACTAGGAAGCCAAATGCAGGATGCCGAAGTAGGAGATGGAACCAATTTTGTTATTGTGCTATCTGGGGCATTATTGGAGGCTGCAGAGGAACTACTCCGTTTAGGAGTAACAACCAGTGAGATTGCTGAAGGTTATGAAACTGCCCTCGAGAAGTGCCTTGAAATTTTACCTGAACTTGTATGCCATGAAATTAAGGACATCAAAAATATTGATGATGTTGTGAAAAGCATCAGACCAGCAATTATGTCTAAGCAATATGGAAATGAAGATTTTATTGCTGGACTTGTTGCTAAGGCTTGTGTTGCTATCCTCCCTGAGAAAACTACATTCAATGTGGATAATGTCAGAATTTGCAAGGTAAATTAGTTATAAGTAGTATGACAATGTTTATTTGTAGACTACAGTTATTCACTTCTGAAGTGTATGGGCCTGTATTATTACTACTTTACAAGTTGACTTCTGGTGTAATTCTTATTTCTTATCAGATTCTAGGAGCTGGCCTCTTGCAATCGGATGTCCTCTCTGGGATGATATTCAAGCGTGAAGTTGAAGGAGACATCACTTCAGCACAAAAAGCTAAAATAGCAATATACTCCTGCCCCATAGATATCACTCAGACTGAGACCAAGGGAACTGTTCTGATCAAGTCAGCAGATGAGCTTCTTGACTTCAGCAGGGGTGAAGAATCTCTGTTGGAGAAACAGATCAAAGATATTGCAGACACCGGAGTCAAGGTGGTTGTTGCTGGAGCTAAATTTGGTGATATGGCTCTGCATTTCCTGAACAAGTATGAAATCATGGCCGTGCGTCTGAATTCAAAATTCGACCTTCGCCGTGTTGCCAAGACTGTGAACGGTACTGTAAGTATATTTAGCTGACTCTATTTATTTTTTTATATCTAGGAACTAAGGAGAGCCATAATTGATGAAAAAGCAAATTGGATAAAAAAATAAGCTGTCCAAATTACTAATTCCACATGGACAGAGTCGCGGGCAAAAGCTAGTACTAAATAAGTTCCTGGTCAAGTTTAACCACATTACAGTATTCTTTATTGAACACAAGCAATAAGTTCACATCCACCTGGCGGACTATGCTTAAACTAATGCTATATGCCGTGTTACGGGTGTCCATGGGCGACGGTGATTGCTTTCCATCAGGTGACCCGTCTGCTTGTTTGCCACCTCTTATATAAAAAAAAACTATATTCCTGGGCATACTAGATGTATCTTGTGTCTTTTCCAACAGGTTTTACCTAGACTGACCACACCAACTGCTGAAGAACTTGGATACTGTGATCTTGTGAGCGTGGATGAAGTAGGAGACACGCGCGTGATCAAATTCTTCATGGAGAGCACAGAGTCGCGCATCTCCACCGTTGTGATAAGAGGCTCAACTGACAACTACATGGATGATATAGAGAGGGCCATTGATGATGGTGTCAACACCTTTAAGAACAGTGCTAGGGATGGCAGGTACAAAACAAATTATACCTTTACTCTAGGATTCTAGATCTTTAATTTACTCTATTTCAATAATTACAAAATTCTAATTTAGAGGTTCCTACTACAACAAATATAGCATTGTAAAATGATATCTTCAGATTCATTCCTGGTGCTGGTGCAACGGAAATAGAGTTGGCGCAGCGGCTACTTCAGTATGCTGACACACTGCCCGGCTTGGAGCAGTATGCTGTGAGGAAGTTTGCCGTCGCCCTGGAGAGCATCCCTCGGGCACTAGCCGAGAACACTGGCTCCAACGCCACTGAAGTTGTTAACAACATTTACAAAGCGCACAAAGTATGTTATTTATAAAATAAGTGAATCCCAAATAAAATTATGTACCAAAACTAAAAGAGCGAGTTAGCACACTATTTCCCACTCCAGTGGAGGCAGTACAATTGTTGGGGTTCTATGCCTCAAAAGGATAAACAATTTGAGAATCCACTGGATGTACATCAATGTACAGTGGGAATTGATTTATTCAACTGCAAAATTTTACTTTTAGCCTTTGTCTTTTAAGATAATAATAAAATTATTCTTTCATTTACAGGAAGGAAACAAGTATGCTGGATATGACATTGAATCCGAAAACAATGGTGTATGTGACGCGAAAGAGAAAGGCATTTTTGATGCCTTTGTACTCAAGCAATGGGGGCTCAAATACGCAGTAGGAGCCGCGGCTACCATCCTTAAGGTTGACCAGATCATTATGGCCAAGCGAGCTGGAGGACCGAAGCCGAGACAAAACGCAGGCAGCGATGATGAATCTTAATTATACTCTACTGTGTAACACAATTAAAAGTATTTACTTTAGCAGTATACTTGCATTTACGTTTTAATTGAAAGGATTCTATTTGTTACATATTTCACTAGCTTCTCTATGTGGCAATTGGTTACTTGAATTGCCAATGTATTAATATCAGCTCTTCAAAAAAATTATTTTTGTCTATGCTACTGCAATTGTTTCTGATAATAAGTCATGATACCGAACTAATAATTTAATTTTTCACATAGCTTGAAAATAACATGTATTGATATTTTCGTCACAAAGTTTTTCTTGTGGCACCTACACAAATAAATTTTTACTTAAGTATGTGATTAGTTTCATTTAAATGCTTAGAGCCCGCGCAGACAGAGAGTGGTTAAGGGCTTAATTCAGGAACGGCCCAACACGGTTTACGAGCGGTTATTCGATCGTTTTCGAGAGGATATGGATGAACAGCTATTCAGGAAGGCCAAAAATCACTGGCAGATCTAGGAAAATCGAAACGATCGAATTACCGACTTCCTGTTCCTGAATTTAGCCCCTGGAGTTCGGATGTTCTTTCGAATGTACTGAGCCCCTTACGATAACGCACACAGCAGGCGGTCAAAGCGGAACTCTGCATTCTATAGTTCACTGCGATGTCTGAAGTTGCAAATACAGAAAAACTGACTAAATTGGTTAGAGCAGGGAGACTATTATGTGATTTAAGTCATGTAGGTAAGGTACACTACAAAAATCTAGATAAAAAGCAGAAGCTTGACTTGTACTGAAATAGGTTTCCTCCATTTAGTATTTTATTTTGCTATTCCATATCAATACGCACGTTTGAATTTGGATGTATACAATAAGAAAAGGTTGGTCCAATTCAAATTTTCCGCCTTATTTGCTTGACCGGAAACAGTAGTTGTCATAGACAATATGTCACTCCACAGTCTGCCTGCCTGAGTAGGGTTGCCAGATTGCCGGGAAATCCGGGATTGTCCCGGAAATACCGCTCTTGTCCCGTGTCCAGGAATTACACGAAATTTCTGAAATGTCCCGGATTTCGAATTCCTACTACTAGTTTTTTGTTTTTTTTTTTTCATTATATTATGAGTAGGTACAATTGCACGCGTATTATACGCTTCGTGGGTATCGTGCGCTGCTTCTTTTTACGGGGCGTAAAAAGTATCATCATACTTAATTATTTAATGTGAGTTTTGTATAAACTACTTATGTTGATTTTCTACCTAGTACATTCACTATTTTTTTCTGTCAATCGGTATAAGATGGTGAAAGTGAAGGCAAGGGCCCGTGCGTTAGACAATACGACCTCAGGTTTGATTTGCTGGGTCGCTCTATGAAAATGAGAGAGTAAGTGATCTCAATTTATGTTTTTATGTGTAGTGTAATGGTATGAGCCAATGTTGTTTTCATTTCAAATGAATATTGTACACAGGCCACTTGTGTTGATTTTTTACCAAAGATTGGTTTATTGGGTCGCTCTGTAAAAATGAGCGAGAAAGCAATCCAATTTTTTTAGTGTTGTTTCTATGTTTGATGATAAGAGCTTATGTTGTATCACTTACTAGCTCCTTTTTGGTGAGCGTCCTAATAAGTTAGACTTAAGTAAAAATAAATCATCATAAGTGTTTCTTTTTATAATCTTCATTAGGTATGAAAACCAAATGAACATGGTACTTACCTATAAACGGCCACTTAATGTTTTTGCAAAAGTTTAATTTATAGGCTCGCTCTGAAGAAATGTGCAAGAAAGTGATCTCAATTTTTGTTTTTAAATTTTATTTTTATGTGTAATGATGATAATAAAATGATAATGTAATGTTGTGTAATGAACGTTGTTTTTATACCAAATGAACATTTGTATAAACAAACACTAGTTTATCTTGATTTTTTGCTAATGTTTAAATTATCAGGTCGCTCTATAAAAATGAGCAACATAGTGATCTCAAATTTTGTTTTTTAGTTTTGTTTTTATGTGTAATGAATGATAAGAGCTAATGTTGTTTTCATGTACATTGTACGTCCAAGCCACTCCAAACACTTTTGTGTATTTTTTGGCAAAGTTTTATTTCATGTTTTATAGGTAAGTAAAAGCCAGGCAGGAGCGATGCAAAACTTAAGTTTTAATATTTAAAAAAATACGTTGCCATGTATGAGTAATGTAGGTAGATAAGTTTATTTTTACTAAGGGCATATTACTGTTTGTAAAATATTACAGATACAGCGATTTACTAAAGTATTTATCTATTGTCTTACATTTTCGCACCGATCGAATCCCTCGGATTGTCCCGGAAATGAAATGCCTGAATCTGGCAACCCTATGCCTGAAAGCAATTTCTCTCCATGGTATTGACTATTTGTTGATTTTGTTGTTGTGTGGGTTCTGATCGCAGCCAGTTGCGTTAGATCGCAGATTTTACTTGAATTTGTATTTACAAAAAGTTGAATTACAGATCAACCCGAGTTACCTCGGTATCTTCAACGAGTCGTCAATATCACACAGCTGTAAAATACTACAATGTCTTCATATAAGGTGCGCTTTTTATTTAATTTAAACCAGTTACTATCAAGATAGTTACGGTTAAACGATTTGTTATTACGAATCTATTACATTCTAACATGCTGACTAGATTCCACTGCTCGATTTAGTGTTAGATTTTTCTAAAACAAATGAATTACGTATGAAACTACCTTCTTTCTACATCTTCAAAAGTAGTTTTACACTTTGACATACTTTTCGCTTTAATTTAGCGTATTTGATTGTAGCCAATTGATTCAAAACGAGAAGAATTCAGAAGATATCTGGAAAGAGCAGGTGTGATGGATGCTCTTACCAAGGTCCTTGTAAGTCTCTATGAAGAACCAGACAAACCTGAAGATGCCTTGGAGTATATGCGAAAACACCTGGGCCAGGACGGAGGTGAAGACGAGCTGGAGGCTGCTAGAGCTCGTATAGCAGAACTTGAAGCTGAAAATGCCTTGCTTAAAGGAGAATCTGCCCCAGCGGAAGGTTAATTTATAATTAGTTGAATAATTCAATAACATGATCTCGCAAACCTGACTGTACAATGATCTCAGATAAAGATATCCTTGTTGATTCTGAAGAAATATAACTTGTGTTATGAGAGTATTATTTTTGTTACTTATGATTTAAGAACTTTTTGTTTGAAGTGCAGGAAGCACAATAAAATTTTGGTTTCTTTTGTACTGTGTGATTTTATTTAATTTTTAAGTAAATATCTTGTAAAACCAAGTAGTTAAATGGTTGTAAACATCAGATATGAATAAGCTATAATTAATTAATGAGCTATAATAATTTAGCGTCTTAGGTACAATGCCCCGCGCTGTGCTGCCCTACCTTTGGAAGAGGAAGCCCATTTTAGTTAATTTTATGTTTTTATTTTTTCTTGTACAATATAAAATCAATGAATATATAATTAAATAAATTAATGAGACTAAAGCATCTCCACCCACACAGATTATCCACTTTAACAAAAATGAAACAATTATTCTGATATACTTAATTAATTAGCATTTCAGTACTGGTTGAGAAGGGAAATAAAATAAAAGGTTTTTTTTTATTGACATCTGGTGAAAGAGCTGCCTAAGCATGTTATCCATATTAAATAAAGCCTATAAATTAATATTTGTAACTAATTTGCTGAAATTTTCTTCAGTCTCTTCAAGGGGGTAAATAAATGCCTCTTTTTTCCACTGAGTACTTGCAGGGCCATCATTAACCCATTGAGGGCCCTAAGCACTTAGGATAACGGGGGCCTCAAAAGTATTTTTCACCCAACTGTCAACTGTTATGTTTTTCAAGCGTATGTATGTATGTATCATTCTTTGGCACACCCTGCAGTCTAAACGGCTCAATGGATTTTGAAGTGTGAGGTGTCGTTAGATTCGTCTCAGTTCCGCGAGTGACATAGGATATATATATTTTCCCGGAATTCCCGTGGGAACGGAAATTATACAGGTGGGTTTTTTCATCTAGTATTGAAATTACTGTTACGATGCAGCCTTATACATACACCCAGAGTGTTTAATGTGAAAGAGGGAGCTTGGCAGCTCGTGCAAAAATGCTCAAAGCTCCGCAATTTGTGGTGGGCCCTCCAGTTTTCAGAGGTTTTTTTTTATTCTGATTATAGTAGACAATTTTAATGTTTCCCCCGCTATCACTTAAGTGCCCAGGGCCACCACAAGGTAAAACACGGGTATGTAAGACTTTAAACAAGTTAGCTATGAAGTATCTTTTTGTATTTATTTTTTCAACTTCATTTTTTTTATTACTTTTACGGTCATCCCGTGAAATCATATATTTCGTACTAAATACAAACTGAAATATAGATGCACAGAAAAAACCCCAGAAAAAAGACCAATGCTGGGAATCGAACCCAGGTCCTCAGCATTCCGTGCCGTGTGCCATACCCCTACACCACCACTGGTCTAGAGATTAGACACGAATTTTTCCTATACATCATACATTTCAGTCTGCTAAATCATCACCTTATGCAGTGACAAGCGCACATCTATGTTACACCCTCTATCGAGAGATTTTAACACTCCTTCGGAACTAACCGCTCACCTGGACAAGAGATGGCGCTACTGTGCAACTTTAAACAAGTTAGCTATGAAGTATCTTTTTGTATTTATTTTTTCAACTTCATTTTTTTTATTTTTTTTACGGTCATCCCGTGAAATCATATATTTCGTACTAAATACAAACTGAAATATAGATGCACAGAAAAAACCCCAGAAAAAAAAAATACAAAAAGATACTTCATAGCTAACTTGTTTAAAGTTGCACAGTAGCGCCATCTCTTGTCCAGGTGAGCGGTTAGTTCCGAAGGAGTGTTAAAATCTCTCGATAGAGGGTGTAACATAGATGTGCGCTTGTCACTGCATAAGGTGATGATTTAGCAGACTGAAATGTATGATGTATAGGAAAAATTCGTGTCTAATCTCTAGACCAGTGGTGGTGTAGGGGTATGGCACACGGCACGGAATGCTGAGGACCTGGGTTCGATTCCCAGCATTGGTCTTTTTTCTGGGGTTTTTTCTGTGCATCTATATTTCAGTTTGTATTTAGTACGAAATATATGATTTCACGGGATGACCGTAAAAGTAATAAAAAAAATGAAGTTGAAAAAATAAATACAAAAAGATACTTCATAGCTAACTTGTTTAAAGTTGCACAGTAGCGCCATCTCTTGTCCAGGTGAGCGGTTAGTTCCGAAGGAGTGTTAAAATCTCTCGATAGAGGGTGTAACATAGATGTGCGCTTGTCACTGCATAAGGTGATGATTTAGCAGACTGAAATGTATGATGTATAGGAAAAATTCGTGTCTAATCTCTAGACCAGTGGTGGTGTAGGGGTATGGCACACGGCACGGAATGCTGAGGACCTGGGTTCGATTCCCAGCATTGGTCTTTTTTCTGGGGTTTTTTCTGTGCATCTATATTTCAGTTTGTATTTAGTACGAAATATATGATTTCACGGGATGACCGTAAAAGTAATAAAAAAAATGAAGTTGAAAAAATAAATACAAAAAGATACTTCATAGCTAACTTGTTTAAAGTTGCACAGTAGCGCCATCTCTTGTCCAGGTGAGCGGTTAGTTCCGAAGGAGTGTTAAAATCTCTCGATAGAGGGTGTAACATAGATGTGCGCTTGTCACTGCATAAGGTGATGATTTAGCAGACTGAAATGTATGATGTATAGGAAAAATTCGTGTCTAATCTCTAGACCAGTGGTGGTGTAGGGGTATGGCACACGGCACGGAATGCTGAGGACCTGGGTTCGATTCCCAGCATTGGTCTTTTTTCTGGGGTTTTTTCTGTGCATCTATATTTCAGTTTGTATTTAGTACGAAATATATGATTTCACGGGATGACCGTAAAAGTAATAAAAAAATAAATACAAAAAGATACTTCATAGCTAACTTGTTTAAAGTTGCACAGTAGCGCCATCTCTTGTCCAGGTGAGCGGTTAGTTCCGAAGGAGTGTTAAAATCTCTCGATAGAGGGTGTAACATAGATGTGCGCTTGTCACTGCATAAGGTGATGATTTAGCAGACTGAAATGTATGATGTATAGGAAAAATTCGTGTCTAATCTCTAGACCAGTGGTGGTGTAGGGGTATGGCACACGGCACGGAATGCTGAGGACCTGGGTTCAATTCCCAGCATTGGTCTTTTTTCTGGGGTTTTTTCTGTGCATCTATATTTCAGTTTGTATTTAGTACGAAATATATGTAAGACTTACTGACAATGTACCATGCACAGCACAAACCAAGTGCGGTAAGAAAATATGGTAGAGATAGCTGTATATGGATGCAAGCTTACATCCACCAAGGAAACCCAATATTTGATCCTCATGCAGTCAAAGTTCAGTCAAGAATCATGCCAAATACAGGACTGTTTGTTTCAATAAGTATGTACCTACTAATTCTATGCATATCTGAATAGGGTTGCTAGTAAATAGTCTATACAGAACTAAATAGTATGTTGTTGTTGTTGTATTGTATGTCCATGGTTGCAACATTAAAGACCTTTTTTTCTAAATTGATTTAAGGAACTCATTTTCTTAGTTACTAAAATCAATAACAAAAATACAAAGATTTCTGATCAATTTAATTTAAAGTAAACATCACTAGATTATTATAACTTGACAACCTATTTTTTTCAAAATTTATACAGGATTGTTGATGAGTTCTGTGTACATCTTGACCTTGCTGGCAACACTCATGTCTACATATCTGTCGGCGATGGAGACAACCATGCCTCCCATCAGAGCAGGGTCGACCTTGGCAGTGAGCTGGAGGGTTTCATTGCCTTTCAGGAATTTCTGCGGAAAACAAACATATTCTACAGCTCCTATCAGATGTTTTGCAGAAAAAAAAACAAATGGAAAATGATATTACAAAATATTATCCTGTTTTTACTAGGTAGGTACCATATCTTGCTTTAGTTTTTACAATTTTTTTAATTATTGAACCTAAACCACACTTACAGATGTACTTGGAGATATGAATTTATGTTTAAATTGTTATACCTGGTTTACACTCGCGTACGAGCGGCGAGACGAACTGCGAGACGAGCAACGAGACGAGAGTGTGAACAGGCTCGCCTCGCGCCTCGTCTCGTGATTTGCAGGCTCGCGTCCAGAGCGAGATGACGAGACGAGGCACGAGTGTAAATCAGGTATTAGGAATTGGTGTTGATTTTTAATATAAGTTAAAAAAGTTAAGTTATTGAATAGAATAAGGTAATTTAAGGGTTTTAATTTTAATATTATAGGTAGTTGACAATTTAATTCTTTTTAAAGTAGGTATTTAATTGTGACATATATAATATTTGTAATGGATTTAATAAATGATTTTCTGCCCATAATAATAACAAGATAATTTACATTTATTTTTAATTTAAATTTAATTTTGTTTATTGGCTTTTTTTTGACATTATGTTATTGTTTTTTGATTATTTTAATTAAAAAAAAAAAGTTAAGGTGTGATAACTTTTGAACGCCACACATTGGTTTTGTTACAAACAATAGTACATTGTTGTAGAGGCTGGAAAGTAAGCAATAGATGGACGAGTTTGTTTGAGGGCCGACGCGTAGCGGAGGCCCTCGAAAGTACGAGTCCATCTATTGCACTTTTGGCCGAGACTAAACATTGTGCTTTTCACGACTAATGCGAGGAAATCATTATCATCATCATCATCATAATCATACATCCATCCATCCCGTCCATCCTGTCCATCCCGTCCATCCCGTCCATCCGACCATCCGTCCATCCGTCCATCTATCCCGTCTATCCCGTCCATCCATCCATCCCGTCCATCCCGTCCATCCCGTCCATCCGTCCATCCGTCCCGTCCATCCCGTCCATCCTGTCCATCCCGTCCATCTGCCCATCCGTCCATTCTGTCCATCCCGTCCATCCCGTCCATCCCGTCCATTCCGTCCATCCATCCCGTCCATCCGTCCATTCCGTCCATCCCGTCCATCCGTCCATCCCGTCCATCTGCCCATCCGTCCATTCTGTCCATCCCGTCCATTCCGGCCATCCCGTCCATTCCGTCCATCCCGTCCATCCGTCCCGTCCATCCCGTCCATTGTCCATCCCGTCCATTCCGGCCATCCCGTCCATTCCGTCCATCCCGTCCATCCGTCCCGTCCATCCCGTCCATCCTGTCCATCCCGTCCATCCCGTCCATCCCGTCCATCCCGTCCATCCCGTCCAACCCGTCTATCCCGTCCAACCCGTCCATCCCGTCCATCCATCCCGTCCATCCGTCCATTCCGTCCATCCCGTCCATCCGTCCATCCGTCCATCCGTCCATCCGTCCATCCTAACCATCCCGTCCATCTGTCCATCCGTCCATTCTGTCCATCCCGTCCATCCCGTCCATCCGTCCATCCAGTCCGTCTGTCCGTCCGTCCGTCCGTCCGTCCGTCCGTCCGTCCGTCCGTCCGTCCGTCCGTCCATCCATTCATCCATCCATCCATCGCATGCAGCAGACGATTACTGTTGATTGGTCCAATAATGTCGTTTCAGCACGCCAGGAATGAAATTCAGAAATTATCTTTCAAAAAGTCGTATCGTATAATGAAATACATATACTGATACGTCCTGTTTTCGATTAGTGTAACTTTGTTGTCGTGTTTGTGCGCCATAAATGAGTCAGCTGTTAAATGTACATATATAGGCAGTTTTGAGTACTGGATTTAGGTTATCTATGGCCACATTTTCGAGCAGTGTCGTGAAAAATTATTTTTTATGCAGATGTGGGTAGGTTAATTTGTGTATTAGCATACTGTTATTGTCTATAGACGATGCTGGCGTTCAAGAGGTTAAAACATAACCTGTATTATCGGCCCAAATCAATTATCAGGTTGTGCATTATTATAGTTCATTCCGGGTTAGGGTGACCAGATGTCCCATATTTTACGGGTTGTCCTGTATTTCAAGCACAAATTTTTCATTGTCCTGTAATTTGGCAAAACCAATAATGGCATTTAATGATAAAAATACCTATTTGAAGCAGTATATTTCAAAACATTGAATCTCAAACAGCAGCAGAAGTTTCATTAAGAAACTTAGCATTGTATAGTTTATTTAGTTGATTATGCTAAATTTTAGTAATAAAAAAAATTAATGTTGATTTTTAGTAAAAAAAAAACAACCTGTCTCATATTTTAACCTCAAATCCCGTATTTTCAATGTAGTTGTCCCATAAAACCAGAAATAATATCTGGTCACCCTATTCCAAGTCCATAAATACAGAGTTCAGTTTTAACTGCGCCTGATTAGGTCAAAGTTCTTAAATTTATTTTGATGATCAGCTAATTCATAAAAGCTAGTCTGATCTGAATTAAACATAATCCTAGTAACATTATAGCTGCAAAAGTTGTGAATGTATTTTGTGTGCATATTTAATTTTGTCACTTATTCACGTAAAAGATAGTAATGGATTTTGATGAAATTTTGCACAAAGCTCATTACCTGAATCAACACAGATACTTCTTGTTTCATAGTTTGGAACCCATGGATTAGCAATTAACAAATTCTTTACAACAAAGTCATGGTCAACAGCTAATAGGTACATTAAATTTATAAAGCCAGCTTAATCTCTAATTAGTTTAAGTCTCTTATTAGTGATCTGTCAGAACAAATATTTATTACCTTCAGAGCAGCTTCCAAAGCTTGCCTCTGAGCTTGGTCCAAGGGCTTAGCAGTAATGACCTCGCAAGTGACCTCTCCACGGTGGGCAGCCATTATGATTTTGAAGGCATTGATGACAGCCTCCAACTTGTTAAGACGCCCATTTTCAGCCAGAAGACACAACAAGTTGCTTGTATTGGGGGACAGGTTTATCTACAAAGGAAAAAAATATAATATAAGAAACAAATGATTGAAATTTATATAAGGAAAAAATTTCAAATTCATATGCTTTATTTCAGAAACCAATCCTAAACTCAGAAATGAAAACGATGGAATATGGAGAATATAACTATGTGAAGTTGCATTTATATGATCGCATTGCATACTTCCCCCCTCATTCTGTGAGGAGGCCTGTGCCCTGCAGTGGGATGTACATATATAGCCTGGGATGATGATGATGATGATTGCATACTCGATTTCCCAGTCAGAAAACCCAATACCTAAATCGTTTATTGTATACCTAAATAAATACTAGGTATTCATTATGCATACCTTCGCAGCAAGATGTTTCAGAGCATCAGATTTATGGTTTCTCTTCATAGATGGGTTGACGATGAACTCCTTCAATTTAGCGTCAGTTTTCATCGATTGCTGGAACGAGGAAAGTTCCTTCTCAACCATGTCCAAGGACTTGTTCTTGGTGCCTGCTGAGTACAGCGCTGACGCATATCTACCCTCCAAACCAAAAACTTGTACAGGAGGCTTAACGAGCTGGGCAGCAGCGGATGAGGTGCTCAGGCTTCGCACCTAGAAACATTACGTAATTTTATCAGTGTCATACAGGTTATAAACATATTTTAATTTTACTCTCAAGAATAACTAAAAACATACCAGCATATTCGTCTTCATCATTGCCATGGTTTCGAAGAAAAATTTGGTAGAATTTGATAAATAAATTCACCAAATGCACGATTAGCAATTTGCTTGCCGAACAGGTAGGTAGGTGTTCGATCCGTCCACAAGCTGTCAGAATTTGACAGTCTTCGTTTTGCTTAAAACTAAACGTATGAAGAAAGTTCGCTCTTTTATCAGTGACTGGAATAGTTCGACAAATAAATGAGTAGAATCTAATTAAAACATTTTACCTACAAAATTTCTTTTTTGGTAGGTATTAGATGAATATAAATTTAAAATAAACCTTTGAAATAACTTTCTTTGTTTTTTTTTGCCACACCTTAAATTCCAATGAATCTTGCCTCGGGCCATTTATGTCTGATATTTTGTGGGTGGACATAGCACAGACGTCGTCATTAGTGTTACTTCTGTCAAACATATGTCATTTCTACTGGCATTAAATGACGTAAATCGAATAGTGTGCGAAATATTTTCATTTAAATTCTTAGTCCAAAGTATACAGATAATACGAACAAAACTCTGTGTCCCGTTTAACTAAATCACTTGTGTTGTGTTTTAAAGACTTTGTTTAAATAATTTTTGGTATTCGTGGTTGAATCGAAAGTAGGTAAATATGTCGCGCCAAGTAGATTCAAATGTTGTTCGACTACTCGAAGGTTTAGGCCTGGAAGGAGAACAAAACGACTTTTGTGACTTCACTATTGCTGATCAAAACTCTGTTGCGGAATCCCAAGGAATTACACCTACGACACCCTCTAACTTTAAACCGGTACTTGGAGAAAACGTTACATACGTCGTTGCTTGTGTCATGATTAACGAGCGGAATGAAATATTAATGATGCAGGAAGCGAAAGAAAGCTGTGCTGGTAAGTGGTACTTGCCCGCCGGTCGCATGGAAAAAGGTGAAACCATTGTACAAGCCACCATCAGGGAAGTACTAGAAGAAACTGGGTTACATTGCAACCCGACAACGCTGTTGGTTGTCGAGACGGCTGGTGGTTTATGGTACCGGTTTGTGTTGACTGGAGAAGTGACAGGAGGCGAGCTCAAAACGCCAGCCAAAGCAGATAAGGAATCTTTACAAGCAAAATGGATATCAAATCTACAAGAGATAACTTTGAGATCCAATGATATACTACACCTTATTGAAAAAGCTCAACTGTACAAAGAAAATCATATTAAAAATGCATGGCACAGAAATATCTTGCCTGATACCGTTCCCCATGTCAAAGACTTGCTAAGATTGATAGTAGTTATTAAAAGGAGAAGTACAAATAAGCTGCATGTGTTGTTGAGTGAAAAATCTGCCATACATTTTCCTGTGTGTGAGATAAATCCAGCAAAGAGTGTGCATTCAACTTTGAGGAGGTTTATGGTGGAGATGTTTGGGGCCGATGTGGGACAGCACCGCCCACTGGGCTTGCTGAATGTGGAGGCAGATCCTTCCTGTGATGGTTGCTGTCTCACCCTTCTGGTGGCTTTCAGGCCACCACTAGAAGAAGTGCCTCTCATTGGGAAATGTGCCTGGCATGAGCTGCCACAAGAGTCAGAAAACCAATTGCTCTCTATGATAACAACAAAGAATTCAACAATTGAATTGCGTGTTGTACGCTGATCTGAAAATGGATAAGCACATTTAAGTTATATTTATCAAGAATACTCAATTTATTTTACTGTTAAGATCTATTGTTTTCAACAGTATATTTAAAAAGACTAACATAACTGTAAAATTTAAATAAAGTTAGAATGCTGGTGGCCTTAGTGATTTGAATGCAGCTATGATCCCAAAATTGTGGCTAAATGTTATATGGAACAAGTTTTGGATTAGTTCAACAAGCTGTCTACCAATTTGATTCCTGGCCCACCATAAAACCTTATCAAAATAAATAATTTAATTTGTCTATAATAATGCTTCTCAAATCCAATAAATGTTTTTTTTTTTTTAATATACAAGAGGTGGCAAACGAGCAGACGGGTCACCTGATGGAAAGCGATCACCGTCGCCCATGGACACTCGCAACACGGGGGGCATCACAGGTGCGTTGCCGACCCTTTGATGATGTATTAAGAAGGTTTTATCATGGCTTAGGAATCAAATTGTTTAACTATAATTGTGCATTATTATTAATCATTAACAAAGTACTAATGTTAATAACTTCTCACACATTCCATTACAATTTGTAACTTTTTTGCAATTATTTAGGTAGACATAATCTAAAGTGGTGTGAAGCAAAATGGTCTACTGTCCCTTACACCAATTATGGTTGATGATACATTTTCACTTGGGTGAAAGATCTGAAGTGTTATATTTGGTGCAGAATGGGTATAGCAAGCTATTACGTATTTAAGGCAATGTGGAAAAGATCTGACTATTTTTAATTGACATTTAATAAACATTTTTTCAAGTCAGGCTTTGAATTTTTTTAACCATGATGAAATGATAAATAATACAGCTTCCAGGATTAAGGTGACTTGAACATTGTTTTTATACACAAGCAATATTTTTACTGTTATTGAAGTACCTGACAAATATTATAGGTGTAGTGCTGAAATATGATGTAATAGGTAAATAGTATTGTTTCAAACATGCACCTTGAGATATTGTTAAAATTTAGTATTTTTAATTAAATTTAAAAACCCTAACATCAGAAAAATGCAAACTGTTGCTTTAAACTATAGCCAATAGTATTTATTATTTTAGTATAGATGTAATCCTTTTTTTAGCCTGGGGTACTTGTTATTCTTATACACTTTTATATTTTACATGGTAATAAAATTTTCAAAAGATCTCTTCTTTTTTTTATGTCATAATTAATTTACCAAAGATAAAGAGTGTCAATTTGTTGTCATTAGTTCCACGGAGTATAAAGAAAACCGGCCAAGAGCGTGTCGGACACGCCCATGATAGGGTTCCGTAGCAGGTACGAAAAAATCTTTGCATACTTTATTAACACATTCAGCGCCAAAAACCCATATGTGGGTTCTGTTTCGTAGACAGTTTTCGCTACAAAGCGGAATCACTTTGTGGCAGCAAAAGTGTTAATGTGGTTATTTTGGTCCCAACTCTCACCGCGCGCTAGGGTTAACAGCGCGATGTAGAATTTCAACGTCGGCGGGCGGTACAGCGCCATCTATCGGCGAATTGGGTAACTAATCTAACTGCAGTCTACTAGAACTAGTAGTATGTTGATGGTTTTTCAGATGTAATTCTTTATTATATGAACTGATTTCAATTTTTTTTTGAAAGAAGATACTGTTACCTTGATCTTATAGGTACTTAAAAAAAAAATGCTTGCAGTGGCGGTTAAATTACAATCTTAGTTTAGAAATATTTTTTTACAAAAACTTAAAAACTGCTCAACTGATTAAGTAAGTTGAAAATAATTTTCCTAAACTTGAAAGGTTTAGGTAGTTAACTAAGTAAATGTAAACAAACTTCAGTTTCCAAATTTGGCGCATTCAAGGATTCAAAACATTTTATTTATCTATCATTGTAATACAAACTAGACTAACGTATTTTAATACAGAAATGTAAATGTTTAGATAGTTTAATGGGAGAGTTATAGTATTTAAGACATCAGTTGACATTGTTTTGTTTACATTTAGTTAATTGCCTAAACCTGTCAAGAGTTTCAAGTTATAGAAATTATAGAAAGTTTTTAATAAGTTTAACTTACGTCGTGATTTTTTCATATTTTTTGACGTGCGGTTCTAAAGTTAGAGGGGGGGACACATTATTTTGAACTTTCGGAGTGAATTATCTCCGAAAATATTTACTTTATCGAAAAATGGTTTCAGCAAACCCCTATTTATTTTCAAATACCTATCCAATGATACCCCACACTATAGGGTTAGTCGAGAAAAAAAAATCACCCCCACTTCACGTGTATGGGAGGTACCCTAAAAAATTTTTTTTTACTTTTTTTATTTAACCACTTTTTCGGCGTGAATGATATATATATTCATGCCAAATTACAGCTTTTTAGTACTAACAGTCTCTGAGCTTAGCCGCAGACGGACAGACATGGCGAAACTATAAGGGTTTCTAGTTGACTACGGAACCCTAAAAAGGCGCATTTAAAACATGACATGTGGTGTATAAAATTAAACAAGTTTCATGTCTAACTGATTTATTAAAGCAATACAAAAACTTTTCACTGACTAGAAAATTGAATATACCTATCCGATCAAAATGCATAACACAAAATTTATATTATAACACCTATGTATATATTTAGAAATAAAAGCATCCTTTCATAGCATCTTGAAACTGATGTTTCACATCATATATTGATCTTACCTATTTCATGAAAACACATTTTTAAAGAATAAATTGGACAAACACATGAATATTGAATAATAACCAGTAAATAGGTATTTTTATTCAATAACTTGAACCAGTCACAAAACTTGGGTAATGTAATGGATGCTGATCGATTCTTAAACAATTGAGTATTAGTTATTACCAAGTTCGAGCACAAAATTAACCAGTTAGCAACAGTAATTTTATTAGAAACAAAATAAGTATAACAAATAAACTTGTGCTTTTTAATGTGGTAGAGAAATTTGTATGCAATAATATAAAGTAATTGCATACATACATATTTTTTAAAATGTACACACAAACAAATCCATTGTTGTCAAGGCATAATAGAAGGAATATAATATATAAATATGGATTTCTAAATAAGTTTAATGGCTACTTTATGCTAGGTTGTACTAAACTTTATTAGCCAATTGGTCGAAAAAAAAATATAATTATGTAAGGTAAACATACCAATGCTCGACTCCTCAATACCCAGTAGATGAAACCCATCTGTCACCTCTTATTATGACATAAGATTGAAGGTGCCATGTATTGGGCCAGTGTCAAGCATTAGGACGTTTACCTTAGTGTTAAGCTTAGTTAGTTTAGTAGTGTCAATATCATCAAAATGTATGGAGCTGTCAAGCTAAACTAAAACCAATTTTTTCCGCAAGTGGCTATAGATCAACATTTATTTTTTTCCTGCAAGACAGACTTAGTCAATTAACAAAAAAATCATTCGTCATTGTAGTAAGTAAGTTTAATAAAATTTCTAGTGCCTTTTTTACTATTAGCTGCACTTTCGATGGGCAGACTGAGTGGAAACCGCCTGGTAGCGAAACGCTCCTCTGTGATTTGTATGAAAAGTTTTACCGGAGAACGGAAATATTCTAATATTTACTTAAATACTTACCATTTTAGCGTTTCACTTCCGCTTTACCTTGTCCCACCGAATATGCGGTTATTCATAGCCTATTGTTGTATTAATGTTAAACTATGTTCAAAACGCTGATAATGAGGATGGTTCGCATCTAAAATGGTATACTTCAACAACAGTAATTAATAAAAGATGAATGTATTTGGTACTCCAGAAGTCTTGGCAGTACCCTCTTTTGTGGAGATCGAAAGTGGACTTGTGATTCTGAATGATTGCAATCAACTTTATATCAGATCGCGAATGATAAAGATTAAAATGTGTATGAGTGGGTTACAACATTGATGACGATGATCATTCTGCTTCATGTCCATGTATCAACAAAGATACAGTTGTCTCGTTTTGCGACCGATTGTTGCTATGTGCGTCTTTTTTTGACCAGACGAGATCGAACGAAAGCAACGTCTTTCACGCTCTTTAACACGAACAACATAGTATATACACAGAGAGAAAGAGAGAGCAAATCAATCAAGTCAAAATAATTTCTAAACAGACTACTTTATTTTATAGCAATACTAATATAATAGGTAACTGATGAGTGATGAAAATAATAAAAAAAGTGAAATTTTTACATGAAGGAATAAATTATTCATACCTATATCTTATGTTATTTATTGAATCAGGCGTTACTTTGCGGAGGGTTTGGATATAATGAACTGAAACAATGACTTTGCTCACCAGCCACCTTATTTTAAACGAAACGTGCATAAACGTAGCTATCATAAGTTTGCGGGTGAGCAAAGTAATTGTTTCAGTACATTTATATATCTTATGTTTGGGAATTTAAATTAGAGTGCTTAATAATGTGCATCCCTAGTTAATATTATAAATGTGAAAGCAACTCTGTATGCCTGTCTGTCTGAGGCCATTTACGGTTAAACCTCTGAATGGATTTAGATGAAATTTAGTAGGGAGATAATTTGAGACCCATGGAAAAAACGGAATATTTTTTATCCCGGAAAATTGCATATTTGCCACAGGATAGTGATAAAGGATGCTTCACGGAGGATTTTGCGGCCAAAGCTAGTTAACAATAAATAGATTAAATCAATCTTCTCTTAACAGATTCACACACCACAATACCAGCACCACTGAAATTTTATTTTACATAAAGGAAATTTTGCGCCTGCATCATAAAATACATGTCAAGATGAAGTTATAAATTAGTTTTATTTAGTTCATTTATCTTCAAGTAAAAGATAAATAAAGGTAAATTAGCTTTTTTTTAAGCTAAGGTGCTCTCACTTTAACAACATGAAAGTGTTAGGTGGTATTGCAGACATTGCAGTCCTTTGAATTCAATGATACAAGTAGTTATAAAACATTCATCAACCAAACATATTAATATACATAGATTATATGAATAAACAAAGGTTGTACTCGTATGTAGGGTAAGGGAGTGTCCTAACATTTGGTGGCATGGCATTGTTCTAGAAGCCATGGGGCACTATTTGTTAAAAGTATTTTTCAAAGTCGAAGTTCATATGATTTAGATATTACGATTTATATATTTTTTTTTCGCTATCCAAAAGGTGCCAATAGTGCGTATTTCTTTTTAATACAAAATTATTTATTAGATGTTCAAATCAATTAAATAAAATAGTAGTAGATTATTTAAAATATTTGAAAACACTATAATTTTTATTTTTTGTAATATTTTATGGATGCATAGCAATAATAACATACTTTGACTAACTTGAAAAAAAAATGTAATAAATAGACACCATGTATTCTACAACCATGCATGCAATATTACCAAGTAAATAGTATAGCCCTAGTTATTGGTAAGCAGTGTTGCGATTTCTTTGCTACTTATGTCTACAAAATCATAGTTAAAATAAATATGTTATATAACTAACTTTCATTCAATCACATCTTCATAATTATAAATTCATATAATATATTCGTTTTTAATTTTGTAATTGCATTTAAATTTCAGTACATATAATTATTTATGTATTGAGTTTCGTAAACTATACGTAATAAACGAAAATATACTTTATTGCATTTATGGATGTTTTAAATACTTTAGATCTTAAGGGATCAACAAACAATTCATTAAAATTTTTACATCAGCCTATTATTCAATTTTGAGTAGATCCAGATATATTATGCCATGTAATTTAATAATTTATTGGAAATAAGTTAAAGGAAGCTGTTAAAGAAGTCTTAAAGAAGAAGAAGGTGTCTTAAAGAAGTTAAGGATAACTTTACAGTCTTCATCATTGCTAGGCATAATATTATACACAAATTGTGTATAAACAATTAGAACAAAATAATAACTACCTATCCTACTGGCACTAAATAAATAGGCACCTTAGCCTTTGTCATTTAAAAAGCAGATAACTTTACAATGTGGAATATATTACAAATTAGTTCATTGATTCACTTTTGTTACCCTTCTAACTGTATCCCTTGTATCCAGGAGGTGAGATCAGCTGACCCTGGGCATTCAAGGAAGTTTTCTGCAGGTTCTGTTGGTGTCAGGAGGCGCTTGGCGGCCGTTTGACCGGACAGATAAGCTCCATGAACCGTGGAATAGTAGCTGCTGTGTGTATGCTCACCAGCAAAAAGCAACGCAGGCTGAAATTGTAAAAATGCATAGTAAGGACAGCTACCAAATGCCATAAAACATAATCAGTTGGTTGTAAATATTGATTAATTAGTTAGCAGAGATAAAATCAAATAATAGTCAAGGCCATGAATGCATATCTTTTTTTAATCACATATTATATCTTTGTAGTTATGGGCAATATAGAGATTATTGCATTTTAAAAAAAAAAGAAAAGAAAAGAACATTTATTGCCCATAACAAAAGAAAAAGAAAATAAAAAAAAAACAAAATGATGTGGCAAAAGGCTCAGGCTCAGCATGTGCGGTGAGGATTACTCTTCACCGCGCTGGTTTTAAATGATGTGGCAAAAGGCTCAGGCTCAGCATGTGCGGTGAGGATTACTCTTCACCGCGCTGGTTTTAAATGATGTGGCAAAAGGCTCAGGCTCAGCATGTGCGGTGAGGATTACTCTTCACCGCGCTGGTTTTAAATGATGTGGCAAAAGGCTCAGGCTCAGCATGTGCGGTGAGGATTACTCTTCACCGCGCTGGTTTTAAATGATGTGGCAAAAGGCTCAGGCTCAGCATGTGCGGTGAGGATTACTCTTCACCGCGCTGGTTTTAAATGATGTGGCAAAAGGCTCAGGCTCAGCATGTGCGGTGAGGATTACTCTTCACCGCGCTGGTTTTCAGCCTGCGCCCTTATCCTCCTGCCGCCCACGTCAAATTTTGTTCAATGAAATTTAAACTTTTACACTAATGAGTTAAGTTTAATGTCACATTAGAATAAGTCCTAATAATAGGACATCGGACCTCAGGAGGTTAAATAGCGTTATTTTGAGGAAGACAGATAAAAATATCAGCGTTTTACCTACCAATAAAACGCTTATTAAGCGATAACCTTATTTGAAGCCTAAATAAATAAAAATATGAGAGTAGCGAACTTGATTTCCGGTAGCAAGTCGGTCTTACACCCACCATTTTTCGTTCCTATCGTCGTGACGTCATATCCTGGGCACCAGAGTGGGGAGGCGAGCTGCAGAGTGCTCGGCCGCTCCGTAATCATTGAATCGCTAATATTTTTATGCTTTTCACCAGGCAGAATTAAAACCTTAGGCTTCAAATAAGGTTATCGCTTAATAAGCGTTTTATTGGTAGGTAAAACGCTGATATTAAGCTTTGAACCGTTATTTGAAGCCTAAATAAATAAAAATATGAGATGTGTTTGTTATCGTCTGGTGGCCAGGATAACGCCAATGTGACTTCATAAGGATGGGATAGTAAATTAATTAGAAAAATACCCACATTATATTCACAAAATTGTTTTATTATTATTTAATCACTCGCATAGAATGTTTTTAAATGTAATTGAAACATTTCTTATTTGCCACTGTTCTAAATTTTGCAACAAAAACTTAATCAAGAGATATCTCACTGAATCTTAATCTAGCATTCGTAACTAATAACTACTAATACATAACTTAATAGTTTATAAGATAACGCTACGTTTTTCTTTAGATAGGTATATCTATGCCTATAAAATACCAGAATAAATCACAAACCTTTTCGTATGTAAAATAAATATACTTAGTTAAGCACTTTTACTAAATCAACATACATTTTTACTGTTCAAGTGGTGTGAATAAATTGTTAACCGAATTAGACATGCAGGGGGTTCAACTACCCGGCAATAGTATTTTAAAAGTGTTTTGCGAGCGCCAGTTTCCACGGGCTAAAATGTCATCTAATGGGCAATTTTGGATCCAACTCTTAGATGTTACTGCAGGCCTTATGCTGCCGGCACTAGCCGTAATACCGGCCTGCAGTAGGACTTTTTTGATCCAGCCTGCAATATTTGTTCGTGACGCGGCTTTGGGACTTCCGCATGTCGTGATAAACAAATTATTCGCACCAGAAGATAACCTCCTCGTCTGGGAAAGTTGAATAACTTTTCTAATCCAAAACAATGGGTCTAAGGCTTGACATTCTTTATTTTGTAAAAATTTCCACCCAGACTGGCGGTTAATTACTGTGTCCGTCTTAGATCCATAATTTGGCCAGAAAATTACAGAATCCTCCGAAAATATACATCTGTCATCATCGATTAAGTACTAATGACGTTAAATCGTGCACGCGCCGACCTGAGCATAATAAAAGCAAGATGGCGGTACGCGCAGAACATTCATACAAATTATTTTCATTACAGCTATTGTGTCTTAACCAATTGACAAGAATGTCTGTGTCCCATATGGGGGCCTTCTTGGACTTGTCATTTGTACTACTTATACTAATAGATTTTAAAGCCTGTCGAACTAATAAATGAGAACTAAGACGATTATTCATATTTGGATCACCTAGTGTAGAAACAGCAGACTTATATACTAATATAGTACTATACGCTAAGCCCTGTTTAAGATGGAGGTCAATTAAAAACCTAGCCTTGCGCCTTGTGGTTCAGATACATTAACAGAGTTTTCATTAGCCCATGTGTGCCATTTCTTCCATGCTACATTATATAAGCTTTTATTGAAGAGTCCCGCCAACCTTTCTGCAACATAACTAATTGGTCATGAGACCAGCCCGTTAGCCAATCTGCCCACCCCCACATTTCCATACTTCTAGAACCATATCCTGCGTCATTGGATGTGGATGTCCCGTTGTTACATCTATTAGGACTTTGTTCAGGTTGCATATGGTAAATGGAGGGCTCAGTGCCCGGTTCTTGAGATCGGGTCGCCAAAAGACTTTCAACCACCGGGGGGCTACTATCAAATACGTTCCTTTGGCCGTATTCATGTGATGTAACACGCGGGGGATCAGGAATGGGGGTGGAAACACCCAAGCTAGGGGATAATCCCATGGTTGGCTGAAGGCATTGTAAAGATAAGCCTGCTTGTCTGTCAGATCCAGAGTGCCATATATCGGTAAGACATGCGCTGTTGCCGATGCAAAGAGGTCTATTACGGGATTGCCAAACCTGGCAAAAAATATTTTTGTTATCATTGGCAAAAGGAAGGAAGGAAGGAAGGATTGGTTGGTAGTGACCCTGCCTACGAAGCAAGAGGTTCAAATCCCGGTAAGGGCAATTTATTTGTGTGATGAGCACGAAGATTTGTTCCTGAGTTATGGATGTTTTCTATGTATTTAAGTATTTATTTATCTATATAAGTATGTTTATCCGTTGCTTAGTACCCATAACACAAGCTTTGCTATGCTTACTTTGGGACTAGGTCAATTGGTGTGAATTGTCCCATGATATTTATTTATTTTTATTTATTTAAAGGTGCCATTCTGGGGGCTCCATAAGTCGTGACAAGCGATCGGCTTCGCCGTTGAATCGGCCTGGCAAGTAATGTATTTCTACATGAATGTTGAACTGATCCAACAGCTTGAAAATTTTGTGAATCAAGTCCATCAACGCTACAGACTTTGTGCCACCCTCGTTTCTCATATATGCCACTATAATCTTGTTGTCCGACTGTATCAATAAAGAAGAATCTGCCAGATGCTGAGCGTGATCTTTTAATACGTACCATATTGCCAACATCTCGCGATTGTTCGAATGCAGATTTGCATCCTCTCGGGACCAGGGTCCCGATAGTTTTACATTGTCCAACTGTTACAAGTTAAGTATGAAGTATCTTTTTCTATTTATTTTTTTATTTTCTTCAACTTCATTTTTTTATTACTTTTACGGTCATCCCGTGAAACCATATATTTCAAACTAAATACAAACTGAAATATAGATGCACAGAAAAAACCCCAGAAAAAAGACCAATGCTGGGAATCGAACCCAGGTCCTCAGCGTTCCGTGCTGCGTGCTTACCCCTACACCATCACTGGTCTAGAAGTTAGCGACGAATCTTTCCCATACATCGTACACTTCAGTCTGTTATAATCACATTAGGCAGTGATAAAGCGCATCTATGTTAATGCCCTCTACCAACTGTTGTCCAACTGTGCACCCCAAGCTATTCCTGATGCATCTGTGACCAAGTAATGGTTCACGGGTGGGAAATGGATCGGAGAAGACTTTCCGAGGTTGTTGAGCCACCACTCTTAACTCCATCAACGCCGCTGTTGGAATTGGGTAGTGGCAACGAGGATCCATTGCAAGTAGTCTTATACAATGTTTGAGAAGAGCTCTGTGGTTAAGGCGACCTCTGGGTATCGTAAAACTCGCAAAATTCAACATTCCCGTTATACTTTGGACTTCGAATAGTGTAGCTCTCTTTCTTGCTAGTAGATTTAGTACCTTCCTTACAATATCCGTCGCTTTTTGACTTGGAAGTAGCTTTATGTTTCTGTGGGGGTTCCAGACTATACCTAGGTACTGAAGACTCTTTTGGGGGTTCAATATTGACTTGGCATAATTGGCTAAGTAAAGTTTTTTTAAGAGGTGCTAATTATATTTTTTTTCGACAGTCGGCGTTCTGAAGATCGAGAAACTGCAGCTGTTTTATTTTTATCTCCTATTGTTTACTGGAAATATTTTTTTAAGTGTTCGAGTTGACATTTGTGAGATTTAATGGCTGACAAGCCGTTCGTGCTCAGTACTTAGTAGAAACAGAAAAAAAACGAAGTCATCTGTCACTTTTGTCCATGTCAAACCGTTTGCGTTTCGTTTGCTTAGCGTTTTGGTGTGATTTTTGGACTATTTTTAACGACCTCCGCACAAAATCCGGATTTTCAATTTTACCGCATTTCTCCACGAATTATGCACGATAATTAAATCACGATTGAATATTTTCGATCATTATTTTGGAACTGCTTTTTGGACAATGCAAAGTAAACGAAACGCAAACGGTTAGATTTCATTTGACATTGACAATTTACTTCAGTTTTTTTTTCTATTTCTACTAAGTACTGAGCATGAACCGCTTGTCAGCCATTAAATCTCACAAATGTCATCTCGAACACTTAAAAAAATATTTCCAGGAAACAATAGGAGATAAAAATAAAACAGCTGCAGTTTCTCGGTCTAGAAGACGACTACTGTCGAAAAAAAAAAATATTTAGCACCTCTTCAAAAAACTTTACTTAGCCAATTGATTTGCCAACCAAGGTGTTCTAGTAAATGAGTCACTTCGCGAGTCTGCCGAGCCAGGGTTAAAGGATCTTGATTTGCCACCAAAAAATCGTCCAGATAGACAATTATACGAAGGCCCCTTTCTCTGAGAAGCTGAGCTACCTATGCAATTTGTTAGAGACGCAAACACCTTCGGACTTCGGTGCACACGCCAGGCCGAACGGCAGGCAGGTCATTTGAAAGAGTTGTCGTTTGTAAATTAGTCGAAGGAAGCACCTGTGTGCCTTGGCTATTGGCAAGTGGAAGTATGCATTTGACAAGTCTATTTTGACTAGCCAGTCGTGAGATTGCAGGAACGACATTATTTTGTGCATATTTATTAGCCGAAAAGATTGCATGGCTATGTATTTGTTTAAAATTTTCAAATTGAATATAGGGCGGACCGAGCCGTCGCTTTTCGGTATAAGAAACATCGGGGACACAAAACTGGGACTGTGATCTGCAGGCTCCAGCACCTTCATTTTCAACATTTCGAGTATTGCGTGGTCCATTTCGCGGCTTACTGGGGTTAATAATCGATGATTGGTCATATTTTTTGAACTTAAAGGGGGTTTGGCAATGAATGGAATTCGAAAGTTTTGAATGATTTGAATTAAAGCTGCTGGAGCCTGTAAATCTTCCCAACTTCTCACGAAGTTTAATAATCGGCCTGCCTGAAGCTTGTTCAAGTCAGAATTTACGCTTATGATGTCCACGTGACGTTGAGGGGCCAGAGAATCTACCGCCTTTAGCACAGGTGTGTAGCCCTCTTGACTTCGAAAATTACGATTATGCCTCGAACGAGAGGGCCTTATTGATTGTTGAATTGTTGGGCACTTTGTTTATAAGCACCTTGACCATAATAGCGGGGCTGATAGCTTATCATCGGGGGTACCGGTAAACGATTCATGACATAGTCAGAATATGCGTTAAGGGAAACAGGGAATCTATTTGTATAGTTTGTGGCATAACTAGGCTGGGCCTGAGCTTGCTGTTGGGGCTGAGCTTGCGCAGCAGCCATTGTTGGTTGGCGCTCGGGGCGGCCAAAATGCTTTAGACGCGCCACCTGCTTTGTCGATTGCGTTTGAAAACGAATCTTTATGAAACAAAGAATCGCAGGTAGGCGGAATTTTCTTCAAAGATGCCTTCAGAAAATTGTCTTTAACTGACCGTAGAATATTATCACGTCTTTGTTGGATCAATTCCGCTCGGTGACCGCAAGCCATTTGTAAAACGCCATTACTAATTTTCTGAAAGCTACCTTGCACGAAAATTTCGTTTAACTTGTCTTCTAGTAACCTAGGAGTAACCTGTTCAACTGTACTAGACCACTCAACTAAGCATTTAAAACCATTTGGAGCCGCCCCGTTTTGTTTAATAACCGCCTGAGTTATCGCCGCAAAACCGCGTTCAATAAAAGAAAGTGAATTAAATTTATCGAATGGCTTGATTTCATCGTTAGTCTCTAACTGAGTAAACCCCGGTGATGAACAATACTGTTTCTGGGAGTTGATGTAACGTACACTGTCCCAATCATCAGTATTAAATCTCTGTATGCTATTAATTAACTGCACAAGCTCCGGTGACGATTTGGGAACAGTTGGTTCTTTTAAAACCGTATTTAATGGTAATTGAAACGAGCACACGGGCGCAGTGGGCATAACAGGCGGAGGCACAGTATCAGTTTCGATATCTTGAAATAATTCACCACTAACATCTGCTCTGCACTAACACTAGAGTGATCCAAATTTTCTACCCCGGGGTTAGATTGAAATGCAGGTTGAAAAGGCACATTACCTGCAAGATAATTTGTTATACCACTTACTTGCACGCTAAGGTATCTTATCGCCTCTGTAGTTGTTGACATACGGCGCCGTTTACGCTTTTTATTTTAGTTTTTGGCTTTTCTTTTTAAACCAACTCGAGACGGCACGGGCTCCTGCCCTGCCTCAGGCTGTGCTGGCGCCGTCCCAGCAGTGGGTGTATGCACAGAGGACGAGGAGCTATTGCTCGAGGAATCCGATGAATCTCCCGAGTCGCTTCCCATTGTTAACTGAAATTTAAACTAAATTGAATAGGAACGGTAACACCGTTAGAAAAAATTAATATAATGAAATTACCTTCTTTTAACACGACCAATTGCTATGGCAATCAAAACGCCAATGATTACGGAGCAGCCGAGCACTCCGCAGCTCGCCTCCCCACTCTGGTGCCCAGGATATGACGTCACGACGATAGGAACGAAAAATGGTGGGTGTAAGACCGACTTGCTACCGGAAATCAAGTTTGCTACTCTCATATTTTTATTTATTTAGGCTTCAAATAACGGTTCAAAGCTTAATATGAGATTAAGGTATCTATTGGTTGGTTTTTAATAGCTGGACACATAATTACCTTTTTGTCATGAACATTCCTAAATAAAGGTTGTGCTAAACTCTCAATATCACTCTGACTGGACCCTACAGCTAGAGCTGTATATGAACCCCTAGTGTAAGGCTGCTTATTCCAACTGGTGCTGTAACAAAACATAAATTATAAATAACTAGCTGTTGCCTGCAACTCCATCTGCAAATAATGGGGGTATAAAAAATAGCCTACAACCTATTCTCAGAGCTACCAAATGTAGAGAAAAAATTTGATAATAATCGGTCAAACCGTTTCGGAGAAGTTTGATAATAAACACAATGACACAAGATGTTTATATACTAAAAAGAAGATGAGCTACATAATTTTACTTAAAAATGCGTAAAAAAATACTCAATACTAACCATATACATTTTTGTGGCTCTGGTACAAAGGGATCATTTAGAAACTTTCTTAAAATGTTTGTGCAAGTTGTACCAACAACATCCATGGATAATGTCTCCAAGTACTCAGCCTCTTTCCCTGACACCCATCCTAACAGCAGAGTTTCAGTCACTTTGCTAAATGAATAAATCTTTTTGTACCAAGAATCTGCCATATCTTCTGGTGTAGTTGAATTCTCCCAAAGTAACATTATTTCAGTAACATCCGGATTCAAGAAGGGCCGATCATATTCCAGAAATATTTTATTTACAGTGCCAAATAATAGCCTCTCTATAGATTCCATTTTGTATTGAGGCAGCTCGGGCTGGAATAGTTCCTTGGCTCGCTCTTTGAGCACACCAAGGGGTATTGTACATATCACATGATTAGCATAAAAAGTCTCTCCATTTTCACAAACAACTTCAACATAGTTTCCGTTTTTTTTCTTTGGTTTGTGCGCACTATCTGCCAGCGAGCATCCTTCACTAGGGTTCACATTATCTGAGGTAGAGGTCTTAGATATATCTTCTATCACAGTCTGATCTGAGTCTTCAGATTCCTCTCCACCATCTTCAAGAGACTTACAGGAACTGCGCTGCCCAGAATCCCAAGTTATTTTTGTTACAGGATGAGCAGACAATATTTTTTCAGGTGGGATATTTTTTAACAATGGTTGTAATATTGAGCTGTAGCCTTTAGGAATCATGATATTGCCTCCTTGGAGTTCAGTGTAGCTGCCTAATTCTAGGAGATCGATTTCATCCATGGTGTTGCAGCCAGAGATGCATGTCTCTCGTTTGAGGAGGCAGTCGAAGATGAGTCGGCGGAGTTTCTTCTCCTCGGAGGAGGGCAGGCGTTCAAGGTAGATGGTGGCTTCGAGGTTGATGTGCTCCCCCACACTGAGTACATCGGGTGGTGGCAGGTACTGGCACAGGAAGTACTCTTCGCAGCGACGCAGAAACACTACGTAAGCCTCGTGGATCTCCTGCAGCACACCGAAAGGCACCTGCTTCCCGTCTTCCGTCGCCGCTATAACCTTGTGAGGTTTAGGTATATTTATTATGTTCACTAGACCGTTCGCCATCGCTATCTCGAATATTGGGTTGCTCAGAATACCATGAATCCAGTTGGCTCCCAACTCGACATCGTGATTTTTTAGAGGAATAGAGACGATCCTACCACCGAGACGTTTTCTCGCTTCTAATATTCTAAAGTCGTTCATACCATTTTTGATAAGTTCATTGGCGGCGGCCAGACCGGCCATGCCACCGCCAATGATTAATACATTACACTTATTTGTATCACATTGTTTACTGGAATTTAAATTGTCGTCACCCATAATAATATAATAATATTAGAATAAAATATTATTTGTCACTGTGCTTTTGACGTTCAGCTGGTTGGTTACGACATCTATGAAAATATTTTTTAATTTTGATTGAACTATGATTTAAAAAGTTATTTTAAGCTAGTTTTACATCATCGGGACACAGTAAGTTTATACATTATTATTAATTTTACAAAATTTGTTTATTTTTATAAATTGATGGACATTATTTGTAACTATAATTTTAAACCATCTATTTGCTCAGCAGTTCGTCAAACCATTATTTTTAAGTACTTTATTTCACATAGTGAAGAGGTAGCTTTATAAATACCGGAAATTACGTCATCATACTTATAAGTATATAAATGTATATTTATATGTCACACCACTCCCCCCCCCCACACTATTCTAAAGCTATCTCTTTTTGACTAATGTATTGTGACCATGTGCTGTCACTCTTTAATGACCTTTGGGTATGCTAAATATATACTTATAAACTTATAGATAGGTACTTTGTTTACTCCTCGACAGTACACGGGCGAGTGTTTTTGTTATTGTGTGATAAAAATATTTTCATTCGAAAGGCATCCCAGTTCTAGTTAGAATTATTTTGTTCCTTCTCTGCTCTTGTATCAGATTTCACACAGTCAGGTGCTTTTATTGTTGCAAGTGATTGTGAAACAATTATTTTGACCCATTACAAATTCGATATCAAAAGTCATTGTGAATAATCACGTCTATGGAATAATCAAGTGTTTACGAATTAATGTGCTCTGAAACAGTTATGTAACTGACGAATATAATGTTAAATTCTAAAAAATATCTAGAAACTGTGCTCAGTGTAAATATAGTTTCCGGATAAACAATTTGATGGAATAAATAAACACAAACAGGGACACGTGGGTCTCGCAGCGAGCCGATCGATAAAGACGGAAGCGCGCGCCAGTCTCTATCAACGAGACGATTTTAAGTCAAGGTCGCTCAACACAAACACGTGCAATGTCGGATTCTATTTACACACATGACTTTCTACTAGAGCCAGGGTTGGAGATCAAGCAGGAGTCGCTGTTCGAGCTGGGCAGCGTCTCGGCCTCCGTGCCGATCCCGCAGCGCCGCAGCGAGCTTGCTGACTTTGGCACAGACCTCGACCTGTGCATACAAGATAGCCTCTCCAACTCCTATGCCCCAACTATGCAGTACAGTAAAATGGCATTTGATACAGATAGCACTACTAAAACTGAAAATTTTAAAATGGATGATGATGATATTTTCCAAGTAGACAAAGCTGACTTAATTTTAGGTCCAACTCTTGCCGAATTAAATGCCAACCCAGATACATTACTAGATGACCTTAATTTTGATGATTTGCTTTTGCCCGAGGAGAATGGATATTGTATACAGATTGGAGGCGCCATGAGTGGCTTGCGACGAGGTGCCCAGGGCTTGCAAACATCTAGTATGCTAGCTTCGGAGAGTCCTTGCAGTCCATATAGTCGAGCTCAACTTGCATTTTCTCCATCTAGTCAACATAGTTCAGCATCATCTAGTTTTGCCCAGCCTATGAATCAGTTGCCTGAACTATTGTTACGTCTGGATGGTTATAGTGGAGAGATAGCCTTAGGGCAGTCAGTGCCGGCTTCCACGGTGCTACCACCTTTCCCAGCCAGTCTCCAGCCTCAGCAAACTCAGCTCTCCTCATCAGCACCAACTCATCTTACTATGGAACAGGTCTGATATCTAACATTTTTTTTAAAACAGTTGAGTAGGTATTTAATTTGCATGAGTTTAAGGATGTAGGTATAATGTAAACAAACAAGTTGTGGCTTACGCATAACTGTTTTTCCACCTGTTTGTAAGCAGCCTCATAATGGATTATTATCTATTCTGTGATCATGATAAAAACATGTTTTGTTCTATTTATCTTCAATGGTTTTTCTTATAATGATTTTAATTGGATGACTTTATTAAAATCTTGTATTATTTATTAATAACTATTATTTTCATTATTAGTTATGCTAGTGGTGTGTCACAAAGTTGCTGAATGAATTTGATTTCTGACCATTTTATTTTACTTTCAATTGGTAGTATTTAATTAAATTAGTTCTTTTTTATGAAACAGGGTCCATTTTTTGGGTGTGATGATAATAGATTGCTATTACATATCTACTTTGTTCTTCTGGAATATTCCTATTGGGTTGCCACTGTAATAATTATAACATTATATCATTTTTCAATTAATATTATTCATATCTCAATCTTGAAATTATTAATATGTATTTAAACAAGATTTAAACAATACTTTTCAATTTTTATTATGTACTTATTAGTTAAATTGTGCATAATAAAAATAGCCTGTCAGTAGCATAACATTCTCTCTGTTTATTTCAATGGTATTGAGTTTTGAAATTAAGATATATGTAGTTATTTTTAGAGCTCTTTAGGTACAGTCACGGAATGAAAAGGTTTGTCACTTTTCGATTCTATGTCAACGAGTTAAGGGCGAAATTGATGAACCTTTTCATTCCGCTACTATACCTTAGAAACAATTTAGAACTGATTGATGGTAACTTTTTAGATTTGGCAAAGGCGAGAGCCTCGCAAGCACCTACTGTCTACTAGTTCACTCGCTGAAGCGGGCTCAGTGTCGTCACTGTCGGGTGGCCTCCTGAGTCCAGGGACAGCAGACTTCTCACAAGACGAAGATGATAGAGATGGTGAAACTGACGAAGATAGTGATAGATATGAAGATTTATCCTCTGATGGTATGGATTACACATTCAATTTATTATATTTTTATAATATTTGTAACTTTTACCATTTTCACTCTTAATTACTACTACTCCCCTCCCCTACTATAAAATACTACTATTAATAATATTTAATTATTACATTAATTGAAGGATAGGATAATTTTTTACATTATTGTTGTGTGATAATGCCTGGGATTGATGGTAATTACTTCTAGATTTCAAAGTAGTGTCAAAAGTAGCAGAATCCACTTGTATTGTTGATAATGATAATAGAATAGATCTTCAAATAATTAAGTAATCCTTTCGACTTCAGGCTGAGTTTTTTTAAGAGTGGTAGAGTAAAATTGTAGTTGTAGAAGTTAGTTTTTAGCGTTCCCCATCCCTTTACATGGAACCCATGTCAATTTGTCTATGCCTTAGGTCAAAGGCTCTTTTTG
This sequence comes from Archips crataeganus, assembly GCA_947859365.1. NCBI lineage: Eukaryota > Metazoa > Arthropoda > Insecta > Lepidoptera > Tortricidae > Archips > Archips crataeganus. The sequence continues at coordinate 11,422,333 of OX402056.1, read as the reverse complement.
CTAGAAAGCTGTAATTTGGCACGGTATACATGATATTAACATCTAATTAAAGTCTGTCAACTGATTGTAGATGAGAAAAAAAAACATGAAATAAATTTGAATTGTTCTGGACTCTGATTGTAAATTTGCATTTGCTTTTATTTTAGAATCCAATGACGAGTGCCCAGAGAGTAAACAAGCTCGGCAGAATGCTAAGAAAGAGAGATATTTTTGGCAGTACAACGTCCAAGCCAAAGGACCTAAGGGTCAACGCCTTGTCTTGAAAAAGAAGTCTGAAGATCCCCATGTTTTGAACAATGTCACTGACCCAGTATTTAGTCCTCAATGCAGCGTCCGAGGAATTAAACACAGGTAATATATATTTCAATCTCTTTTTCCTGAAACTGATGACTTACCTGAGTTAGTTAAATCATTAATTATTGTGATGAATCTAATTTTTAATTTAATTTATTTTTAGTGGAAAAGCAAGAAAAGGCGATGGAAATGATTTGACACCAAATCCAAGGAAGTTGTTCTTAATAGGGAAGGAATTGGATAATTTGGGCAAAGTTATTAATGACATGATACCAGTTAGTGAGCTACCATTTAACATCAGACCCAAAACAAGAAAAGAGAAAAATAAACTGGCTTCTCGGGCTTGTCGCCTAAAGAAAAAGGCACAGCATGAGGCAAATAAACTGAAATTATATGGTTTACAGCAAGAACACAGTAAGTAAAGCTAAATTTTGTCTTATTCATTTCATTAGTCAATATAGTCAAAAATTGCCAATTAAATTGTCAGTTTTAAGACAAAAGTGGCAAATATTTTAATGTAGTTTTGGTTTTTCCAGGACGTTTGCTAAATGGTATAAGCCAAATGAAACAAGTTTTGGTGAACAGGGTGACAAATTCCCAGAGCAATGTGGACTGGAATTCCCATATTAAGAATTTAGTTAACACTGCAACAGGTAATTCTTTTACATCAACATGTTTGTGTATTGCACCTTTCTTTAACATAATCTTTTAATTTTATTTATAATTATATTCTCTCTTTTACAGAGATTAAAATAGCTGGTAAAACATCGGAATATGTAAACAAAATTTTGGATAATGTTAGAGCTGGACAGAATAATGGTGGATTGAAAGATATTTAAGGTAAAAATCTGTGTGAAATGTTAAACGAAAGGCTGTCTATTGTACCTCCAAAGTTAATTTAGCAAAGAGAAGTTATCTACATAATAACATGTAAAAGCTTAATTGTCCAAGACAATTTTATTTTTTTATGGTAACAGGATTATAGAAATATAGTCATTAGAAGCTTTTGAAGGCAACTAAGAAGTAAATGTTAGTTTTAGTAATTCATGTCTATTAATAATGTTATGCCATAACATAGGTGTCATGTTGGAATATATAATTGTAAGTCCGAATTGTAGGCTCGAATATCAGATTTCCGCAAGAGGAAATTATCAGTTTGTAAAATTATTGACGAAAATTTTAAAAACCTAATAAAATTTATTTAAATGGGTCTAGTTTAGGTAATTTGGATGTAAAATCCATACTTCTATACTAATATTATAAGTGCGAAAGTGTGTCCTGTCTGTCTGTTACCTCTTCACGCTTAAATCACTGAACCGATTTAGATGATATTTGGTATGGAAATAGTTTAAGATCCTGGGAAGGACATAGGATAGGCTTTATCCCGGAAAATTGAATAGTTCTCGCGGGATATCGATAAACAAATGTTCCGCAGACGGAGTTGCGGGCAACGGCTAGTTAACCTACAAATGCCAAAAAAATTTGCTATCCTTTGAGTGCTTATCTAAAACAACGGCCTAATTCGGCATGATACGTTGTGCAATTATACACCTTATTTGCAATAATTAAAGTATTAAGTTGCATACTGTAGTATTTTGGAATAGAGCGTTGTTTTAGACAAGCAACGTCGCTGAATATTTCTTAACTAGTACCTTACCTTACCTTACCCATACCAAGCAGTCATAAGTTCAAGGCAGTTTACTTCAATTAATTTAAAATAAAGACATGAAGACATGAGGTAGGTAATATAATAAATAATTGGCGTAAAAATCTAGTATTCGAGTCCCAACAATCTTATCTTACAGAAATAGATAGGGATTTTATTAAGGAGTCAAACGATATTTAGATATATTTAATTTGCATAAATCATCAAATCAAGTATGCATTTTAACTATATCACCCGAAATAAATTTATGACCACTTTTATTTAGATTTAAGGTAAGTACAGTAAAACTGAAAGTGATATAATTTTATAAACTGTTTCCGTTTATTTAGATTTTAAAACTATTTAAAATTGAAACAAATATTAAAGCAATGTTTTTTAAAATATTTTAGTGGCGATACTCAGTCAGATACACACAATTGACGCAATTTAATTGCATTTCTAACTTGTAGTAGCACCAGTGACAAAATTGGATTCAATTAAGTACTATTAATGTTATGAAACTATTGCAATGAATGGTAGATTCATTTATTTGTGTATACATATGCGTAAATGACGCACTTAAGTACTAAAATTATGAAAAGTTATTGATCGCATCCAAAAGAATATAAACATTATATTTTAATGAAGGTTGACACAACCCTGTAGATGTTAGTGATTTAAGCATGTAAAATATTTTAAAGTCAATTTAAGATCATAGAGTATTAAGTTAGGGTGTAGGATATGTGTATATAATTATGACACTTCCATACAACGACCGAACCGATTTGTATATTTGTCTTTCGTCTACAAAATTTGATCTTGTCATAGTTTTACACATTATTATTTAAGGGTGTACATATGAAATATCAGCTTGAAATTTTAATAGCAATAATTGAAAACTATCTTGGTTAGTATCTATCAAAGTGCTTTTGTTAGTTATTAAATACTGTGTCTAAGGATCCAGTTTAAATGCGCCCGTAGCTTATATTTTATGTAATTCAGTGATTGTTTGTATTGGTTTCAAAGCAAAGTTAACATCCTTTTGTTACTGATATCGCTCCTAAACAAGAAGTCGACATTTGATTTCCTACTCAGTTTCAATCTCCAGTATCTTTAACTCCATTATGACGAGTATCTTTATCTTTGAACTACCTACAAGCGTACATACATATCACGCGTTTATCTTGTGATATTTTGTTGTAACCTAATAAGATGTATATTATTAGATACATTTTATTAGGTTACTTTACATCGGGTCATTAAATTTCATATCGCATTTAAATTTTTAATAGACAATTTGATACCTAAATAGAAGTTTATAATTTTTTAAGCATCGCAGTTTTCACTCGTGAAATTACGTGTAGATCCAAGACATAATGACGCCTTTTATATTTCTAAAATAACCTCGGCGTTTCGGACACATGCAGCTGTATTCAAGAGTACAGTGCAGGGGTCCTAATGCTAATTGAAAAGACCGTTATTTGACTTAAATTTCTTAAAGTATAACTACTTAATCAAAATACACATGTTTGTATGAGAAAACAAGGAGTGATCGCGAACAAAATAGAGCATAGTGTCTTTGAAGTTAATACAAATAATCGTAAGTTTTACTTTTGTTTTATACAAATGAAAAATGAAATAAATAATTATTGTATTTAATTAATATTTCTAGTTACAAAAGTGTTGCTTGTTAAATTTCTATTTGAATAAAAATATTTATTATTACCTTAGGATCTAAAGGGGCCTAACTCTAAAATGTATTGTAATGTTTATATTATTTTAATTGATTAATGAACTAATTCTTATTGTGAGTTAGGGTGCTTTAGATCAAGATTCGCAATATCTGGAAAATAAGTTTTTTTTTATTATTAATGTTAAAGAATTGTTGAGTACGAATTTAATCTACTTCTCATTTCAGTTCAAGTAAGAGTTTGGCAACTACTAGTAATGTTGCTAAGGTACGGGTGGGAGACAGTCTCTGATAGCACATAAGTAGTCGATTTATTTGCAATATCTAACAAACCTATATGCTAAATGTGTATTAAATAATCTAAAACTTATTACTTAAAAGTATAAGCTCATTTACAGTTTACACTTGCATAATATTCCAGCCAACGCTACCTTACTGTGACAAGGTTTTATTTTCAGTAAATAAAATCATTGATCATAAGGAAACTATTTTTGGAGCAATATTATATATGGAGGTATTGTCGTGAATGAAGATATGTATTACAATTTTCTACCTTCTTACTTCAATGATATAAGTTACAAAAACATGTAGGTAGTTTTAAAATACATTTGTTTTCTCCTATACTAATAAAGCAAAACTTGATAGTTTTTGTCTGTACTGTGGTCTAGTAACATTTAATTGAACTGCAAGTTCAAGGACAAGCTAGAAAGATAAAGGCAACCTAATTATACAGCTTTACAGCTATCTGTAAGACTTGTATTTTTCAGTGTTGTTGGCTATATACAGGATGTTTGGCAGTCGAGTGTAGGGGTTTTAAGGGGTGATAGTTAGGGTCCTTATGCACATTTTTGACCACATTTACTATTGTGCCAGGTTGCACACATTTTTTTTAAGAATATTCACTGCCAGATTTTTTTAAATTTAACATCCTGTATAGCCTGTATTTAATTAATATTTAGTGTTTTGCTTTCGCAATACCCTGGTTCTTCAAAATAATTTCCAATAATTGCCTATTACTGCTAGATTGATAAAAAAAAACTTCTTTAGACGCGACGAGAAAAAAAAATGGTAAATACTTTTGTAGCTTGAGTGTCTACAAAAAAAAAGTAACAGCGATTTACGCGTACAAATTACTTAATAAGCTTCTTTGATTTATGGGCTTTCTAAAAATGTGCCACTTGAGGAAAGAAAAGTAAAGAAATAACAAAAAAATATATATTTCCAAAAAAAAGAGACCTCATTTCCATACAGTGCAAGTACACGGTACGACTACGACGGCACTGGCTACACGACTCGTTCGCAGTCCTGACATAGCTCCAGTTGTTTTTTCGTCTGGGGTAGGCTAAAAGACTTAGTTTACGATTAGGAGATTATGTACATAACACATTAAAGATGCAAATTCGAAGCAGGATATCTCATAATAAAAAAATAAATGAAACTTGTGGTGACTACCACCGAGCTGCGAAGGTGTGCTAGTGCGTGTATCAGGAACAGTGAAGGATATTTTGAACACTTAATTAAGGCGTAAATAAGTAGTTAACAACATTATCTTGCCGTTTTGTTCCTGAAACAAACGCTATCTATCTGTTTTATCTATCTTAGTACACAGGCTACTTAGTTATTCGTCGTTTATAAGTTCGTTATTATTCAGTTAAGTGACAAAAGTTGAATTTGTTTTTTATTTTGTCATTCCTAACTCGGGTGAATAACACAATTTTTTGTAGATCACTCTTAGGTTGATTAATAATTCCCTTCTATCCAAAATGAAAGTGGTGCACTAATCAACGAGTAAGACAACACAACTTTGTAGTCATACACAACTGAAAAACGGAAATCGGTCTCTTTTTTTTTGGAAATATCTTAATTTGTAACAATTTTTTTAAATGGCACATGCTTATAAAGCCCGTAAATCAAAGAAGTTTATAAAGTAATTTTTACGCGTAAATCGCTTTTACTTTTTTTTAGGCACGCAAAGTTACAATATTACCTGACATTTTTTTTATCGTCATGTCTAAAGACGTTTTATTATCGGTTTAGCAGTAGTAGGGAATTATTTGAATTTATTTCGAAGAACTAAGGTATTGCGACGGCAAATCACTAAAAATTAATTTAATACGCGTTGCACAAAATGTTAAACAAAAATAAAATCTGGCAAACAGAGCTATTTTTCAAAAATAATATTTTCATATTTTCTTTGTCCTCACTTTAAACTAAGTCTTTTAGCCTACTCCAGACGAAAAAAACAACTGGTGTTATGTCAGGACTGCGAACGAGTCGTGTGTACCGTTCGTAGTCGTACTTGTGTACTTGCACTGTGTGGAAATGAGGTCCCTTTTTTGGAAATACTTTATTTTTTGTTATTCTTTACTTTTCTTTCATTTAATGGCCCATGTTTAGAAAGCCTGTAAATCAAAGAAGTTTATTAAGTCATTTATACGCGTAAATCGCTGTTATTTTTTTTTGTAGACACTCAAAGTTACAAAAGTAGGTAAGTATTTGAGATTTTTTTTTTCTTGTCACGTATGAAGAAGTTTTTTTAATCAATCTAGCAGTAATAGGCAATTATTTGAATTTATTTTGAAGAACCAGGTTATTGCGAAGGCAAAACACTAAAAATAATTCAATACAGGCTATACAAGATGTTAAATTTTAAAAAAATTGGCAAAAAAGTGATTTTTCAGAAAAAAATAAAAATTGTTATATCTCAAAAATCGAGCAAAGTGGCATAATAGTAAATGTGGTCAAAAATGTTCAGAATGACCCTAACTATCACCCCCTTAAAACCCCTACACTCGACAGCCAAACACCCTGTATAGTGATCGTTATCAACGTGCAGTTTTCATAGCAAAGTATAATTATGGTACCCTTTATGTTAAAAAAAAACCACACCGCACATCAGCATGCCGAATAACATGCATTACTAATAGTTACATTATCTGAAGTGCATGTAAACCAACCATAACTCTTCATATTGACGATTCTTCATATTTATTTGCATTAAATGTGTGTACATTGTATAATATTTAATATTAAAAATACTTGTGTAAATTTTTTTGCCAACCATACTTTGCTATAAAAACTACGCGTTGATAACAATCACTAGCTATATGCAATAGACCTTTATCTGTAATATTGGAATTTGTGCAAGTTTACTTTATGAATGGCCCTTAAAACCAAACTCAAACTGGTCTGCGATTCAATAGGCTGTGCTTATTCATATAGGATTCTGTTATTTTATTTTCTTTAATGATAAATTTAATATAATATTTTGTATCATTGTAATATAATTGTGTTGTGTAATTGAATGTTTAATAAACCTATGTAAGGTCAATTAAAATGGTTTTATATGGTAAATTTGCCATTACTTTAAAACTTATTCATACAATACTAGCTTTTGTCCGTGGCTTCGTCCACAGAAAGGTAAAATTTGTGAATAACGCTCCCGTTTTCTATCCCACAGGAAATTCCAAACTCCCTTCTTACTGCACCTCTATATATGATCCTAAAAGATGATATTTGTCAAGTATCAAGTCTCTATAACAGCTACATTTACAGAGATCAGGTTACTTTAAATATTACTAGGTAATATTACACTGACGAGCAAAAATAAAGGGTCGGTTACAAAAATGACGATAACTACAAAACCGATACAAAAATGACGATAGCTAAAAATGAGTTTAGTAAAGAGTTTTATTCTTAACAAGAATAAGTTTAATTGAGAATAAAAATCTTTACTAAACTCATTTTACTCGAAGCTATCACAGCGGGTTTTGTAGTTATCGTCATTTTTGTAACCAACCCTTTATTTTTGCTTGTCAGTGTATACTTAAACGTGAAAGTCTGTATGGATGTTTGTTACTCCTTCACGTTAAAACGGTTTGATGGATTCTGATGAAATTTAGCACACAAATAGTTTATAACCTGGATTAACATGAAGGATAACTACTTCTTATCCCGGAAAATTGCATCGTTCCCACGGGCCAGCGATAAACGAATTATTTACAGACGGACTCGCGGGCAGCAGCTCGTTGAATATTGTGCTATTTATTCCTTAAAAAAATACTAGTAACTTGGCGTGATCTCGAGGCGTGTCTAAGGGAAATGGAGATTCATTTAATTTATACAGGATCTCCGTAAGTAGTACAGTCAGCACCAAAAGTAGCTGGTCACTTTTGTACCTTGTTGCTCTACAGTTATGTGCAAAACGTCATACTTGATTGACAATTGTGTTATTACGACGAAGTACAATAGTGACCAGTTACCTTTTGATGCTGACCGTACGACAAACTTAAATGGGAGATAGGTGGGCAGGTCATCTACCACTAGTTGTGGTTCAATAAACAAAATTATTTTTAAATTTCGAATTACAATTTGGCGGCTAGTATTTTTTGAAGAGTTGGACGAGGCGTTGTTAAGTGAGCAGCAAAGTTTGAAAATTGCAGACTAATAGGTAATTTGAATTTGTTTTCCTTTTGAATAATTGTGTTATTTATATTATATATGTATATATGATGCAAAAAATCGTTAATCTGCATGCTCTGGTTCAAATTCACCAGCTAGGCAAAATTAAATAAAACAACTTAAAATCTTAATTTGGCACGATTTATATGAAAAAAAAAAATTACCATCAGTTGAGTATTTAATTATTATGTACGGAAAAGGATTTCCACTTTAACACTCGGGACATGTCAGTTTTAACTATAAGCAGGGGGGTTTCACTCCGCAGTTTAGGTATGTTCGGCTGGCGCTCCTCCCGGGAGGAGTTTGGCAGTAGGTTGTCGCACGGCCTTCAGTTCGCACGCTAGCCGCGTCGCGCCTAATTAAACATCTTTTTTTTCTGTGATTTTTGCAACAAACAATGACTTGTAAACGATATTATAAATAACTTACTTACATACTAAAGGTAGTTTACTGAATTAATACACACTGTTATCTTTCTTGATTTATATACCTATATAGCTTTCCTAGCTTACTTTGGGACTGGGTCAATTTGTGTGAATTGTCCCGTGATATTTATTTATTTTATTTATTTTTATACCTACCAAATATGGGCGAGTGGGAACCCTGTGCCCTTGGTTTCGGATCAGCGGTGCCCAACGGAATATGAACGCTCGTATCACACGATAAGTTTTAATTTCGCGTGCACGCAGCAGGAGTAGGAAAGTTTTATACCTAAAGTTGACCTTTGTTCGAGAGTGATCCTTCTGTACGTTAGTACTATTACTTATTCTGTGCTATAAGGTTCATATTTTCTCATAGTGTACTTACTTATATGAAATCCTAGAATTTAATCACATAAAATTATCTAAACCTAATTAATGTAATTAACCTTTTCGACGCCAACAACACATATATCAGCACCGCAGGTTCTACACCAACGACTGATATATCAGTCACGGCGTGCAGAGTAATATCTACCTACATGCATTTCTGTAGGGTTCAACTTCGCGTTTGACATTCACATGTCATGGCGTATGAGTGAGAGCCATTGTATTTGACAGAGCGTTGAAAAGGTTAATAACAGAACCTCAGCCTAAGTATTGCACTTCTGATCTCTCTCAATGTATGGCGAGAATTGCCGAGTGCCAAAGTGGTAATAATCTTACTGTACCAGGTAGTTTCTAAGAGTGTACCAAGTAGTGTCCGACCGAAGTTTCGGTTTCGGCCAATTTCGGCCAAAAAAGTGATTTCGGCCGAGGTTTCGGTTTCGGCCAGAATCCGGCCGAAACCTTCGGCCGGGCCGAAATTACTTCGCGGCCTCTCGCGGCTCTCGCATCGGGAGCGCTCGGCTTAATTCGGACACGCTCGGCCGGGTAGGTATAGGTAATGCATCGGCGGCCGGCCCAGCTGGGACCAGCGACAGTAGTATATATGAGTGTTGTTTATTTATTAAATTATTATTTACTTTTTAGAATCTGTTTGGCGACCGCTTTAGCCTAGTTGGTAGTGACCCTGCCTACGAAGCAAGATGTCCAGGGTTCGAATCCCGGTAAGGGCATTTATTTGTGTGATGAGCACGAATATTATTTGTTCCTGAGTTATGGATGTTTTCTATGTATTTAGTATTTATTTGTCTATATAAGTATGTTTATCGTCGTCTAGTACCCATAGTACAAGCTTTGCTTAGTTTGGGACTAGGTCGATTTGTGTAAGATTGTCCCCTAATATTTATTTATTTTATTTGTTACTGCATTTTATGCTGTGATTAATGAACAACACGTTTGATATTAGGATTGTGAATTTAGTTTAGACGTGATAAGAATAGGTTGTTTGTTTTGAATAATATAATACCTATGCCAAGACATTTTTCATTAAAACTAAACGTTTTTTATTTTGTTTAACAAAAAAAGTAACTGTTCTCATATAAGAAATCCTTGCAATAACCTTTTCCTTACGATCTGTACAGTAATTTTGAATATTTTGTTTGATATGATACGTCTTCAAAAATTTCGGTTTCGGTTTCGGTTTCGGCCGAAATCAGAAAAAAACCGAATATTCGGTTTCGGTTTCGGCTAAAAATCGTGTTTCGGTCGGACACTAGTACCAAGTAATAATATGTCGAAGTTAAAGGAAAAAAAAACGATGTATAGAAGATTGTTTTGGGTACAGAATAAGATAACAAATAAAAACTTTAACAAAAAATTAAACCGCCGAAAAAACTGAAAAGCAATAAATAATACCTTTTTTGTTTGACCTTAATCTAGGCACCAGTTTGAAGTTGGTGCCTCAGCACTAAGCCAGGAGGAGTGGACCTATAATCGTCTACCTGATTGGCTTCTATCACTCCTCCTGGCTCGTGCTGAGGCACCGACTTCAAACTGGTACCTAGATTAAGGTCAAACAAAAAAGGTATTATTTTTTGCTTTTCAGTTTTTTCGGCGGTTTAATTTTTTGTTAAAAAGTTTTTATTTTATACTTTTTTTCCATTCTTGGGGTATTTTTTTTTCCAAATTTATAATACCAACTTCAAGGTATACCCTATCAATCCAATAAAAAAGAATTATGAAAATCAGACTACTCTGTAAAAAGTTAGTCAATCATCCCCTGTTTTCCTACACTTAGGGTAGGAATATTATTTCCAAATTTAAATGAGACCACCCTTGGGGTATACGCTTTCCAATAAAAAAAGAATCATCAAAATTCGACTACTCTGTAATAAGTTATGCGTGGTCATATAGTACAATCAGTAACTGAACAATCAATCATCCCCTGTTTTTCTACCCTTAGGGTAGGAATATTGTTTCCAAATTTAAATGGGACCACCCTCGGGGAATACGCTTTCCAATAAAAGAAGAATCATCAAAATCGGACTACTCTGTAAAAAGTTATGCGTGATCATACATAAAAAAAAGAAAAAAAAATATACATGTCGAATTGAGAACCTCCTCCTTTTGTTTTCGTCGGTTGAAAATGAAAATACTTTTTTAAATGTACAAATTTGAATTTAATGCACTGCTGGGTTGTGAATTAACATTTTGGGATAGGTTGAATTTCTCAAAAAGTTGTTGAATTTTGTTTATCTGGTAGTCTCCAGGATGCTCAATGTAACACACTATTGCAGTACCACTCAGGTTCAAATGTTCTCTCCAGCAAATTGCTGCAAAGAAAACAGAATAAAAATAAGGAAATTTTGTCCTAAGGTTAACTGGAAGAGATCCCTTTAAGGGATAAATTCACCTTTGTCCATCTGTTTCTCTTGTTAACTGTTCAGTGGCATAGCATGGGTGTCAGCCGCATTCAGAAGAAATTTTTGCCAACCTCTTATTTACATATTTAAATTTAAAAGACTAATGAAATTCTTCAAATTTTTACAAGATTTTGTTGCCTGGGGCGGCCCCCCTTGCCCCCACTATGCTATGCCACTGTAACTGTTAATTTCATGTTTTTGTTTACAACAAAAATAACCTAGCAAACATGAACTTGAGGCAGTCATCTAACTTTAAAACACTAATTAGGAGAAGTTCTCTTTATGAATGAGAATAATGCTTAACCTTTTGAATGTTTTTTATTAGGAACAAAATTGATTCTTATGCGGTCACCCTCATGGGTAGGTTTAATTTTGTATGAGACCAGGCCATAAAATCCAAAAAAAAAATAATTTTGTATTACCATACTGTATAATTTTTTGGGCAAATTTTGTGGGACGTCCACTAGGATCACCTATTTGGATCCCCCAGGTACAATAATTGTATATTAGGTGTTCCTAGTGGACATCGCAAAATTTTGAAGCAGTTCCATGAGAGAGTAAGTTCTTCTGGGTTCTAATAAGTGCTTGCTAGAACTCGGAAAAGCTCTCTTATTCATTACTAGCATAGAAAAGTACTCAAACAATAATAATACCTCCTGCTGATACTCCAGATATGATATTCGGCTGTTCTAACTTAGGATATGTAAATTCTGGATTTGATGATGGTTTAGTTGTAGCAACTATTCTGATTATGCAGTCTTGAGCCGGTGTCACAGAATGGTACTCGGGTAATGGTTTAGTTTGTACAGCTATCACTTCTTTGCTAATAAGTAGGTAGTCTTTTAGCAACTCAATTATTTTGCTACTTTGAACTACATTGTAGTCTCTAATAGTGCAAATGTATCTATTGGAAGTGTTCACTTTATACAATTGCATAGCAATGTCAGAAACAGAGTTTAAAAGTTCAAGATTATGGCTTTGCATTTTAATGTAGTCTGACATATATTTCCCTTCAAATATTGTAACACATTCCACTTCCTGGGGAAATTCAGCCTTCTTTAACCATTTCAATCTGAAATAAAACAAAATACAAAATTGCTTTCATAGGATACCGTCCAGTATTTTTCAAGCTTTTTTCAAGTAATAAAGACAAAAACGAGGATTGAAGAAGTTTAACTTTACTTACTTTACAAGATCATGACTGGAATCATCCCAATCTTCCCAAAGATTACGACTAATGGGCTCTGCGATTTCTCCGAATGTGCCCATTATATTTCCCGTCAATGGATATTACAAATAAAGCAGTTTTTACAAAAATAATTGAATTGTTGAAATGAGTCGCCGAAAATATCAGTTTTTGATTTTGACGTTTACTTTTTTTTTTAATTCAGTAACCCAATACACTGAATTAAAAAAAAAGTAAATGATTGGATGATTCCAGGTAGAACCAATATATGTGAGCCTTTCGCTATTTGAAATGAAAATATAAAACTACTGGTACACATGCTCGTTACTAGCACGAAGGCATGCTTCTAACGAACAAAATATGCTTCCTACTAGCATATGTGTATAGTCTATTTATTTATTTATTTATTTTTGGTAGTGGTAGAGCCATGTCGTAGCTAGCCGCTGCATCATGAAGGGCCGGCTCGTCCGGGGCAGTACCACCCTCTCAGTCAGAACACCGGCGTGAAGCAGCAGTACTTCTGCTGCGTTTCGTACGGTCAGTGAGAGCGCCGGGGGCCCAATACCTCTCCCTCCTCTATTCCCTTTCGCACTGGCATCGCGTAAAGCGCTGCGGGTGTCTATGGACAGTGGTGATTATTTAACATCAGGTAATCCACTAGTTCGTTTGTTTGGCCTCTCTAAAATAAAAAAAATGCTGGCTAATTAATAGCCGGCCTTGCTATCTTCGAGCATGCTAGTTGATGAGTGTCGCGGCAGGCGCGAATCTCTAGGTGAGTGGCTTGCTTTATAGTATAGATGGCAACACTAAACATAAGAGTTATATCTCTGAATCTATGGTTGAAAGGCGGGAAACTATAAAACTTGGTGGACGCGTTTTTTGAAAATCTATTTTAAAATTTAATTTTTTTATGTAAATATAGGATCAATTAAGCTGTAAAGTGTAAATATTTAGAACTTGTGTATATATTTCTCATATTGTGTAGTTTTAGCGGTCAATTCGGTAAGTAGGTAGAATTTTTTTGTAAATATGAACAAAGAGGAGCCCCCAGATCCTGGGGGTTCATTTTCATCTCAACCACCATCACCTGCGAGCTATGTAACAGTCTCTAATAGTAGCGAAGCTAATAGCGATTTTAATTACAAAGATAAGGACTCTGATGTAGGCTTTGATACTGATACGTCGCTTGCATCATCATCAACCGGAAAGACCAAAAAGTCGAATCTCAAACGTTCTTTCGTTATTCACACATGCTCATCATGCAACAAAAAAACAAGACATAGTGACAAGAATGGTTCTAGCTCAATTAAAGTTTGCAACTGCAAGAGTGAGCTTCAAACTCAAACAATTGAAACACCAAAAAATACAGAGGATATGACAATAGATACTCCAGCCAAGATCCCCATTGGTAGAAAGACCTACCAATCATCAGACGCTTCTCCATACCTTATTCATGTGCAGCGCATTGTGTCATCTCCTTCAGACAATGCTACATTACACCCGGTTACATTTGGAAACTTCTTATTGAAACAAAAATACAATAACATTGTAAACGGCAGTGTAAAACGAATTGGGAGGAATAGAGTGGCTGTTTCTTTTTCCAACTTTTCAGATGCTAATACCTTTATTTCTGATGCAAACCTGACTGCGCATAAGCTGAGTGCTTTTATTCCCACTTTCAATGTTACCAGAATGGGTCTTATACGTGGGGTGCCTGAGAATTGGAGCCCTGAGGAGGTCAAAGACAATGTTAAAGTCCCTATGGGATGTGGCGAGATTCTAAAAGTAAGACGCCTGAATTACAAAGTAATGGTTTCAGGAACACCAGTATGGAAACCCTCTCAAACCGTTGTACTCACTTTCGATGGCCAATCACTTCCCAAAAAAGTCTTTATGTGTTACAATGCCTTACCAGTGGAGTTATACATTTTTCCGACCATACAATGCTACAACTGTTGTCGCTTTGGCCATACTAAAATGCAATGTAGGTCAAAACCTTGTTGCTTTAAGTGCGGTCAAGGCCACACTGGTTCTTCTTGCGAGATTTCTCCAGAGGATGCTTCCTGTTCTCTTTGTGCTGGGCATCACTATGCAAATAGTAAGTCCTGCCCTGAACTTGACAGGCAAAAAAAAATTAAACACAGCATGGCAACATCTTCAATCTCTTATGCTGAAGCTACAAAATTGCATCCCGCAATTTCAAAATCTTTTGCTGATGTATTATCCCATGGCCAAAATAACCCTCGGAATCTATCAGGCAACATGAAAATAAATACAAGTAGTTCCCCTTCAAAATCATATAAGAAAACCATTCCACAAAAGTCAAGACCTCCCATTATCTTAAGTAAAGGTTATGATCAGGAGGCTCATAAAGCGTTAATAAAAGATTATGACATTCCCCTTCCAACTAAGGGCTGTGCTCTCAATAACACTTCAGTCAGTATGAATAAAAACAACAACACATCTTTCTCAGAAATTTTAATTGCATTGTTAAATTATTTAACACAATCTCAACTTAATAATAATTCACCGTCCAACGTTGCCCCTTTGTTTGAAATTTTGACCCAGTTCTTGAACTTCCATAATGGACAATCTCTTAAAGATTGTTCAGTGGAACTGCCGCAGCATAATCAATAAGAAAAGCGATCTGCTTTTCTTATTGAACAAATACAACCCATTAGCAGTAGCCTTACAAGAAACATGGCTCAAACCAGAATTTTTCTTTAAAATCTCTGGTTTTTCTACTTTGCGTGAAGATAGATCTGATGGGTATGGTGGTGTTGCTTTACTCATCAACAATTCTTTCAATTTTACTCCTTTTTCCCTTCCTCCTCATAGCAATGAATTCTCTATTGTTGCTGCTCATTTAAATAAAATCCTAGTTGTATCTATATATATTTCTTGTCCATCCTTTAGTATATTCAATGAAATAAACTCAATTTTATCCACTCTCCCCAAACCCTTTATCCTTCTTGGAGATCTCAATTGTCACCATCAATCATGGGGTAGTGCCAATTCTAATCATTTTGGTAAGGTCCTATTAGATATTCTAGATAGCCACAATCTTTGCTTCATAAACAATGGCAGCCCAACACGTCGAACCGCACCTAATGTTGCTGTAAGTGCAGTGGATTTGTCCATTACAACCCCATCTTTAGCTTCATCTCTTTCCTGGGACATTCTCACATCGACTTATGGTAGCGACCATTTTCCCATAGTCATATCTATTCCAAACAACTCCTCCTTCAACACACAAAAACGTTGTCCGCGTACTCCTCGTTTAAAACATATTCTAACACATGCTGACTGGGGCCAATATAGCACAGAAGTGGATCAAAGGATTGCCTCTCTACCAAATGTTTTTCCGGGAAATGAGGTTATGTGTGCCGAGAATTTTGCTAAATCATTGATCGATTCTGCGGATAATGTTTTTCCAATTAAAAGCATTAGATCAGAAAAATTGCCTTCTCCGCCCTGGTGGGATAAGGATTGTACGGCAGCAATAAAATCCCGAAAAAAAGCTGAAATAATTTATGCTAAAGATATGACATTTGAGAATCTGTCAAATCTTTCTAAAGTTGTTGCCAGTACTAAGAAACTTCTTAAAAAGAAAAAAGTTCAGGGCTGGAGGAACTTTTGTACTTCCATCTCGCCTCAAACGAATTCCTCTGAGGTTTGGCAAAAGGTCAAACGATTTAGATCAGCCTTTAATGACAATAATATCTCATCGCTGTCACCGTCTTTAGCGGATCAATTTTTAGATCAACTAGCACCAGCTTCAGCTCCTCAGGAAATTCTTTTACACCAATTTACCTTTAGCCGTTCAATTGACGATAGTCCATCTGTTCCAAGTATTGATTCTCCTTTTTCTCTAATAGAACTTAAAGGTGTATTACGTGGTCTTAAAGACTCTTCTCCTGGGAAAGATGGTATTCCTTATTCTTTCTTGTGCAATCTTAGCGATAGTTCATTAACATATTTTTTAAACATTATTAATACTATTCTTCTCACTGGTAATGTTCCTTCGACATGGAAAACGCAAATTATTATACCTATATTGAAAACAAATAAATCCGCCGCAGATGCTTCTTCATATCGTCCTATAGCCTTATCTTCCGTGCTCCTTAAAGTGGCGGAACATTTAGTAAAGAATCGTTTAGAGTGGTATTTGGAATCTAACGGTCTATTAGCTAGTAGTCAATTTGGTTTTCGAAGAGGTAAAAGCACGTTGGATAGTTTAAGTATATTTACAACAGACATAAGATCAGCACTATCACTTAATCATCACACTATTTCAGTTTTCCTTGATATTTCTGCAGCATACGATAATGTTCTCTTAACTATTCTGCTTGAAAAATTGAACAAGCTGAAGGTCCCTGCATGCTTGTCTAATTTTATTATTAACGTCTTAGCTGAAAGGTTCATTATCGTTTCTGAAGGCTCCTTGGAACAAAACAGAGTTGTTTGGAAGGGATTGCCTCAAGGATCGGTTTTAAGCCCTATCCTTTATAATATTTACACATACGATCTAGAATTATCCCTTAACAGCCCTGTTAATGTTTTACAGTATGCCGACGATCTTCTAATTTACTATTCTGATATTGATGTAGCTAAATCTACTGAAATTGTTAATTCTTCATTAAACAGTTTACACATTTGGCTTTGCTCAAATGGCTTGGAGCTATCAACAAATAAGAGTTCTGTATTGGTTTTTAGCAGAATGAGAGCAAACCCTGAAGTTTCCATACTCTACAATAATAATCAAATTTCTCAGGTAAACCAGGCTAAATTTTTAGGAGTTATATTTGACTCTAAGCTGTCAGGACTTCCGCACTGCGAGTATATTGCTGCTAAGTGCGAAAGACTCCTAAATATCCTCAGATGTTTATCGGGTGTTTGGTGGGGTTCCCATCCTTTTTCATTAAAATTAATTTACAATGCCTTAATTAGAAGCAAGATTGACTACGGATCGTTTTTATTGGAACCAAGCAACCTCACTGGGTTAAAGAAATTAGATCTGATTCAATCTAAATGTCTTAGATTAATTACGGGTGCTATGAAGTCAAGCCCGATAAATGCTTTACAGGTAGAATGTTGCGATCCCCCACTCAAACTAAGACGGCAGTTTCTATCAGATAAATATTTATTCCGTTCCGTTCAGTTCTCCCAGCATCCAATTCTAAACAAATTGGAAAGTTTATCTTCTCATATCAGGTCATCGCGTTACTGGTCTCACAAGTCTCCTCCCTGTTTAGTTAAAAGTCTGGAAAAATTCCATTCTTTGCATGCTCCTACTCATAGATCTCACAATCTTCCTTTATTTACGTGTGACTATCAGGCTCTAATACTGTCCCCCAACATTAAATACAATTTAAACATTGATAAAAGCAATCTGAATGCTAATTCTTATTTTATTTGCAAAGTTGCTAACATTTGGCCGAGATGGAATTACATCTACACTGATGCATCAAAAAGATCTCCTTCCGGGTGTACTGGAGTCGGAATTTATCATAGCCAATACAAAATAACACAGCATGTTAAATTTCCACCTGAGACTTCAGTTTTTACTGGGGAAGCATTTGGCCTGCTAAAGGCTGTGGAATATATACTTATCATGAAACTGAAGGAAGCCGTTATTTTCTCTGATTCTCTTAGTGCTTTGCAGGCTCTTGAAAAGTATCCATTTTGTAGATCTGCTCCGTCATACCCTGTAATAATTGAAACTAGGAATAAATTGTACCAGTGTTTTCTCAAAGGTTTCTCAATAGCTTTTGCCTGGGTACCAAGTCATTGCGGCATCAGAGGTAATGAAAGGGCTGACAGAATTGCCAATGAAGCTGTTGAGAATGGGGATCTGTTCCCTTACAAAAACTATACTCACGACCTAATTAATCTTCCGCGAACATATCTCCATCATTCTTGGCAAGATTGTTGGTCTCAAAGTTGTATTCTGAAGGGTAAAAGTTACAGTCTTATTCAGCCCTCCATTCCTAATAAACCCTGGTTTTTTAAGCATAAATTTTGCAAAAGAAGTACAAGTGTCTTAATAAGAATGCGCTTAGGTCATGTTTGTACTCCGGAACATCTGGCAAAAATTAACATCATAGACAGCCCTGCCTGTGAATGTGGTTTGGAAGTGGGTGATCTGAACCATATAATACTGTCATGTCCTCTTTATGACCATGTTTCTTTATACAATAGTATTATATTACAAAGTCTTCCATTACCAACATCCGTTCTATGCTTACTTTCATCAAATAATCCATCTATTTATTCTTCCATTGCCTCCTTTATCGTTACTAATGATATTAAGTTATAAATATGTATATGTTATTATAGTCGTCACGTCACATATAACTATCCTGATCCTATATTTCCCTACCTAAATCCAAAATTCCGTGCTATTTTGATCAAATTCCACCTGTTTCCTCACTTTGTCATTGGCACAATCGTTTGTTCTATCCGAACTTGTACATTGCCATAAAAAAAAAAAAAAAAAAAAAAAAAAAAAAAAAAAAAAAAAAAAAAAAAATCTATGGTTTTGCATTGGAGGCAAAAATGGCGTCAAAGTGAGACGAGTTTTAAAGTTTGTTCCTGAAAATCATCATGCTGTAGCTACAGGACCTCCTGAGATGAAAGCTGAGTATAACTGAGTATCTCAATGATTTGTACACGATACCATCGTTCGTGCTCCTCGCTGTATCGATATTTGTTTGCATACTCTTGTTTTTACCATTCATCTTTGTGGGGCCAGTTTGCATGTTTGCCTACACACACCCGTGTGGGATGCATTCTAACTGGTGTTCATTATGTACTTTACCTACAGCTCCATCGTCTTCCCAGGCAACATGTCTCGTTCTCCAATGCGGGAGGACGGGATCTGGGATGTTGAGAATCTTGGCATGCGCATTTGTCCAAGTACGTTTTCGTCGGCGAGTGGGTTACCGGAGACGTTCGGTTTAGCTGGTTACTAGAGACGTCTAGTAACTCCTCGCACCTTGAGAGTGAGCCTGTAGGTCTTGTTGGGTGTCGTAACAATGTGACACGATGAATGAGTCTTGCCGTTGATGTTCTGATACAAGCTACATGTATTTACAGTTTGACTACGAAGAAATACACCGAGGAGCGCCACGGGCTTACCGTGACTCTCCATGACCGGATGAGTGATCAGGGTTACTCATTTGGATATACTTTATACAGGAGGAGGAAGGAGATTTCCTGTTAGGACAAATTACCTACTAATAAAAGCGAAGCAGATCAGTGAAAGCTAGCAACCTACAAGAAAATGGATCCAGGTATGATTATTACATTATTACACCGCGAAATAGACACAAGAGTTACATTCCCATAACCAAGCCTTTACAACAATCTATTCTATTTCGCGACAATGAGGTTAAAGCGGGAAGGAAATAGCAAGCTTGAATGTTTGGTACTGAAATTAAAGATTAATAGTTTTCTGAAAAGAAACAATGGTTCAGATAAAACTTGAGTTAGAGATTTTAGGATCTAAATATTAAAATTGAATATGTAAAGATAGGTAGAAGAGAGATATGTAAAGATAGGTAGAAGTTTAGGAAAGAATCTTTTTAATACTTTTCTTATTATAATGTATACAGGGTGTCTAAATAGAAGAATATATCGCCCCCTTACTGCTAAAACCGACTAACCTCCCTTTTTGGCAAAAATGAGTTATACATACCGTTAGAATACGCTTTCCAAGCTCTATCTGGTGGTAAAACCCGTTTTTTGATACGCCGCTCCGTTCTTGATTTAGCCTCCAGCTTAAGGGAGGTTATTGGTGATTTTCAGAAATAAATAACAAGCAAAAGCTACCAAGTGTATGTTAATGAATAAAATAGCAAATTTATTACTGCATAAAGCGACTAAACCATACATAGTCGTTTTTTGCTGTAAACTATAAAACAAATATGGCATTTCGGATGTCTGAAAAAACAATCAAACCTAACCTTAGTATTTTTTTCCTGTACTAAAGTATTGCATCGATTAAAATATTCAACTGCAAAAACAAAGTAAACGTAAATAGTTGGTTTTGAATGTAACGTTTCTCCTATCGTCGGCAGAATTATAGTACAGGAAGTACAGGCAAAACCGCTTAAGAGCGCGTAAGCGGCCCCTCCCCTCCCCGCACTTAGTCGCATTTCAACCTTGATCGAGAATGCACACGCGCGCGCGCATCCCGTTTTGAATTTATTTTCTAATGAGTTCGTACATAATGAGTTCAAGATCTCGACAACTTTTAAATCGAGACTTGGAGACGATGATACGAATAAAAGTAAGTACAAATTAACTGTTTACTGTTTCTAACCTACCTAAACTTTGAAGAGTGTAGAGAGTGTAGTGTAGAGTGTGTGTATTATAGTTTTAAGCTACTTAATTATATTTATCTAATTGCAATAAATAGTGAAAATAATTAAAAGTGAGCGTTGAAGTCTCGGGATTCTTTTTTTTGTTGCGATAAATGACAACAAATCGCACGGCCTTGACCGTACCTTAGCGCACCTCAGCGTACCTTATTAACAAAATTGTTTTGTTTCAGATTTTGAAAATAAGCACGAATCGTCAGATGGTGGTGAGGTACTTAGAAAAAGTAACAAAAAAAATCAAGCAGGCCATTGAATTAGACCGTATTAAGTATTAAAGCTACTTGTGTTTCATATCGACTTGTATCTCATCATTTGTAACTTTTCTTTGTTTGTTTATTTTCTGTACAATAAAGACAAGTATTTACCAAAGTATTTACTTACTTACTTAAGTACCTATTTGTTTTATTTGTCGCAGTTTGAGGTTAATTTTTTTGTGGTCGCTTTAAGTAGGTAAATAAAAGGATGTAAGAGAACTATTTTATTTATGATTACTGAATGTCTTGCTTTGATAGACATTATTGACAACGTTTAATATTGAATACTTATTTAAGACCATCTGCGAAAAGGGTATTAGGTATACCTGAAGAGTACCATGGCTGGTTTCAGTCACTTGTCTGCGAAAATATCGTAGACCGCGTGCCAGATGTGGCCGAAGGCGAGTCAAGTGACGAATAATGACTATGTGGGTTAACGATATACCTATAATATGATTATTTTAGGTATTTAATAATATTTTATTGTAATGACGTGTATTTCGATCTATAATGTCGAATATTATTAAAGTTATACTTTGAATTATACCAAATACAAGGTTTTGATACAGATAACCTGTTTACTTTCTTTGAACCATACCAGCCCTCGGATAATGAACAAAAACTTCCTTGTTGTGATTATTCAATGACACGTTATTGTTTTTTTTAGGTTTTATATTCCTCCCTGTGGTTACAAGGGACTTTTTGGGTTCATTTCCATAATATTAATTGTTAAATATTTATTAAAATGGTCATTTTTGTCTTGTTTGATGTTCAATGTTGCTTTATAGTCAAATAATCGTCAGATTTGTAAATATAACTCCATGATAATTTATATACAAATAGAATAGAGTCAAAATAACTGCAATCGTTACAAAGGATTTCGCTTCGCCCCATTGGATCTGTGCAGTTTGTAAAATTAGCTAAGTGACAAAACATACTAATTACATTTTAATACTTTAATGGCGCTTAATTTCGAAACGTTACACATCTCCTACAAGCAAAACCGACTATCTGCGCCACTTTTTTTACTCAAAGCGTGATTTTACCTACTTATATTGGGTATAGGCTAAATTTCTTCATACTGTTTTACTTACAGATAACCCATCTAAATAAAAACACAAAAACATTTCAATAAATGTTAGGTTTTATTAGAGAACGTACCACTCAAACCTTTAAATGCGTTTTTCTCGAAACTATCATTGATGCAGTTAAACGGTTTTAGCAGTAAGGGGACGATATACAGGATGTCTAAAAGTTTGAATATATACAGGGTGTCTAAAAGTTTGAATATACAGGGTGTTGTAAACCAAAAATGATTGTAAAATAGGAAGTCGATTGAGGGGGTGTGTTAAATGAGGTTGGCAATCGACATTGAATATCTATGGTTAATTCTAGATTTAAATCATGTTTAAATATGACAGTCTGATCTTTTCTGTTTGTTATGACTGACTCTGCTGTCAGCTGCCGATCTATAAACATGTTATACTAAGCTGATATGTTTATTTATATTTAAAGATTTAAGTATGTCTTGTGCCGTGTAGTAAATATAGTTTTGGTGCCAAAGTCCCTTGAATTTCATTTAAGAGCAAATGTAAACAGTTCGTAAGCATGCTCATATAAAGCATACTCATAGTCCGCTTTTTAGCATGCTAGTAACAAGCATGTGTAACAGTAGCTTTACTTTTATTTGAATGGCAGTGCTTCTTTTGCCTATCTGGAGGAATGAATTGATAAAAAAAGTGGCTGTTTGCAGTTATACGAAATACGGACCTTTGCCTATTAAATTCACGGTCATCCTCCTTCGATTAAAAAAAAAAGATTTGATTAATGACGATCTCTCGTCAGGAAAATAAAGAAGACTTTAAAAGTTAAATAATCATGTTAAAGGTGAGTTAAGTACATCTAACTTAGTCTTTTAAAATTGTTTATCAAGTGTATGAATAATCCATTTAAATTTCCACATTTTATAGGATAAAGGGCAAGTCACTTTTGAGGATAAATGGATTACTATGCGTCCTACAGTTTTGAAGCTACTAAAGCAGGAACCGGTGACCCAATCTGAATGGCAAGATCTTTTCGGGGCTGTTCACGCTGTTTGCTTGTGGGATGATCGAGGGCCGTACAAGTTAAGAGATGCATTACAACAAGACATAATGATGTACATCAAGCAAGCTCAAGCGCGGGTGCTAGCACAGAGAGAAGATCAAGCGCTATTAAAGGCTTACATTGCAGAATGGGGCAAGTTTTTTACGCAGTGCAACTATCTACCCACTCCATTTAGGCAACTGGAGAATACAATCAATAATATGAGTAAGATGTCAACTTCCAACACATCAAATTCTCAGAAAAAGAATAACAACAATAACAATGAAGACAGCCTGGTGAGAAAGTTGATGCTTGATTCATGGAACCAGAGTATTTTTGTAGACATTAAACAGCGGTTGCAGGATTCTGCTATGAAGTTAGTGCAAGCTGAACGGAATGGTGAATCTTTTGACTCACAACTAGTTATAGGAGTAAGAGAATCTTATGGTAAGTACAGTTCACTCAATTTTATTCTGGTATTACAACTATTTGTGCCCATTACATTATTACTACTGGTGGCAAGGAGACAGAAACTATGAGTATTGTATAAACAAGTGGATTATTTTTTCCACTACTGAATATAATTGTAAAATAATTAAATTTGCTAATTTACACTTAAATAATGTAATTTGTTTTTGCTTCCAGTCAACTTATGCTCAAACTCTGTTGACAAACTGCAAATATATAGAGACAACTTCGAAGCTGCCTACATGCAGGCAACTGAAGAGTTTTATAAGCTGAAAGCAAGTGAGCATTTATCAGCAAATGGGGTACAATATTACATGAAATATGCTGACCAGAGACTGAAAGAGGAAGAATCTCGGGCTCACAGATACTTGGAGCCAGGCAGCGGCAGTGTTGCTGCTCTCACGCAATGCTGTGAGAGGGTACTAATAGGAGAACACCTGCCCACTCTGTTAGCAGAGAGTGCTCCTCTTATCAAAGCTGGGGAAATGGATAAACTGCAGCTCATGTTCCGCCTCCTGGACCGAGTACCTGAAGGTGTGACACCAATACTGAGAGATTTGGAAGCACACATTGTATCTGCTGGTTTGGCTGATATGGTTGCTTCTGCTGATATTATAACCACCGACTCAGAAAAATATGTAGAACGGTTATTAGATTTATTTAAGAAATTCAGTTCCTTAGCAAAGGATGCTTTTATGGATGATCCGAGGTTCTTAACTGCCAGGGACAAGGCATATAAATGCGTTGTAAATGATACTACTGTTTTTAAACTAGAACTTCCATCTTCTGCTCTTCTCCGTGGCACAAAGGGGACTGCTCCAGAGAGCAAGTGTCCCGAACTGCTTGCTAATTATTGTGACATGTTATTAAGAAAAACTCCATTAAGTAAACGCTTAACTACTGAACAAATAGAGTCTAGACTCAAAGATGTTTTGTTAGTTTTGAAATATATCGAAAATAAGGATGTCTTCATGCGGTATCATAAAGCTCACTTAACTAGAAGATTAATATTAGATTCTAGTGCTGATTCTGAAAAGGAGGAGGACATGGTGGAGTGGCTGCGAGAGGTTGGCATGCCTGCCGACTATGTCAATAAACTGGCACGCATGTTCCAAGACATCAAGGTTAGTGAGGACCTCAACACACAATTCAGAGCAGAAACTACGCGTCACGATGCTATCAACATCAAAATTCTAAATGCAGGCGCTTGGGCTCGCGGGTCAGAGCGAGTCACGGTTAGTCTCCCTTTAGAATTAGAGGATTACATACCAGAAGTGGAAGATTTTTATAAGAAGAAACATTCCGGAAGAAAGCTACAGTGGTACCACCATATGAGCAATGGAACTATAACATTCGCAAATTCCGTCGGTAGATTCGACCTCGACGTAACTACTTTCCAAATGGCGGTCTTGTTTGCATGGAATCAACGGCCGATGGAGAAAATCAGTTACGAGAATTTGCGTCTTGCCACCGAGCTTCCCGATCCAGAGTTGAGGAGAACTCTATGGTCTTTAGTGGCTTTCCCGAAACTAAAACGACAGTTGTTGTGTTATAGCCCAGCAGTACAAAATCCAAAAGATTTTACAGAGAACACAACATTTTGGGTAAATCAGGAATTTGCTCTCATTAAAACTGGGAAACCGCAGAGACGCGGTAAAATCAATTTGATTGGCCGTCTGCAATTAAGTACTGAACGATCTCAATTGGAAGATAACCACTCTATTGTACAACTACGTATCCTAAGAACGCAAGAAGCTATAATAAAGATTTTGAAAATGAGGAAGCGCATTACCAACACCGCACTCCAGGTATATAATTTTAGTTATTTACAAATAGCTCACCCTAGATTCTTGGTACTCTCTTTATAACTGACTAGATGTTGCCCGCAACTCCGTTTGCAAAGAATTTGTTTACCGCTATCCCACAGGAACTGTGCAATTTTCTGGGATAGAAATATTTTATGTCCTACCCTATCCTATCCTGTATCCTTTCCCGGGACTCAATCAATCTCTATACCAAATTTCATCTAAATTGGTTTTGGTTTAAGTGTAACAAGGTAACAGACAGACAGACAGAAAGACACACTTCTGCATTTATAATATTAGTATGGATTGTTTATAAAATAATAATAATAAGTTTTACCCGCGATATTGTTACGCATACGTTAAAAGTACTTTTAGCTTATTTTCGTCATCAACATGCAACCTGTTGTCATGCCAAGTTTCGTCAAAATCAATTTATCCCACGCTATTGCCCGTCATTTTATAGCCTTTATCGGCATCCTGCGATAACCTTGTTTGCTCTTTCCTGCAATAAAAAGTAACCTATGTCAATCAGAAAACTATCCATGACCTTAAACCGATTATGCCAATTCTTTCACTGAACTACCTAATTCTAATTGAAAGGTACATTAGTAACTTGGATGAAAGAATTTGCATTACCGGTTTGGTCCATCTTTATTTCTTTGAAAATGAAACCTATTGTAATTGTAAACTTTATTGTTGCAGAGTGAACTGGTCGAAATATTGAAAAACATGTTTTTGCCGTCAAAAAAGATGATAAAGGAACAATTAGAGTGGCTCATCGAACACAAATACATGCGACGGGATGACGAAGATATCAACACTTTTATATATATGGCCTAAAAAATCACCACAAAATGTAAAGAAAATGAAATAAACTTAATGAACTGTACAATGTCTACGTTTTATTTATATAGCTTGCTATAAATAATAGTGGTTCGTCATATATTTTTTATTCAATATAATGATAGTACAATATAAAAAGTTTAACTCTGCATTACAGTTATTCATTGTTTTGGCTTGACTGGTTCAATTGTCTCGCCTCCTTGAATTTGACCCCATCCAATTAACCTGCAAAACAGATTTAAAACATATATTCAGTTTATTGTTAAAATATAATCAATCATAGAAACAAAAGTTGATCAATCACGCTTCTTAGAAGTTTTATATGCTTAACGTCATACCCACGTCAAATCTCATTTATGGGCCATACACAAAATCTGTCTCTCGTGGACATAAAATTAGCGACTCGTGCCACCAAACTTAACATTTTATTTAATGGGCTAAAAGTTGGCCAGGCGTCGTCCCACACGCCGATGTACTTTACTAAAAAATAATGGCTATAGATAGACCCTTAACTTTAGCTATGCACACAGGAGAGATGAACAAAAAATGTGTATGACCCTTATGTCAAAGCTAAAAACAAACACTCTGGTATCAGTCTTAAGAGACGGTGGTCTTATGGTCGGCCAAGAAAGTGGTCTACCAGTTTTGACAAAAGTTTCTGTGAGATCTAAACATCGCTACGAGTACGACTTTTCTGAGTGAAGTCACTGTCATCTCATCATGTTATTGCAAGGGATAATCGACCTCGTTGTATCATGACGTGCAAATGAACTTCAACCGTAGGGTGGTAGATCATATTTTTGGCCGACTGTAGCTAACCTACTCATTACGCGTTTAAAAATGCGCGCTTTAGTGTGAAGGGCTTGATTCCCGAAACTAGCGGTTCCATTAAACTTCTGATGTATTGTGTGGCAACTTTAAATCCTACGAGGTCTGGCTATCCAACAATAGGAATGATGTCACCACCAATCAATTGACGTGCTTTTTATGAGCTGTCACAACACGATTCTCCCATGGTTTTTGTATGGCAATTGCTAGTTATGAATAGAGAGCGGATTTGAAGTAGCGATCTCAATATTTATATGGATATGACTGGTATAATTTATTATTTTTTCTACACACAAAAATAATGTAACAATATATCGGAACAAAAAAGTAAAAACCTTTTTGGAAGCTTTTTACTGTGCATTGTGCAGAAGAAATATTAAAGAAGAAGAACTTGAAAAAATAAACTATTTCAAAAATTAACAAACGATGTTTTTATTTATTATCATCCTAATTTTTGCCCAATACTTACAAAAGCTTTCATAAAGGTTTTTACTTTCATATAAATATCCATATAAATATTGAGATCGCTACTTAAAATCCGCTCTCTAGTTATGAAGTCACTTCTATGCAAACTCAATCAACTAACCATTAATTTGTTTAAAAGCAGCTAAAAATTTAAATTTGCAATTACATAGTCGAAAATTAATCTGGTTTGAAGACTAGAATAGTGTTTTTTTATTAAGAGTCGGGTCTAGGAATTATTGTTTTATCAGATTGTCGTTCTAAATGTTTCTTACCGCCAGTGGTTTTCGACTCTCCTGCTGAGGGCTACTTTCTCGCCGATTTCAGTGCAAACTGGATTGGTGAGGGTGATTTTCGCCAAATCGGCCTTAGTTGCGATGACACGACCGCCGGTACTCAGGGATCCGATGTTTACTAGCAGAACCTAAAACGTAACGGTACACATGTATATTGTCGTCAAGTATGTAACCTTTTGAGCGCCACACATCGTTTTTGTTACGAACAAAATTGATTCTTATGCGGATGCGGTTAGGTTAATTTTTGTATTACCGTATTGTCGTCTAATAGACATTTGAGTCACAAGTTTATGACCGCCGCACCTGGAGGCATTAACGTAAAACGATATATAAATTTGTAGCGACTTCTAGCGCCATATAGCCGTCAACCGTCAATGAGAGAAACGGCTACGATATACATCGCGCTATCGAAGTTTCTCAACTCGGATGCCTAAATACAACTTCCAACTCTCTTCCATTAGTAGACTCTGGTCCCCATCATCTGCCTTGAGAGAGAGCTTCCTATTGCAACCCATAACCAAAAATTATACTTAGTCCTAAGTTCAACGGCTTAAGAGGATACGATGCGCACCATTTCTCCATACAAACGTAATCCCCTGTTTCCTCCCTGGATAATGGATTTAGAGCCAAATTGTTTTTACTGTGTAATCTGTATCTACGATAGCTATGCCCCTATGTTTCGTTTTTTTCCATATTTCAATTAACATAAGAAATATGAGCTTTCCAAAACTGAAAAAATTGCCCAATTTCAACGTCATTTTCAGACACTCATCAGAAAAGAATCCCTCACAAAAACAAAAAAAGGAAAACATAGGGGCATAGCTAAATCTGTCCTCTAATTATTTTTGAAAAAAATAATTTTATTGGTCCAGTTTTCGAGAAGAAAACAGGGGATTACGAAATGCTGTTTTGATCAATTTTACGCGCCTATTAACGGTCTGAGCTGCAGTTGTCCCGCTCTCGCTGTACTGACACTGAGGGGTTCGGGTGAGACAGCGACATTTCATTAAAATACCTATTTCTCAAAAGTCTCTCAGCCATCGTACCCTCTTAATCATCGTATGTAGGGACGTGACGTGAATGGCCATTTTACTAGACAAGCAGTATGTTCTATCTTAGACCACATCTACGTTTGACACCGAGCGCAGTTGTGGTAAGCGCAAGCCTATAATGCATAACAAAAGTATGTCCAATATTTTCTGTTTTTGCGTTTGTAGAACATTTATGATTCATGTCTAGACTCCGGATCTTTGTGGCAATGACGTCTCAATGGGGTAATTTGGGGAGTAAATTTAACGGTGTTATAGTGTTAATTAATACGACAACCTAGTCTATTGGTGTTCTACGGAATTAAAATTTTATTATCAGGCATCCACAATATAAATTACCTATAAGTCAATTGTCAATTACTACTACTAACCTGATATGAACTACATGTTTGAAATAAAAGAATAAATAAATAAATAAATTAATTTATCGACGTTGTTCTTTCGTTAACTGACTCTCAAAGTTGTTCTAAATGACTTGCGGTAATAACAATAGTTTTTGTGGTGAATGCCTAGATAATAAAAATTATTCACTTAAAAAGGTATTCATTATCAAATTGTAGGTATTAATTAACACCGTTCCATTTACTACCCATATTACCCCATTCTGAAGTTATTGCCAGAAAGATCCGGGGTCTATTCATGTCATATGTAGACATTGGTTTCAAAATGTGAAACCGGATGACATAATACCTCATTTCTGGTCAGCTTCTGTACTTTAGCTGCCTTCTTGTCTCCCTCCGTACGAACGCCGAGTAAGCGCTTTAGCAGATAGTAGGACACCTCGAGCTTCACGAATATACCGGGCAACGCGCCCACTGCTCCCAACACCTGAGTAAAGTAAAAATAAGCATAGTTGAACAAAATTGTTGCTTGTCGGGATCTAAGGGAGGCTCTATTCACAATACAATAATAATTATTAATAACATTATTATGCATTCTAAAAGTTATAACTGGTTAGTTACATTTGGTAACAGTCATACTTTTATAAACATTATGTTTATTAGCCCTTTTTTACTACAAACTAATATAAAATTTCCCATACTAAATATAAGTAAAAACATGTATGTTTAACACTACGTACTAACCAGTATTCAAGAAAAAATAGTACATTGCTGTAGAGGTTAGAAAGTAAGCAATAGACGGACGAGTTAGTACGAGTCCATCTATTGCACTTTTGGCCGAGACTAAACATTGTGGTTTTCACGACTAATGCGAGGAAATAACAATTAAACAATCGAAACACTGCGTTGCTCCCGCCGACGACTTTACTTTATTATTTAAACGAGCGAGTCCATTCTTAGTGGCCAAACCCACATATTTAAAAAATAAAAACTTCATCCTCGTCATGTCCGACCTGCGGCAGCAAGTCGGGCAAGACGCGCTTAAAAAGTAAATGCTGTGGCATTTTCTCATACTTAAAAAAAATAAAACATTTTGTGCATATTATGCGTTTAAGGAAAAAAAACACCTCATTAAAGTCATTAATGACGCATTCTCATTGGTCAATTTAATTTCACATGCAGCAGAAGATTACTTTTGTTTGGTCGTTTCAGCACACCGGGAATGAAATTCAGAAATTATCTTTGAAAAAGTCGTATCGTATTATGAAATACATATATTGATACGTCCTGTTTTCGTTTTGTGTTACATTGCTGTCGTGTTTTGCGCGCCATAAATGAGTCAGCTGTTAAATGTACATATATAGGCAGTTTTGAGTACTGGATTTAGGTTATCTGTGGCCACATTTTCGAGCAGTGTCGTGAAAAGTGATTACCTGTCCGACGAGGCGGTCCGCGCGGCACAGCGTGGGCTCGATCTTGGTGCCGACGCCGATGAGCCCGCCGGGCACCGCGTACTGCAGCTCGTTCTGCTCCGTGTACAGCGACACGATGCGCGAGAAGATCGGCTGGCACGTCAGCTTGCCGTCCGCGTCCTTGCTCACGAGCCCCGGCCGCACCTGCGCACCGACCGACCAACGAACATTAGGCTGCGTCGCCACCAGAGATGTGCGAGGTAGCTAAGCGGTGCGAGGCTGTGTAACGGTGTGAATGTTTCCACCAAAGATGTGCGAGGTAGCTGAGTGGTGCGAGGATGCGTAGCGAGGACGTGTAGCGGGCTCTTTTCAAATAAGCGGGCGGGGTGCGGTGAGGCGGGAGCGGAGCAACGCGGCCTAGCAACACATCCCTCGCAACACATTCCTCGCACACATCTTTCTCTTCTTTTGTTTTGTATGTACATAAACCTCGCTCCGCTGAGCTGTTTCCACCAGAGCTGAGCTGAGCAAGGATAGGTAAATTAAGTGTTTCTATTGGTTCATGACAAACACGTCCCTCGCAACGCATCCTCGCACAGCTCCGGTGGATACGCAGCCTTAAGATTTGAGTACATTAAAATTTTTCATAAATTTTCAAGGTCATTTTTTTATTTTTTTCACATAGGTTTTATTTCTACAAAGTACTTCAAAAACTACCTTAGTTTATACAGTTTTGGCCTACAATTAATTAAATTTGTTATTTAAAGAGACAAGATGCATCAATCTTATTAATTACGCACTGAATGACAAAGAAAAATATTTCAAAACTGTTCTAAATTATTATTTTTTTGTTAACCCGATACTAATGGCCAGTAATATTTGAAAAAAAAAGAAGAAAACAAAACTTTTTTAAAATTTTACTCATCAATTTAGATTCCTCCATTCTTAACTCGCGGATAATGATCATTTAAATTGTTGTAATTTAATTTTGATCAACATTGAAATGTGTTTTTTTATAAAAAATTATGTACCTTAATGCACTAGTCTAATTTAAAGTTACTTTTCGGTAGCGATTTAAAAAGTGTTTTTACTACTAGTGCCCTTTCCATATTATTTTTAAAGTGATGCCTTGGGACTATCTGAAAAAAAAAAAAAAAAAATTAGTGGTTAAATTCTTCATAAACTAAGGCAGTTTTTGAAGTACTTTGCAGAAAAAAAACCTATGTGAAAAAAATAAAAAAATGAACTTTGATAATTTATGAAAAATTTTTATGTACTCAAATTATTGAGTTTTATTTTTTGTTGTAATTTTTTTGATGGCACGAGTTAAAATGGCATTGTTATTTGTTAGACCCACTATCTCACTACTTCCAAAAAAAAATTCACGGTCGTAGGTCGAATAGTTTTTAGCTACCACTAAGAAATTATACCTGAAATCCGACATTTCTGAAATTTTCACTAAAATGCTCATAACTCGGAAACAAATGAAAATCGCTGAACATACATATGGGTCGATTCGGTAGCTCCTGAGGTCCCCTACCTTTGGTCTTCGTTTGATCCACCCCCCCGTATACACCCTGTATAAGTTAATGTGTCTACTGCAATAATTATTCGTGATAAGACTTTTATTTTCTTAAAACTAACAAATTATTACCGAACGGTTTTTAAAGATAATAAAAGTCTTATCACGAATAATTATTGCAGTAGACACATTAACTTATATATTAGAACAATTCGTATACACCACATTCTTAATTTTCATTCAATTTTTATGGAATAATCGAGAAAAACTAACAAAAATGCAACGTTGCCAGCTCAGCAGGTATAAACGCTCTTAACAAACACTTAGTAGATTGTACAACGAGACCATAAAACTAGCCATTTTACCCGAGAATTTCCTATAGC
This sequence comes from Archips crataeganus, assembly GCA_947859365.1. NCBI lineage: Eukaryota > Metazoa > Arthropoda > Insecta > Lepidoptera > Tortricidae > Archips > Archips crataeganus. The sequence goes on along the minus strand of OX402056.1, from coordinate 11,389,699 downwards.
CAATCGTGACGGTACGGCGACGGTGGATAGACACGTCGAGGGGAAAATCGGTTTTACGCTCGAGTTTTACACTCTGCATTTCACTTCTATTTATTGCAAGGAAACTAAAAAGTGGAAATAATTATTTACAAGCTTTTATTTTTCATGCATTGTAATTTTTATAATTATATAGGCACTAAGCATATTTTTAGAGCCTTGTTTAGCATTTGATCAGGGGGACATAGAAGCGTTTGGAGGCCCCCCAGGACCGGAGGCCAGGGCGGGCTGCCCTTTTCCCCCCTCCCCCTTTTAGTCCGCTACTGCCGCTCCGCTGCCTTGCTCCGCTTCGTGGGACGAACGATAATGATGGAAGTTACAGGGCCAGATTTAGAGGTCTGGCGGCCTCGGGCATAAAAGAAGTGGAGACCCCCTGTCCACAAATTATTTTCCACATATCCAAATGTAGCGACTACTAGCGCCATCTAGTCGTCACATAAGGAACTAATTGCTACAATCCTACATCACGCTATCGAAGTTTCTCAACTCGGCTGCATAAATACAACTTCCAACTTTCATCCATTGGACTTCGGTCCCCAGGCATAACATCTGCCTGGAGAGAGATCTCTCTATTGCAGCCTACCCCCAAACAAATAATAAAAAGCCGTGATGGCCATGTGGTTTGACCTATGGTCTCTCAAGCAGAGGGTCGTGGGTTCAAATCCCGGCTCGCACCTCTAAGTTTTTCGGAATTTATATGTGAAATTATAATCGAAATTTACCGTGAGCTTTACGGTGAAGGAAAACATCGCGAGGAAACCTGCATACACCTGCAAAGAAATTCAATGGTGTGTGTGACGTTCCCAATCCGCACTGGGCTCGCGTGAGTACTACGGCCCAAGCCCTCTCATTCTGAGAGGAGGACTGTGCCCTACAGTTGGACTTATATAGGCTGGGATGATGATGATGATCCAAATAATTACTCGTCGGAATTCGACAATTTTTTTTTCGAAGTTTCTATTTTGAGGGCCCCCTCTATTGTGGAGGCACCGGTTGCCCTCCCCTAAATCCGGCCCTGGAAGTTACCTCTATTTCCATGCCAATGGTGAGCACGCCCTGGAGGATGGAGCCGCCGGCGACTCCGCCGCGGAGGTCGTCGACCTCGCAGCCGGGCTTGTTTACGTCGAACGACCGGATGACGATCATGCGCGGCGGCGACGTGAAGTCACGCAGCGGCACTGGGATCTTCTTTGTGATATATTCGCACAATACCTGCGGAAAACAGGAGGCAATTAAGTGTTATTGCGATAGCATCGTGATACTTACCGCTGAAGATCATAGTATCGATACTATCGTTTGATGAAAATATTGTAATACTACCGTAAACTGGGGTTAATACTTTGAAATGCGGGGCTACTATAGAAAACAGTTTTTTACGCCGTGTCCTTATTTTTTTAGACCATCTGTGGCAGTGAAATAACTACCTTGATAAATCACCTAACTTTTTACGTCATTTGCTCAATCGAGCTATGAATATTTGCGTTTTTATAACCATTTAAATCTATCAAAGTAGCCCCAAAATTTCCTTAAGTAACCCCAGTTTACCGGTATTGCTAAAGATCAAGATCAATAGTATAGTTTTGCTCTATCGATAGTCGAACATTTCACTATAATATTGCAAAACTATCGAAACTATCGAAACGCGTCGATAGATCATAGCATAGATAGTATCGATACTATCAACTTTTTTGACGCGATCGATACTATCGATAGTAGGTATCGCCTAATTTTTACTATTGATACTATCGATAGTGTTACAGTAATACATAATCGGTGAAATTTTTAAGTATCTAACCTTAGTTAGTTAATGCCATTAGAAGAATCGAGTTTAAAACAACTGATAAAAAGCGTTAGGGTCAAAGGCTATCATTATGATAGTGAGACAGTTATAAGAAAGTGCTTAGATGATTAATCAATGCAATTGATTAAACGCAATGGTCGTTGTTAAACAAAATGAGAATATAAACGTTAAAGCTCCAAACGCACAGACAGCGGAGGCGTGGCGGTGCGGTGGCGGTGACGGTTGTAATATTCTAACTTGTATGAACGAGTTTGCGGTGCGGTACCGTACAACCGTCAAGTCACTCAAACTTACCTCGATATTGTATTTCAATTGAGCGGAGATGGGTATGATGGGCGCGCCTTCGGCGACAGTCCCCTGGACGAACTTGACGATCTGTTCGTGTTGCTCCTTGGCCTGGCCTTCCTTTACCAAGTCGATTTTGTTTTGCAGGATGATGATGTGCTTCAGTTTCATAATCTCTATGGCAGCCAAGTGTTCACTCGTTTGGGGCTGTGGACAGGATTCATTTCCTGGGGAAATTGGGAATAAAATTAAAGCTTGTCATATAGGTACACCTGTGTAGCGATCTCGAGCGTCATCTAGTCGTCAATTTTATTAGAAACCGTCCCATTCTACATCGTGCTATCGAAGATTCTCAACTCGGATGCATAAATACAACTTCCAACTCTCTTCCTTCGGTCTTCGGTCCCCAGGCATAACATCTGCCTGAAGAGAGAGATATATCTATTATGGATTAGCCCCACACGTATATTTGTCGTATACACCGCCTAGAACACACCAGATACAACGAATGGCCTTAAGGCTGGTTTTAGTGTCACGCGGACCGTCCGTACGGATGGCTACGCACGGACCTATATATTAAAACTGCTGTCCGCCCGGACGGTCTTCCGTACGGAGGCCGCCCGCATTACTCTAAAACGCTCTCTAAGCTTAATACATATTGGTCCATGCGTAGCAATCCGTACTGACCGTCCGCGTGACACTAAAACCAGCCTAAGCTAACCCGCAAACTCTTGACCAGTGACCTGATGGTAACTGAAGATGAGGCCAAAGATGTAGCTCACTTAGGGCCGGCGCTCACTGACGGCATGGCACGGCATGGCATGGCAAAGGATTTTATTACTATCAAGTTATTTTTAATCTTATTTCAACGAGTTTAGAATTCATGTTACTTTATTGGTTATGCGTTGCGTCATCCCTCGGCACGTCGCGGCATCGTGGTATCGAAATAAAGTAACATGAATTCTAAACTCATTGAAATAAGATTCAAAATAACTTGATAGTAATAAAATCCTTCGCCATGCCATGCCGTCAGTGAGCGCCGGCCCTTATCAGCCTATTCACTCTGGCTTTGAATAGCTCTAAAGCTTCATTAAGACGAAGCCAGTGGTGGCGTGTTATTGACCTCGTATAAACAGTTTTTCAAGACAAGCCAGCGCTGGCTGCCAGCACTGGCGGGAATAGAGCGCCAGCCTATTGCTCTAGTCAGTAACCTAAATGAAATGAGTCCAATTGACCGTCTCGAACTAAACAACACGGGCTGGGCCAGCGCTGGCTTGTCTGGGGACTGGCACCTTCGTCTAAATCTTGCTAAAATCGTATTTCTCCGGAAAAACAGACAACGGTAGCGAATTCTATTCCTTAACACAAAACGCGCTCCAATAAATACAACTTACAATTTTGATACCCTGGACTTAGCTCCTCAGTCATAATCATAATAGCTTTCTGGAGCGGGTTTGTTGCTCTTATGTCCTAAATCATCAATCATAATCATCTTCGCTTTCCATCAGCCATGATTGTGGTCAAACGCAAGCCTATATTGTACAGTCAAGGAATTTAATTTCCTACCCACCTAAGTTTGAATATCGTACGGCAAACTGTCACCATAAGAGCTAGCAACGATGTTGTTTTGACGTGTTCCAATTGACATTTCGACCTTAATGCATTGCGAATATTACACAACATTTTTACGAAATGGGTAGCGAATTAAATTACTTGACTGTACATATGTATAAAAAAATCATGGTCAGGGCCCTGATAATAATACAGTGGTAAAATTGTGGGGACTTAAGTACTTACCAGCGATGAGCAACAACGCAGCGTCCATAACTGCGGCACCGTTGAGCATGGTTGCCATGAGGATGTCGTGCCCGGGACAGTCCACGAAGCTGACGTGGCGCACCAGCTGGAACCGGCCGGTGCAGTTGGCGCGGAGGCATGGAAAGTTGTCATCCTTGGACGACCCGCCGGATATGAAGCTGGTGGGCCGTGGACACTTGGGGTTGTCGCATTTGTAGATTTTCGCGTTGGCGTAACCTATGAGTGAACGTGTGGACTTAGAGAAGGAAATGATTTATTTCCGAATTAGTTCAGACTTGCCTATCAACCAGATTTATGGAATCTTCTACGTTAAGTTAAGATCAAGTTCACTTAAAAAGTAAAGCAGGGGGAACTACTTATGCCTAAGTAAAATAAGGAGTTTTTGATGCCATGGGGTTGGGGGTCTGATTCGCAATTACCTCAGTAATCTATGATTGAGTTGTGGGATTTTGTGCCTTTAAAATTTTTAAATTTTTAAATTTTGTGCATATAAATATAAGTAGGTAGCGCAATGTAAATAAGATGTGAAGATGTGGGGGGGGGGGGGGGTTCGGGTATGGAGGTAAGGATATTGCTTAGATTTTCTGACAAGGGGACTTTTTTGAACTCCACCCATGTATTACTTGAACGTAACGACCCATAATGCTAGAGCAAGAAAATAGCCTCGAGAGTTCAATGCTCAGTAGGTACAGTAGTTCTTGACATTTTCGTATTGAGCTGGTAAAATTAAAGGCACTTACAAGCTTCATAACTTTGATACAATCGATGCAAACAAGCTGTAATAGTGCCGAATCAGTGTTATTATTAGATAAAATGTCTATAAAATACTTTGATTATAATAGTGGTAGGTAAACCAGTTATAATTTTGAATGCTGGTTTTCTGAAACGTGAAATATCGCTAGATGGCGTTAGTATCGTCACATAATAATTAACAGTACAAGTAATATTGTGTATGTTTGACATTTTGTCACGTTTGGGATTGATATATAATTAAAGTAGCTTTATCCCGCGACCTAGCTCTGTGGAAGAATAAATAATTGAGTAGTTCTCTATCCCAATTTAGACGACCAGATGGCCTAGTGGTTAGAGAACCTGACTACGAAGCTTGAGGTCCCGGGTTCGATTCCCGTGTCGGGGCAGATATTTGTATGAGAAATATGAATGTTTGTTCTCGGGTCTTGGGTGTTTAATATGTATTTAAGTATGTATCTATTTATATAAGTATATTTATCCGTTGCCTAGTACCCATAACACAAGCTTTGCTTAGCTTACTTTGGGACTAGGTCAATTGGTGTGAATTGTCCCGTGATATTTATTTATTTATTTTTATCCCGTACAAATTTGGAAAAATCCCTCCTTAGTGCACCTCTATGATCCTCAGGGAATGTCTGCTAAATTTCAGGTGTCTAGCCGCAGTGGTTTAGGCACAGAATAAGTAATAGTACTAACGTACAGAAGGATCACTCTCGAACAAAAGTCAACTTTAGGTATAAAAACTTGTCTATTCTTACTGCTTGCATGCGAAATTGAAACTTATCGTGTAATCCGAGCGTTCATATTCCGTTGGGCACCGCTGATCCGAAACCAAGGGCACAGGGTTCCGACTCGCCGATGTTTGGTAGGTATAAAAATCAAGAAAGATAACAGTGTGTGTCAGTAAACCACCTTTAGTAAGTAAGTAAGTTATTTATAAGATCGTTTAGAAGTAATTGTTTGTTGCAAAAATCACAAAAAAAAAAGATTCTTAATTACGCGCGATGCGGCTAGCGTGCGAACTGAAGGCCAATTGACAACCTACTGCCATACTCCGCCCGGGCGGAGCGCCGGCCGAACATACCTAAACTGCGGAGTGAACCCCCCCTGGTTTAGGCTGTGTTGTCTTTCATTAAGTCAGTAATGTTACTCTTTTATACCTACATACCAACCTATAAGATGAACCAATCTCAAGAAACACTGGACGTCAAATAGACCTCTAATTAAGAGGGTTTATACCTGCTGAGCTGGCAACGTTGCATTTTTGTTAGTTTTTCTCGATTATTCCATAAAAATTGAATGAAAATTAAAAAGGTTTTGTATACAAATTGTTCTAATGTATAAGTTAATTACCTAACGGTTTTTAAAGAAAATAAAAGTCTTATCACGAATTATTATTGCAGTAGACACATTAACTTATATATTAGAACAATTTGTATACAAAACATTTTTGATTTTCATTCAATTTGTATGTATGTATGTATGTAAAACTCTTTATTGTACATAAAACATGAAAATAACTAGTTAACAAGAGATACAGATGTACAAAGGCGAACTTATCCCTTAAAGGGATCTCTTCCAGTTAACCTTAGAACGATTGACAGGACATTAGAGACAAGAGTAGGCATACAATGCTGAGTAAAAAAAAAAAAGAGCCGAAATCAAAAATAAACCCAAACTAACAAAACATAAACAATACCCATACTTACAAAGAATACACACAAGTACACACATATATTATATAATAAATACAATAGACTAATACATATCATACCAACATAAATAGACTACATAAAAACTACAAATACTTACATTAATATACGCATATACACTAAACAAAGAACACAACAGAGGTAGTCTCAATTTAAGAGGAACTGTCAAGCCAGTACGCCCCTAAGCGATTCTGGAAGATGGCTATTGACTGCGACCGCCTGATGTCACTCGGCAACCGATTCCACAGACTAACAGCGTGCACGGAGAAGGATTTAGAATAGGATTTGGATTTAGATATAGGAAAGGCTAGCAAAAGATTATCACTTGACCGCAACCGGTTCCCAGACCCAGCAGCCAAGTAATTAAATCTTTCGGAGAGGTAGGAAGGGGACTGTGGTTTAAAAAGGACATTAAAAAGCAACGACAGGATGTGAACATTCCGGCGCAGACGAATTGGGAGCCACTTCAGCTGAGCGCGAAAACAGGACACGTGATCGTATTTACGGAGACCGAAAATAAAGCGTATGCATACGTTCTGAAGACGCTCAAGCTCAAGCAATTTTTATGGAATAATCGAGAAAAACTAACAAAAAATGCAACGTTGCCAGCTCAGCAGGTATAAACCCTCATTACTTTTGAGTATTGATAAGGGGCATGTTATACCATGAAAAAAATATTAAGATGATCAGATCATGTTATAGGGCATGGGTATATTTTCAATAAATTGAGAAAATGATGTAGCTTGATACAAGTCATACAACATGTTTATTTTTCTAGTAAATTAATGTATCAAGAATTAAAAATATTGTACAAAAACAACAACATTGCTTTATTTGTTATGGATTTATTATTGTATTGTATACTAATACTATCAACTGTTAAAATATATTTTAACATTTTGTTTTAAGTCTTACCTTACCTATTCACTAAATATTAACCTAAACATTCAACTCCCAAATAAAATTGCATTCTAAAAATATAATATGCTTTGAGTTTCTTAAAGGCAAGTAGGTATCTTATACATTTTTTATATCAAATATAACAGAAAAACGTCAAAGACTATAAAAGTTTAGCAATTATTTAATAAATTTTATAGTTTCAAAAAGGCATTTAAAAATAGTTATTGTTTTATCAGAATTTTCTTGAAAATCCATTAACACATAAGTGAAGTAAGATAAATATGTAAGGAATTGCAATAAAGGCACTTTTTAAGTAAATTCAAGGAGATTCACTAGATTTTGTGTTCAAATAGCATGCAATTGAGTAAACCTGATTGATGCCTGTAAGTTAACATAATTATTATTCTAGTAAAAATATTTTTTTTTTTCAAAACAAGTATTTTCTGCATTTCATGCTGCCACATTTGCATTCTGTCCTGTTGCGGAGCATATTCATATTTTGCTGTTGCATTTCAAATCTGGATTTAATAGGTGAGGCAGGAGATGCGGCAGTACTAGCCTCTGCCCCATTAGGGATATTCAAGTCATCTTCTTCTAATACTTCTTTCTTACTTAATTCACTATTGTCCTCATCATTTGATTTCTGTAAATAGTCAAAAGATATCTCTTCACCAGCCTCAATGTCACGTGTAGCAAACAGAGCTAGCATTGGAAGGTTTGGGTCGAGACAGTCTGCCCACACAGCCCAAACACCAAGGTTTGGATCACAAGAGTGATTAATGAAATGAGACACATTACCATGATTCGCTGCATCTACTACATATGGGTTTTCAACAGAGTTGAAATCAAGATCAAACAAATATGTTAATCCGTTTGCATCATACTCCCTTCCTCGTTTCTCAGCTTCTTCAAATGTAATAACTTCCCCCACATACTGGCAGAGGAACTGCCCTTGTCTCATTTTTTGTTCAGCTCTGACCCCCCACCCACAACCATTGGCTGTTCTATAAATGCACAACTTTACATTTCTACCGCCTTGGACAACTCTATTGCTGCACTCCGAAGAGCACTTACAGGCTTTATTGCACTCATAAATGGGTGTCCCAGCTGCCACTCGTAACCTTTTGTTGGTAGTATAAGCAAACAAGCCAGCCTGCATGCCACAGCATGACTTGGAGCGACAGTTGCATGCAGCACACTCACACCCTATTGGAGGATCATCAGGAATTGTGACACCAGCTCCAGGTATAGATTGATTTATGTATGTAAAGTTTTCTGGTGGGCCAGCCAAGTCAACTTCATTTTCAACAATCAGTCTTTTGGATTTATCAACTTGATTCAAATGATCCTCCCAATTTCTTAAAGCCATCAGTTGCCTACATCTTTTTCTGCTAAACACATAAAGTTGCAAAATATTCCTAGCATCTTGAACTAGGTCTGTAGCAAATTTTTCTTCTTTATCTGATAAATTAATCATTGACAATAACTTGAGTATTAGTGCTTCTTTGAGTTTTTGAATTTGTGTCTCATCTACTTCCTCCATTCGAGAAATTAAATTATCTTCGCTGAGCAAATCTCCAAATGAAATTTCTTCTTTTAATTGATCTATTGCTGTACAATGTTTAAGTTCCTTTTCAGTCAAAAAGTGTCTCAAGAGTTCAGGACAATTATCTAAATTTTCAATTGGCTCCCAAGTATTTTCACTATCATCCCAGCCTTTCCATTTTATATGGAAGAACTCTTTGCCTTTTTCGAATTTGAAATCTAGAATATCTTCAATTATGTAGGTGTCTTCCTCATCTTTCACCTTGCCTTTCTTCTGTTTCTTGGGTACAGGCATGTTCTGCGTTTCCTCAGGATCCACCGATAAGTTTCTTTTTCTAGATCTCCTTGACTTTTCCACAAACATATTTTCATCTCTTTCATTGGCTCTTTCGCGAAACAACCTCAAAACTGAGTCCGACAGGCGCTCTGCAACATACCATGTGAATAAGATAAACTTAGTAAATGACTAAATAAACTTCAATTTAATAATTTCAAGAGTCATAAAATCACATTTACTTCTTTTTTAGCCCTATTCACATGGTACATTACAAAAGTACTGCATTTATTTGTGAAACCAGAAATATTTACATTTTTATTAAACAAAATCAAAACCATTTAACATAAACAGCCAATAATTAATCTGAAAATAAATGCTAGAAAAAAGAAGCAATGTTTTGTTTTACATTTGTAAATTAAAAATGTTGATTAGATGAATTCTAGTTATCAGTAATTTGAAATGTGTTAAAAAAAAATTGTCACACATACCTAATTTGATGGTAATATTTCTTTCCAATTCATTCTTAAATCGGACAGTTTGTACCCCAGAGATAGCCTTCACAACTGTTGACTTTCCATGGGCTACATGCCCGATGGTACCAATATTGATTGTGGCCTGCCTGGATATCACTTCAGGAGACAAAGCAGAGAGTTTTGTGATATCCTAAAACGAAAATAGCTTTAGTAAATTTTATAATTATAACACAAGACTAGGAATAAGTGTTTTGCTTAGGTTAGTAATATACATTTTAAGCCATACATTCTTTTTTGTATAGATTCAAATCGCATAGCAAAATCCTTTCACAACCACTTGAAAATGTGCCAACTTCCGATGCAATTATTAGAGGCAATAATAATTTTTTTGGTAATTTTAGTGCTTGAACCGAAGAGATATGAGTGGCTGATTAGTGAATAACCTAAATTTAAAGTATCTAATAAACATATTAGACTTACAAGTTTGGTTAAGTCTTGCTGATGCAAGTTTGACTGGGCAGTCCGTCCTTCATTCGAAGCCATGTTTCAGCCGTAGCAAGTATATTCTTCAGAGTTATACTGCCGTCTACGAACAATGTAAACAATCAGTACTTTTATATGATTTCAAGCGACCCACTGATGGTAAATTATCTAATTTTCACTTCACAAAATCCGTAGATTTCGTGGCGGGATGGCGCGGGTGGCTGGTAGTGGCATGCATAGACATTTTATGTTTTTTTTTCTTAGTAAGTTAGTAGTTAGTTTTAAACACGGTGCTTTCACTTCCAACAATGTCTATTTTTAGTTCCGTCAATTTGCACTAGATGGCGATATTATTTATCAAATCATCTAGAAAATAGATGAAAACAACTTTAAATTCTAGTTTCAAAAAAGCTGTGGCAGTGGCCCATGGGCAGTGGCACAGCAGGGCTGGTATTGGTACGTGTGATTATTGGTTCTAGGTATGGTAATAGAATAGTAGTTACGGGAATTTGTGTAAGATGGCGTTGTGCCATTGAATAGAGCTCTAACCAGGGGGGCACACTTACATATATCACACTTTTCATGCGACTACAGCGATCTCTGGTTGTTTGGTAAAAAACTAAATTAGCGGCCATCTTGGTTGACTTGTCAAACTTGTCAGTTGTCATTCATCGGCCATGGCCATGGCGTACCAAATTGTACGGTCAAGGACTTTAATTGATAGGCCACTTGCCAATGTTCGTATTTTAGCCGTATAGTGCAAATCGGGTTTAGCCGCTTATACTTCGTATATGCTGATTTGAATTAGACGGCTAAAATACGAATAGTGGCAATTAGCCTATCAATTAAAATTACGCGTAATTATAGCTGTACATCACTACCAACATATACATATAGATAGGTATACATCTACAGATACGTCACATTAGTTCTTCACCAGGGCGTAGGGCAGCAGCACCTTCCATACATGCATATTTGACCATAGAGTTGTCACTCTTGTTCATATAATATTACAATACTCTTTGGCTCTAACCTCCTATATATAATGTACTCTGTGGTTTTAAATGACAAATACCATAAACAATTGCCAAATGGTTTTAATTGCACATTTCAAGCGACTATTTAAATGCCTTAAACATTTAAAATTAAATAATCGCCTGGCCCTATACTACGAAGCGCGAAATTCGAACTTGCACTTCGTAGTATAGGGCCAGTGTTGCAAATATCAAAAATAATTCACACTGATTGTGTGAAAGTGGCCTTGTGTGGTGGATGGTGGTCTCTGCTTGCACTGTGACCATTTTTGGTAGATTTCTACCATCTGGGCGGTGAAATATTTTGCATTAAATGAAAAAAATCTTTTTTTTTTTCTATTGTCTCCATAGGGACGGAAACAAGACAATAAAATAAAAAAAAATCAATTTTTTTCATTTAATGCATAATATTTCGCTGCCCAGATGGTAGAAATCTACCAAAAAATGGTCACCCTGTCTGCTTGTCTGTCAGTCAAGTCAACTGTCAAACTGCCGACGTTTTTAATTCTTACGTCGCTTTGTATTTGTGCATTGCATGAAACAATATTCCATTTTTTTACCTTTTAATGGTTTTAATCATTGTTAAAAAATTATTTATTGACAAATGTGTATACGTTGTCTTACTGCAGCAGCACAAATAGACTGTCAACATGATCGTGAAACATGAGGATTCACAAGGGCTCACTAAAAAGTTACGCTTTAAACCAGTGTCCAACGTTCAACACTTTTCTGCAGACAATAACTTTGATTCTAAAGGCGCGAAAGATATGAAAAACAAAGGCAAGAATCTCGTTTGTTGTACACTGTTCTGTGAAGTTTTAAAGTCATATTTTAATTAACTGTGTTTAAATACATTTGTTTTGCAGATGGAAAATCGGCTTCTTTATTTGCTTTTCTACATGTTGAGTTGACGAGAGGCTACATGCTAGAGCACGATGAGGAGCGGTTCTCGGCGCGACGTGAGAAGGTGTACTCCTTCATCAAGATCCCTCAGGAACTGGAAAAATTTATGGCCTATGGGTTCTTCCAGTGCGCGGACTCCCTGTTGTTTGTGTATACATTTTTGCCATTACGGTTTGTCATGGCATTTTGGTCTTTCTTAAGCAGACTGTTCCGAAAGTGCTTTGGGTAAGTTTAGTTATGTATGTACGTATGTAAATACTCTATTGTACATAAAACACAAAAAATAATACAAAACAACAAAACAAAAAGAGTACACAGGCAAACTTATCCCTAAAAGTTATTAATTGATGGTGCAACTGTAAAGTTTCTAGCACATTGATAACATACTATCTTGTTTTAGGATGAATTCACATCAGTGGAAGAGTATTTTAAAACCAGCAGAGACCTGTGATGTGTTGAAAGGATTTATTCTGTTAGTATGCAGTATTCTTATGTGCTACATAGACACTAATATGATGTATCATTTAGTGAAGAGTCAGAGTGTCATGAAGTTGTATATATTTTTTAATATGCTGGAGGTTGGAGACAGGTTGTTCTCAGCCTTTGGACAAGACACAATAGATGCTTTGTTCTGGACGGCCACTGAACCAAGGGACAGAAGAAGAGAACATTTGGGAGTCATACCACATTTGCTGTTTGCTATGATTTATGTCTGTATCCTTTTTTTAAATAGTATAAGTCTCTATGTAAGTGTTTGTCATGAATGACTTCTATTCAGGTATTAGTCAGGACCAGATCACAAATCTTAAATAAAAATTATTGTATGCCATATAGGGTGATCAGATGTCCTATATTTTACAGGTTGTCCCATATTTCAGGCACAAATTTTTCATTCTCATAATTTGGCGAAACCATATGGCATACATTGTAATTTTATGATTCATGGCATTTAATGATTAAAAAAATCCTATTCAAACAAGCTATTTTGAAATATATAATATTGTTTTTTCAAGTCTTTGATTTAGAAATTTAGGAATTGTATAGGCTAATTGACTATGCCAAATTTTAGTAAATAGAAAAATGAAAGTTTTAGATAAAAAAACACCCTGTCCCATATTTTAACCCCTCGTAAGCTTAAGACACGGATCTGTGCTCAATATAAATCATTCTTTTTGTATTTTTTTACTTAATCTGTATGATTGGATTTATATGAAACAGTTGAGACTAGAATGCACGATTTTTTTCACTTCCCGCATACAAGGGGTTAACTCTGAATCCTGTAATTTTCAAAGACTTTGTTCCGTAAAACTGGAAATCAGATATGATCACCCTAGCTTTTAGTGGGGTGAATCAACCTTTTAGTGCCACCCATTGTTATGGTTATACAAATTTTGTCCCTTGGACAACCTAAGCATTTGTCTTTGAAACAGTATGAAGTGTCACATGGACAACCGGGGACAGAGTTAAGAACACAAAAGTTGGTTCACCCAGTGCTATAATTAACCAATGATAAACCATCATGTCTAATTGGTAATTGGTAATAATGGGCTAATTTCCGCAACTCGACGTCTTCTACGCGCCTATTTTGCGTAAAACCATCATGTCTAATAACTAGACTAATTTTAGTTGTTAGTAGTAAAATTATACTAGTTGCTAATATTACAACTACCACATCAGCTAGGGATTGCTTAGAAGCTTGATTAGTGTAATGACTGAAGTTGTGTTCCACAACTGGCATGCATGCCATTCATTTGCCATTCCTGAACTAGAGGATTAAAGCTAAGCTGGCACCAAAGCAACAAGCAGTGTAAAAGTTACCAAACTTGTGCTAAAGTGTATGATATTCCTTAAGCAATGTTTTCAGTCCTTCACAGCTTATTAGTGTTGTTTCAAGCGACAACACTCAATGTAGCTTTCAATTCTAACAACAAGAGCCTCCTGATTATTATGATGACTAATAATGTAAGTAATGCATTATAATATAATCAATATGTATGTTCAGAATGAGATAATAATCTAAGCTAAGAGTGCAAAGTTTGTAATAATATATAGGTATTTTTGTGCATTAATATTTCTTTTGGTATGACTGTACTCCTAGCTTATAAAACTAGATTAGGAGTGATGGGCCACATTGTAATAATAACTGATGATATTTCAATTTGGTCAATTTAAACTTAGGTAATTTATCCAAATTAATATTGAAATGCGAAAGTAACATTATCTATTATGTTATCATGCCTATACTGAGAGATAGTTGGAATGTTGGAGAAGAATATAGGACGCTTTATATCACAAAAAATGGCATTGTTCCTGCAGGACAGAGAACAGAGTTCTGCTCGAAAAAAGTTGTGGCTACGAACTAGTAAAAATTCTCAATTTTCTAAAAGTTTACCCAGTAACTTGAATTTCTTGTCAATGAAGCATTTTTTCTAGTATTTCAATTAAAATTATAAAATACTAGCTTTTGCCCGCGGCTTCGCTCGCGTGTACTATGAGTATTACAAAGAACCAAGATATCAAGCAAGCAGGCAGGTCCACAATTGACCGAGAAATCGGTGAACATACCTACATAAAAAAATAAATAAAGTGGAATGCATAACCTCCTCCTTTTTTAGAAGTCGGTTAAAGAGCCCTTTGCGTCCTACTTACAGTATAAACTTATGAATTTTGAAATTTTAGCTTTCTACAACCAGTAAAACCAGTACGCAAAATCCCGTTTTTTCCCGTTCCCGTAAGAATTTCGGGAAATGTTTTCTTAATGCCCCCCTACACTCCCCAAGGAACCCACTTGCCAAATTTCAGCTTTCTATGACTAGTAAAACGAAAAATCCCGTTTTTCCCGTTCCCGTGGGAATTTTGAAAAGTCCTCTCTCAATGCTCCTCTACACTCCCCAAACAACCTACATGCCGAATTTCAGCTTTCTACGACCAGTAAAACGAAAAATCCCGTTTTCCCGTTCCCGTGGGAATTTTGGAAAGTCCTCTCTCAATGCTCCTCTACACTCCCCAAACAACCTACATGCCGAATTTCAGCTTTCTAGGACCAGTAAAACGAAAAATCCCGTTTTTTCCCGTTCCCGTGGGAATTAGGAAAAGTCCTCTCTCAATGCTCCTCTACACTCCCCAAGCAACCTACATGCCGAATTTCAGCTTTCTACGACCAGTAAAACGAAAAATCCTGTTTTTTCCCGTTCCCGTGGGAATTTTGCAAAGTCCTCTCTCAATCCAGCTCTACACTCCCCAAGCAACCTACATGCCGAATTTCAGCTTTCTACGACCAGTAAAACGAAAAATCACGTTTTTTCCTCATCCCGTAGGAATTTCCAAAAATCCTTAAAACTGCTTTTTACTATTATAATTACCTACTTCTATGCCAAATTTGAAGAGTCTAGTAATTATAGTTCATAGGATCCCGTTGAACTGAATATATAAATCCCGTTTTTTCCTTATCCCATGGGAATTGTGAAAAATCCTGAAATTAATGTTTTAACTAATGTAATACCTACTTGTGTATCAAATTTGAAGAGTCTAGTTATTATAGTTATAGGAATCGAATATATAAATCCCGTTTTTTCCCGTTCCCGAGGGAATTCCCAAAAATCCTTCCTTAGTGGATGCCTACATTGTATAAGGTATATATGTGCAAAATTTCAAGTCTCTAGGTCCAGTGGTTTGGGCTGTGCGTTGATATATCAACAGTCATTTAGTTTATTTAGACATTTCAACCCCATCGCACCCCATCCAGGGAGATGGTATTTTACGTCTGCCACGTCGGATTTTAAAACCGTTGTTGTTTTCATAACCAGCGACCCGATAAACCATAGAAACAACACCCATGTTGATTTTCAGACTTTGTTACCCCTTTCCCCCCTTTTAGGGGTTGAATTCTCAAAAACCTGAAACACGTGTTTACTCATTTATCATTAAGAGTACTTCTGTGAAGTTTCGAATAAAATAGTCGAACTAATCTTGTTTCCCCATACTAACTTTGGACCCCCGTTTCACCCCCTTAGGGTATGAATTTTGAAAAATCCTTTCTTAGTGCACCCCTAGACCTTATAAGGAACCTACATGCCAAATTTTGAATCTCTAGGCCCAGTGGTTTGGGCTGTGCGTTGATATGTCAGTCAGTCAGTCTGTCAGTCAGTCAGTCAGTTTCTTCTTTTATATATATAGATTGATACATCTTTTCAGTTTGTAGAGCTAAAGGGAAGCGTTTTTAAGAAGTTTGACAAGAACAATCTGTTCCAAGTATCATGCAGCGATGTGAGGGAACGCCTGCACTTGTCAGTTCTGCTATTCATAGTGGTTCTGCAAACTATGAAGGAGTACATGTGGAAGGAGGAACGGTTCTGGATCCTCGCTCCTGACTGTGTCCTGGTATTGGTCTTTGAGGTCATTATTGACTGGGTGAAACATGCTTTCATAACCAGGTATTTATTGATAAACTTAAATTAAATCTTTACTGTGCAAAACCTATACAAATAATTTATATTCAGAATAAAGCAATTTTAAGTGGCAGTGGTTACTGGAGTTAAAATTATACCTTATGTGTTGTACAAACACAATTGTGTTTAACTGTGTTTATATTAATATCTGGCACATTGTTGTGCTTTGACCATTGGTGCAAACAGTGTGGTAAACGGTTATTAACTAAACATTTCGTAATTAATGTTTGTATTCGAGCAGGTTCAATGAGATTCCATTTGGAGTGTACAGAGAGTACACAGTGAGTTTGGCGTACGACGTCGCGCAAACGAGGCAAAAGCACGCATTCAGTGACCATTCGGATCTCGTTGCTCGCAGAATGGGCTTCATCCCTTTACCCCTAGGAGTCGTCATTACGAGAGTTTTAGTACATGCCGTTAAAATTGATGGGTAAGTTATGTATCAAAATTGTTTAAATTCTATTGATTTAGTTGTGTTTGCGAACGAAAAGAAAAGTTCGTCGTGTGTCTGGTCTAAATAAAATCAGTATCACTTTATTATTAAATTGTTTTGTTATTTATTTTATTTATTACTGGTTTTTGTTTCAGATTTGCCGCTATATTCCTAATACTAATAGCGTATATGTCCTTGATCTCAATACGAGTGCTCGTATCCATCGTGATACTGGGCAAAGCTTGCGACTTGATCTCGCAACACCAGACCGATAAAAGCGATAGTCTCCATACTACACCAAAAAAGTAAATATCCTGAAATTATTTATTAATTATAAATAAATTACAATATAAAATAAATCAGAAACCACCTATAGTACACATTTGTTATTGAAGGGAATATTATAGTACTCTCATAGATAATAATCATGTTTTGGCAATCAATTTTTAAGCTGATTAATGCATCCTAAATTAAAGGCCATAATCCTTGTGTTTTGGCCATGTTGCAACTTGTAACTGGGTGGGGCCGCAAAGAGCTTCAACCGCCGTATCCCACCACAGACCACACCACGCGTGGTGGTGGCCACTAGGATTTTTAGTTGACGGACATACTATTAGTTGATTTTCACTAATTTTTTCGCTTCATGGCCCCACCGAACTACCGAGATCACTAGTAGACCGAAGTGGAGGGTATCGCTGTTGTTTAGCCGCGCGCGTTTTTGCCTATGAATAAATCTTTATTTATTTAATGAGCAATCTAAATGTTGTCAATTTTTTTGTTGGTGACCCAGTTACATTACCTATTATAATGTATTTTTACTGCTTCATAATCATAAGTATAATATAATAAGTAGATAAGATTATAACTTGATTTTTATTTTCAGAGAGCAAAAAGATTTGATTCCTAAGGAAGTTCCTTGCACCTACAATTTTAAAACCCCGGAAAAGGAAGCGCCACCGGTTAGGAAAACAGTTCAGCTGAAGTTTGAAGAACCTGAAGATGTTATTGTGAGTGTTAAAATGCAGCACAATCTATATTTGCCGCACCTTATTGTTGATGGGATCCCCTACATCTGCACTGATTCTCATTCGGGATTAGGTCCATTTCTGGAAATGGATATCAAGCCAAACATATCCTTTGGTAGAAGCACATTTTAGGGAAACGAATTATTTAGGAAAAGGTAGTGACGGGAATGGATGTTTTGGTAAACTAAATTCCGAAAGGGTAAAATTTAGAATAAATCTGGGTGATAATGATAAGGATTAAAACTAAAATATCGATAGCAGAGTAGTTTACTCTTAGAACTTATAGAACTTCTAGATTTTAAATAAACAAATGTAAGGAAGTGTTAGTTACCTACACGAGGATTACTGTAGAATAGGAGTGGTTTAAAAACTGATGCAGAAATTGGTAAGCCCGTTTCAACTAAAAGATAAGATGTTGCTGCCGGCGTGAATCACGCACGCTTATATTACCTGACGTCTAATTGCAAGAGCATTATGTCATTGTAAGATCAGACTGGTACTTAACATCATAATTCATTTTAGAGGTTATACGACGTAATGACTTTGTTTATTTACAAAAGCTACAGTGATTTCGTTCGTATTGCTAACCAAATAGATTGAATCTAAACAAAACTGTTCCCGATACGAAATTAGTTTTTGATGGAAATTGTATTATCTATATGTACAGTACCCGGCGATAAAGAATGCACATCGGCCTTTAGCAAGAGACAATTCGCAGTTTACGACGATTTCCGAACACTGGCGACCGTCCATCAATAGCCGTATTTATTAAGTGACGTTTGATATCAAATAAATACTGCACTCCATGGACTTAATTAGTTAATGTCAAATTAATGACATGTAAAGTTTTGATATCTATAGAGGGTTGTTGCAACTACTAGAAAATGGATAGTCAAAAAAGAGATTAGAGTATATTAAAAGACCTATATTTCAAAAATTTAAATTTTCAAAAAATCTCAATTTCTTCCATTTCACTATCTGTGCTCTCGATTTGGTCAATATCACTGTCACTATCAGCCGTATTTATTATTAGTCTATCAGTGTAATCCATCATACAATTTAAAGTTGGGGGGTTTTAATAACTCTATATTATATATTTTCACCGGAACGCGTCCGTACCCTACGGCACCTGAACAACGACTGACAAACGTCACATAAGTAGTGTGTGACAACGCTATACGAAGCCGACATTTGCCGAGTCTTTTTCAAAAGACCGATGTGCATTCTTTATGGCCGGGTACTGTATCTGTGTTTGATGTATCCCTAAATGAAAAGGAAGGCTACAGCAAAATGATACGTATTGCAACAGCTAATAGGTCTTTACTTTCCTTCCCAACTAAAGCTTCTACAACTACTATTATTTTGATAACCAGGTGGGAAATCTATTGGAAAAGACTTTAATCTTTTTAAGAATTTTGTTTTGGGTCTCTATTGTTTGCCCAAATTTCATGTGCCATAATGTATCGTAACGTATCGTTTTAAATTAATTTTTATTTGCCATAAAGTAATATATTTCTAAAAGAGTACTTTCTTCAGAATTGTTATTAAACTATCCTATTCTAATCTATAAACCAAATAAAATATACATATAAAAAAATTACTTGCTTATAGCCTAAAGTACATCAAAAAGGCAAATTTTCTAATATTTTGTATTAAATAAGATGACATTTCAAAAAATCCTGAAAACAGCACGCTTCTATATAATTTAAGGCAAACGTTGGTATGTCAGAAATTATGGGAAACAAATAGATCCAGTTTATTTTGGATAGCAAAATGTCATTTGTCAAAATGTTCATAATGTTTCTTGTGGCCTCGAAACGTAAATACGTTTCGTGCGCTCTGCCTACCCCTTTTGGGAATACATGTGTGATTTTATGTCTGTATGTTATGTTTCTTGTTTAGAGTGAGCCGTTGTTGGACACATCTGTGGGCGCGGCGGCCATATTTTCGAACAGCGCGATCGACCTCAACGGCGTGTGTTATCTTAACGACAAAATGACTACGCAGCCCAAACAGGAGCCCCAGGACTTCCTGGAATCTGATCTGGTAAGCATTAAGTTCTTGTGTAACCCTAAAAAGCAACATACTTTAATTAAAATATCAGACGATGAATAACAAGTATCTTGTTAAGAATTTATGCCCAGAAAAACTAGATAAACTTAAACATGAATTTCCAGAAACTCTATAACCATGTTTTCCTTACATTAATTTTTACTTGTTTACCGCATAACCATAAAAAAGATGGAAAACTATTTTTTGTCTCTTGTCTGGCACAGACAAATGTCAAAGTGGTGTGCGAGAACAGAATAAGCTTTTTGCGAAAATGTAAGGATAAGCTTTTATGAAGAAGGCGGATATTCGTTTAGTATACGTTGAGTCTCTCCACACTTTTCTTCTTTCAGGGTGACTTAAGCCAAAGCGCGCCGGACATCAAAGCAGCAGCGGCAGCGGCAGCGGCGGCGCCGGTCCCGGCCGACCGGCCGATCTCGCCGGACGCTGAAGGCCGCATCAAACGCCGCTCCGAGTCCGAACCCAACCTGGCTAAAGTCGACGACTACGAGGAGGCGTCCTAGCATTTCGGTATTATTTATTTAACTTATTCCTAATTCGGTCTAGTCTTTACATAGAGGGGCTGACCACAAAGCTGGTCTGGAATTTGTAAGCAATACATACTAACCGCGCAAAATAATAATTATCCTACGCGTAATAACATCACTAGTTTTCAAATCGTTAATTGGGTCGATCAACTTTTTTTTGTCACTCGTAAGTTTATCTGATTAAAATTGCCAAACATGCATTTTTGTGGTAGTTTTAATAAACCCCCTTCTACAATTTATTGGTCATCTAATAAGCATGTTAGTTAATGTGACACAACATTTTTTCTAATTAGACTGTACTACTTTTGTCCCCTCGCTGACGGGACAGAATAACAACAAGAAATAGTTGATCCACCCAATTAACTGTGAGGAGAAAAAATTATGTAGCAAAAAAAATTCTAGTTTGAGTCGTGGAACCCGGATTAAATCTGGAGGTTGCTTAATAAAAATAAAGAATTCTGACAGTTTAGTTTAGAATTATCAAACTATTTTTCAGAGTAGTTTTGTGGGAGAGTTTACAGGAGCTCAAAAATACTTGTTAGACACTCTAAATTGACAAATTCAAATTCAAATTCAAATAATTTATTGTTAATTATAGGTACATGTGTAGTTGGAAAATCAAAGTGAGATTTATGAGTGTTTTT
This sequence comes from Archips crataeganus, assembly GCA_947859365.1. Taxonomy (NCBI): domain Eukaryota; kingdom Metazoa; phylum Arthropoda; class Insecta; order Lepidoptera; family Tortricidae; genus Archips; species Archips crataeganus. The sequence continues at coordinate 11,368,532 of OX402056.1, read as the reverse complement.
GGGCATTGTCTCCTCTTCAACATAATTTATTATTTTGTGTGTACTTATACATACGTATTTAATTAGGTACGCTTATTGATTTGAAGGTAAATTTTATAAAAAATATACATGTATATCGGAAAGTTTGATTCATCGGTTTTTATGCAGTCCAAACAATATTCTAGCCAAGTCTGTGCGAGACTGTAATTACGTGTTAAAAAACCAAGTAGACGTGATTAATTTATTTAATCACTAGACTTTGACTGCGACTTTGCTTGTATTGTATCATTCAACAAAGTTTACCGCACTCTGCTCTTTCAATTCATGTACGAGGGGCGTTCAATATAAAGTGAGAATGAGATGCAAACTCTTTTAATATTACGAAATTAAATACTGGCCGGTAAAGCTAATCTATCTAGCTGATTGCTATGAAAAAAAAACTAACTGTCTTTTGTTTAAAAAATATACGGTAATTTCTTTGCAATGCTATTGAGTACGTTAGCGAAAATGGAGAAAATTGAACTGCGCGCCGTTATCAAATACTTGTATTTGAAAAATTTTTCTACGGACCAAGTCAATTTGGATTTGCGGGACACTTTAGGGTCTAATGCTCCTCCGTATCCGACAGTCGCACGTTGGTGCGCCGAATTTAGACGTGGAAGAACATCGACAGTGGACGACCCCCGCTCCGGACGCCCTACTACAGCAGTAACTGAAGAAATTGTGAAAAAAGCCGAAAAATCAGTTTTGGCGGATCGTCGTGTCACAGTTCGTTTTATTGCTGAAAATGTAAAGATTTCAACGGGGAGCGTGCATAATATTTTACATGAACGCTTGGGTATGAAAAAGGTATCTGCGCGTTGGGTACCAAGAATGCTTACTGACACGCAAAAACAAACTAGACTAGAGATTTGTCAAGAAGCTTTGGACCTGATGCAGCAAGACCGGGAACTTTTTTTGGCGCGATTTATAACAATGGACGAAACATGGCTCCATCATTACGACCCTGAAACGAAACTGCAGTCTATGACATGGAAAAGGCCATCATCTCCAACTCCGAAGAAATTCAAGGTGAGCCCATCTGCCGGTAAGGTCATGGGCTGTTTTTTGGGATGGTATAGGGGTATTAATGATTGAGTATCTCGAGCATGGAGCCACTATTACGGGCACTTTATACGCCAAACAAATAGCAACATTGCGAAATGAGATCCGCGAAAAACGGCGAGGTAAACTCTCGAAAGTTGTGCTGTTCCACCAGGACAATGCCCCGGCACACAAGTCCGCCGTTGCAATGGCTGCAATTCGTGATGCTGGGTTCGATATCCTTAAACATCCTCCGTATTCACCAAATCTCGCTCCCAGTGATTTCTACCTATTTCCGAGATTGAAACAATACCTGAGAGGCCAGAAATTTGAAGACGACGACGCGGTAGTCGCTGCAGTACAAGATTTTTTAAGTACTCAAGATGAGACCTTTTTTAAAAATGGAATTTTAAGTTTAGAAAAAAGATATACTAAGTGTATTATGCTAAAAGGTGACTATGTCGAAAAATAAAATGTCATTTAGTAAAAGTTGTTTATAACATACTCATTCTCACTTTTTATTGAACGCCCCTAGTAATAGGGTCTACTTTTTTACACCTTTTTAATAATTCCACCTGCAGGCAACTAACCTTGCAAGGCGATTCTTACCCACTTCCAATGGTCGAAGCATAAAATATAGTACGAAACAACATAACTACCGTTAGAATAGATCGGCTTTGAAGTAACTGAGATGAGACCCAAAAGCCCTTACCATACGCGTATTATGGTCTAAGAGCAGTTGAAGATCGACCTTTACCGATCTGTTAACTAGATGAGACATATTTTTTATCAAATATAATTTATAAACAAATATGCCTATGATAACTTGCCTATCGAAAAGTGTTCATAGCTATTTTTTTTTTGTTTTATTGTTGAGTGCCTTTAGCCATCTTCCAGCTCCATTATCAGACCCTGGTTACCATCTGGGATCAAAGTACTCGTCAAGACGAATCAAACGAGTCCAAACTCGATGGGGTTGTGTCGTTTTATTGTGGAGTGCCTTTGGCCATACTGAATTAATGAAATTACGAATTACCCCATCGAGTTTGGACTCGTTTGATTCGTCTTGACTACTTTGATCCCAGATGATAACCATGGTCTGATGATGGAGCTGGAAGATGGCTAAAGGCACTCCACAATAAAACAAAAAAAAAATCTCTATGAACACTTTTCGATAGGCAAATTATCATAGGCATATTTGTTTATAAATATTATATTTGATAAAAAATATGTCTCATCGAGTTAACAGATCGGTGAAGGTCGATCTTCCACGTCTCCTCTACTATTATATATCGCTCTTTTACTTGCATTGCCGATCTTTTATACTATATCCTACATCTCCCTAAGGGCCGATGGTCTTGAAATTTAGTATGTGTGTGTAAATCGGATGACAATGCAATAATAAAGACCGTCGCCAAACACGGTGCCTATATATATATTTTTTTTTACCATAACTTTTGTACCTACTGCGGTTAACCTTTTTAAGTACTTGTATACTTAAGGAAGGCTAGTTATAAGCAGATATGAGCAGGCTTAGTTAGAATTTGTCTCTGGCTTGGAATTTGTTAGTCATATCACATCATACATTTTTTATCCATAAATATAAATGCCTGTAGTGTATTCTATTTTGGTTACATGAATTTCGGAAAATAGTTCCAATGTCTTGCGGGGCTAAGTCTTAACGTAATGGTTTACTGTTTATTATTACCTACAGAAAAAGTATAAGCTTTTGTTTCTAATATTTGAAGCACATTTTTCATAATGTGTATGTTAATGCATTATTTTAATATTTTGAGCATTTCATAGGAAATAAAAACTTGTTGTTTTCTTTATTCATACAGGCCATAGTATATTTGACCTCGTTGTTGTAACCTCGAAGTATGATTTACTAAGGACTTGTTACATGACACAAAACTAAGTAGGTACCTATGATTCAAGTGTACACTTACTTAATTGAAGTGCTAAATTGACAAGTGAATCGTACATTGATAAAGCAAATATTTGTTGCAAAATATGAATACAATTTATTCAAGTGCAAACATGAAAAAAAGAGGGAAATATGTAATAGAGGCATAATTTATTTAAGTATTTACGGAAATAATAATTTAAGTATACATATTTTATTTACATTAGCTTAAAATTTAAGACTGATGACACTTGGGTGCTTAGAAAAAACCATAAGCGTGATGAAGAGTTGATTTATTGGTTTTGTTATGACAATTCATGTTCCTTTTTGTGATCATTTAGTAATCCTATCATTCCATAATAGTTAGCACGATATACCGCGACTCTCGTTTATTTTGGCTAAATAGCATAGTAAACACGTTCCATTTCAATAATTATATAACTAATCAAAAACAAATCCGTACTGCGTCAGTTGATAATAATTTAAACATTTTTTTTTTACTTAGAATGAATTTGTCTTCAGTACTTACTTGTATTCAATTTTGCCGATAAAGCAAAGGGCTATACTGGTTCAAGGAGTAAAAGGTGTTGATGTTCTATATTCAGTAAGTTCTCTATTTAGAGTGACATAAATTAATAAAAAAAAAACGAAATATCTCGTATTTTTTATAGGATTTTTTCAATAACAGTAAGAAGTATAAATATAGTTACATTTTTATATGTATAAGGGTGTACCTACATGTGAAATAGCGTACATTTAGTTATGGTAGGTACGAGATCCCAACCACTTACATGATGAATGCTTATTCTTTTCCAGGCGAAATATTAGGATTTATATAATCTATACTTGTAGAATATATATAAACTAGCTGTTGCCCGCGACTCCGTCCGCGAAGAATGGGGGGGGGGGGGGGGGGGATAAAAAATAGCCTACGACCTATTCTCAGACCTCAGAAAAAAGTTTCATAAAAATCGGCCAAGCCGTTTCGGAGGAGTTCGGTAACAAACACCGTGACACGAGATTTTTATATATTAGATATACACCGTGAAATTTTAGTGGTTGTTTTCCCGAAACGAGGTGATTTAGTTTCGATTGTACAATCGATTTCTAATTACTATTTTGACTAGAGTCAAAAATCCAATTGTGAAAAACGAAAGTCGAAAATGACCGCAAACCAATAGTAACGCTTCGTTGGTACAAGTAGCGTACGATCGTACGATAGGTTAGGTACCAACGAAGCGTTACTATTGGTTTGCGGTTATTTTCGACTTTCGTTTTTCACAATTGGATTTTTGACTCTAGTCAAAATAGTAATTATAAATCGATTGTACAATCGATACTAAATCACCTCGTTTCGGGAAAACAACCACTAAAATTTCACGGTGTATATTAAAATTCAGAGTTAGGGTGACAAAACCATCTTCGTGGAGTTTATCCATATACTATAACATTATTTTGCCTGGGAAAAAAATGAGAACTTACTACTCAAATTACATATCTTATATATTTTTCATAATCTTCTTCAGATTGTAATGATTTTCCTGAATGCAAGTTATAGACAAATGAGAGTCACGGTATGTTATACTTGCCATGCAGTGGCGGGCGACCAGACTACATATTGGTCACTCTATGGCCCGTGGTTTGGGCACTCGCTGGATCCCTACCATTATAAGTTAAATATAAAACTATTTTGTTTCGCTTTTTCTGTAAATACATATTTACCTATTATGTTGATCTAATTTGAATTTTATCCGTCGTCATCAGTTTGACACATTTTTTTAGTTACAGTGATGGTTGTCTATTGTAAATCTAGTTTTACTGTGTAGGTATAGATAACATAGATTTGTATTTTATTTGTTCAAGTGGAGTTTTCTATGAATTAAATTATTACTTGTTTTTTATCCGTTTTTGAGTTTGGTCAACACGCTTTTCCTAGACCGTTGCACATGAAGGGTTCTTTGAGGACATTATCTGTGACCCAAAAATTAAAAAATAAATACCTAAAAAAAAGACTGAGTAAAGTTTATTATTATAAAAAAAAACTCTGTTTATACTAAAAACGCGTCAGTTGATTGAATGTATGGTGAATACGTTTGTCTTGTTTATACTTATACCGCGCCATCTATCGTCAGGGTACAGTATCATTTCTAATCGTAGCTCGCAAACGGCTTAACCGCTCAAGACGCGACGCGTAGTAAGCTATGTACGAGAAACGTTGGCAGCCAACAAATTGTTAGATGTCACTGGTGAGCCTCTCGATATGATCAGACCGAAAAATACGCTAGAGGTCGCTCTAAGTAGTTGCCATTCAGGTAAAACTATCTCTATCTCGTGATGTTGAAGTGGATCTTTTATCTGTCTACAGCAAAGCCAAAAGGAAGGCTCATGATTCTAAGCAGTCTATATAGTATAGCTAGTATGTATATTTGCGTTCACGTATGTTCTACGATAGTGCCGTAACTACTTATCCAGTTTTAACGAATGAGGTGTCAATCGCTTTGTTATCACGGTCTTGGTAACGGGCAAAAATTTATTCTAAGATCAAAATCATCCCGGCGGACTATTCTGTAGGTTAGGTTAGGTTAGGTTAGGTTTGTTTTATAACAATCCTGAAAAGTTTACAGTTTCTGAAAAAATAAACATTTGGGAAATTAAACTTTTGCCAAATGAATCAGTTTGGGAAACGTAATTTGCGAAACATTAGTAAACACCTTAATTTGTGCACTTAATAAAAAATTACCCTGTATTCAGTTTCCTTAGGTTTACTAATGTTTCGCAAATTACGTTTCCCAAACTGATTCATTTTTCAAATGTTTCATTTCCCAAATATTTATTTTTTCTGAAACTGTAAACTTTTCAGGTTTGTTATAAAACAAAACTAACCTAATTTATTGAATCAGGCGTTACTTTGCGGAGGTCCATATTAATGAACTAAAACAATTACTTTGCTCACCCGCGACCTTACAATAGTTACGTTTATGCAAGAAATGTGCGTTCATGCAGTTCCTCCACCTCCACACTGTACGAACACACACAAATCACATAAACCCAACCATCACCACCACCAAGCTACACTGACGCGTTTCGAACTCAACCAGAGCTCATCTTCAGAGTTACCACAACCGTATGCTATGCTACCAAACGTTAAACTAACAAACCAAAACAAATGTTTTAACTTGTCACTGTAACTTCTCAAGTACCCACTTTATTTTTCTTATTCTCAAACTACCCCACAAAAATTAACTTTTATTGACATATTTAAAACTACCTTGAATTTTTTTGTTTATTTATTTATAAGGCATATTTAATTAATACTAACTGTTCAAATTCGACCCAAGCCGCAGTAAAGGAGAAGATACTAAATTTACCTGTTCATTAATAATAGACCCCATAGTGTTGTACCTAATTATTTCCATGCATTCCAGAGCATCCAGACGCAACCCCTTGCCGCAATAATGTAACACTTCATAAGAATCTGAATCTAACAATGAATGATTTGATTCCAACAAATGTTTTGCAAAATTCGATCTATCTGGATGCTCATTCCTATATGCCGAAACATGCTCTTTAAATCTAGTATTAAAACTTCGGCCTGTCTGTCCTACGTATATCCCATTGCAGTCATTACAAGTAAGCTTGTATACCCCCGATCTAGTTCCCTTATCTACCTGTTCTTTGTGGTTACATAGCCTAGAGTACAAAGAGTTGTTAGTCTTAAAGGCAACATTAATATTGTTTGATTTTAAAATGCCATAAATCTTATCAGACAAACCCCCGACGTAAGAGATGCTAGATCTATATTTGTTAGTAGACTGAGAAGGTAACGCAGCGTAAAGCATGCTATTTACTAACCGTGCCTGCTTCTTTTGAACTAAACTATCTACCATTGATTTTGTATAACCATTTGAGATCGCTATCTGATAAATAGTACTCAACTCTAAATCATAATGTTCCTTAGAAAGAGGCACAGTCAACAATCTATTAACATAACAATGGAAAGCAGCCAGTTTATGCTGCCACGGATGATTAGAAGATGCTGGTATAACAGCATCTGTGTACGTGGGCTTACGGTATATTTTAAATTGATGTTTACCATTTAATTTTGAAATCGTTAAATCCAAAAAGTTCAACGAACAATTTTCCTCCAATTCTTTTTTGAACCTTATCTTTACGTGCTTGTTATTCAAACCATTAATAAACACGTCAAGCTGTCTCATACTCCCTCTCCAGCATAGGATCAAATCATCAACAAACCTAAAATAGTACACAATATTACTATTACCCACAATATACTGATTCTCAAAATGATCCATAAATATATCTGCCATTAAAGGACTCAGAGGTGAACCCATAGCTAAACCATCACTCTGTAAGTAATAAAGACCATTGAACCGGAAATAATTTTGTTTCATGCATAAAGTTACCAAATCTATTAATTCACAAACTTCACCCGGATGCAACCGCTTCCTTTCTAAGTGGTCTTTTAGAATTTCTAGTGTCTCACTATATGGTACGTTAGTAAATAAACTGTCTACATCCAAAGAAAGCAACGTTGCAAAGCAACGTTGAAAGATATCGTTCAAGGGGACGGTTTTACAGTTTTACGTAAGGACCCTACAATTACATTTCACAAAGATCTAAAGAGACTAATAAAGGGTTCTTTGTTTGCCTTTGAAACCGAACAACAAAAGAATTTTGTAATTCCCATGAATCCGCAGGCGCCAATTCTATATGGATTACCTAAAATTCATAAAGATGATGTGCCTGTTCGTCCAGTTGTCTCATACGTGAGTGCTCCAGCATATAAATTGGCGAAGAAATTAAATAGTATTATTCGTGTGAAGGCTTCCTTTAAACCTTCTTATAGTTTAAAAAATGGTTTAGATTTGGTTAGTAAAATTAAGGACATCAGCATACCGCCGAATGCAACGTTGCTTTCTTTGGATGTAGACAGTTTATTTACTAACGTACCATATAGTGAGACACTAGAAATTCTAAAAGACCACTTAGAAAGGAAGCGGTTGCATCCGGGTGAAGTTTGTGAATTAATAGATTTGGTAACTTTATGCATGAAACAAAATTATTTCCGGTTCAATGGTCTTTATTACTTACAGAGTGATGGTTTAGCTATGGGTTCACCTCTGAGTCCTTTAATGGCAGATATATTTATGGATCATTTTGAGAATCAGTATATTGTGGGTAATAGTAATATTGTGTACTATTTTAGGTTTGTTGATGATTTGATCCTATGCTGGAGAGGGAGTATGAGACAGCTTGACGTGTTTATTAATGGTTTGAATAACAAGCACGTAAAGATAAGGTTCAAAAAAGAATTGGAGGAAAATTGTTCGTTGAACTTTTTGGATTTAACGATTTCAAAATTAAATGGTAAACATCAATTTAAAATATACCGTAAGCCCACGTACACAGATGCTGTTATACCAGCATCTTCTAATCATCCGTGGCAGCATAAACTGGCTGCTTTCCATTGTTATGTTAATAGATTGTTGACTGTGCCTCTTTCTAAGGAACATTATGATTTAGAGTTGAGTACTATTTATCAGATAGCGATCTCAAATGGTTATACAAAATCAATGGTAGATAGTTTAGTTCAAAAGAAGCAGGCACGGTTAGTAAATAGCATGCTTTACGCTGCGTTACCTTCTCAGTCTACTAACAAATATAGATCTAGCATCTCTTACGTCGGGGGTTTGTCTGATAAGATTTATGGCATTTTAAAATCAAACAATATTAATGTTGCCTTTAAGACTAACAACTCTTTGTACTCTAGGCTATGTAACCACAAAGAACAGGTAGATAAGGGAACTAGATCGGGGGTATACAAGCTTACTTGTAATGACTGCAATGGGATATACGTAGGACAGACAGGCCGAAGTTTTAATACTAGATTTAAAGAGCATGTTTCGGCATATAGGAATGAGCATCCAGATAGATCGAATTTTGCAAAACATTTGTTGGAATCAAATCATTCATTGTTAGATTCAGATTCTTATGAAGTGTTACATTATTGCGGCAAGGGGTTGCGTCTGGATGCTCTGGAATGCATGGAAATAATTAGGTACAACACTATGGGGTCTATTATTAATGAACAGGTAAATTTAGTATCTTCTCCTTTACTGCGGCTTGGGTCGAATTTGAACAGTTAGTATTAATTAAATATGCCTTATAAATAAATAAACAAAAAATTCAAGGTAGTTTTAAATATGTCAATAAAAGTTAATTTTTGTGGGGTAGTTTGAGAATAAGAAAAATAAAGTGGGTACTTGAGAAGTTACAGTGACAAGTTAAAACATTTGTTTTGGTTTGTTAGTTTAACGTTTGGTAGCATAGCATACGGTTGTGGTAACTCTGAAGATGAGCTCTGGTTGAGTTCGAAACGCGTCAGTGTAGCTTGGTGGTGGTGATGGTTGGGTTTATGTGATTTGTGTGTGTTCGTACAGTGTGGAGGTGGAGGAACTGCATGAACGCACATTTCTTGCATAAACGTAACTATTGTAAGGTCGCGGGTGAGCAAAGTAATTGTTTTAGTTCAAAACTAACCTAACCTAACCTAACCTACAGAATAGTCCTGAAATATATCCTGAATAGTTTACAGTTTCAGAAAAAACAAACATTTGGGAAATTAAACATTTGCCAAATGAATCAGTTTGGGAAACGTAATTTGCCAAACGAAAGTACACCGTCGAGGATTATGTGCCAACCTTCATACTTTTCAGAGCGCGATTTATTTCCGTTGTTGGTTTTATATAAAACTTATCGAATGCCTAGCTTGTACAACATTTTGTACCTACTGTCGTAAACATTCTCATTTGTGATTAGGGTCACGAATGGAAGTAAGTGTGTTGGGGACTACACATGAAAATAAAACTCGCTGGTCAGTCTGATTTTGAGACCTAATTTTGAACTGTGGTCGTATATTTTATTTTTAATCATTAGTGGTAGGTATACCTAGTGGTGTAATTAATATGATTGATTGATGAATCAATACTTACTCATTCGCTATTCTCGAGAGCGCGCTACCCTTTGTAACTCGTGATTTTGCAAGAGTGTCAAAAGTTTTGTTACAAATGTTAAAAATACAGACGCTCATTGAAGTGTGCCAATATTCTGTTGTCTCGCTAAAATTAACCAACTTCTACCCACTTGCCTGCCAAGTGCGTGATTTTAACAAGGAATTTACTTCAAAATACTTTCTGTATTTCAACTTCTTAATATTTTACTTTTCAGCGATTTTCTATTATCAGGTTGTTGGGAATAATAATAAACACAAAAGTCCATTTCAAGTTTTCAACAATTTGTATTTTCGCACCTTAGGTGGTCTCATATTAAATAAAAAATTTCTTTTTCTCTTATATACACATTAAATCCAAATTTAGTCAGAGTGTATTTACAAATATATTAAATAGAATTTAGTAAAAATTAGTGAGATTTAACAATACCTACATACTTATAACTATATCTTAGAACATCAACAACATCTTTCACGCCGGTGAAATATATATATAAGATAGCTTAAATTATTAAACATAGGTACACAAAATTCGTAAAGAATTCGTTTTGATTCACTATCGAGTGAACACCACAATGTAGTCCGTCGTTATCCTCCTGAGTCGGCTCGGTAGCAATAGCAACGCGAATGCGAGCGCACCCAAACCCCGTATATCAATAACTTTAACGCGATGCAACATTACGTAAATGTGTAAGAATTTAGTCTTCTCCGTTTCAATTGTCACTCATTTGACTAACATGATTACTCTTTATTAATACCTATCTACTCTAGCCTTGTCTATCGGAGACACGGTCTCGCCTATAACAGTAAAAACGTTAGGTATAACTCGAACACCTCGTCGTCGTGTAAAGGGTCGCGTGCGAGGGCCCGCGGCCGTCGCGACGCGTCGGGATCGTGCTTTGTTTCGCAACTCACATTTCACTATACAACAAAGGCTATGACAATTAGAAAAACAATCAATTTTAGTCTAATGAAAAATTTGCTGTCCCGTATTTGCAAACAGAAAAGTTTCAGTGTAAGCGCAAGAATTAGTAATATTATTGTCAGTTATCCTAAATTCATAACGACCGACATTGCGGAAGGGCCACCCTGTTGTGCGGTGAAATGCTATCTAAATGTTTGTCGGTTTTGATTCGTTTCTTTATAATTGCACTATTGTGTTCATCGATTACTCCTATACTCGTAGACGCGCGATGATTAACATAATATTTAATGTAATGACTCTATGATACTAGTGTTTTTAACAGTAGGTATAGGGTATCATAAGTCGAAGGCAATTTCATAAACTCTCGTTCTCACTTTATACGATATCTAAAGGCTATTTGTGCTTAATTTTGTACTTTAAAGGAAATCTAATTATTCAGTTAAAACTATGACTCGAGAACCGAAACGTGGATTGCGCGGCCGGCGTAGCCGACCGAGGGCTGCGGGACAATCAACATAATCACAGTACTGAAGCCTACACTGTAGAATAACCTATCTACGCGTTATATTAACTATACAAAAACCTATGAGTATTATAAATAAGGGGCGCTGTATTTGAAATTAATTAATATTGATTAAGAGATCATAATTTAACGCTATACACTATTCTCGTCCCTAGATAAGTCTATAATACGATCATTAAAAAATATATATGCCACTGGGAAAACTGCCACGGAAGATAGAAAAGAATGAGTCTAGCCAAATACGTGGAAAGTAGTGTACGTCCAGACAGGCGGACAAGCAGCGGCGAGCGGCCGCGGTTAGTGCGGGACTGTTACCTCTAGAAGAAGCGGAATTGAGCAAACATTATTAAATTAAATCATTTGAGCAAGAAGACTCGACAGCAGCTCTCAAAATTGTACTACGAGCTTAAGACAGATAAAAGGTCTGAAATATATATATCCATAAAACAGTGTTAGATATGGCAGATGGCACTCTCATGCTCATATCTTCGACTAGAAAATATAAAACAAAAAAATATTTATCACGTAATCAGCAGTCGTGTTACACTTAGTATTAAACAATAAGTGCAGTGGCACGTTGTAAAGTTAAATTAATGGCACAGTTTCACGTTAGTTTCGTCAAGTACAAGAATATTAAACATACAATACTTAAGTTAGGTAGTCGCGGTCAGAGAAGGTTCACCACCTGATTCCTTCGACACAATTATTCATTTAGGACCTACCTTAGTGGTAGGTCGTTTGCTACACCTGTAATTTAATTTTGGCAAATTTTATATCTGTCGTATGAGGTAAGTAAACTTTTTCTAACCTTGGTCGTACCTGTGGATAGGCGCATTACGTATCACTTCTCAACACTCACTATAATACTTAAGACGAACACGGCGTCGTCCATGCAGCAGACAACCTCTAGCTTAGCTACATAATCGTCTGACAGAAGATATGTTAAATTAGGTCGCCGACAGAAGCGCCGGACGCTGTTTGCAGAGAAGCGCGCACTACTCGGACACTTTAGGCCACATCGCTTCGTATCTTTGTTCCCAGTCGATTTCATTCAATTAGCCTATCTAAATAAAAATAAATACATCGAGCTGATCATCTCCTATCGTATCAATTACAAACATGTATAAAAAGATATATAAATTTCAATGAATTTACATATGTAGAGTTAATAAAGCTTCGTTAAAGACAATTCTTACACCTAAGCGATGAAATTATTTGATAACTTCAACGTGAAAGTAAGAGTTCAATCGCGGGCGGAGTCCGCGTCACTGCCGTCAGCGGCGTCACTGGCGTCACTGGCGTCACTGGCGTCGCTGGCGGCGGCGGGCGGCGGCTAGAGCTGCGCGTGCGGCTCGGGCCCGCCGCCGCGCTCGCGCTTCAGCCGCTGCTTCAGGTGCACCTTGGCGTGCCGCTTCTTCTCGTCGGAGCGCGCGAACTTGCGGCCGCACACGTCGCACGCGAACGGCTTCTCGCCTGTGTGCGTGCGCACGTGCGTCGTGAGGTGGTCGGACCGGCTGAAGGAGCGCATGCAGATGCGGCACTGGAACGGCTTCTGGCCCGTGTGGATGCGGATGTGCCGCGTGAGCTCGTCCGAGCGCGAGAAGCGGCGGTCGCAGCCGTCCACGGGGCAGGCGTAGGGGCGCTCGTGCACGGGCGTCTTGCTGGGCCGGTTGGGGTACTTGCGCGGCTTGACCGCCACGAGCCGCAGCGGCTGCGCGCTCTGCTGGTACACCTGCGAGAGGATCTCGTGGCCCTTGCTCGTGGAGGGGTTGTACTCGGCGAGCTGGACGGGCCGGTCGCTGGGCGGCGCGGGGTAGGGCTCGCGCTTGGGCAGGCCGGAGGGGCCGGGCGCCGGCTGCGCCGGCTGGTACTCCTGCTCCCAGTGCTGCGCGCGGTACTCGCAGGGCGCGGGGCAGGAGAGCTGCGGCTGCGCGCAGTAGCCGGGCTGGCAGTCGGGGGGCGGCAGCAGGTCGACGCGCTCCTCGTACTCGGGGAAGTAGGACTTGTCGCCGGGGCCGGGCCCGGGGGGCAGCAGCCACTGCAGCGGCGGGCTGGGCGCGCGCTTGGCGCCGGCGGGCGGCCCGTACAGCGACGCGCTCGCGCTGGACGCGTTGCTGGCCTCCTCGGCGCGCGCGCCCGGCGACAGTGACGCCTCGTGCTTGTGCCGCCGCGGCGAACAGCCCAGCGATAACTCATCGCCTGGCAGAGTACCTAAAACAACGAATACGCTCTTTATTTCATGTTGCATTACGTAATTGCGTGCAAATATCATCGAGTTCGCGAGGTGATGAATTCGAACGTTTGTTTTGTAAATTGGGTAACGCCAGGGGATTGGTAACGCGCGTAAAGTTTGAATGTGCTCGTGATTTTTCAACACCAGTTTCGCTATATTTGTCGAATAAGTAGCAAAGAATTTGTCGAAATCTTCACAGTATCAAGATTGATTTTTTGGAGTATTTTTACTTTTTAATTTTATGGTCATCCCGTGAAATCCATATACAGGGTAATTTTTTAATAAGTGCACAAATTTTAATATGTGATACAGTGTCGTTAAAATAACAAATTTCAGTATTTTTCGTTATATTACTACTTTTTTTGTTATTTATCACTTATTTTTTTTTTTTGTTTTTCATAGTAACTCGACCAAATTATTGGATGAATTAAATGAACATCCAAAATTTCAAAATGTAAAAAAAAATCTCGAACAAATCGTGATCTATCAACGATACTGAATCACATATTAAAATTTGTGCACTGATAAAAAAATTACCCTGTGTATCATACTAAATACAAACTGAAACATGGATGCACAGAAAAACCCAGAAAAAAGACCAGCTCTGGGAATCGAACCCAGGTCCTCAGGATTCCGTGCTGCGTGCTAAACCCCTACACCACTACTGGTCTGCTGTGCATCCATGTTTCAGTTTGTATTTAGTATGATATATTCACAGTATCAGTTAATAACATTCATAATAACTACAAGTGACAATGTTAATATATCGTCCTCGAATGCAAGCTAAGTTAAGCTAGTTAAATGTCTGAGTATTGAATAAAAACGACGAATAATGACATTAGGTACATTACATAAATTACAAAAACGGTTTGACTTTAACCCGTACAGCCATACCATTACGTTTCTGTTGTTTGGCATCTAAAATACCTACGTTTAGTTAACTTGGTAGATAATTTTTAAATGCTTATAAACAGCCTGAATAATTGATACCGTAAATTTTCGTGACCATACTTCCGCGTTAGTACCTACGTAATTGTTTTAATCGACTCGTATTGAGAATTTGCTGTCTGCTGATCTTTCGGTCTTTTGCGCACTGCTTTTTTTGTAACTTCTTTTTATTTTATATTTTTTTCCTTGTAGGTTATCTATCTATACTAATATTATAAAGAGGAAAGATTTGATTGTTTGTTTGTTTGCATTAGTAGTATTAGTAGGCTCCGAAACTACTGGACCGATTTCAAAAATTCTTTTGCCGTTAGTGAGCTACATTATCACTGAGTGACATAGGCTACTTTTTACCGCGGGAAAATCAATTTATCGCGGGCGAAGCTGCGGAAGGAAGGCTAGTTATTTATATTTAATTAATTTAAACGATAATAAAGAAAATAATCATAAACTAAAATAACTCGTCATTTAAAAAAGATATTGACGTATTTAAGACATTATACCTACCTACCTAATTATTCGGACTCCGTCGGCAAAACTGATATGACCTAGATAGAGAAAGAGAGAGAGAGAGATCAAATTATGGTGTATAATTTTGTAAGAAATCCACTGAACTTCAGATCTGGATAGAGGTGAAATTATTTGACTTTTTTAATAATCTGTTCGAATCAGAATCGAGATTTACAGTTGAACATAATTTTGCGCGTCTCGAAGTTCTTAAGTAGCTACTTAAATTCAATTCATTCCAAGAAGAATCACAATTTAACTATTCAAAATTATACCTTACAAAAATTTAGCTATCACTACGCAAAAACTATTTGTTTTGTTATTTGTTTGTAGCGTACCCGTTAGGATTGCGAGCGGAAGGCTGATAAAGCAGGATGCTGCCGATAGTCCGGGCCATATCGGCCTATCTCGGACACAGTTCTACCGTCGCGCCGTTAACACGTCTAACCGTCAAATTTCACATCCTAATCGTAAATTCTTGCCGCGGCAAATACAGCCACCGGTCAACTTCTAAAGTTACTGCTACATTGCTATAAGATTCTTATTAGAACAGAATCGATTAATAGGTACTACCTAATAGGATTTCGGCTCTATCATTAAAAATCAGGAATTAAATAAAAAAGAAGAAATAATAAGCTAAAACTCAGTTAAACTGACCATTAATAAATGATTTATGATTAAAATTATTTTTCCAAAAGCAAGTCAATAGTTTGAAATTTAACTACTTTAATTAAAAAAGAAAAGTTAAATGAAATGAAAATTTCTAAATAATCTAATATTCACCCGAACCCAAAGGGTTTGAAGCTGTTAAACCAAACAATTAACTTCACATCTACACTGACACAGAGTTCACGATCACACAGACTTTGCTACGAAGGAAGGCAGACAGCCGATTCACAACAGGAGTTCCATTCAACGTCGCGTATCGATCCGGTACGGAAGACAAACTTTCAGTTTCACACGAGTTTGGACACTTGAAACTTTGAACCGACACGAATTTTACAAAACTACAGCAAAAAAATAATTGAAGGGCGTCGAAGGACGATGCGGGAAGTCGCATTGTTTATTTACAACGTTATCAGTCGTGCCAGCGGGGGCGAGCCGCCTACGGCAGCGGTACGGTCGTGGTCGCACCTGAGATAGGCGGGGGTTCCAGCAGGCTGGGGAAGAACGCGGGCAGGTCGGAGGTGGTGACGGGCGTGTTGAGGTCTGCGGGCATGTGGCCGTGGGTCGGCGCCGGCGCCAGCTTGAGCGCGCAGTCGAAGCCGAGCGCGCCCACGTCGGACAGCGACAGCAGGTGCGCGCCGGCCAGCGGCTCGGCGTCGGCGCCCATGCCGTCCGGCACCACCTGCTCCTCGGCCCACTGGCCGAGTGGGATTACGAACAGCGCCAGCGTGGAGCGACCGTCGCGCGGCCGGTGCGAAGGGGACTGGCTCCGCGCGACCCCGCGTCGCAGTTTTATCAATGGAGTCGCGGTCCCATATTCGGTAGCGGCGCGCGCCGCTCCGCCAATCGCGCGCCGGCGCCCCCCTCTGCTGACGTCACCGCCCGCTCCGCCCACCGCCCGCGCCTCCCCTCGCCCGCCGACCGCCGACCGCCGACCGCAGAAGCCTGATTCCGTCTTCCTAGGTCGCTTCATTCAACTTCACCGGATGGGGCTCAAATTTCGGGTGTCCCATATTTTGGGATGCATATTGCTTTTGCGTAGAATATTGGTTTTATTATTATATTTCTTCAAACTTTACTTATGTTTTAAAAAATGAAGCTAATATAAAGCGTGTAAAAAAAACTGACTGCACCACATTTCATGCAAATTTTAATATTTCATTTCAAATATTAAGTGGTCTAAACCTTTTTAACCAATTTCAAAATAGCAGGAGGTTCTTTACTCAACATTTTTTTCTCGATCATAGGTAAGTAGGTAGGCATGCAGGCATGCAGTTATTGTAGGTAGGTAGAGTAACTAGGTACTCTTTAAATAGAACATAAAAAAATAAAGTTCTAAAAAATCAGGAAGGATATATATATATATACTAGATAGTACTAGATAACTAATTAGTAATCAAACTCAGCAGATCTTACTTAAAACATTTTACTTATTTTAATTAAAAATTATGCAAAAGTTAGGTGCCACTAACGAAACGTACATACGGGCGCAAATCGCGGAGTAAGCTCTTTTAATTGGCTCACGGCATTGCCTTAATAGAAAGGTACCTAATTAAACCAATATTATTATATTAGGTACATACTTAATAGCATATTTTACAAAAAAAAATCTAGTTTCTATCCTACGATAGAGTCATTTATTGATGACACTGCCGTCACAGAGATTTTTGTAAAATTACTCTACCATAAGGTTATAGTTAAAATAAAGTTGGTAACAAAATAAACGAAAAATATTTTGATGGCTTATCACGACTTTATTTTTCAAAAATGGAAATAAAAAATAGATAGGTACTCTCCTCGTACTCTACTTAATGAGTTTGGCGGATCATTGGGGAGGCCATATTTTTTTTCACCCCCTGCAAGGCTCTCTCTACAGGACGTGAAAAAAATCCACAAATCGCTTTATTTCGTAAATTATACGTGGATTGAGATTTCGGGTACCATGTTATGAATCGAATCTCGACATAATTATGGCTTATAAACACGTCGTTGTCCTCGTATGATCTGGCTAGTAGAAGTGGCTAAATGTAATTGTTAATATTTTATGGTACTAAGAGCACTTAATTTTTTGCTCGTTTCCTTGTCGTTTTATGTGAATGAAACAGATATGCTTATGATCGCACCGCAGTCAACTATAAAAAATGAGGTGTAAAGTTAGACGACCAGATGGCCTAGTGGTTAGAGAACCTGACTATGAAGCTTGAGGTCCCGGGTTCGATTCCCGTGTCGGGGCAGATATTTGTATGAAAAATACGAATGTATGTCTCGGGTCTTGGGTGTTTAATATGTATTTAAGTATGTATCTATCTATATAAGTACCTATGTTTATCCGTTGCCTGGTACCCATAACACAAGCTTGCCTAGCTTACTTTGGGACTAGGTCAATTGGTGTGAATTGTCCCGTGATATTTATTTTATTTATTTATTTGGGGGGGGGGGGGTACGGGGGGGGACGATGACGGAAATTGGAGGCGAAGGTTCAACCGGGAAATAGAGGAGCTAGTGTCTGAGCCGAATACCATCGGCGAAATAAAAGCTGCCCGACTTCGATGGCTGGGGCATGTGGAAAGAATGGGAGAGGATCGAGCTGCCAAAAGAGTGTATCTTGGGCGACCATCCGGACGGCGTCCGGTGGGTCGACCAAGATACCGCTGGAAAGATGAAGTGGCTAAGGATCTGAAAGAGCTGGACGTGTCCGATTGGTCAGACTTGGCACAGAGCAGGAAGGAATGGCGCACTTTGATGTCGGAGGCCAAGATCCACTTCGGGTCGTTGAGCCAGCGAAAGTAAGTAAGTAAGTAAGTAAAGTATTTATTTAGAAACGTACAGCCGACCATGCTCAATAAAATACTAATAAATACGAATGAGATAACATGACAGTCTCCATATATTGTGGCTAGTAAGATGTGACTTTCAATGTCAAGGAAAACTTAAAAGATTAAATTCGCATTCACTAAAATTTTTCCTCCGCTAAACATTTATTAATTGGTTTTACAGAAAGTTTTACTCATCACAAAAGTCCGCTAAGGAAGGAAGTAATTTTTTAAACAGTGCCCATCTTTGTCAAGTCTCTGCTTTTCGGGAGGTCTTTGCATCGGGAAACCAGGTCAGCCAGGTCAAGCAGGTCAGCCTACTGTTTATCCACTCTTCCATACAAATGTTAGGTCGCCTTGATCTTGTTCGCGTGAGTGGCAGGTCACGGCGCCCACTCGCGAGCCCACACAGTGACCACAACTCGTGTTGACACAATAAGGCTATAGCCAGGTAAATATTGTAAAAATTAACGGCTCCCGCAGATTACGGGCTATAGGGAACGGTACTAGGCCACCCAAGGTAAAAGAATACACATATGTATACTAATCATCAACGACCTCTTGTTATGCATAATTAAAATTGAGAACGGAAACGGGTAACAGAAGTGATGAAGTTAGAGATTTTATAGGTGTTTCGTTTGACGTACCGAAATCCTAATGTTTTATTACAGTTCTTTATAATCCTTAAAAACGAGTTACATGTAGTAATTTTTTTTCTTAAATGTTTTGTACTTTATTTTAGTAGGTAGGAACTACTTGTTCAACTGCTTTCATATTCAGATAATGCACACATTTCACATGACTCTAAACTTTGCATGGAAACTTCAGGGCGGTCTAACCTTGACGTAACACTTCCACATGATTAAATAAGCAGTGAGCTGCATAATGCAAGGCTCTGCGGGCGTTTTCGCGCGCGGCGGCTGCGCGTGCGGTGCTGGGCAGTCTGGGCACCCCCGACGGCACTCGAGACACGCCGACGCCTGATCGGGCCCACATGCAGCCGCTAACCCAATTATCGCGTAACGGAGACGATAAAGAAAAATAACAAACCCACGATTTCACTGCGGTCTAATTATAGCGCGCTATTTGTGGGTGCGCGGGCGCAGGCGGCATAGCGTGGCCGCGATGTCAGGGCTATTCCTGGCCGTCAGCTGACGCTCCCGCGCCGCGTGCCCGCTCGTAAACACCACGCAACCGATTGACGTAAAATGCGAACAATCGAGCTTTCAGCAGGTGAATCACTAGATGAAAACGTCCCTGTGTAAATCGCTCTATATTTAACTTGACTGCTTTTGGTCCGGAGGCGGGGTGCTATTTCCACTCGTTACTTCAATGACCGTCGTCTATTTCGATCACGCGGTTATTCATATCTAGTTGGCTCGTTATTAATATTTAATGCGTAAACAAGTCAAGGGGTATTGTTGTGACTTGTGAAGTGAGTAACCTCAGTTTATATTATGTCGTTTCTAATTTGGGGTTGATGTGAAGAATTTTCATTCATTTCATTCAAGTAGGCACTTTATTTGTCAGCGACGGCAAAATCAGATGACGACTGGCTTTTTTTCGTAAAAAAAAAACAGATGCCTGAAATCAACTCAGGACAAGAACAGAAGTTGCTAATTCTGTTTCAAATTCAAAAAGTTGTTGTTGTTATTTCTCACTCAGCACTGCCTAAGTGTAAACTATGCTTCAAAATTTCAAAAGTACAGTCAATCAATTTGATTCCTAGGCCACCATAACCTTGTCGCTGTGCCATTTTACGCCATTCGACAAGCATTGTTATTGACAAACAAAATTATTTAGTATAGTAAGGTCCTATGGTGGCCTAGGAATCAAATTGGTTGACCGTACCTACTCCAACCAGTAAATATCTTCCTTTCTCAGTGACGTAGTAATTGATTAAAGCACGCAACGTGTAGTACCTAATTCATCACAACTCAGTAGCTTGACCGACGGGTCAATTGATATTCGGTTCGTGAGTCACACGGTGACACGGGTTGCCGAGTGCTTGAATGAGTTTTGTACAAACAGCGTTGTTGTGGCGGCTCCCACGGCCAGCGCCGGCGCCAACGACTCCAGTGGGTGGACGCGGCGAACGGTTCTTGTGAGTACGCAACGCCGCTAGCGATCCTATGCGCGGGCGATTGACAAAACGGTAAAGGATAGGCACAGTTATGAAAAATATTGTTTAGTTGGTGGAACAAAAAAACGTAAAAACAAAGTTGGATTAAGTATTATAGAAGAACACGATTCGTAAAAGTTTTTATCCCGAGCATTCATATGTTTTAGTTGTAAATAAAACATACATATATAATTTCGGGTCATTCTTGCCGAGTTTTCAACGGCTGCTTCGTTCTCATATAATTATGCGAAAGGGAAAAATACATTTTTTGTCGAAAGCAGAAGCTTTACCAGAATTAGATCCTATTAAATACGATCTTTTTTTTTAGAAGTGTATATGTAGTTATTCTGACTTAGTAAGGCTGAAACAAATCTCATATTTAAGGGAGATCACAATGTATGCGTATCAATTTGTCACCTTTGCTCCGTACCGTATCTGCTTATACTTACCTAGGCCTAGGTAGGCTTTGAATTAAGTTGTTCTATGGATGCATGGATGTGTGGATGTTTGTTACTCTTACACGCTAAAACAGTTTGACGGATTGTAATGACATTTAGTACACAGATACTTAGTTTATGACCTGGGTTAATATATAGAATACTTTTTATCCCGGAAAATTTAATGGTTTCCGAGGGATAGCAATAACTTAATTCATCGCAGACGGAATTACTAACTGACTAATCCAATTGTATTTCTAACAAAGTGCAAATTTTGATCATTATCGAACGATATTTTCATGAATGTGGTTTTAAATATCGCACTCCAGAACAGTAGGTGCAAATGATGAATCATCGCGTAAGACTGCAGGTCGTCGTATAGAGTCGTTTTTAGCACCAGGTACTAATGGCACTCGGCAGCTTGTGCGCATACTGCTGCTGTTGCTAACAATACCCGTGTTGCAAGCGGTCACGGTGCCAATAGCGGCCTAGAATAGAATACTGCTTTAAATAATATTGCGACGGTATTTCGTTTACGACTACCAATTTGGATTTTAACAGTTTCTTGAGCACAAAACTTATATTAAAACATTATCCCAATTGGGCTGCGAGTTTCGGCCTAAAGAAATACGAAAGTAAGATGCAAGCGATCGTTATTGGCACTCCATATTTTACTTCTCGTATCTATATCTGAATTGGTAGTTCCAATTTTGTATTTTGATAGTTCAATTATTTCTTTTTCGTCTACAGTCAGGAGTCTTCAAGGCCCAGAACAGAACTTTCCGTTTCTCCAAATTAAAATCATGCTAGTTCGGTCTCTTTTGCTTTCGCTGCCTGATTACGGTTACCAGAATGAATGTGTGTATTCGATACATTTTTTGGTTCTGTAAGTACATACGACCATGTATCCTGCTTACGCAATGCAGTTAAAATGGTTACCTATCAGGGATTGTAGGAACATACACATTTTGTCATTATTTTTAAATATTATTTTCAATCCTTCTACGAGTACTGCTCTTTACCTTTCTGAGTGCTTCAGTTACTTAGCTGTCGGCAGCTAGCATCTTTTGCGGTCGAATACAAATCTCCTCATGGCCTGTCCGTCTATCTCTTCGAGGACTAACTGTAAATCCTTTACAATGCATTCTGCACGGCTGTGAAATCGGTTGTCGACCTTATTACCCTCAATTTCAAAAGAATGGCTGACGTGTTATGTTGTGAAATAGAAAACAGGGAACGATCCTTGAAGAACTCAAATAATATGAAGCCAAATCATTCTAAACGATTGCTCGTTTGCCCCTATAAAATAAAAATAAAGCATTGTTGTGTTGTTGCGAAGTTTCCTCTTGTGAAGACTGTCCTAGTTGATCCTACATATCATAATGTATAATTCATTTCTGCAATTATGCTTACTAGCTAAGTATTGCTAGAGTTGGAAAACACAAGAGCAATTTTTTTGCAAAATTCCAACATTTTTTGACGTATGTAGCGTGTATACTGACGTACATGCTTTTGTAATGTGTTTTAACATGGTGCTTAGTCATAACGCGTCAAAAATGTTCATTGGTCTGATCCATCCACCGCACTCGAGCTCGGAGTGCCGCCCGCCCGCGTTGACCGATAACGCGCTCCAAAATAGCGGTAGTGATGCAAACGCTCGCAAATAGCAAACGCTCATCGGACAATAATGCTCAAGAGTTGGCAACTCGACACAACGCGGCGCACGTCACACCGGACACCCGCATCTATAATTACGACAACACTCGAAAGCTAATCTCTAGCAGATTCATCGCACGCAACTCTGACGTACGCGACACCTGAAAATGTTTATCGAATTTCATTTAAAGGCTGAGTAATCGGTGCTCGAGCGTAATCCTACGCCTACACTCTTACGTAGTTAGAATGCAGTATCCGACTATCTGGATTTTGTTCGTCGCGCTACCGTCTATAAGTCTGCCGGATGTTTAAAAAATTGCATATACATAGCTTCCGTAAACATGCGGGCATTTCAATAATTCACGAGCTCCATTGAGCGGAGCTACGAAAGTTCGATTATTTCCAGCAATTTGTGATAAGAAATAGGTAGGTACTTTGATTTATAAGGCTCAATTGATCCGACACATTTCAGAAATTCAGTCCAAAGCACGATATTGAATGAGATGACGTTTTAATTTTTAGGTGGATCAATATCGTAGGTATTCCGTACACATAGGTACGGAACGAATTTAACGATATTGGATAAGTGTGACACAAGGACGTTCAAGGTTGATGTGACTTGTACCTATACACTATAAGACGTCGTTAATCGTAGGAATTAATACGTTATGTTCTGCTCATTGCATTAGCTTCCTAGATAGAGAGAGTTATTCGTAGGTACACTTCAATAGCCCATAAAATCTCATCAATCATAGAATAAGTAATTCGAACGTGGAAATTGGAAATTGGATGTACATACTATTATGACGTCGAAGTTTAGTATTGGCAGAGAGTGTACGTCTATAATGACTTATTTAGTGTTGGGAGACAATTACTGAGTAATTGTCGTAAGCCGAGGGAGGATGCTGACGTCAAGCGGGGTGCTGCCGCCCGCCCCGATGCGTGACGCACGCTCACTCCTCACTTTTCACCATGAGATCACTATCAGCCCATCAAACGTTTGAAAATGTAAATAGTGTGAACACGATTGTATCTTTACACTCGTTTGTTTTTCTTCACAGGAAATTGAAAAATAGGAATGGATGGATCGTTTAGTTTCTGGATTCTAGCGGTTATCGTAGCTTGGTGTTTGAAATGGAAGTTTGGATTTTGTACCATGACTACTACTGCAAGTGAGTCATCCAAATTTATTGGCATGAGTTTTCTGCTGCTACGCTTTAAACTTGTTAATTTTATTGCTGCGAAAGCATTCGAACCTTTGGACCAAAATCGTTGGTTGAGGATGAGATCACTTATAATGTTTTAAACTTTTGCGATTCTCACTCATAACAACCGAACGTCGTCGTCGAGGTAATTTTAGAAATAATTTTTAGTTCGTGATTAAATCCCGCAAAATATTTGTTATGAAATCACTTTACTTGAGGAAAAACTTATTGCTCTTATTTTTTTTCTTATTTGTTATTTTTGTGGATGCTACGGAAATTAAGGTCATTTACAACAAAATATAATTAAATACTTAAATATAACTTCCCAAATTTGTTACCCAAAGCTAGTTGGTTGTTGTTAAGGAAACTCCAAACCGATTGAATTCATCATCTAGACAGGGAGATACTTAAATAGTCGCCTTATAATAGTATTAAGTACAACTAATAATATTGTTAATTTATTCTGCGAATATTAGGTATAGCCCGATGTTCAGACGAAACTGTTACAATGGTATTACGAAATGAACGCGAGTTGGTGCATAGTGTGCTTCAGTATTATTATGAATAGGTTGTGTTATCAATGCCTATGACGTCATAGAATGTGACAAAACTGAATGTATGAGGCGTGGAAACCTCCACCGGGCCGCGTGCGTCAGCAGCCACCTGTTGATCGGCCCTAACACTGCCCTTGCGTGGTATAAGTAACCTTAGCCGCAGCCGGGGCCGTGGCCGATCGATACCAATGACGTACGGCCCCATTCATGAACCAGGGGGTGTCACCCCCCGCCCTTACTCCAGCAAACACCCCGTCCACCCACACCCCTGCTGTTCCTGTAATGGGTGGGAAATTCATGAATGGCGCGCACACTTATACAGTTTACATTCCATATGTTACTTTGAAATACGTCATGAATGATGGCTAATGAAATAGCATAGATAATTTTAATGTAAGGGGTGTTTTTATAGCTCGAAATTATCATTGGTCCGTTTGTATATAATCGTACCGTTGCCCACCGAGTAGTGTATATTATATTGCGGTCTAATTACGCTAGGGGCCGGGAGGGGTTCGGGGCCCATATGTGTAGTTTTGCGAGCACAGAACAGACATTTCATACAATCTCATCAATAAGAGGAGGAGGATAAATCTTGTAAATCCTTACTTATTTTGATTATGGCTAATGACTGTACTTAGCTTGAAGTAAGCCCTTAATTATTAGAGTTGTAGTTATTTTGCATAGATGTATGTATGTACACATTTAGTAACTTACTTATCTTTATCGTGACTAATTGAAAACTTATTAATTACTACCAATGTGTTTGAGATTGTTAAAACTACTACCTAGTACCTATTAAAAATAACTTAACTGACTGAATGACCAACTGACAGACAATCACTACCCTACTATCACTACTGCTACTATCACTGGGCCTAGAGATTTAAAATTTACGACATAATACGAGCGTATAATAGAGAAATGAAATGGAACTTTTCGAATGTTTCAAGTAATAAAAACTTTATTTTAATAATATTAATACTTCGATTGGAGCGAAGTTGCAAGCTTAAGATAAAGCTAGTCACTAATAAAACAATTAATTAAACGTGTAAGTAAACATTTATTATGTCAATAATTCTTCGCAAGCTTTAACAACATAAAAAGGTTTGCTAAACTTGACTTTTTTTTGAAAACCCTTGTTATGTACATCATCATCATTCATCTGATATAAATACAGTAGCTAAGCTAAAAGGTGATAAAACCACACATTAACAGACCACCAAATCTTGCAAGTTAAATTTGACCAACTTCCCGATTTCCGATTGAGTTGAAATTTTACATGCATGTGTAGGTAAATCAGATGACAATGCAATATTATTATGACATGAAGCTGATCTAGTGATGAACCTGGAAGGTGGCAATAGGAACTCTGTAATAAAACGAAACAACCGCATCGAATTTGGGCTCGTTTGATTTGTCTTGACGAGTACTTTGATAACCAGGGGCAAAAAGTACAGTCAGCAAAAAAAGCTTTTATTAAAATAGATTATTTTAACAAAAACTTATTCTCTTTCCATACAAAATAATAATCAATTCAGAAAGGATCACATTCAGTGACAAAGCGCGGACTTGTGCTAGTTGTACTGGTATTCCAGTCGCAGTATATCGAATCAGTGGCGTCGGCTGGGATGCGCGGGCGTGGGCGGGAGCGATTTGACACGCGCGCGACACTTGCATTTGCAATCACTGCGCGCGGACCGGGAGATGCCATTTGTTTACAATTATTATGATAATTTTTCTCGTAGATATAATAACATATTATTTAGTTGCACTGCCCTCAACACGTGTACATGATGCGTCTCTCCTGTGCACATAACAGAAGTTAACCCTTAATTTGGCAAAATTTCTAAAAGTCGGTAATTCAAGCCTCGTCTTAAATTAGGTCTCCTGAAAATTCTATATTAAAAAAAAATACAAAAAGATGGTATTAACTTATGTGCGTTGTGGTGAACATTGCCAAATTAAGGGTTGGCTCTAGTCACTAGAGCCTAGTCACGAGACTTTTTTGGAGTTAAATAACATAAGATAAAGATATTATTTGAAATATAAAAACATTACAATTGTATGGTTTTTTGGCGAGTAATACGAGTTTATAGTTATATTCTTCACTCAATTAAAAATGGCTGACTACAAATGCCTTTTATGACATGGCAGAATATAATAATAATATTTTTTTTGATATTTCAATTGTTTTGGTTATTTATTATATTGTTTTTATTTTATTTTACTTGAATTCATGTTTTTTTTTTTAAATTAATTTAATTCAATTGGCTTTGATGTATAAAATTTGTTATTTTATGAATACCGAAATGAATATGAATATAGCAGGCAAAGGTTGAGCCTTTCTAAAGAAAATATTTAATGATCCCAAGCCCAGTTTCTGGTCACAGGATAAAAATATTTTATTTATTCCTGTATGAATAAACCAGCTAGCAGGTAGTAGACGTAAAATTTGAGAATCACTAAGTCATAATCATGAAACTTTATTTAAATTCACCCTCAATATGTAAATTTTCACTATATCACAAAAGGCATGTACCTAGACCATTCCTTGTGAAACGATTATTCAATGATAACAAACAGACAGGCAGAGACACTATTAAGGCAACTTGTAGGTACCTAAAAATAACTAATCGGCTTCCCTATTCCCCACTATAAGTTGGGTAGGGGAAAAGGCTATTTCGGAAATAGTTTATCATATAACTTCATATAATATACAGTATAACACATAAATTCTAAAATTACACGTATACTAGGTATTATTGCATTGCTGTGTATCATGCCATTGATGTGCCCTAACAGGCTTCACGTCTGACTCTATATTTACCTATTTTTAAGACCTTATTCGTACAACGTGAAAAAAAAATAAACTCTAGCTGCAAAGTGAAAAGTCTCAAACAAAACTATAATATTAAATAATAATATTTAATCGACTCAATGCATCCCGGTGCATGTCCTGTAGTAATGTAATCAGCGTTGCGCACGCTCCTCTTATTTACGGCGGATTATGCGCGCAATCAACTCTGCTCCCAGAAAAATATCACAATCACATGTGGCTGCGCAGCGGGACAATGTGTCGTTACTCTTTTGATCATTATATTCATGTATGTTTCGGAGTGTATTATTCGGTCATATATTTGCGCTTTCGATCTCCATGGCGATTATGGTGAGATGGCTCACTTTTTTGTATTAAGTCGGTATCTTTTTGATTCACCTTGTTAGGAAATTCATTAATGGCGTTTTATAACAACCTACCTCTATAATTTATATACTTAGTAGGTACTGAGTATTTATACGAGTATGAGTAACGATTTCATTAAAGAAACTGTATGATGGATAGCAAATTCAAAACTAGTATGTATTTATTTTTATAATTCGGATTTCGGATCAGAATCAATTTTGCAATAGTTCATCTACTATAAGTTACCCCAGATAAGTGTTGCTACGCGAAAGCTATGTTCATACGTCAGTCGTTACTATTGCCTACTTATTCGCTAATACTAAATCAATAATGTTTGATGGCTATACAACGCGTGTATTTGTTCCTATAGGCGTGGCATTGGCATATTCCACTAAAATACGACATTTAATTACATGAACAAAATTGCAGAGAATAAGAACAGATTAATAGTAAATCTAAGAAATCACATTCAATGCAAATACATGCACCTCCATCCATATTATTTTTTGCTTTTGGACAATAATTAAAAACACTCCTTTAGGTGACGATGTAGAGTCAATAATAAATATCAATATCAACAAAATTTCAAAGCAGATTGGGTGCTTATAAAGAACTTCTATCTCAAAATACTAAAAGAAAATCCTAACTAACTCACTCATCAACGTCTAGCCGATATCTTTGGGCATAGGAAGCTGAAAGGTTCCATATATGATGTAGTACATGGGACGGGAGCAAGCTAGTTTGAGATAATTTAAGTCTACTATCGAGTAGTTAACATTATCTGTACAAACTTGAAGTGCTAATTTAACGGGGAGTTCAAAGAAACTCGCTAAGGTTGCTTGTAAGGACCCAAGATAACTATAACTGTATCCTTCGGAGACCTGAGTCAAATGAACATAAAACCAATCATGAAAAAAGTTCACATTCGTATAAACTTAAGTCATGTATATTCTTCACGAGCATTATAACCCTGAGTTAAGTGATAACCTAGGTAAGTGGTATCAGAATGTACGGAACTGACATTCATAACCCAGGGTAAACGATTTAAATTTTTATCTCTAGACCATGCAAGCTGCCCTAATGAGTTTTCCATGTTAGTACTGGCATAGGTCTCGCCTCGTGCTGTTCGCGGCATCGATTCCGCCGGCGTCCGGCCGTGGCCCCGAGCAAGCATCCACTAAGTGCGATCAATGCGCCGTCCTTGAACCCTGCGTTTCGCGCGCAAGCGCTGGTGAATGTCAGACGTCATCCCGAGGCCATGGCCACCAAGCGAGTGGCGGTTCCCCACCCTCCACACGCTTCCATTACACCCCCACCCTCCCTCATTTTCCTTTATTCTCATTCATCGGACCCACCCGCATACGGCCCAACACCGTACATAAACAAGATTCATCTCCACTTTTTCCGCTACATTTACAATTTCTGGGAACCTCCCGTTCGGAACCCACCCATGCTAGCCATCGGCGGTGGTTGGTACCAGTAAATGTTTCACTTAATTTGCCCTGACCTTTGCCCTAATCATCGTATTGATTATGATATTATGACCTTTGCAACCTGTTGAATGGTAAATGTGTTGTCAAAATTAAGTGAAAGCTTCAGGGAATTTACCATTCAAGAAGCTTCTGTGCCCTTTTAACTTTGACATTTAAAGGTTACGCAAATATTTGCAACAGGGAATGGAGAGGAGGGTTTCTAGTTGGTTGGGCGGCGGGCGCTGGTCGTGTTAGTCGCTCCAGAAACATCAGGGCGTTGGGCCTTTATTTCGTTAGCACCGTTTCAGCGTTGGGAGTAGAAGAGGTTTTGTGAATTATGACACATTTGTTTGACATGTAGTGGCACGCGCCTCGTGATGCGATGCAGGCGGCGGCGGCGGCGGCGAGCGGCCACGCAGGGCCGCGTATGAATGAACTAGCCCGTGGGCGGTAAGCGTGGCCCATTCATTAGCTTCGAGGCCGCTCCTTATGAATAACAGCATAACAAAACTTGACAATAATACTTAAGTTACAGCGCAGTTGATCGACTTTATAGCTCTTTTATCAGTGCTTTAAGAGTAGAACAAAACGAAATACTTGTGCTGGCTACAAATGGTTTGATGGAATCGCTTACCAGCCGTTCGTCAAGTTCTGTTTTAATTTACTTTTATGTTCGGTAGTCTTAAGAGTTTCGAGTTCTAAAGAGAATAGGATGTTTTATAATTTATAGAAAACGAATTCAGTACACTTTTAGATTAACTTTAGTGAATTTGTGTAAAATGTAAGTGGGTATAATAGAGTTAGCCTTGGACTAAGTTACAAGTGCGTAATCTAAACGTTCGTAGACAAGGTTCAGTCGGCCAGTAAAAGGAATTGGTCGGCGTAGGAGTCAAGGTAAGGCCTGCAGGTTCCAACGCACAGATTAGAGGCATTGTTTCCGCCAACCAACCTACTCGTAGAGTAGTAGCTGCCATCTGCCTGGAAAACACTGTCGCATGCTTTCACGCTCGTAACTTAGGTAGATTTTTAGGGACGTATAAATTGAATGAGTTTCAAACCAGCTTCAACAGATGTCGCTGTATCCAGCAGAGTGTGGAAAATTGACAACATTTCCAAATGTGCTAAGTTAGTAAAATAAAAAACCGTTTGTAGTTTTTTCACTGCTGATTACACGAAAAATGTTTTTTTATCTTTTTATGCAGTACCTAGTTACCTATTTTTTTTACATTCAGGAAAAAGAGTAAAATTACACTTAGTGGTTCTTAGTCCATTTATTACTTTTACAATACATTTGCTCGAAAAATTCACTTTCAAAGGATGTATACATGGCTCGTAAGTTCATTTTACCGCACTAGTGCGATTTTTTTACAGTTTTTTTTAATTCTCCAGTTTAAAAGTTTACAAGCAAATAGTTTTAAGTGACAAAAATTAAAAAATATCGATTTATACGTAGAAAAATGTATAAGTATACAAAACTAAGTAATGAATTTGCAAAATTGATTGTTATTATTATAAACTGTAATTTAATTACCGCAGATTTTAATGATTTCTACCTTTTATTTATTCGAAAAAATCGCAGTGGCTGAACGCGTCGAACCTTTGCCTGATAATTTTAGTTAACCTAATTAAAAACAAAACTTATGCATGCGCATTACGGACGCGCCATTTTTGTAAAACTTTGCGTTGTTTTGAGTTGTTGATTATAGTATATGTACAAAAACCAAACAAAATGAGTGATGTTCCAGTGATGAAGTCGACAATAACATGGAATTAATTCCGCCCGATATTTAAAGTAAGGCGCAAACCGCGCAAAATAATCTTTTGCTACCAATAAGTATCTCGAGAAATTTGTTTTTATTTTACAATTTTGTGTTATTAACGTCGTATGATACACGGTTGGCTAGGTTTTACAAACTCGTGACGATGAAAACCCTCGCCGTGCGGCTCGGGTTTATCACTCGTCAACTCATTTGTAAAACCATACTTACCAACCTTGTATCACAAATAACTATTCTCGGGTTCTCTTAAAATAATTGTTTTGAATTACGCTTTGATAACATTTTTAAATTAAAGTCACTGACGGATTCGTAAAAGCAAATAGCCCAATCTGCCCAAAGTCGACGAATCGAATGGGTGTTGTTACAGGTTCGTGCGAATAAATTACTGTTTTAATGTGGCGGAAATTTGAGGAGCGAAGGTTCTTATTACTTCTTATGTTATCTAGCACATTCTACACGCTACGCTCGTAACCAGTGGCAGTACAAAATACAAATGCACGTTACAGGAAAAAGCAAGGCATGATCTTGTGTGGTCGATCCCAGTTATGAGAGAGCAAAAGTAATCAAGCATTATTGGCTTTCATAAGATCAATCATATATGAAGGACTGGTGCAGAATATTTATGGAGAAAATTTATCTAGGTGTAGTCGGCATAAAATTACAGGAGGTTGAAAATAGCCTGAATGGGTTCGAGAAAAGGATGGTACGGCCGTGTCTTTGTTTTGCTCGACTTGGCGGAGGCACTACCGTGCCCCCAGATACTAATAAAAATGTGTGATTCTACTACATTGTAAATGTGTCACTTTTATTTTACAATACTAACTAACCCACAAAACCAAGTTTTTTATTACAATTAGGTACATCAATTCATGAACCCTTATTTTATGATATGAGTAATATTATCATAGCTAGGGCAAATTGTCCTGTACCTGTATGTATTGCACAAAGACGAGTCACTTTGTATATTATTTCATAAAATTCAAGTTCACAACAGTACTTACACTGTTTTAGTTGAGTATTTTCCCCAGTTACCTGTTTAAAGTTAGGTTAGATTAGTCAGTGTATATGTCAACTTTAAAAAAAACCGGTAGGTCTGAAGGATAAACAAATAAAGATTAGGTACATTATTTTATTTACTATGTATTTAGGACCAAAACGTAACAATGCATGTAAAAAATATTTATACTTACTAGCGACCCGACCCGCCCAGGCTTCGCACGGTTAATAATTAATTATGCATGTATTATACCTACATATAAACCTTCCTCTTGAATCACTCTATCTTTAAAAAAACCGCATCAAAATCTGTTACGTAATTTTAAAGATCTAAGCATACATAGGGACAGACAGAGGGAAGCGACTTTGTTTTATACTATGTAGTGATTTTATTTGGTTATACATTTCAAAGTTCTTTGTTCTTAGATTTTCAATTCCAATTCCATTAATGCCATGTTTTTGCAACTTGGGGCGAAATAAATTGTCAAGGGATCTTGATGATACTTTTTTCCGGTCGTCATGATAAAGAAAAATTTAAACACTTAAAGCAACAAACGCAGAAAATAACAAATTCGTGAACTTGCAACGGATGGTACTTATAGTTGACAAAATGCGACGCGAATTGACATAACGCTAGTATATACAGTCTTGTTAATGATAATTTATTTAATTAATTATTAACGATCAATTTAAGTACAATGAAGGAAAACCGAGAAACACGGGTAGACTGATTTTTAACCAGCCAATACAAGCGAAAAAACAAAAATGATTTTTTTTTAAATGTTGTCAATTGTTACAGATTTACGATTTTAGCAATTTTCTGTGTTTGAAGTATAAGATAACTTCATGATTCTCGCAGCGAGAAAAGCACACGGACCACTTATTTTCTTTATCATCTTTCTTGAAAAACAGCTTGACTTCGCGACAGTTAATTACTTAGATTGTTTTTTTTTTTGCTATTAAACATAGTTACATTACTGATTCATTTTCTGCTTACGTCTCCCAAATTGCTATTATGCCTTTTTGAAAAATTTAGCAGAAACATCTCTCAACTTAACTTCGGCCACGAAATAACAATCGCGAAACTTGGAGGGTTTCTCAGACCAAACTCTATAAAGCAAGCAGACGTGTCGGCAGACTCGCCCGGGCCACTAATTAGATAAACGAGCCGTAAGTCGCGGGGTCCCGACCGCAATTACGACGGTCCTGCAGCCCGTAAATCAACGATATAGGACGCACTGACTCACATTCATATCATATGCTGTGGCGAAATACTGGGGCAAATGTTGTCACGCTCTGAGATAGAGAATTAATAATGCGAGATGTTTACTTTAAAACCTCTTGATAATTTGACGGACCCAGTGCGTTCTTAAAGTTGTTTATAGATAGAAATTGACCCGAAATTAATGTTAACAAAGACTTAATGTTAACTATGGGTAAGTTGATACATAAAATAGCCGGATAGCCTAGTGGTTAGTTCTAGCTCTAAACCAGCTAAACTCAAGTTGAGGTCCGCAGGCCGCATGTGACCCGCGGAGCTTCTGTTAGTGGCCCACCTGGTATAAAAAGTATTTTTTTTTACTTTTGATGCTGTTGATAATCAATGCTGCGACCCACTACACTATTGTAACAACACATTTGAGTCTCAAATAAAAGAGTTAAGTGTGGCTCGTCTAGACCTAAATAGAAGTTTGGGGTTCGAAACCCGGTAGAGACAGATATTAATTGTACAATGAATAGAAATGTTTCGAATCAGGGATATTATATCTAATATATATTTACTTATTACTATATTTATTATTATGTTTATTATATCTAGTACCTGGGTGACCGAACTTTGCTCAGACTAAAACTCGAAAACACGCTTTTTCTCAGAGATATAAGACCGAACCGAGCTAGGTAGATCGATTTGTCGCGGGTGAGCAAAGTAATTGTTTCAGTTCATTGATATGGACCTCCGCAAAGTAACGCCTAAACGATTTATCGCCACCGAAACCCCCTGCATACTAAATTTCATGGAAATCGTTGGAGCCGTTTCCGAGATTCTGATTATCATCCGAGAGCTCGGAAACAGCTCTGTCTAGCTCGGTCTTATCTCTGAGAAATATACAAGAATTGCTCGTTTAAAGGTACCTAATTATTATAGATTTAAGTATTTTTATCCATCGTCTAGCACCTATAGGCAGTATAAGCTTTACTTAGTTTGGAGCTAGGTCTAGGATGGTGTGAAAGTAGAGGCTTTTAGCACTATTAAAAAAATATGACATATTTTACAAGGAGTTTACAGTGATGTTATGTACAGTCAAGTGTAAAAATATAGGTGCATACAACTTGCTCATAAATATATCCCATAGCTCTTATGTCGTTGAATTAAGGTATCGGTTCGTAATTATAAGAGAATTAAATCGATACATATTATTGCACTTGACTGTACTTATGTATGAGATTTGTATCGTACTTACTGAACACTTTTTCATTCCGAATTCAAAACCTCTCTACTTACCGGAGACTTTTGATTATTGTTCGGTATTAGGTATTAACTTACTGTCGACTTTTTAATGATGTAACGGCGACTTTACGTATCATTTTTGAGAAAAACACGATACATTGTTGTTTCTAGCTCAGTTAATGCTGAAAAATGTAATGCATTGACTTAATTGTTTTAATTAGTCTTATTTTATTCAGGTTGTCCATACATTGAGTTTTTGATTTAATTTCCACAAAGTGTCAACATCCTATAAATCAGACTAATTAAGTCAACTGAGTTAATGCATTATATTGTTCAGTATTAACTGAGTTAGAATCAGCAATTTTGTATCAAGTTTCTGAATACTATTGTTGTGTAAAGTGGTTTTTATTGTTTACTGTACCTACGTATACAACTGTAACATTTATATCAATGGTCTTCCTTCGTCCTGCAACAGAGAGAGACAATTCTATAAAATTCCAATTTCGATATTTATAGTCAAAACATGCTGGGGTAATTTTTTGTGTCCCACAATTTTTATTGTCTAGCGAATAAAACCGTATTTGCCGTGTTGCAACATTGAAGCTTGTTTGCATTCATACTAATCAATGTTTATTGTCAGGTGACATTAGCTAGCAACACTTACGAAATACCGGGAAGTCTGCAAGCCGCGGTCAGCGTAATGAGTGTGACTGATGATATGTCATCTCGAGGAAGTAAACAAGTCATCTCTCTTCAACCATTATCGGCCTATGACAAGGTTGCGACAGTTTAAATGGGACAGAGGCATTTCAATTTTGTCTTTGCGCAAGGTTAAGCTGGTAGAGTCATTTGTCTGCGGTCAGGGCCTTGCTCTTGTCCATCAATTAGAGTATCCGCTTTTTTTCTATTACGCCGTTTATTACATTAGTGTTCCTCGAGTGGTGAGTCAAATGCGAGGGCACGCGACCGACGTTAATTAGTTTTAACGCAATAACCGGACTGTAATCTCGGGAGCTCTATCTTGTTTGCTTCGTCCATATCAAAGTCATGAGATATTGAAATAAAATTATTACGAACGGATTATTATTTCGTTTAATTAGGCAGCAAAAAGGGCTGACAATTTACGCCTGAGAGTCTTCACTGAGTCTTAGTAGTCTTAAACATTAGGTACGTTGTTATATCTCAAGGTAGAGTACCTGACTACCTGACCTAAAATATCAGTCAATATTTGTAGTCAAAATATACTGAGGTAATTTTTTGTGTCTCGTAGTCAAAATAATGGCAAAAAACCCTCTTATAGTTTCGCCATGTTCGTCCGTTCGACCATCAGTCCGAAGCTTAGCTTCTGAGTTAAGGTTCTAAGACTAGAAAACTGTAATATGACAATCCTAATTAATCCTAACCTACTAATATCATAATACGGAAATTCGTGAGTATGTGCGTTTGTGTGTTTGTATCCCTTCACGCTAAAACGGCCTGACGAATTTGGATGACATTTGGTATGTACTACTACAGTTAGTTTGGTACTATACTTGAACGTTTGGCACAGTACATAGGCTACGTTTTATCCCGATGTTCCCATGGAAATTCAGTAAAATTCCGGAATTTCAATTTGACTGCCAGGTCTAAGGGTATATGAGAGAGAGCGAATGGGCCGGAAAAAGCTAGCAATATTTTAACCGACAAAGCCGTGGAATTAAATTTGAAAAAAAAATCTTTTTACACGTAAAATGGGGATGAATTTTTATTTCTTGTGTCGTTGAATAGCTTAGGTCTTTACAAGCAAACCAGTAATAGGTAATCGACCAAAATATAAAATCGAATACTGCCACATATGTATAAGTAGGTACGGAAGTCTACATAGCGCGGGGCCTGATTACTCAATTTTAGGGTTCCGTAGTTTTACGTAGGTCCGCGCTTTAGCTCAGAGGCTGTTAGTTCTCGGAAGCTGTAATTTTGCATTAACCACGCGGACAAAAAGTGGTAAAATAAAATATGGAAAAAAACTATTTCAGGATATCGGCCCTACACGTCATGTGACGATGATTTTTGTTCTCGTCCAAACCTATAGTGTGGGGTATTGTTGGATTGACTTTTCAAAAACATTATAGATTTGCTGAAATTCGTTTGCAAAATAATAAGCTTTAAAGTGCTAAACTGCTAAAGCCAAGTTTTCCTCTATACTAAGATAAGGTAAATACAACAATACAATACAGATATTCTTCATTGATCTGATCACCTAAAGCAGTACAGTGACATTATCATTAGGCGGTATTATCGCTAAAAAGCGATCTCTTCTATACAACCAATTAAGTACTGAGAAATTAATAAATATGAACAGACTAATGTAGGTGGCAGAAACAACAGACAGGAGAAACGTAGAATTAAATTAATAGACAATAAATGGAAATAATAGAAAGTAAAATGAAGGCTGGACAGAAAAAAATAAAAAATGTCATAATTGTAGTATGGTCAGCATCAAAAGTAGCTGTTCACTTTTGTACCTACTTTGTCGTAATTGGGTGGAACAACTATTTCTTGTTGTTATTCTGTCCCGTCAGCGACACATTAACTTACATGCTTATTAGATGACCAATTGTAGTAGGGGTTTAAAACTACCACAAAAATTCATGTTTGACAGATTTTAATCAGATAAACCTACGGTTTAAAGAGTTACTCAGAAGACCATCACTATAGCAACGAGTGACAAAAAAAAAGTTGATCGACCCAATTACACAACTGTTAATCACGTATGACGTTTTGCATCTAACTGTAGAGCGACAAGGTACAAAAGCTGACTGAACATATATATATGTATAACGCATTTAAAAGAAAACTATCACAGCTTAGTAGATGAATTTCCAAGTTAACGAGTAATAGTTGATCAAAGCTTAATCTTCTATACATATAAAATCCTTTGTCCTGACTGACTGACTGACGGATCAACGCACAGCCTAAACCGCTGATCGTAGAGACCTGAAACTTGGAGGGTGTGTTCTTTGTATGACGTAGGCATCCGATAAGAAAGGATTTTTCGTAGTTTACTCCTACGGGGGTAAAAAAGGGGGGCAAAGCTCAATCTACTTCAAATTTTGCATAAACATTCTATAACAGAATTGATGGAAGACGTGTTTCGTATTTTATTGAAATTCATCCCTTGACGGGGTTAAAAAGGAGTAGAAAGTTATTTTGGGGGTGATTTGCTTCGAAGTTGATATCAATACTCCTTAGTGCTTTTGATTTAAATGACTTTTTATTTTTACATAATGTAAACGAAACGAAACTTCAAATTTTGCAAACCATTTGTCTACGTTTGTCAACCACTTCCTGATCTGATCTCTGATAATAACTAATTATAATAAGTATTTGCATTTCACCAAGCTTTTGCTTTTACAAGCGCAGCGTGGGACCCCCACCAACGAGATGGATGGACGTTTTGGTGAAGGCAGCAGGTTCAGGGTGGATGCAAGTCGCTTCCAACCGTAATGATTGGGCGTCAATGAGGGAGGCCTATGTCCAGCAGTGGACGTCCTACGGCTGAAATGATAATGATGATGATGAAGCTTTTATGTGAGTATATAAATATAGAATAAAATCGAATTGAGTATTCAAACATCATTGTTGAACTCGCATAAAAAAGCTTGGTGCAATGCAAATACATATAAAATGCTTTGTCCTGAAGTCCTAAATGACTGACTGGCGGATTAACGCACAGCCTAAACCGCTGTATGTGAGACCTGAAACTGGGAGGATGTGTCCTTTGTATGACGTACATACATACATACATATAATCACGCCTCTTTCCCGTAGGGGTAGGCAGAGACCATTTCTTTCCACTTGCTACGATCCTTACATACTTGTTTCGCTTCGTCCACTTTCATTATTCCCTTCATACATGCTCTTCGGTTTAGGGTACTCTTGACCTGACCTTTTTTCAAGACGTATCTGATTTGGTCTCGAAACGTCCGCCTAGGTCTACCCCTTCCAACACTTTCATTCACACTCGCCTTATACACTTTTTTCGTCAATCGTTCTTCATTCATTCTCTCGACATGGCCAAACCATCTCAGCATACCTTTCTCAATTTTTGTCACTACATCATCTTTTAGACCACAGCGTTTCCTTATCTCACTATTTCTTATCCTGTCACTCAGTTTAACTCCTATCATACTTCTTAACGCTCTCATCTCAACTGCATTTATTCTGCTTTCATGTTTCTTCTGCCATACCCAACTTTCACTTCCGTACATGAGTGTCGGAACCAACACCCCCCCATGCACAGCCAAACGAGCCTTGTTAGACACCTTCCGACACAGGCATCCGATAAGAAAGAATTTTCCGGAATTCCCACGGGATAAGGAATATACGGGATGTATATATTTCATCAATCGAGAGTGACCCTATCCCCATAACGAAGATTACTAAACTGTTCCAATTGGGCATGCAAGTAGACTATTAGAACAGGTATAAATAAAGCTAATTTCAATAATTTGGAAAATAACCATGGGATAAGGATAAATCAGGATTTATATACTCAAATCAACTGGATCCTATCTCCGTAACTACAATTAAGTACTAAACATTTCAAATTCAGTATATTATGTTGCTGCTGCTGTTGTTGATGCTGTTATGTATGAACGTAAATGGTCATACATAACAGCAAAAAAACTTATTGCAGGATTTTTGGAAATTCCTGTGGGATAGATAATCTCTGAAACTTCCGAGCCGATTTAAAAAAAAATCTTTTACCAGTAAAAAGTTACACTATCCTTTATTGACATAGGCTACTTTTTTCCGGAAAAATGAAAAATTCCCAAAGGATACAAAATAGTAAATTTAACTTCGGGGGCTGAGTTTAAAAAAGCTACACTATCCTTTGTTGGTATAGGCTAGGCTACCTACTATTTATTCGGTAAAATGCAAAATTCCCGTGGGATAGAAAGAAGTGAACATCACTTGAGGGCTGATTTGAAAATTTCTTTCACCAATAAGAAGTTACACCAACCATTATTTACATAGACTACTTTTCTCCGTGAAAAAGCAAAATTCACACGGGAAAAAAGTAAGTGAATTCAACTACGGGGCTGATTTTAAAACTTCTTTTACCGGTAGAAAGCTACACCTTTAAGGACATAGACTACTTTTTCTCGGGGAAAATGCAAAATTCCCGCGGGATAAATATAAGCGAAAATTTGCATAGAATAAGGACAAATTTGTTGAAATTCTCACGGGATAGTGAATAAACGGGATTTATAATATTCACTAACTGATACTGATGATGATGAAATGATAATAATAATGGATATTGCCGTTGCCGGTTTTTTGTTTTATACAATGAAAGAGATGAAGAAGCTTTACCACAAATTGGAATTCTACGCGGACGAAGTCGCGGGCAAAAGCTAGTATTGAATATTTTTCGCATGTTAGTACGGAACCATACACTTTGCGATTTTTATTAAGTTGGAGTACATAATCCTCAATCTATTCACCAAAAACTGTTCATAGTAGTTTCCTGATTACGACAGAAGTTAAACTTCTAAATCTAAATCTTAATTTTATGAATATTGATCCCTAAAGTCTGTTTTACAAGTTTTTTTAGTATTAGAGTGCGGTACACGAGCAAGAGGGCTATCCGATGGGAAATGGCCACCACCGCCCATGAATACCAACAATTCAAGGAGAGTTATTGCTCTGTTGCCAGTCTTACAACACCTTTTATTGAAAGCCCCAGTGTTATAATTGTCTGGAAACGCTTGTGCCGGAAGTTGATTTCACAATTTCATTGTACCGGAAAGTGTCGGATGATGTCATGTGGAAAGCAATGAAAAATGACTGAAGGACTTAACCCTTTCAGTACGGCTGGCGAGATTATTCGTTTTGTGTGCTATGAGCTCTCGCATCCAGTAGACGAGTATACTCGTTTTATTTTTTTGACACAACGTCCTGGACCAGCGCAATCGGCAATTACTTCCACAATGTAACCGGACACGTTGCGTCCCGTACTCTTGTACTCGTAGTTAAATGTAAGTAATTTCAATGTAACTAACTAAATATGGTTGTCATGTTGTTAAAAAAAAAACTTTAAAATCGGTCGAGCCGTTTTGGAAGAGTATATAGGTACGACCAAAACACCATAACACTAGATCTTTATACATTTGATAATATTAGCTAACGAGTTATCTCGTGTTCCGGTTCTTGAAAAGAGTTTTAAATACCGTTTTATGTTGTCTTTCCGATGTAAGAACATCATTTCTGTTAACGAGTTAACTCGCCTACAGGACTGAGGAGCAGATATCATTTCACTGAACCAGTATGCTTAGTATAACTTTTTACTTCACCAAATACTTCTCGATCGCGTTTACGTAAAAAAATCAATTACTAGGGAAACATGGACAGCGTCTCCGCGCGCGCGCTTCCATGTTTCCATAGAATTGAAATTTTTACGTAAACGCGATCGAGAAGTATTGAAGTGAAGGAAAACTTATACTAAGCGTACAGGCTGACATACTTTGTGTACGACTTTGCCGGAACGAAAGGGATAAAACTGATAGTATAATTTTTCATTAGGTATGAGCTGATAAGTATTTCTATTGTCGGCTCTCTGACTTAACCTATAATATATGTAAAGTACCTATTATTTACAAAATACACAAGCTTGAGATGAAGAACCAACCACATTTAAGATTTTCTTGTGGTATTTCAGATCAGTTCCGTTTTTCTTCTATGAAAACTTCAAACCAACTTGACGCTCATACTCATAAAGCCAATTTTTGAGACCTAGTGCTTCAAAGTCAAAATACAATCTCGATCGTTATTTAAAACAATGCAAAGGTTATCAACAGTTGAAACTGATAATATTTGAAAGAAAGAAAGAAAGAAAGAAAATACATTTATTTGCAAATTTGCTCTGCGATTGTGAGTAAATAAAAGCAAGCCTATCCAATATTATTATGATGATGTGATGAGGGCAGTGGAAATATTCATAGAAAAACGGTTTATATTAAAGTGGGCCCCAATTCTTAAACGTGTCGCGTGCAACTGTTTTAGTTTAGAAAAATAGGGCGATTGCATAAAACCGTTTGGCGCATATCCAGCTCAGACACCGATACTATTAAATTGTCGTCATCTTGCTTATCGTACAGCGCGAAACAACTTAAAAATGAGGACGCGAATGTTCATTTATTTAACTACCTAATGTAAAGCCTGTATTAATAAACTCTACTCGAGTTCAATAGCATAATTAATTCTTACAAACGGAACTTCCAATATTGTGGTCTCAAACCTTGAGATCAGTTACTACTACGGATGG
This sequence comes from Archips crataeganus, assembly GCA_947859365.1. Classification (NCBI taxonomy): domain Eukaryota; kingdom Metazoa; phylum Arthropoda; class Insecta; order Lepidoptera; family Tortricidae; genus Archips; species Archips crataeganus. The sequence continues at coordinate 11,326,763 of OX402056.1, read as the reverse complement.
TTTTAAAAGTTAGTCGTTCTTGGCTATCATCTAAACAGGGGTGTTATTCCCTAACGGTTGATGACGGTAGAGATGATTTTTAAACCTCCATTGAAAATAGATATTTATAAAATTTTCCCTTTTGGCCAAAGATGAGAAAACTCAGCGGGAATTGATATTCCTTATCCGGTATCCTATTATCTCGCCTTTTTTCGTTTTTCGTTTAATTCTTATTACGTATCATTCTATATTCGTCACTCATTCTTTATTCGTCTTATTCGCTATCCGTCATTATCTTATTTGGTCAAATTCTGTAATTTGTCTCTCTCTTAATAAGTCTTATTCGTTTTTCATCACGGTTGTCCTTGGACACATTCGTCGTTGTTCCCTTTCGTTTTTGTCTCATTTACTTACGAACATTTATTTACCAGTACCGAACGTATCGAAATAATTTTGGCGAATAAGGAAATGAGACAAAAAACGAACGGGAAGAACGACGAATGAGTCCAAGGAAGACCGTGACGAAAAACGAATAAGACGTATTAAGAGATAGACAAGTTGCAGAATTTGACCAAAAAAGATAGTGGCGGATAGCGAACAAGACTAAGACGAATACGAAATCAGACGAAATAAGAATTAAACGAAAAACGAACGAAGCGAGATACTAGGATATCTGATATGTCATTATTAGTATCACACTTCTTTTCTCTCGTGCCATTATTTATATCTTCTTCTTGGGCTTAGTTTAAAAAATTTAGTATAACTTAATTTTAGCACCCTATATACCTCCTTGTAAAAACAATACAATATAAGTTTTTGTTAAAAATTTCGTTTTCAATGCAAGCTTTTTCGTTGACTGTACTTTTTGTTGTACAGTCAACAAAAAATACAGTTGCATTGTCATCCAACCTACACAAATATACCAAATTTCAAGTAAATCCGAGCACTGGAAGTGGGTCAAATTCAACTTCCAAGATTTGACCCGTACATACATATATACATACATTGCAAGTTAATAAAAAGCTTTTAAAATACAAATACAGTACAGAGAAATTAAATTAAAATTACTTTTAGAAAACTAGATATAAGTATTTAAATGTTTCCACAACCATTATCTCTCATCATTATCACTGTCTTTCATATTTTTTCACTTGTTACTAATTTGCTTTGACTGTATTAGTGGTTAAGTAAATTGAAGCTGAAAATTTCAGAACATATATTTATGTTGTGTATAGTTATGTTAACCCTTTAAAAGGACCCATTTATTGGAGCATACTACCACAGAATCAAAAGCAGCTATCGAATGCGTACCTGACAAAGGATATTTTTAATACTAGTCGTATTTTCATTAATTATAATGGAAATTGTGACGTATAGTGTAACCAAAAAGGTTGAAATTTGACCTCAATGCATGTGGTCGCTAAATCGCCTCTGCCTTATAAAGGGTTAATTCTATTGAATTAACTATGTACGGTCAGCATCAAAAGTAGCTGCTGATATGCTGTATGATGCTGATAACACAATTGTCAATCAAGTATGACGTTTTGCGCCTAACTGTAGAGCTACAAGGTACAAAGTGACCAGCTATTTTTGATGCTGACTGTACTTTGAAAACCGACGTTTTCTCGTGGTCCCACTGATTTGTCCCATCAATGGGACCACGAGGGAGACTTATTTCTCGTGGTCCCATTCAGTTCAATTGGAGTTATCTTGAACCTCCTGTATTAAGTGCATACTGTACAAAATGGGACCACAGAAATAAGTCTCCCTCGTGGTCCCATTGATAGAACAAATCAATTTCATGTGGGATATACACCGTGAAATTTTAGTGGTTGTTTTCCCGAAACGAGGTGAGGTTTCGATTGTACAATCGATTTATAATTACTATTTTGACTAGAGTCAAAAATCCAATTGTGAAAAACGAAAGTCGAAAATGACCGCAAACCAATAGTAACGCTTCGTTAGTACAAGTAGCGTACGATCGTACGATAGGTTAGGTACCAACGAAGCGTTACTATTGGTTTGCGGTCATTTTCGACTTTCGTTTTTCACAATTGGATTTTTGACTCTAGTCAAAATAGTAATTATAAATCGATTGTACAATCGATACTAAATCACCTCGTTTCGGGAAAACAACCACTAAAATTTCACGGTGTATATTGCGAACGCCTTTTTTAGTTGCAGCGGATTTCAGGATCGCATTATTTAAGCGTAAAAAAATTTCATAGGTGGATTTTCAACCGTTGCTTATGTTGTGTTCCTTTATTTTAATTTCACATCCTAACACTTACTTTCCGCAGGAAAACCTGACGATATCTAGTAGTATTGTATAAATACTCAGAAAGCGATCAATTAGCACTTCAAACCTCTTTATTTATTGACTGAGGAATAAATTAATGCTATGATATTATATACAGGAAGCGATATTTTATTAATGGGACTACGAGAAATAAGTCTCCCTCGTGGTCCCATTGATGGGACAAATCAATGGGACCAAGAGAAAACGTCGAATGAAAACGTGATTCAGAAAATTCGTGTCTTAACTCTAGACCAGTGGTGGTGTAGTGGTATGGCACACGGCACGGAATGCTGAGGACGTGGGTTCGATTCCCAGCATTGGTCTTTTTTCTGGGGTTTTTGCTGTGCATCTATATTTCAGTTTGTATTTAGTATGAAATATTCAGAAAATATTTTACGATTATTTTGAAGGCGTATAGATTACACATTTTCGTTCGTGCGACAACTTTGCCAGTTAGTACTACGCCGTTTTCTCCATCTATTCTCTCTTTAACTTCTATACATGGCCGCTCTTAAAGAGCATTGACGTTTTAAGATATTTTGGCCCCGGTATCGATCATCATTATTTATTGACCTGAACCTAAGTATACTTTATAATTTTTATCCACTTAGCGACTCTACTATCTGTTTAGTACCACATATGTAATACGAGTACCTAGTTATATGTAGTTCCTGCACTTTTTAGTTCACTAATGAACATTTTAGGATTCTTATTCTTATTTAACGACCGCCTTAGCCTAGTTGGTAGTGACCCTGCCAACGAAGCAAGAGGTCCTGGGTTCGAATCCCGGTAAGGACATTTATTTGTGTGATGAGCACGAATATTTGTTCCTGAGTTATGGATGCTTTCTATGTATTTAAGTATTTATTTATCTATATAAGTATGTTTATCGTCGTCTAGTACCCATAGTACAAGCTTTGCTTAGTTTGGGACTAGGTCGATTTGTGTTAGATTGTCCCCTAATATTTATTTATTTAATATTTATTCCCAACAGATTTTTACTATTTTTTGCGATCTATGGGCAAGTTTACTGTTGACATAGACTTTTATATCTTATAGTAATCTGGTAAATAGTAGTAGCTGGGTCAGCATACTCGTAGTCACGTAGACTTCTCGCACTTGGAGGAATTTTGGTCCTGATAACATCTTGTGTTCCTGGTTGCCGTGAGGTGTGTTTTTGTTCTTTAGTGTTCATCGCCTAATGAAGGGATTTACTAAGTAAAACGTATGTCAGAAGAAAACCTCGTTTTGTGTTTAACATTACCTACTTTCATGTTTTTAAAATAGTTTAGATAGGTACTAAAAAACTTTATTTTGTGATCAGTTTCACTTTTAATATTATTTTATTTTCATTATCTGCTGTTACAGTGGCCATATTAATTTCAAGTATCTGCCTATTACAGCTAAAAAAAATCAGACCTGTGACAGACAGCCTTTGGGCCATAATCATCATCACATTTTAAACCATCACCCAGATAACGTTCACTGTTAACTCCCCCTTAGAACTTGCATCCACCGGTTGCCTACAGGTCTCACGATGTCGTCGGTCCACCTAGTGGGTGGACTGCCAACGTTGTTCTTCCGGTTCATGGGCGCCACTTGACATTTATCTCCCCAGCAAAAAACTAAAAAATCGACTGCTGCGCCAAATTGATGCTAAAAATATACAGACTCAAGTGAATTTGCAAGGATTCTATTCTGTTGTGATGATCCGCGTAACCCCCCGCACTTCTTTCACAACTTTTTGTCAGAAGTTTCAATGAAAAGCATCATTGTAGATATCAAATAAATTAGTCAAACTAGATTACAGAAAAGGTAGACTTATTAAAAAAACTTCGATCCAATTCCATCCACGTACAATACTTACATAGGTGTACAATACTTACATAGGTATAGAGTATTCTTTGATACAACATGACTTTTCGGTAATTTCCGGAGTAAGCATGTTTGATGGAATCTTGGAGCATCTTGCAGCGCTGAGTCGAGATTGAGGCAAACTACCGTACCATCCCTTTCTTGAAGCATTTCGGCGTATTATTTTTGATAAGCTAAAGACAAGGTAATATAAGGTAGTTCGCTTAAAAGTTATAGAGTTGAACGAAAAGTTACGCTAATCTGATATTGACTGACTGACTGATTAAGGGTCATCAAAAGTTACGCTAATCTGATATTGACTGACTGACTGATTAAGGGTCATCAAAAGTTACGCTAATCTGATATTGACTGACTGACTGATTAAGGGTCATCAAAAGTTACGCTAATCTGATATTGACTGACTGACTGATTAAGGGTCATCAAAAGTTACGCTAATCTGATATTGACTGACTGACTGATTAAGGGTCATCAAAAGTTACGCTAATCTGATATTGACTGACTGACTGATTAAGGGTCATCAAAAGTTACGCTAATCTGATATTGACTGACTGACTGATTAAGGGTCATCAAAAGTTACGCTAATCTGATATTGACTGACTGACTGATTAAGGGTCATCAAAAGTTACGCTAATCTGATATTGACTGACTGACTGATTAAGGGTCATCAAAAGTTACGCTAATCTGATATTGACTGACTGACTGATTAAGGGTCATCAAAAGTTACGCTAATCTGATATTGACTGACTGACTGATTAAGGGTCATCAAAAGTTACGCTAATCTGATATTGACTGACTGACTGATTAAGGGTCATCAAAAGTTACGCTAATCTGATATTGACTGACTGACTGATTAAGGGTCATCAAAAGTTACGCTAATCTGATATTGACTGACTGACTGATTAAGGGTCATCAAAAGTTACGCTAATCTGATATTGACTGACTGACTGATTAAGGGTCATCAAAAGTTACGCTAATCTGATATTGACTGACTGACTGATTAAGGGTCATCAAAAGTTACGCTAATCTGATATTGACTGACTGACTGATTAAGGGTCATCAAAAGTTACGCTAATCTGATATTGACTGACTGACTGATTAAGGGTCATCAAAAGTTACGCTAATCTGATATTGACTGACTGACTGATTAAGGGTCATCAAAAGTTACGCTAATCTGATATTGACTGACTGACTGATTAAGGGTCATCAAAAGTTACGCTAATCTGATATTGACTGACTGACTGATTAAGGGTCATCAAAAGTTACGCTAATCTGATATTGACTGACTGATTAAGGGTCATCAAAAGTTACGCTAATCTGATATTGACTGACTGACTGATTAAGGGTCATCAAAAGTTACGCTAATCTGATATTGACTGACTGACTGATTAAGGGTCATCAAAAGTTACGCTAATCTGATATTGACTGACTGACTGATTAAGGGTCATCAAAAGTTACGCTAATCTGATATTGACTGACTGACTGATTAAGGGTCATCAAAAGTTACGCTAATCTGATATTGACTGACTGACTGATTAAGGGTCATCAAAAGTTACGCTAATCTGATATTGACTGACTGACTGATTAAGGGTCATCAAAAGTAAACTATTTATTACTTCCACAATACATAAAGATTTGAAATTTGGCACCACAGAGATAGTGGTTAACCCGACTAATGTTCACGCTAAAATTGCTGGACGGATTTTTGAAATTTGATATGGATATTAGCTGGATATCTGGAATAAAATAACACACAGGTACGTGTCTTTTTTCCCAACAGTCTCACGGGATCGGGATAAAATCCCGAAATGTCAATCTCTATGATTAGAGAATATTAATGTAATTTTTGGGAATTTGCACAGGATTTTTCACGGAATTCAAGAATTTCAATTTAACTGCTAGATCTAATGGTTAATGCGTGCGATATTGCGGGTAAAGGAAAGTGCCCACAAACAAGGAAAACCTTCTTAAAATGGATTTTGGAAGATCTGGAGTACCTAACTGGTGCCCTTAATGTGAAACCCAAAAGAGCCAAACTATTAGGTAGAAATATCCAAATGCCGCCTTAGTAAAAAGCATTTTATTCAAAAAGCGATTTCCCATCGTATAAAAAAGATCTGGAGTACCATACGTGAAACTCTCAGAGCCCCGTCAAACTAACTAAGCAGGTATAAAAGCTATTGAGATGCTGCCTTAGAAAAAGGTATTCAATCTGACAAGCGTTTCACAATGGTCGATATAAAATATATAGATAAAAAAAAGAAAAGAATGATGTTGCCTACCCAAAACCGTCGTACAAGAAATTATACCTACAAAAACATATAGAGTCCAGATTTTAAGTAAAGTTACTAATTTCTATTAGGCTTGGCTGTTTGTATGTGAGATTCACTACTTTTTGTAGAAAGATCATCTCAATTGAGACTTGGCACGTTTTTTACAGCATATTTTATTGATATTATATATTCTCTTTTAGCTTTGAGTTAAAACCTCTTATTCCCGAAAAACTCAAGTCTGTAAATCTATTACATATAAGAGGTTTATATGTTCCAGACAAAAATTGGTTTCATGGACAGACCAGTGGATATCATAGCATGGAACAGAAGTAACATGGCAAAATCAGTCTTTAAGGTAGAAAGGAGTTGGAGGATTAAAGAAAATGCCGTAGCACAGGGGAGAACGCGTTTTACTAAAACGGTATAAACCGATATTTTTTTGGTACTTGTACCCTGGCCGCCTGGGCGGCAATGTTGTTTACAACTCGTAGGTACCTTGAAACGCTCGTTACGCTCAGGATTCAATGCATTCTACTTAAGCATTCGCTTAGCTCGTGGTCCAATCCTATAATCCTACTCTTACCCGGCTTTCAATTTAAGAACTCGAGCCAGACAACAATCTTGCAACCTTGCATAAGAAATATCCGGCGTCACACAGATTTAGGCTCGCGTCTCTCCTACATAGGAGGAGGAGGAGGATATGACAAAAGATAATGGTCCAGGTCCATCCAATATTTTGTAGTTATATATCTCCATGTACTGTTGTGACAACTATATTATAATTATTAAATGGAATGAAATGTTTATTCACAGAACATAACGGTGTAAAAGATGTTACAAAAACACATTAGAGCTATTATATGATCGGCCTACACGATATGTGAAAATTTTCCATGATTAATTAATAATAATTGTTAATCTTGTTCAATAATAGTAGCATTAAATTAACAAGATTTCATATTTCTAGGACTATAATTTGATTCGTTCTCTGCATTCTGTTTGAAAAGAAAAAGACGCTGATAGTTGTAAATTTTCACTAGGATTATTAATTAATTTATTACAATTTTTTTAAGATGTGCTTATTCTAAATGGGCATAACTCCAAAACTACTGATCCATTACTTTTGTCTGGTCTCTATTAAAAAAAAGTGATTAAGTACGTAAATCTGACGTTGACGTTGTGTGTGGTTTGATGATGGTTGATTGATTTGGTTCTTTCTTGATTTTCGATCACAACTACGGGCTCCTTTAAAATCTTATTTAAATCAATAACACGTCGTTCGTGCATTAACATTAATAAAAATAGATCATTTAAGTATCTATCAAGTCTCAATGTTAATGTCAAATTTTAAATTATGACAGCTCTTTTTTTCTGGTGCAAAAGGCAAAGGAAACATATCTTTTCTGTGGTAGTATTGGAAAATTCAGATATATTTTATTAATTTCTTGTATTTTTTTAAATATGGAGAAATAAATTATAATAAATATTTTCCCGTGTTCAGCAAGTAAAACTCTTCCGATTCCCGTTTGTAATTTTCAGGTGAAAAAAAAAACAAATCTCGTCAATTGTCACAATATTGATGCATGCAAATAAAAATTAAAAAATCATAAATATAGTTATTAGTCACAATTAATATAAAGTTACGCATGTGAAATAATCTCTGTATTGCTCTTAATTATTCCATATTTCCTGTATAAAAGGCTAGAAAATGACAACTGTCCATTATGAGTAAGCTCAGACCGCACGTGCAGTTACGTAAGTTTGATATCTCTAACTTATGTACATCCGGTCATTTAAAACACAGCAAATGTTTGAATGATGTTGTAGATTTTCACAGACATTCGCTAAAAGTACCTACGTTACTTGAATAATGCAGCGTGTGACTCATCCAAGAAATGGGTAGCAACAAAAGGCAATCTTGTTTAAGATTCAAAAGGAGGATTGTCGACGTAGAAGGCTAATCTCGTTGCCTACACCGGAACACTAATTACAGCTACTAAAAACTTTGTTTTATAGCGCAGTCAATCGGTCGAATCGGTCCGAGTCAGCTGTAATCGATACTGTAATTGCGGGCATGTATCGAGAGACAATGACGTCGGACGCAGAGCAAGATCGTATCGTCGCACTTACACGCGTTTAAGTAATTGCGGGAACTGCTATTGTTAACCAGTCGACGCAAATTGGGCATTAGCGATAATTTATTGGGATTTGAATAAACTCCCTGTTATTATTTAAATATGTAACTAGTGTGTGGGCTCAGAGGGCGATGGTCCCCGATGATAGCGATTGTTCTCCATCATTGGTCGCGGCCGCAGGTGCGCAATGCTCGGTCTTGCGGGAAACATTGAAAACGGACAATGGGCCGCAATCTGTTTCTACATGTAATGCATAAGGCTTGGGCTTGACTTAATCGATAAAACTCATCGCCCATCTAACTTTAACAAAACTTGAACTGTTTGATGTGAAATATATTATTATGTATAATATTTAAAAGTATGTAAGTCTGTAAGAATTCGGGTTAGGTATATATTCTATGCTCTTTTATTCTAAAAAGAAGTTGTAGATGCGATAATTTTTGGGCGGACTCTTTCAATAATCATAATCATAATCTTAATCTAGTAACTTAGGTACATAATATTATGTCATGCATGTAAATTTATAGAAAAAATAAGAAAGTTAACATGAGTAGGATGTTAATATGTAATTACCTACTTAGTTGTGTAAAGTATAGGAAGACAGTGTCATGGGTTTATGTTTAGGGGATATAAATATTTAACAATCATTTTAATTAAACTGGCGCGACTCTTTTGTTTCCTTTCAATATCGTCAACTTAGTTTAGTGTCACTTAAACAATAAAACTAATGAAGTAATAAAGCCGAAGCAAGTGATTTAAACTCAACAATGTATCATTTAAGGCAAGACGTTCTTTAAGTTGTTCTTATGATTATTCGGAAGCCTTAAAAATTCGTATGAGATTATTTTGTGAGATTCTATCCATTCGGTAGCGCGGGAACTTAGCTGCTGCTATTCATCGCTGGTAAAGGCTAGATTGTCAATTTATGTGTGGTGACGCGCGGCGGCGTAGCCGTCACAAAGGCACGTGCGTGCCCCCGGTGGCGGCGGGCCGCTCAAAGCAAGTTCCTATCGCGCATCTGGGACCGTCCAGAGAGGTGTAATGGCCACATGTGGGCACCTCTTATGAGCCGACGGTGGTACAGCGTGGGATGCCACCTTTTTGACAGTATCAGCGAGGTTAACCAAATACTTTTATGACAAATCGACATCACTGGAGGCGCCTTTTTAAGATCGACGGATATGATGTTTGTTGTACATAGATCTTAACACGGCGTTGACTGAAGAACAAACATGCAGAGCCGCCTCTACTTTAACTTCTGTCAGATACTGATCAGCTTGTCTTTCAAGTTAAACTTATCTTATGTTTCGTGTCAAAATATGGATGTGTTTTGAATACTCAATAAGACAACAATGAGTAAGGATACAACATTACCAGCTTTAGGTAGCTTTGACATAACCTTTTGTATGTGGTAGGTACCAACATAATTTAATCACTACATCTTACTTACTTACATTATATGTGCAGAAAATATCTTATTGAGTATGTAATTTATTGATGAGTGACGAGGAGAGTTAGCTATTTTTAAAAGCATATATATGTGTGTACATAATATGTACTTATTAGTCGATTTAGGTACAATTTAGCTTCAGCTCTATTTTTACATTTCTTTGTAGAAAGATACAAGATTCAATTGACGATAAAATATTTTAATTTGGTAGGTAAGTACTTAACGTATTATACGTCAGCTTTCATTAAGGTACAAGAGGTTAAAGTAGTATTTAGTAATAAAGCGAGCTCGCCGCTCCATAAAAATCATTCAACGTTTTCACCATTTGATCTGATTTATTTGACGAGTGGGTCGGTATGAGCATATTTATAGATTTTGAAAAGAAAAAACGCCTCTCTATCACCACTGTAGCCAATAAGAAACAAGCTGAATTATCTGGCTCCTCCTCTTGCTGCTATAAAATGTTGCATTTAATATAGTTTTTTTTTAATTGTGTGGTATTTTTTATGGCCAAGAGCTATTTTCACTAATTTGCTATGAAAGTTCATTCACGTTTGTCTACTTTGATGTCACAAGTAAATGAAAGTGTTGCATATAAAAATTTTAAGTAAAAAATAAAATCTTCTTCAAAAAACATCCAAAAATCTATGAAATAATAATTGAACCGAACCGACCACAATAAGCATGAACATATCTTTCTTCTAATCTGTTTGAAGTTGGTGCCTCAGCTCGAGTCAGCAGGAGTGGACCTAGTAATCTAACTTACCTACATACCTACTATCTATAGGGCTTCTACACTCCTGCTGGCTCGTGCTGAGGCACCAACTTCAAACAGATTAGAAGACAGATATGTTCATGCTTATTGTGGTCGGTTCGGTTCAATTATTATTTCATAGTTTTTTGGATGTTTTTTGAAGGTTTTATTTTTTTACTTAAAATTTTCATTTTTTGCTTTTTAGTTGCTTCTGTATAAAATAGATGCGTAGGATAAAATCATCAGTTTGACTTCGAAATAAGTTTATGTTGAAAATTCTACGCTCTTATTCTTGCTCGACGGGGTTGTGTCGTTTTATTACAGAGTTCTGTGATACTTTTTGAATGCAAATGTTCGACTTGTCACCGAAAATACTAAAATCGCTATACATTTCTCTTGAATTTTTGAGGAGTTTCGTCAATTCCTCATGGATCCCATCATCAGAACTGATTCTGGACCAACCTTGAAGCATGTGCTTTCAAACAACGAAAACGTTGTCCAAATCGGTTCAGAAAATGACGGAGTTCTGAGGTAACACACGTTAAAAAAAAATAAGATCATACAACCGAATTGAGAACCTCCTCCTTTTATTGAAGTCGATTAAAAAGTTTAGAAGATTCAATACAAAAATAAAAAAAAATATTTACTTGGACTTGCAGTTAGCTTACCATATCATGAAGATTATCATGGATGTAATTTTGCGTAATTTGTCTGTCAGGCCCTAACAAATGGGACATAGGATCAGTGAAGCGGTACGACGGTTAGCTATTGTATGGAGCAAAGAGCCAAATTACTGTCCAAAGGCCTTCGCTATTCCTATTGTTTTATTCTACTGATACCTAGTTGCTGCAACTACAACCACTAGGCTAGTTTCTTATTTATGATTAATCATTTACAAATCCCAAACATAAATTCTAATTGGCAACACAAAATATTCGAAGCAAGACAATTCTTTATTGCTGAACTAATTTAATATTTTCAGACTTTTCATCTATCAACATATTGATGAAAACGTTTTATTTTCTCTTAATATAAGGACGTTACTGCTGGACATACATAGGACTCCTTCATTGATACCCAATCAATACGGTTGGAAGTGGCTTGCATCCATCTTGAACCTGCGGCCTTTACCAAATCGTCCGTCCAGAAGTCCACCTCGTTGGAAAATATCATCTTCATCATCCTATATACGTCCCACTGCAGGGCACAGGCCTCCTATCAAAATGAGAGGGTTTGGGCCGTAGTTCCCACGCGGGCCCAGTGCTGATTGGGAACTTCACACACACCAATTAATTTCTTCGCAGGTGTATGCAGGTTTTCTCACGATGTTATCCATCACCGTAAAGCTCATAATTTCAAATTTCAAATGTAATTTCGCACATAAATTCCGAAAAACTCAGGTGCGAGCCGGGATTTGAACCCACGATCCTCTGCTTGAGAGGCCATAGGTCAAACCGCTAGGCCATCACAACGTTTTTTACAAATACTATTTAATAGTGTGCAAAGAAATTATTTCTTGGATGAAGGAGTTATAAATGACTAGCAATACTGCAATCCAATACTGCATGTTCGTAGTAATAATATTTTAAGGGGCAATGCCTGTAGAGCAGCATTCACTGAAGAAAACTTTTAATAAATTAAAATATATGTCCATTAATATAAACTGTTTTAATTACAATGGAATAATAAAATAATCTAACTTATCTACACAACAAAATAAAAACAAGAAAATCCATAATATCATTTATGTTCCCGCATCAGCTGTTTAGTGCTCTTTCTTCAATTCTAGAATTTCTTTTTCCAAATCCGGCTTGTTCGGGAGGCTGGAAGTCGTCTAAACTGCGCGTGAGACGATTCGTGATGGATGGCTCTCGAAAACAGCAAGCAACCAGCGGCTCAAAAGTGAAATGGGTCTATAATTCATCAATAAGGTATTATCACCTTTTTTGAAGAACAGCACCACTACACTTCTGTTCATACTTTCGGCGTTTTCCCTTCACCGCACGCTCCTTTTTTTTTTAACGAAGTGGAAACACTTTACGTGTGCCCCCGGGCCCGGGGAGACCCGAATGGTTATGTGGGGCCTAACGGGGAAGGGGAGGGAGGGGTATACTCACTAAAACCACTCCGACGTTGCCCTCTTGCCGAGGTTGGTAGGCGCCGTGGGATCCCAAAGATTCTACCACGATCAATGATTCTACCACGATCAAAGATTCTACCACGAATACCAAAGATTCTACCACGACCAAAGATTCTTCCATGACCAAAGATTCTACCACGAAAGATTCTACCACGAACCAAAGATTCTACCACGATCCAAAGATTCTACCACGATTCACGCACGCTCCTACCTTCATCGGTCTTACTCACGTCTTACTCTACTATTACTCCATTGTTAAACTGGGCACTACCAAGGTTTAAACTTTAGTCTGGGCTTAAATCTGTATTAGCCTACTCTTCCCTTAATCCTTGTTTATTAATATCGATTTTGCTAATTCTAAGTTCAACTTTGAAGTATATTTTATTTACTCCTACTCTAGTCCACGTTTATTAATAAGGCTGTTAGTGTTTGTTTGGATTAGGTTCGAATTAGATGATTTTTATTAATAAGGCTGTAAGAGTTAATGTTAGGCAGTACACGGAACGCGATCATTAAATATATAAAAAAATAAAAATACAACTTGTTTAAAAACAAGCCTTTAATATGTAGATGTTAATAAAAAAACTATAAAGCTGAAAATAATTTAATTCTGAGAAAAATAGACCTTGCCCTTCCATTGGGACGTATATATAGGTATAGGGTGGGTTGATGAAAAATAGACCATGCATTAAATCTTTGCGTTTTTATCACAGTTCCAATTTTTTCTACCTAACGCCGTCAATCCATGAGTCCGCTCGGTAGGCAAATAGCTCGCGTTACATGGCATGCGGGAGCCTGATACGGGGTGGACAATGTCAGATAAAGACCCCTTTAATTAAATAAGGTTCTAGATATATTTCAATGCAACCAGAAATGTAATTTAAAAATAAATAAGTGCTTTTAGGGCTGCAATAAAGTGGTTTTTTACAACAAATCTGTTACGGATATGTTGGCAGTTACTCAATTTTAAAATTATTAAGCTGCGGACACAACGACTTTGGTCCTAACTTGATAACATTGGTTGCGCAGACGCGGCCGATTAGCGCCGTCCGCGCGTCCGGTTCAGATAACAGTATGCGGAACGCTGATCTGAATTATTTCCAGCCAAGACTTGACGTTTGCATTTGTCGCGATGCTTAATGAGTGCAATGACGTCATCTGCCAAATCGTGGAATGGCTGAAGCGATTTATAAATTAGAGCAAAGTCCAGCGGATTTTGTTACTTCTTTTTTAATTTTTTTTACGGTTTAGGTAGAGCCCGTATAATGAAAACACACAGGCGTTAATTTGAGTATTTATTTAGTTGCATTCTACAGTTAGGTTGAGTATTCACCATGAGTATGCTCGTGTTCAGTAAAAGGCACTTGATCACGTTGATATTTCATACGTCTTCCAAAGAAATCATCGTGAAATTGACTGTGAAGCGGACACCACCGTAGAATGCGGCTCAGTTTTCGCGACTGTAATGTATGTATTTATTCAACAATGTTAATACAGCTCACATTTCACTACACTAACTTATATATTGGTCCAAAAAACGACTTTAAAGACAGTGTGCAGTAACAGCCCAAAAAGGCCGAGGCCTGTGCTGGGGCTAGTTACATTTTGCGCGACATAAATGTAGAGCGAAGCGATCATTAAACTGTTACCCCGGCGCCACACATAGCACAAATGTTTCCACATATATTTTAACATATTTGATCTATCCCCGGCGCCACACATAGCACAAATGTTTCAACACATATTTGAACACATATTTGATCACATGTGAAGCACCGGTATTTGCTTATTTGTTTAATAAAACAACGATACAATCAACCATAGATCAAATATGTGTTCAAATATGTGTTCAAATATGTGTTGAAACATTTGTGCTATGTGTGGCGCCGGGGTATGGTTGATTGTATGGTTGTTCTATTGAAAAAATAAGCAAATACCGGTGCTTCACATGTGATCAAATATGTGTTGAAACATTTGTGCTATGTGTGGCGCCGGGGTAACATAAGAATCTGAAGTTTGACGTTTCTTGACGTGACGTGTCAGAATGGAATCATTTATTAAGGGGAGAATTTATAGTTGTCTGACGATGTGTTGTGATTGTGTTAGGTCTCTCTTTCTCACATATTAAATGAATGAAACCGATACTGTTCTAGCGCGTCACCGCACAATAGGAACGTACCTACCTACCTACGTCAGATAAAATTTGTTGTTTAATTTACATTTATGTGCTGGCACGCGCCATGCTGATATTGGACATTTAGTGGAATCACCTAACATAAGAGCGCGCGCAGGCAGAGAGCGGTCTGAAGTTCCGCGTTCAGAGTTCCGAGTTCTGCGTTCTTTCGAATGTACTGAGTCCCTTACGATAACGCACACAGCAGGCGGTCGGAACTCTCGAGCGGTCAAAACACAGAACTCTGAACGCGGAACACGGAACTCCAGACCGCTCTCTGTCTGCGCGCGCTCTAAGAGTGGCAAACTGAATATCCGTGGTCCTTGTCACAAAGTTACACGCGATGGTACCTAAAAATAAACAAAAGATAAGTTTGTGCTGGTGGCGCCACTGTCTATAGAAAAGCGTCAAGGGTGAATAAATATTTGTTAGTTCCATTTTAACCTATATTTGTCCTATACGCAAGTTCTATACCGAGCTGTTAAGTATAGATCAAGTCATTCATGATGACGCGTGCCGTGGTTCTTATTGCAATGCCATTATGTCATTAATGTTTAATTTTGACAAATTCATTCACGCCTCTTCGTGAATGACACTTAACTATAAATTACGCGTGAATGGGTCTAGATAGTAGCCCTCTAAAAGAAATTCAATGATTACAATAAATGACTTATAATATAATCTAGACCTATAAAACAGTACCGTGATTGACTGACTGACTGATTGGTGACTGACTGACAAACAACGCACAGCCTAAACTACTGGTGCTAGAGACTTTAAATTTGGCATACATGTACCTTGAGTATTGTAGAGGTGCACTAAGGAAGGATTTTTCGAAATTCCCACGGAATAGGGAAATATTAAACTAAACTTTCTTAGTTTCTTTGTTTGTAGCGGAATCTCTGAAACTATTCAGCCGATTTTAAAAATTCTTTCACCATTAGAAAGCTACACTATCCTTGATTGACATGGGTTACTTTTTATTCGGGAAATTGCAAAATTCCCACGGGATAGAAATAAATTTATTTAATTTCGGGGCCGATTTTAAAAATTCTTACATATTATGCGATATGCTTATGACTATCCCCCTTGACATAGGCTACTTTTTCTTCGGGAAAATGCAAAATTCCCACGGGATAGAAAAAAATAATTCAACTTTGGGACTGATTCTGAAATTGTTTTCACCAATAGAAAGCTATTTACACTATTTCTGATTGGTATATATAGACTACTCTTCTTTGGGAAAATGTTAAAATCCCTCGGGATAGAAGTAAAAGTTGATTGAAATTCGGGGCTGATTTTAAAAACTCTTTCACTAATAGTAAGCTACAGTTTCTGATTGACATAGGCTACTTTTGTACGGGAAAATGCAAAATTCGCGTGGGCTAGAAGTAAGTTCAACTTTGGGGCTGATTTAAAAAAACATTTTACCAATTGAAAGCTACACTATCCTTGATTGACATATACTACTTTTCTCCGGGAAAATTCAAAATTCCCACGGGATACAAATAAGTGAATTAAACTTGGGGACTGATTTTTAAGCTGGCTCGTGCTGAGTCATTGACACCAAACAGATTAGTAGAAAGGTTTTCATGCTTTTTGTTTGTAGTCGGTTCAATTTTTATTAAATTTTTTTTTGCTTTTTAGTTTTGGGTGTTTTTGAAGGCGGTTTTATTTTATTTTATTTTTTTTTTGCTTTTAGTCGTATTTATATAAATAGATGCGTAGGATAAAATCATCAGTTTGACTTCGAAATAAGTTTGTTATAAAATATATTTTTAATTCAAGCTTTTTTGCTGACTGTACTTGCCCCTGGTTACCAAAGTACTTATCAATACGAATGAAAGAGGCCAAACTCGATGAGGTCGTATCGTTTTATTACAGAGTTTACCTATGGCTACCTTCCAGCTCCATCATCAGATCAGCTTCATATCATAACAATATTGCATTGTCACGCGATTTATACATGTATGCAAAATTTTAGCTCAATCGTAAACCGCAAAGTGGGTCAAATTTAACTTGCAAGATTTGATCCATTGAGTAGTTCCGTTGGGCATCTGTGGTCTTGTTCATCAGATCCAGGCTACTAAATGATATCTTCTGAATGCAAATGCTTGATTTGATGATAAAATTTGAGGGTTGCCTCGATTTCCCTTGGATCCCATCATCAGATCTTGACTTGGCGTCAATGGAATCAGCTCAGGAGTATAAATTTCTCAATAAAAAAAAAGAATTTTGAGAATCGGTCCACAATCGGGGGAGAAATTTGTGAACACATAGTGGAACATAGAACCTCCTGCTTTTTTGAAGTCGGTTAAAAATTACTAAAATAAAAATTAAACATATACATGTACCTAATTGGTTGGAAAGTAAACAACTAAAGAAAATATTGTGGATGCAAAATCATTATTATCAAAAAAGTAATAATTATGGTAACAAAATCCTCATATTAATTTTGTTTATTCCTGGTTGCAATTCGAACACATCTTACATATTTACTAGCAAGCATAGTTAGTGATAAATGGACTCGGTTGCCAAACAAGATCCATTCGCATACGTGTTGTTCAAGAGCCATAGTCTAACCTCAAAATGAAAACCGGTTCGCCGGTCCGGCATGGCGGCAAGATTCGAACAAGCGTTCCTGCTTACCGTGGGGTGCGGGGGTGAAGTAGAGCGCGAACAGGTCGTCGACGGAGTTGGAGGCGGCGGCGTGCGCGGCGTGCGCGGGCGCCTGCGCGTAGGGCTGCGGCTGCGCCAGCGGCGGCGCCGGCCCGCCGTAGTGCAGCCCGCTCGGGCCCGCCTCCACCAGCAGCTGCATCTGCGAGATGTCCACGAACTCGTCGCCGTCGCCGCGCCCGCCCAGCTCCTCGTCCTCCGGCCGACGCATCGCGATCACCGAGAGCATCGCACGAGCGCATCCCCGCTCGCCGCTCGCACCGACATACACCACACCGCATGCGCCACCGCACACGACACCACACAACACACACTAATATTATTATTTACTACTTATGTCCTAACCGAATTGACGCGATCACAGAACATTTAGGAAACCACTGATATGCGGCACGATAATCACACGAAACGGTCACGGGTATCTACTGGTAAATGAACACTGATTTCGCACGCGGTGAGAGTCGCCGTCCGGAGAACGCCACATCCTCGACTGAGGCGTGATCGCTGCGGCGAGGGCGTGCTGCCGCCCCCGTCCGCGAGCGCCGGCGGTCGTCGCCCGCCGCGCGCCCTAGCTATGGACGCTAGCCACCCGCTCGAGGTCGGCGTTCATTCACGACGGCTGCGTTAATGGCGATCGGGCCAGGCGCCTTCGCTCAGCCGGTCGCCCACGTGCGCGAGAAAATGGCGCGGCGTCGCGACGACGAAGGGAGGCGCGCGAAAAGCGCGCGGCGCACAAGTGTAGTGATGGCTAAACGGCGGCGGCGGCACGATGCGTGGGGGCCGCCGCGTGGGCGCGGAGGCTCGTCGCGCGGCGTGCGTGACGTCGCGCCGGCCCGGCACCTTACCCAACAAATGCACAAAACATTCACACTAACTATCTATATAAAAATTAAAATATTAAATGAGGTGATAAGAAGTGATTACTTTTACAAATAGCCAAATCTCTTAAAGTCTATGAGTGGTCTGAGTCACGGGCCGCTTGGGCGCGCGAGTCGACGGCCGGCGGTTGTTTTTGGTCACGCCGTAATTAGCTGCGTGGCACACGCGCTCCCGTGACGTCGACCACTGCTCTAAATATTTGCAACGTTACGTAGTCAAACGGATAAATCATCTAAAAATACATACCTGGTCATAGCTACGTAACGATTTTCTATTACCCCATAAGATAATTTTGGTACTAATTGACGCACATACTCATCCCACGTATTTTTTCTTCGAGAACACTGTTACGTTTGATGTTATTTATTTGTGCCTCCATGTTGCCAAGACGCCTGTTGTCAAGACGCTTTTCCTAATTTAGTCATAAAAAATGTTGGTATCTCGGTACCTAACAACAGAAATACGAAAGAAATGAAAATAAGACTCATAGGTATCCAATTTATTAAACGGTCTAACTTGACATAAAAACTTATTAATTTACAGGCAAACTGTGTAATTACGTTTCCCTTTCATGGGAATCAGCTTTCATTGTACGTACGTAGGCAGACAGCAGGAGAGTTCCCCGGGAAAATAGTTCCCGGCGGCGAGGTGACTGATGTGCGATATTCTGTGAATATTTGGAATAAGGAAAGGTCACGGAGCATCCCCGTCGCGTGGCAACCACCTGTTGATCCGAGTTCGGCGCTCGTAAAATGTCAAAGTTCACGGAGTAGGCGGCACTTTACTGTCTTTTGATTCTATTCCCATTTCTAGGGTGAATTCATTTTCTATACTAGTTTTGTTTATAAAGGTCATGGCAATGTACGGGCTACGCACGTTCATTATTATAGCGAATTCATCAAATTCATTCTTCGACCTCATTATAATTGCACTCGATCAGTTAGTTCGCGACTAGCGATCAAGGAAAGCACGCGTTCTCATTTTACTATAGTTTTATCAAGTTGTAGTGAAATAGTACATTACTGCAGCGGCCGCGAAATAGGGGATTGCCGGCCGAGTAGTAATAGATGGCCGAGTGTTAACGAGGCCATCTAGAGATACGAGGCCGGCAATCCCTGCTCGTGGCCAAGGCTTGTATAGTGCTTTTCTCAAATAAATCCAAGGAAATGACACGAATGTTCAACTTATATATTCATATTTAATTCAAATTGTTTTTTTTTTTTTGATTCCCGCCAAAATATTTTTTTTCCAGCAATTTATTTGTAAGCTGTTCCAGTTAATGTTTTTGACGCAAAATCTTGACATGATTTATATTTATTAAAAAATTACGACCTTATTAATTGGTTATTTTAATAAATTGTTAACAATAAACGCCAATCCTTATGTATTTTATTAAATCTAGCCAAGTAAGATATTAAAAAGTAAATTCACAAACTAAATTTTTCTTAATTGGCAGTATGTCATTGATAGTCAATAAAAGAAAATACGACCCACTAAAACAAAAGACAATCTCTTTGCTGGCCTTGACCAGCAATGTTTGTATGAAATTCCATTATTGTCGTCTAATTTGAAATTAGAACGAATCTTCCTCAACTGCTATACAATGGCATACTTCGTGTTCTATTGTCACGACTATAAGGACCACATTTCCTTGGATGTTTGAGAAATAGTACATTACTGCAGCGGCCGCGAAATAGGGGATTGCCGGCCGAGTAGTAATAGATGGCCGAGTGTGAACGAGGCCACCTAGAGATACGAGGTCGGCAATCCCTGTTCGTGGCCAAGGCTTGTATAGAGTTTTTCTCAAACATGCATCATCATCATCACCACCATCATCACCGCCATCATCATCACCATCATCGTCACCAACAACATCATCAACATCCATCAACATCCATCAACATCCATCAACATCCATCAACATCCATCAACATCCATCAACATCCATCAAAATCCATCCACCAACATCCATCAACATCCATCAACATCCATCCATCAACATCCATCAACATCCATCCATCAACATCCATCAACATCCATCAACATCCATCAACATCCATCAAAATCCATCCACCAACATCCATCAACATCCATCAATGTCCATCCATCAACATCCATCAACATCCATCAACATCCATCCATCAACATCCATCAACATCCATCAACATCCTACAACATCCATCAACATCCATCAACATCCATCAACATCCATCAAAATCCATCCACCAACATCCATCAACATCACGGACGGACGGACGGTCCATCCATCCATCCATCCATCCATCCATCCACGTCGACCACGTAATAAACGTCATGGTGCTGTGTCACATCAAAACAATAGACGATCACTTTGCTGGCCTTGGCCAGCAATGTTGTATGAAATTCCATTATTGACCTCTCGTCTAGCCGCACCTGCAACGTGACACTTCTTGGCGTATTATAAGGAACATAACGTCAATATTTCATAGCATGTTTGAGAAAAAAACTTTATTTTATAAACTTCTCTTGTTCGTGGCTGTTGGCACCTGTTTGCCTTAGTCTTAGACCGGGGCCGCACTGGTAAGGCGACCGGCGACGCGATGCGACGGCGACTAAATCAAACATAGTTCGAGTTATGTGAGCGGCCGCAGCAGCCGCAGCGGCGACGGCGACTAAATCTACTATGTTTGATTTAGTCGCCGTCGCGTCGCGTCGCCGGTCGCCTTACCAGTGCGGCCCCGGCCTTAGATGATAATTTTACGTTATGCACTAGATTGTTATTGTTCTATCACTAGAGCACAAAATAGTATTTTATGCAACGGTTGTAGAAGTTGAGGTCTTAAAAGGCGAAGTGACGTGAGTTGCGATATGAACGAAGTGAATATCGCAATGAAAGACGGCACGAGCCGTTTTTAGACCAAATTATACATCGTTGCATACAATATTTTTTCTACTTCATCCATGTTTTCTTCTATTAACTTTAATTTAAAAACTTTGGCAAAAGCGAACAGTAATCGAGTGAAGCCAGTGAAAAATATAAAATGTTTGACATATATTTGACAGATGTGACTGTCTATGGTAAACTTTATATGTATTTTTTATGTTGGCAGTAAAAAAATATCTCGGAAAGTTATATTTTTTAATAAAAACCGCATGAATTAAGTTGCTTGTTTTAAGCCGAGTTTAAACCTGCAAGAAAAACTTACACGGTTTTCCTTGTAGGTCTAAACTGGGCTTTAGTGTCGAGTGTAACCTACATTCAATAGTCTGTGTTAGCTATAAGTACATACATAGTTTAAGGACTTCGTGCATTACAAGAATAGTACATTACTGCAGCGGCCGCGAAATAGGGGATTGCCGGCCGAGTAGTAATAGATGGCCGAGTGTTAACGAGGCCATCTAGAGATACGAGGCCGGCAATCCCTGTTCGTGGCCAAGGCTTGTATAGTGCTTTTCTCAAATAAATCCAAGGAAATGATACGAATGTTCAACTTATATATTCATATTTAATTCAAATTGTTTTTTTCTTGATTCCTGCCAAAATATTTATTTTCCAGCAATTTATTTGTAAGCTGTTCCAGTTAATGTTTTTGACGCAAAATCTTGAGATGATTTATATTTGTTCAAAAATTACGACCTTATTAATAATAAATTGTTAACAATAAACGCCAATCCTTATTTATTTTATTGAATACCTGATTAAATCTAGCCAAGTAAGATATTAAAAAGTAAATTCACAAACTAAATTTTTCTTAATTGGCAGTATGTCATTGATAGTCAATAAAAGAAAATACGACCCACTAAAACAAAAGACAATCTCTTTGCTGGCCTTGGCCAGCAATGTTTGTATGAAATTCCATTATTGTCGTCTAATTTGAAATTGGAACGAATCTTCCTCAACTGCTATACAATGACATACTTCGTGTTCTATTGTCACGACTATAAGGACCACATTTCCTTGGATGTTTGAGAAAAATATTTTTTAATACAGTTGCTCAAAAAGTCGCGTATTGCAGGGACGTATAGCGTTTGGGATGTGGGCTATTACATACTCGAGCTTTTTCTTTACCTTTTCCGAACTCGTGCGTTCTCTTTCCCAACTGTCAAAATAATGTCTATTAAAAAGAAAAAACCAACCACGAAGTTTTTACTAAAAAAAAAATCATCGAAGTTTTATGATTCATGCAAATATTTCTAAAAAGAAGCTACTAATTTGTTTCAATATCAGATTTAATGATTTGATTCAATGAGTTAGTTAGGTTTAATTTCATTTCATCTTATTAAATTTCATTTCATTTCATATCAATAAAAAAAATCTACTGAAGACTTGGCTGTATGGGCATAGTTCCCTTTGCCTACCCAGAATGGGTGAAGAAAACAAAAAAAATCTCTGCTCTTTATTCTTTTACGGTTGGCGCCATTTTCCAAAAACGTTCTTTGCGAGTTTAGTTGTTTGTTGCACAAAATGAGTAATTTCGACGATATTTTATTTGAATTAACACCACCGGAACTCAGTATAATTGCACAAAATGCTTCGGAGAACATTTTACCGGAAAAGTCAAAAAGTCGCTACATATCTACATACGACGAATTTATTGCGTGGAGAGAAAAGAAAAAAGCAAATAGTTTTTCAGAAAATGTTATGTTGGCATACTTCTCCGAACTCTCATCAAAATTAAAACCTTCTACGTTATGGTCGAGGTTTTCGATGATAAAAAGTATACTGAAAATAAGGAACAACGTGGATATAAGTGAATACCCAAAACTAAATGCTTTCTTAAAACGACAATCAGACGGTTTTACAACTAAAAAGTCGAAAATATTAACATTGAATGAAGTGGAAAGGTTATTGACGAAGCTCCCGATGATCGTTATTTAGCCACAAAGGTAATTTATTAATAAATACTTATATTTTTCTTTAGTATTCAGTTTACGAAATCGCAAAACACAGTCAATATATTATTAAAAAAAATATTAATCAAATCCCTTTTTTTGTAGGTTGCGCTGATTTTTGGCGTTGTTGGAGCTTGCCGCACAAGCCAATATTACTTTAAAAGATACATATGTTATATATGTGAATTATAACTTTTATAAGAAATAAATGATTGGTTAGTTGAGTTTATTGTGTTTATATTATTTTATTAAATTTCTACATTTTTTCGCAACTGTATTATAAATAGTTGTTCAGTACACGTGCGGAACCGTCATTGCAACTTGTTCCGACTGTCAACCCTCACCTTCGGCTACGCCTCGGCTCGGGTAGACATTTTGTCGGAACTCATTGCAATGACAAGCTTTCCGCATTCGTAATGAAATATACTATAGTATTGTCATGTGGGTCCGTTGGTTTGTATTTCCTTTGTCCGTCTGTGTGTGTCATTTACCTACTCATTTTTTCTCGTTTGATAAAATCATAGTCTGATCAATTCGATTTTAGATTAGTTTGAAAATAGAAAAAAAAATAATTAAAATCCCACCTTCAAAAAACACCCAAAAAATTATGAAATAAAAATTGAACCGACCACAATAAGCATGAAAATATCTTTCTACTAATCTGTTTGAAGTCGGTGCCTCAGCTCGAGCCAGCAGGAGTGGACCTAGTAATTTGACTTACCTACATACTTACTATCTATAGGGCTTCTACCACTCCTGAGACACAGTGTTAACAATTTTACTACAATTTTATTACATAAAATTGACCTGTGATTGACCCCTATCTCACCTGATGAAATGTGTAGAAGAGGCCAACGGTGTTTCTCACTGGTTTAAATAGTAACATCCAACTCACTGAAGCCTTGAAGAGCCCTAGGAGGTAGGTAGTTGTAGGTACTTTGGTACCTGGAAACATCAGGACCAAGTAATAATTATGTTATAAGAACGACAATATTAATTAACCAAACCCCATGGGCGTTAATAAGTCGCGTTGCTAAATCAAATAAATGCGAAGTGGAAATAGTGAAAATATGTCGACTGATAGGCCTACGCACATCCGGCGCCCACGATGCCGAATTGCGACAGTTAGCGTGACACGTTAGGTACCTATGTAAGAGAGTTACACGCATTCTTTACCATTGCGGTATACTTATACACATATCATATGTATACACTGTGCGGCGCAATGAACAGAGAAAACGCTTGCCGCGCCACCGGTCGCGCGAAGTGCTAAATTATAAATAAATAGATATTGAGTAAAATAAAAACCGGCCAAGTGCGCTTCAGACTCGCGCACGAAGGGTTCCGTATCATTATCTATAAAAACAGAAAGAAATCACGTTTGTTGTATGGGTGCCCCCTTAAATACTTGTTTTATTTTAATTTAATTATTTGTTTTTAAGTCATCACTGGCAACACACACTGGTCAAAGACTTTTGACTTGAGACACTGCGGTATATTGGATCCCACCAAAAACATAAATGTAAAAAATGCTAGCCAAGTTCAATACTAAACATATACTTGATTATGGACTTCACTGACAAAAGGATTGAGATCTAAATGGGTGCCAAGTTCTGCAGGTAATACTGAAATCTATTTGTAAGAACAAATAACATCCTAAACAAGTATAACACTCTATTTCTTTAGTTTTTCTACTCCAACAGTGTATCATATTTATAAATATAAATTCCTAAATTTAACTATCTACTAATTTACACAAAGTAACTTATGTTAAATTAATTGAAGCTTAACATTTGACTTGGCTAATTTTCACATACAAATCATCTTATATTTGGCTAATCAACTTATCTTCTACATTCAATTTGCTGGTAAAAACTAGCCAGTCAAATATTAAGCTTCAATTTAACATAAGTTATCTACTTTGTGTAAATTATTAGATAGTTCAATTTAGGAATTTATATTATATATTGTCGAACTCATTTTCAGCAATAAACTATTTTTCACTTCTCATGCTCTTAAATGTTACTTTAGTGTCTGCATCTCGGGACTAAAGCTGCTTTTTAATCTCTAGGGACTAAAGTATTTTTTTTTAAATTTACTTTGGCAAAGTCCTAAACAATAGTTACGTTTATATAAGAAATGCGTGTTCATGCAGTTCCTCCACCTCCACACTGTACGAAAACACACAAATCACACTACTCTGACGCGTTTCGAACCGCGGAACAAAGTTTTTTGCTAAGTATAGTATTTGAATTTTGATTTGAACAGATATCCATTATTCGTATTGAGAATAACTACCTACGTTGTTAAAAGATGTAATATTGAAATTTTGTAAAAAAAAAACGTCGTTTCAAAAAGTTGTGTTTAACGCGAGACTAAACTACTATAACGACACGCGAACTATGTATGTAATATCTTGTGTATTTATGGTTTGTTTTAGCACCTTGTTGAACAATCTACTATTACTTTACTTTATCAGAAACAACAGCTTTGCCTCTTCAGACAGGCTTTACTAAGCTTCGCAATCAGCTGTGGAGTGAGTATTAGGTACGAGTATGCTTGAAGTTTCTTAGCGATAGAATTTTCAATTTAGAATACAGAAATTCTATCGCTAAGAAACCTCAAGCATAGTCGTACCTAATACTCACTCCGCAGCTCATTGCGAATAACTAGAAGAACTAGAGTAACCTTCAAAGCTAGAAGAATGTGTAAGTTGAAGTGATAATTGGCTAGTCGGCAAAAACCGGACATCGTAGCGTTCGCTATAGCCTCTCACTAGGTGGACAAACGAGACGTACAGGCAACCGGTGGCAAGTTGTCATTTATAGTGGCGTTAGGCCTTCAACATTGGACGTCTTCCGACTGATGATCATGAACAGCTACCTCCTATATGTTAGGTCGAGGAAACTAAATCGCGTGCCAGGGTGGAACCTTTTCATGATCAATTTCACGAAGATTTCTTTGGCAGATGTATGGAATGCTAACATGACATTTGCAATGAACAGGGCTCACCCTGGTAGATGATTCAGTTTCTTCGACTGAACCTACGATAAATAACTTAAACCTTTCGGCCTGGAGGTTCTTTTTTGTGGCAACAATAAGCGGACACGGGTAGGTAAATATGAAAACAGTATATTAGGTATTTCGCATAAGCATATCTGTTCTGCACGTAAAGTTGCAGAGTACTTAGCAAGATACCTTGCTTTATATCAGTGAAACCTTTTCAGTCCTTACAAGCCAAAGTTAAAATACTTTATTTAATTTAGGCATCAATTGATGCTCCGTCATGCTCCTATAAATGTCGAAGAATCTACCACCGGTTCGGAAAAACCCTGGTGAGAAGAATCCGACCAGAAACTCAACAAGGTATATTTTTTTTCAAAAGATCTACATTGTTATTAAATTACATATTACATATCTAAAGTATTTAATACAATTAAAAAAATAATAATTTATTGAATAATAAGCCACACATAAACAAACAAAGCATGTCTTATGTATAATAAGCATCTTAAGATCACTCGTAAAAACTAAAATATAATGCAATAAGTAGGCTTGCTAAAAGACATTAAGGTAGATCCTCTGACCTTCATGCTAGGATAACCTGTGTTATGAAGATCAGCGGTTTGGTATTGGAATACTAAGGTAACAATTTCACTTCAATCCTGCGCAACGATGCATTTCAGTTTTATTAATCTTATATTCATTGACAATAAAGAATACATATACATGTTTATAAAATTTATAATTGGGGATGTCTATTTTTTTGCAATGTATAGTAAATCGAAAACCATTTCGAGATAAATGGTTTTTAACTCGTTTTCTGTAGTTATTTAATTTTAATATTATATAATGAATTTATTACATAACAAATAAGCAATGACCTTCATTTGACTTTGATGTAAATTGCGTGACCGGTCCAAGTCGTACTTTATTCTGTGTGGTTAGAATTCTTCACAAATTTACGCGTGGATTATAACTACAGAGTTTGATTTGGACCCACTGCCTGACATCTAGCACTTTGACAGCGCCAGTAAAGTGACACTTGTTACAGTGTACCACCACGCAAAAAATAATTAAAGGGGTTGCCTTATCGTACGCATTTAGATAGATTTAGAAATTTGGCAGTGTGTGAGCCCTCAATTACAATCTGACGTCATCAACCAAAATAGTTTCGATAATTAATTTTGAAAAAAGTAGTGAACTAAGTGACAAAATATTGAAATTAGTTTCTTATAATTGACTTTTCTATACAAAAAAAATTTAAAAACCACTGGTAATTTTTTTTAGACATTCCCAATTAAAGTGTGAGTGACAAATCGTTATATAGTTAAAAGCAAACTTCAAAGCATTTTAATTTAGCGCAGTAACAAGACCGGGGTCGTTTCCTGAGTAGGTTTTTTTATGCTAAAGGCTTACATCACTTCACTTAATATAATAGGTAGGTATGTTCAAAGTTGCTGAAATTATTTGCACGTAAAATTATTCTGCTTCCCCTTTGATTGTCAATTTTTTTAAGCTTGTCTTAATTAATACCTACTATTCTTTATAAATCAACTGTTTTCATGATGTGTGCACATAGTTTTGGATTGTAAATAATCTTTTCTATCAATATTTATACAATACAATACAATACAATGACTCTTTATTGTATACCAGGAATAGTAAGCAATACAGAAAACAGGTACACAGAGAGAAAATTACAAGGTAAGCAATAGGCGGCCTTATCGCTTAAGAGCGATCTCTTCCAGGCAACCCTTTAACAGAAAGAAGGAAGGACTAGTTTACAGCAGGTGGTGCATCAACAGTGGAACAGAAAATTAAAACGCAACAAAAATAGTACATCTACTCATACATATATCGTGCATAATAATAGGTAGGTTTATATTACTGTATCTTATGTTTACAATTTATTTTGTGTGCCAAACTTAATAAATAAATTAATAAAGTAGGTATAAAGGTTATTCTAAAAATAACAGACGGTGTTCTACAGTGTTACATAATGTGGTGTCCTAACCACGTTGCACGTCAGGGGTGTGACGCACCTGTGCCGTGGAACCACGGATGACGTCCACCGTTAAATAACTTCCGCAGATAAGGGCTGATAAATAAATAAAGTGAACCAAAATAAACGTGACATTTTCGTCGTTAATGTCAATCGGTCAGTGTTTGTGACGTCCGATAACGACTTTGCTATAATTGTAAGGTTTAATTTATTCTTTTTTTGTGTTCTGTTGTTATTTTATTTTAGTCCGTTTAGTGTTTCAGTCGCTAGTTTAGGAATTCACGCGATTATTATGTTTTTTCTTCCTTTTTTACAATCTTTTATTAGACTTTCACCCGTTTCGAGTGATAAGATTAACTTATAATTCAATGCGGATATGTAGTTCAGATGACAATGTTAATGAAAGTAGGTACATTTAGCAAAAAAAAAATTATTAACTTATAATTAAATTCGGATATGTAGTTCAGATTACAATGTTAATGAAAGTAGGTATATTTAGCAAAAAAAAGATTATGATATATAAATGAAATTTTTGACAAAAATACCTACCCCTGCCAAACATGCTAAATCTAAATTCAGCGGTTGAAATTTCAGTCTAGCCGTTTTAGCGTGAAAGAGTACCAATCATAGACACTCACGAAAACGTTGTAAGTTATGATGCTTAAATATAATTATGTTGTTATTATCGGAGCTAATGTTATTATGATTAGCATATCGCTAAGGTTATTGGCGGGAAATCGTTCGGCGCCGGCGCAGGTTCCGCGAGCCCGAAGCTGCGGGGGCGAATAGGAAGATCAGCTTATAAAGCAGCGCGCGCCGGCCGCGCTAGCGTCACCGCCGCAACTACCGATGTCTTACATTAGGATAAAAAAATCCAACTCGATTACACGTGCTTTTAAGGACATATTATCGGACGAAACCCACGCACCCAAATAAGGCCAAGCAAGGAACAAACGCTCAATTAATCCTAACTTTTTAATGATAATAATTTATTCATGCAACTTTTTATATAAAGACTATAGTCTTTAACCGCGGCTCCACACACACATATACACGCACGCACGTATGGACGAATGCAAACACACACAAACTTTCGTATTTATGATATTAGTAGGATTAATATGATCGAATCCCTGTCTGTGTGGTAGACGTATAGCATAGTAGTATAATGCGGTCATTTAATAATGCGTCGAGGTGGGATAATTAACCACAAATGCGGTTATGATTATTCACGCGGGTTCCCGCAAATCCGACTATCAATAACCGTGACGGTTACATGGACCGGGGACTGTGTACATGGGGTTATATGCATATACTACGTACACGTACTTACATCGGCAACCAGATAACATAGTGCGTTACAGGCATGCGGGTATTTCTTGATACAGTGAACTGTTATACAAGGTGAATGATACAAAACTAGTGATTCTTAAGCTGCGTACGGACTGCGCGCACTCGGGTACGCGTACCCGGGCTTGCGTGTCCTGGAACGCCATGTCCGTACGCTATGTACGCGTACACTGTACACGTACACGTACACGTACACGTACTGTACACGTACATGAACACTGTACGCGTACATGGCGCACGGACATGGCGTTCCAGGACACGCAAGCCCGGGTACGCGTACCTACCCGAGTGCGCGCAGTCCGTACGCAGCTTACCGCAGTTAATGCTGTACCTACCTACCTCTATTATAATGCATCAACTTTGTTCTGATTAGTCTTATTTAATTTGAGGTGTTCGATCATACATTAAATTTGTGATTAATTCCAACAAAGTATAAACATTCAAAGTTTTATCAGACCAATGGTTTTCATTTTTTTTGTGCAGTAGAGTCAATTACCTACCTATAAGAAATTAATTTATATTTTTTTTCGTTTAGTTCACGACTTTTTTTAAATTAATTACTGAAACTATGTTCGTTGATGACATCAGAGTTCAATAGTAAAAGGCTCTCAGATAGCTACATAATTCACAAATTTATCTAAATGCGTACGATAAGCCACCCCCTTTACTTATTTTTTTACCTGTGGTGAAGCTGTCACTTTATGGGCGCTGTCAAAGTGCTAGATATCAGACTGCGGGTCCAAATCAAACTCCGTAGTGTAATCCACGCGTAAATTTGCCAAAAATTGTAAACAATGCTATTTCACACAGATAAAGTACAACTTGGACCGTCTACGACATAGATTTAATGTCAAATGAAGGCTATTGCTGATTTGATATGTAATAAATGCTTTAAATTATATTAAAATCAAATAAATAAGCATTTGTCTAAATAAAAATAAACAATAAATAAATTGTGGGCCGGTTGGCACCAATTGACCTAGTCCCAAACTAAGCAAAGCTTGTACTATGGGTACTAGACAACGGATAAACATACTTATATAGATAAATATATAACTAAATACATATTAAATAAATTAAAATTATTATAAAAAAAATAATTAATAATTATTATGATAATTTAATATCATTATTTTTTATATTTTTTTTATAATGAACTAAAACAATTACTTTGCTCACCCGCGACCTTACAATAGTTACGTTTATGCAAGAAATGTGCGTTCATGCAGTTCCTCCACCTCCACACTGTACGAACACACACAAATCACATAAACCCAACCATCACCACCACCAAGCTACACTGACGCGTTTCGAACTCAACCAGAGCTCATCTTCAGAGTTACCACAACCGTATGCTATGCTACCAAATGTTAAACTAACAAACCAAAACAAATGTTTTAACTTGTCACTGTAACTTCTCAAGTACCCACTTTATTTTTCTTATTCTCAAACTACCCCACAAAAATTAACTTTTATTGACATATTTAAAACTACCTTGAATTTTTTGTTTATTTATTTATAAGGCATATTTAATTAATACTAACTGTTCAAATTCGACCCAAGCCGCAGTAAAGGAGAAGATACTAAATTTACCTGTTCATTAATAATAGACCCCATAGTGTTGTACCTAATTATTTCCATGCATTCCAGAGCATCCAGACGCAACCCCTTGCCGCAATAATGTAACACTTCATAAGAATCTGAATCTAACAATGAATGATTTGATTCCAACAAATGTTTTGAAAAATTCGATCTATCTGGATGCTCATTCCTATATGCCGAAACATGCTCTTTAAATCTAGTATTAAAACTTCGGCCTGTCTGTCCTACGTATATCCCATTGCAGTCATTACAAGTAAGCTTGTATACCCCCGATCTAGTTCCCTTATCTACCTGTTCTTTGTGGTTACATAGCCTAGAGTACAAAGAGTTGTTAGTCTTAAAGGCAACATTAATATTGTTTGATTTTAAAATGCCATAAATCTTATCAGACAAACCCCCGACGTAAGAGATGCTAGATCTATATTTGTTAGTAGACTGAGAAGGTAACACAGCGTAAAGCATGCTATTTACTAACCGTGCCTGCTTCTTTTGAACTAAACTATCTACCATTGATTTTGTATAACCATTTGAGATCGCTATCTGATAAATAGTACTCAACTCTAAATCAAAATGTTCCTTAAAATATTCCGTAAGCCCACGTACACAGATGCTGTTATACCAGCATCTTCTAATCATCCGTGGCAGCATAAACTGGCTGCTTTCCATTGTTATGTTAATAGATTGTTGACTGTGCCTCTTTCTAAGGAACATTTTGATTTAGAGTTGAGTACTATTTATCAGATTGCGATCTCAAATGGTTATACAAAATCAATGGTAGATAGTTTAGTTCAAAAGAAGCAGGCACGGTTAGTAAATAGCATGCTTTACGCTGTGTTACCTTCTCAGTCTACTAACAAATATAGATCTAGCATCTCTTACGTCGGGGGTTTGTCTGATAAGATTTATGGCATTTTAAAATCAAACAATATTAATGTTGCCTTTAAGACTAACAACTCTTTGTACTCTAGGCTATGTAACCACAAAGAACAGGTAGATAAGGGAACTAGATCGGGGGTATACAAGCTTACTTGTAATGACTGCAATGGGATATACGTAGGACAGACAGGCCGAAGTTTTAATACTAGATTTAAAGAGCATGTTTCGGCATATAGGAATGAGCATCCAGATAGATCGAATTTTGCAAAACATTTGTTGGAATCAAATCATTCATTGTTAGATTCAGATTCTTATGAAGTGTTACATTATTGCGGCAAGGGGTTGCGTCTGGATGCTCTGGAATGCATGGAAATAATTAGGTACAACACTATGGGGTCTATTATTAATGAACAGGTAAATTTAGTATCTTCTCCTTTACTGCGGCTTGGGTCGAATTTGAACAGTTAGTATTAATTAAATATGCCTTATAAATAAATAAACAAAAAATTCAAGGTAGTTTTAAATATGTCAATAAAAGTTAATTTTTGTGGGGTAGTTTGAGAATAAGAAAAATAAAGTGGGTACTTGAGAAGTTACAGTGACAAGTTAAAACATTTGTTTTGGTTTGTTAGTTTAACATTTGGTAGCATAGCATACGGTTGTGGTAACTCTGAAGATGAGCTCTGGTTGAGTTCGAAACGCGTCAGTGTAGCTTGGTGGTGGTGATGGTTGGGTTTATGTGATTTGTGTGTGTTCGTACAGTGTGGAGGTGGAGGAACTGCATGAACGCACATTTCTTGCATAAACGTAACTATTGTAAGGTCGCGGGTGAGCAAAGTAATTGTTTTAGTTCATTAATATGGACCTCCGCAAAGTAACGCCTGATTCAATAATTTTTTTTTATAGTTTCTAATTTACTACAGGTACCTACATTGCAAAAAAAAAGACAACCCCGATTGGGTGAAGCATTAACTGAGTTAGAAGCACTAATTTCACCTTGTATTCCTTTATGTGACCACGGGTTTATTTTAATTTAAACAAAAAAACAGTATACAATTGTTTTCTAACAAAAGTTACTTAAATAGCCAGTAATGTACACAGTTTAAAAATCAAGCTTTGATAATTGAAAATGTTAAGTTCTAATTAAAATCTCTGTCTGCATTTGCGTGGGGACTATGGCCAAGCCCTCTCATTCTGAGAGGAGGCCTGTGCCCTGCAGTGGGACGTAGGTATATAGGCTGGGATGTATGGACATCTAATCAAACTGTAACATGTGTCTGTACTTTGAAAATATTTATTTTGAGAAAAACTTTTACTGTGGGTATATCTGTACGTACCTAGTTAGTACAATAGGAACCAAATCAACATTTTTTTTAGAATTTCTGTCTGTTTGTCTAAGTGTTTGTGCGCGCTAATTTCTGTAACGGCTTCTTAACCTAGGAGGTTGCGGTTTTCACTGATGTATTGTGATTTTCTTGGATTACCATTTAGTGTTTATTTAACTTGAAGGCCTTGAAGCAGTTTACAAATAAAAAAGATACATTAATTTAAAGATTTTTACCTTTAAGATTTTTACCAAGTTAAGAGTCTTGTCCGTGGTGACAGCAGGCAGCAGCAACTACAAAACCGCTGAAAGCCTACCGATCCCCTCATGCGTCAGAAAGAAACGAGATAAAAGCCGCAGATAGGCCAACAAATACTAAAATGTTAATATAGAGAATGGCTCATTGTTATGGGTCGCGACAGCAGCTGTTTTATAATGCCATCGCACTGAAATCTCCCACACTCCCTTGAGCGATGCACTCGCGCACTGAGCGTTTCGTGCGTAAACAATCGACTGGACCGAGTAGGTTGAAATTTGATGCACACGTGCATTTTTGTACAAACGTGTAAAATTAATAAATATTTTTTTGAATGTGAGGTATTGGGTGATTTTTTTTATTCATAAAATTACACATTATTATTAGTAGGTACTCTGATTGTTTATCTGTCCGTATGTTACAGGTATTTTGTTTGAAACCAGGGCTGGGCAAAATACATGCTTTGCTTTAATTAAAATACAAATTACAAAATACTATCTCGCATGAATTTTAAATACAAAATATTTTTAAATATTATTTATTTTATTAGCAGTACGGCTGCTCACCGAATCTAAGATTATTTAAAAGCGAAAAAGTTTTTCGTGTGCGCCGGTGGGATTCGAACCCACGTCTCCTGGGTATGCGCCCCAACGGGTGTTGGATGCGACGTGGTTCAATTGGTAGAACACCCGTTGGGGCGCATACCCAGGAGACGTGGGTTCGAATCCCACCGGCGCACCCGAAAAACTTTTTCGCTTTTAAATAATCTTAAATATTTTTAAGTCGGGTATTTGAAATATAAAATACAAAATACAGTATTTCAGGTATTTTATTTAAAATACAAAATACTAAGTAGAATTAAAACGAATCTAACCCGGCATGAGCAAGTAGAGTAAAAGAAAATTACTCGCTTTAAACATGAAACTACCGTGAGGTGAGACTCAATCATAGTGAAACAACACAGATTACTCACGTTTCAAAACGAGTTTAACTCGACAGTTTCGGGCTAATCCGTAACCCTTCCTCTCGGAGGAACACGCTACGGCTATGCCAAACGTGCACTCAAGGACGCCACGGATTAGCCTAAAATACCTATGTCGACTTAAACTCGTTTTGAGACGTGGGCAATCCGTATTATTTTACTAAAAATTACTGTCATGAAATTACTCTCATTTACTGATTAAAAGCAGAGTTTCCTTTCCTAAACACCAGATTTTAACAGTGTTATCTGCCTCTCGTAGGGGCTTGAATAAAGCCATGTCTACACTGGTGCGTTTTCATGTTCAACTTAAGATCGCTAAATGAAATTTAAATGTATTTATGTTAAAATGTATTTTGAAGTCATAAGTATTTGAAATACTAACTACAAAATACCTTGGCGTCAGGTATTTGAAATACGAATTACAAATTACATTTTCAGCGAGTAATTGAAACACAAATACCAAATACGTATTTGTATTTCAATTACGTATTTCAATTACAGGTAATTAAAATACTGCCCAGCCCTGTTTGAAACTATCAATCTTTTGTAAACTGCTACATAGCTAAGGACCTACTTCTGCAGTCAAAACTACTAATTTCTCAAAAATCTTCTAGGTACTTAGGTGGTTTTATATTTTCGAATAAAGTGAATATTTAATTAATCCCGCGAGTCATAAAAAATTGTACATTTCCTCCTCCTCCTCTAATTTTAGGATGGTAGGGTCGACGTCATAAATAAGTGATCACTTTTGTACCCTGTCACTTTAAGTTCATGTTTGATACGCCATACGAAATTATGTAATGACTGAAAGCGACAAGGTACAAAAGTGATCATTTATTTATGACGTTGACTATATCATTAAAAATATGACGATAAACGAACAAACAAACAAGGCACGTTGTGTTTAGTAATGCCGAGGTGGATCTAAGTGCACGCGGATGAAGTTGCAGGCACAGCTAGTTAAAGAGTAAAGTTCTTCCTTCGTCAATCTTTTTTTAGAAAAAATTCTAAGTAAACAAACCATAACACATGAAATTAACGGGATACTAGAAACGAAATCTGCTTGCCTTAAAATATGCTGTTTCTTTTGTTGCTCGGTTGTATCTGCACAGCTGCAGCGGTTCTTTAAGGATATTGTTATGCCTATCTTTATTAAGCGTGGCTTTATGGGCGTGTCTAGACGAATGAGGTGTTGCTCATATTTTTCTGATAGTTCTAGCTCCGCCTTCTGCAGTAGGTGTTGTCAATTTTCCTAAAAATGGGTCTGATCTTTAAAGTAGAATCCACCTTCATCTTTCATAGAAATCAAAGAGAAAATCTAAACATTTCCATAAGCTTAAATACTTATGTGTGCAGAATCCGCTATTGATTGCTATCAGTAGGTAGGTATCATTTATCTGATTCCTTTGAGTATGTATGGATCTAGCTAGAGCTACAGAGTAAACGTATGCGATGAATGGCTAGTACAAAACAATAATAGGACAATCTACATTCCGCACCGTTTGCAGAAGCAATTTGGTGTCGTGCAAGGCAGCAGGAAATACATGCGGCAATTGCAAGGTTGGGGTTCGATTCCTGGCCAAGATAAATTGTCCGGCTGTCTGTATCGCGCTCCGTATTAGAGCATGCGTATTGAATACAAATGCGACGACGCGTGTGTGCGAGGGACAGACCCTATGCCGTTAATAACTTGGTTTTCAGGAAAATACACTTTTATTATCTTGAACTTTTGAACTGAAATATTAATAATCATATACTTACATGTATGATGAAATCGGCTATTTTAACAGGTGATAAAATTAATACGAGTATATAGGCTATAAAATCGGTAATGTTCAATTATACCTAATTTTCCATCTAAAATAATTTAAAATAAGTATAAAATATATTCCTAAACTTGTTTTAACAGAGTTTCAATCTTAAGTACAATATGAGCAAAAGTGAATTAAGGTCGGAACTAACGAAAATTGCCTACAAGTATGTATTTGGTTAAGGGGTTGGCTTGGCGAAGCCAACAGCAGTCAAGGAAAATAGGCTGGACACCATATACGAGTAACATGGAATCCGACACATTAAGTTTAGTTTTTTCTCTGACCAAGCCAATTTATTACCAACTAGCTGTGCCCGCGACTCCGTCCGCGTGGAATTAGTAATTTGGGCAGCTTATTTTTTTTTTCATCAATTAAGGCTCTCCTTCGTTCCTCGATATAAAAAAATTACCCGCCCCCGCACCCTCTCCCAACAGCTTCCCCCCCACCGAACCCCCCGCACACCCGCGTTCACATTCACCACCGTACTTACTCCCAAGTCAAGCGTGCCTATAGAAGTTTTACTACAAAAACCCCCGATTTTGAAACATTCTTCCGCTCCGCTCCGCTCTTATTGGTGTAAGCGTGATGATATATAGCCTATAGCCTTCCTCGATAAATGGGCTATCTAACACTGAATGAATTTTTCAAATCGGAGCAGCAGTTCCTGAGATTAGCGCGTTCGAATTATAACAATTCTTCTAAAAACAGTTCGATAAATTCTTAAAATAGACGTAGGTATCTTTCTTATTTGTGAACCGATTCAAATATATATATTTCTAAAAATCATTGTTTTGGGTTCTATTGCGCTAATAAATAGCCCTAGTGACAGTTTTTCTCAAATATCTTCAATGTACAGACACCGACTTGTTACAGATTTATTATATGTATATAGATAGATAGATATAGATATAGATGTAGATAAAACGCTGTTAAAAAACGAATATTTTGGTTTAACACAAGTTGTATGATTGAAGCAGTTTGTGTAGACTACATATTACAACGGATTTGCGTTTTAGACTCACGAACAAAGTAAAATAAACTGTTTTAACATTTTAAACCTAACTCACCCAACTTGGCAAACGCAATACGGCAGAACAATCAATTTGTTATTCATAGGATCTCCACCTATTATTTCTCAATTGGCGTTTGTGTACATGGAATGGCTTACGCCACGGTTAGAGCGAAGCATCGCTTCGTAATTAAGTGCTTCCTTTTAAAAATTACCTTTTAAGTAATAAATAATAAA
Organism: Archips crataeganus; assembly: GCA_947859365.1. Taxonomy (NCBI): domain Eukaryota; kingdom Metazoa; phylum Arthropoda; class Insecta; order Lepidoptera; family Tortricidae; genus Archips; species Archips crataeganus. The sequence continues at coordinate 11,288,809 of OX402056.1, read as the reverse complement.
GTAAAGCATCGCGGAGCTACCGGCGGGCGGCGCTGAGGACATTGATTTATTATCACAAATTGTGTATTTTTCATCGTCAATAACCGCTCGCCGTTTCGGCGTCGATAAGTACCGTTTAACACTTGATATAGTGTCGGTAATTTGTGACTGGGTTCCGCTTTTTCTTTTTCAATTACTCCAAAATTGAAGTTTATGGTGCAATAACGGTGGCTGGCCCATCAACGGATGCCTTATTTCTAAGGGTAATTTTTGATGGCGCGCTTAAATGTTAAATAGTAATTCGAACTCAAACTAATATTTCCCTCTTGCTCCGATTTGTGTAGAACAAGCGAAAAGTAAATAACATTGTAAGTTCTACTTACGTGATGGCCACTATATGTAAGGTATAGTCGTCGTTCAGAAAACGAATAATAATAATAATAATAATAGCGGACCCGACAGACGTTGTCCTGCATGAACCTAGATACCGACTGCAGCGCCATCTGCCGGGCTGATTTGTGAATCTAAACCATCCAGGGCGCCACCCAAACGCATATAAAAAATTCATTCAAATCGGTCCAGCTGTTTAGGAGGAGTTCAGTGACAAACACACGTACAGTGGAATTATATATATTTTACTAGCTTTTGCCCGCGACTTCGTCCGCGTAGAATTCCAACATGTGGTAAAGCTTCTTCATCTCTTTCATTGTATAAAACAAAAATCCGGCAACGGCAACATCTATCATCATTATCATTTCATCATCATCAGTATCAGTTATCAGCCTATGTCCTTAAAGGTGTAGCTTCCTACCGGTAAAAGAAGTTTTAAAATCAGCCCCGTAGTTGAATTCAGTTATTTTTTTCCCGTGGGATTTTTGCTTTTTCACGTAGAAAAGTAGTATATGTAAATAATGGTTGGTGTAGCTTCCTATTGGTGAAAGAAATTTTCAAATCAGCCCTCAAGTGATATTCACTTCTTTCTATCCCACGGGAATTTTGCATTTTACCGAATAAATAGTAGGTAGCCTAGCCTATACCAATAAAGGATAGTGTAGCTTTCTATTGGTCATTTTTTTATACTCAGCCCCGAAGTTAAATTTACTATTTTCTATACCGCGGGAATTTTGCATTTATCCGAAAAATAGCATCCTATGTTAATAAGGACAGTGTATCTTTTCTATTGGTGAAAGACAATTTAAAATGAGCTCCGAAGTTTAAGCTTTTTTTCTATCCCTTGGGAATTTTGCATTTTCCTGGAAAAAGTAGCCTATGTCAATAAAGGATAGTGTAACTTTTTACTGGTAAAAGATTTTTTTTAATCGGCTCGGAAGTTTCAGAGATTATCTATCCCACAGGAATTTCCAAAAATCCTGCAATAAGTTTTTTTGCTGTTATGTATGACCATGTACCATTACCAACTAAGTATTAATAATAATAATAATAAATATCACAGGACAATTCACGAATTCACGAATTTTACCGACCGCTTTAGCCTAGTTGGTAGTGACCCTGCCTACGAAGCAAGAGGTCCTGGGTTCAAATCCCGTTAAGGGCATTTATTTGTGTGATGAGCACGAATATTTGTTCCTGAGTTATGGATGTTTTCTATGTATTTAAGTATTTATTTATCTATATAAGTATGTTTATCCGTTGCTTAGTACCCATAACACAAGCTTTGCTAAGCTTACTTTGGGACTAGGTCAATTGGTGTGAATTGTCCCATGATATTTATTATTATTATTTATTTATTAATTCACACCAATTGACCTAGTCCCAAAGTAAGCTAGGCAAAGCTTGTGTTATGGGTACTAGGCAACGGATAAACATACATACTTATATAGATAGATACATACTTAAATACATATTAAACACCCAAGACCCGAGAACAAACATTCGTATTTTTCATACAAATATCTGCCCAGACACGGAAATCGAACCCGGGACCTCAAGCTTCATAGTCAGGGTCTCTAACCACTAGGCCATCTGGTATTATGTTTTAAGATATTGTGTATCGAGTTGTATTATAATTCTTTAGATTCCTTTTGTCTATAACACAGGTTACACTTGTAACCTAGCTTAGACTAAACTAAATTTACTTACTAGACCTAAGATTATTTCATGCTTATATTTTGTATCTTATATGAACTTTATGAATAAATAAATAAATAAATAAATAAATAAAAAATTTACGTTTATACTGAATTTGAAAAGTTTAGTAATTGTAGTTACGGAGATAGGATCCAGTTGATTTGAGTATATAAATCCTGATTTATCCTTATCCCGTGGGAATTTTCAAAATTATTGAAATTAGCTTTATACCTATTCTAATAGTCTACTTGCATGCCCAATTTGAACAGTTTAATAATCTTCGTTATGGGGCTATCCCATCACTCTTGATTGATAAAATAGGTATATAAATCCCGTATATTCCTTATCCCGTGGGAATTCCGGAAAATTATTTCTTATCGGATGCCTACGTCATACAAAGAACACATCCTCCAAGTTTCAGGTCTCTACATAGAGCGGTTTAGGCTGCGCGTTAATCCGCCAGTCAGTGATTTAGGACTTCAGGACAAAGCATTTTATATGTATTTGCATTGCACCAAGCTTTTATGCGAGTTCAACAATGATGTTTGAATACTCAATTCGATTTTATTCGAAAAAGGTTGAAGTCACATAATCATTTCAGCCGTAGGACGTCCACTGCTGGACCTAGGCCTCCCTCATTGACGCCCAATCATTACGGTTGGAAGCGACTTGCATCCACCCTGAACCTGCGGCCTTCACCAAAACGTCCGTCCATCTCGTTGGTGGACGTCCCACGCTGCGCTTGTAAAAGCAAAAGCTTGGTGAAATGCAAATACTTGTACAAATAATTAGTTATTATCAGAGATCACATCAGGAAGTGGTTGACAAACGCAGACAAATGGTTTGCAAAATTTGAAGTTTCGTTTCGTTTTCACTGTGTCGAACTAAAATGTAATTTAAATCAAAAGCACTAAGGAGTATTGATATCAACTTCGAAGCAAATCACCCCCAAAATAACTTTCTACTCCTTTTTAACCCCGTCAAGGGATGAATTTCAATAAAATACGAAACACGTCTTCCATCAATTCTGTTAAAGAATGTCTATGCTAAATTTGAAGTAGATTGGACCAAGGAATCACGTTGTCCCATACAAACTTTGCCCCCCTTTTTTACCCCCTTAGGAGTAGAACTACGAAATAGTTATTTGTGCAACAAGAGAGCAAAGTTGTTTTTTACTGCGAGTGCTGATTTTGAATCACGAGTTAGCGAAGGATTCTATAATTGAATCACGAGCGTTTAGCGAGTGATTCTAAGTTAGAATCCTGAGTGCGCGAGTGATTCAAATACACGAGATGCAAAAAACTTTGGTCTCGTGTGACACATACAACTTTTCACCTCAGCAGCGAGAACATAATAAATTATTAAAGGTATATGAACGTCGTCTTTTTGTCTTTGTTGTGGTTTTCAACATTGAGTAAATACTTCATATTATATATATACCTAACAATAGGTACAGTCTCCGAAAAAGTGCTTGCATTGTTTAAAAATATCATAAGCTTTTAAATAATTTTCGCGAGACTTTTCAAGTAAGAAACTTACTCTGCATTATGTATTACTCCATTAATTCGTCTGGTGTTCAATTTTTGACTTAGTCACTGGACTCACTCAATTCACTCATATCATATTCAAAAATGTATTAAATAAGTACTTATTACTATTCTAATAATTTCCAAATTGCCACTGATCGTGTACCAAACTCATAGATATCGAACTCTGTAGCTAGAGAAACAGAACAAAAGAATTAAAATTTGAATCCCGCTATCATTCCTGTCAAGTACGTCAACGTTGTCAGTCATAAAATTATTTTAGATTACGAAAAAATATAATTTTTATTGCAAATTTATGCGACTTACGGAATGAGCGAGCGAAGTTTAACTTCGCTATCGCCATGCATGAGCGTATGCAGTGTAGTAGAGGTTGAAGCATCTCTACGCGATTGTGATGATGAGTTTCAGGATCATAGCTCTGGGGGCTTTGAGAAGCGGCTTCGGTTCTCTGGTGAACAAGCGGATGTAGACAATGATGATAATGTGGGATTCACAACAGTCACACGTAAGAGACCTCGAACGCCAAACAATAAAATAACGATGGTAGATGTAGTAGAAGACGATGGTATTGAGGTGTACCTAATTGGTCAAGAAGTGCTACCCAAACAGATAGCTCTAGCGAAAATTTTGAGAGCAGAGGCAATTAGTGGCATTTTGAAGATTAAGTATAAAGGTGACCATAAAGTCCTATTAGTCTTTGATTGTACGGAAAATGCACAAAAGCTGCTCAATTCTACAAAAATGACTGAACTAGGATATAGATGCGAATTTATCGAAGTAGATAAATGCTACGGCATTCTTAAACACATAGATTTGGATGTTGACGTTAAAGACATTCCGTCTTTATTTACTGCAGCAGATGCTGACATTGTGTCGGCAATGCGCTTACGAAGGTTGTCCACAGAAGGAAAATGGGTGGACTGCGAGACAGTCCGTCTCTGTTTCAGGAGCTCATTTTTGCCCTCTTATGTCTATGGTTACGGCTGCAGATTCAAAATTGAGCCCTACACTTTCCCGGTTTCACAGTGCTCAGGTTGTTGGAAATTTGGACATTTAGTAAAATTCTGCCCCACAAAAAAAATTGTTTGCCCCAAATGTGACTCGGGCCATGTGAACTGTGAGAAAATTTCATTTAAATGTATTAATTATAAAGGACCCCATATGGCTCTTGATAGATCTTGTCCTACATTCATCAAGGAGAAAGAAATAAGACAAATAATGTCGAAAAACAACTGTACCTACAAAAAAGCGGTATCTTTGTACAATGGAAACAAGAATGAGCGAAACCACACAAAGAATGCCAATGACATTGACCATGCTTACAGCAAACCGACGCATTTTAGCAGGACGACAATTGGGACACCTTCATACAGCGATGTTTTGAGAAGTCAAAAATCTTCAGTAACTGATAGTACCTCTATCCCTTTAGGACAGGTAAGTCATCATATCATGGATGAAACTGAAGATAACTTTAAAGAGGTCGCATCTGATTCGTCAGTATCAGTCACTAAACAAAGTTACATTAGAAAAAGACGCAAAAAGCAAGCGAAGAGGAGGCAGTCAAACTTTAAATCTTCAGAGAAGGCAGCAGATGCGGTAAATTTCGAATTTAATACGGGAAATGAGCAGGAAACAAAACATGAAGAAAAGTCTTCATTCAGATTATTTTTCAAAAAGATTAAGGACGTTTTTAAATTGGAAAGCACTTTGGAAGATAAGGTCAAAATTTTATGTAAAATGTTAGTTGAGGAGTTAAGTGTTTTTATCTTTAAGTTGTTGAGAGATGGAAATGTGTTAAATAATTTACTAAATAGTTTACTATGGCAGTAAATCCCCAAAGGATATATACGCTTAGTATTTTACAATGGAACTCGCAAATTCTTAGGCCCAAGTTAGTGGAATTTGACAGGTTGGCTGATGTGATAAAGTCATAATTATAAATAGCATTGCGAGCATCCGTTTTTTGTATAGTTGTTTTTGCCCTATAGGCTAATGTGACAAGTTGTACGAAGCCTGTTTCAAAAATAAATTAAAAAAAAAAAAAAAAAAAAAGAATCCCGCTATTTTTTTAAAGATGCGTTCCGATACTACACCCGCTGCGTTCCGATGCTGCATCCGCTGTATTTACCACAATGTTCTAGATTGTTAAAATTATTAATAATTATATAGATACATGTTTAAACTTTGTTTTCAACAACATTTTTACTATAAATTAGATTATATAAAAATATAATCCAATTATTAAAAAAGTACCTACAATAATTTAATTTAAAACCTTAACAGACGAATTACAATTTTAAGGTTAAGAACTTATTATGAGTATCCGAACGTTCAATCGTTCGTTTATTTTTAGGTCTACTAGGATAGAATTTGAAATCGAAATTCGAATCGATTTGATCTTATCTCTCGCTCTTTTCGTATCGAAATGAAAGTGACAGATCAAACTGAAGTTCAAGTCTTTCGAATTCAGTAAGCAGACCCATCATTGTCTTTGACTTTTAAAAAAAATAATTAAAAAGCTACTTTGTCTCACGCAGTGAGCAAAATCGGATTTTGCTCACTGTTTTTAGTAGCAAAACCTGCCCGTTTGAGGTGCTGAGGTGAAAAATCCTTTCTTATTGGATGCCTACGTCATACAAAGAACACACCCTCCAAGTTTCAGGTCTCTACGATCAGCGGTTTAGGCTGTGCGTTGATCCGTCAGTCAGTCAGGACAAAGGATTTTGTATGTATATATAAAGATAAAGATAATTGTTTTGTAAAAAGAAACCTTGAAAAAAAAAACAGTTGAGCTTGAGCATTTTATTGAAGAGACATAAATTTGTCTCTTTAATTATATTTTAAGCGGCGGTTCGCATACATACCTAATTAATTACTCATTACTTAAAGCAACGTCGTAAATAAACGCCATCTTCGAAGAATCAAATAGTTGTAAATCTTATTAATTGAAAATGTAGTGAAATTTGTAATTATTTTTTACGATCTGTGAACCAACACTTGTACATACTCGTGTCTACTTGTGAGGACTCTTAGTTGTGTTAATATTAATTTACTGTCTGTATTACCTATTATTGTCTGTATTACCTAGCTATTTTATAGGGTGCGGCGGGGTGGCGGATCTTTCCTAGCTGCGGGTAGGCCGGGTGGGGCTGGCCTGCGGCGCCGGCGCACCCTACATTTGTACATTTATACTTAATTTTAACAATTAATATTATTGTAAGCGCGGACCGAACCGCGCGATCTCGCCAACTGTTACATAAACCAGTTATGGTTTTTAACAGTGGCTAATAATGTTAAAAATGTAGAAATCTATTATATGAGTAAATAAACTAAAAAAAAACCTATTTGCTAATATCATAAATGTTTCATATTTTTCATTAAAAATGCGTATTAACAAGGGCTTGAGGCTCTAAAGAATTTAACAAATAAATTAAAAAGATAATTGTGATGAATCGGAGACAGAGAGAGTACTATTATTACCTTGTCAGTGTCAAATAGTAAGCCTTAAGTGAAAATGAAAAGTATATAACTGTCCAAAATTACAATTAAGGTGTCTATTTCTTATTTAGGTATGCACAAATTGCACAAAAGACTTGCGTTTGATTGCTAGCAAAGATACCGTCTAAGGTATAGCATGTTTGTATATTTACTAAGACCACAGTGTACCTATTACGTTTTTGTGCTATGGTAAAGAAAGGCCCCTTGAATAAGACTGCCAAACTGTAGCGTTCAGGAAATACAGGTGTAGGGAGGAAACTCCTCAGCTCGTAGTGTAAGTCCGAACAGCCCTAGCACACGAGTGGTTACCACGGACATAAAGCATCAATTCCTAATACAAATGCTAACCACTTAGAAAGGAATATATATGTTTTTTTTTATCACCGACAAAAACTAGCGTGCTAGGCCCGCAGAAGGTGCCAAGGAGGCCGGTGTAGGCTGCACGCTTTGGCCTGCGGGCAGCTTATAATTGTGTCAGAGGAGCGCAGACTCTCTCACCATTATTTATATTTGAAAGTAATCATTGTGCCTTTGCTCCGCTATCAACCAATATCATACACCACTGTTACTAATTATGTATGTATTACTTACATTAGAGTATTTTCTGCTAGCAACGCCAAAAGCTACAAAAACATAAATTGTTACAATTATAAAGCTTCAAAGTTTTGCTGCTTTACTGACGTAATGCCGTTACTCATTTTAAAAAGTTTCCGATCACTTAAACTTTATAAACTTGTACTTTTGGAGGCAGTTAAAGCTGACGCAAGTCCCGTAGGGTTAAATAAGTCTCGATCGTTAGTTTACTATACAATCCGCGCAGCGTGCGAGATTACTCACGTGGATACAAAATGTAAACGATATTTGAAGGTGTTTCTTAATGTGTTACTTCCCAGTCGTTGATGGCACTTACAAACATCGTAACGACGATACCCGGCCGCTGGCACTTGTCACATGTTATTTGTTTTCCACGTTCGTATCAAATTTTAAGCTCCAATGTTTATTTAAATATAATTTATACAGTTTTGATTACGTGAATTTAATAGAATGTGTAAACAGGGAATCGTAAAATCATTCTCATTGGATTTATATTGACCTTTATCACCGATATATACTCATAAAATTGTAAATATAAACTTTCTCACATATTGACGACTTTAATAATATTAAGTAAAACGTTTGTACCTATGTAGCATGAGAAGTTTCCTTATTTAATGTCCGCAGAACGTTATTTTAATAAACATAAAAAGTAACTAACGACAAAAAAATTACCCATTTTATCATATTTTTACTGGCATCAAAAAAGGCATTCAACTAACTTTTATAGTATCTTTTAAATTAGTCAGTTATAGTATAGGTCAAAATGGTCTGTTATAGTGACAGTACGACCTCAAAAAGTTCTCACGTTGTGGACCCTGCGTTTGTTTTGACATGAATAGGAAAAAATATTACTTTTGTTTTCTTACAATCGCAACGTCATTAATGCCAAACATCATTGAAATCGTCAACCAGTGACCTAACGCCAGATTCGATTTGTGGCATTCGAACATGGCGGATGTAGACAGTATATAATTTTGGTATTTCTGTTTCTTTGGCTAGTTGTGGTATAATTCTGATAGTGTTTTATGCGGCGATTAACCTTAACTGTTACAGTGATCTCAAAATTCTATATTGCTCTCGTGTCTGACATTTTTTAATGCGCAAGTTGTCTCCACGTGGTTTTTGGAATTTTACTATCAAGTTGCAAAAACTACAATTACCGTACAACGTGAGTCGCTCTCAGAGCAATTAACTGATATTGGCACAAGTCTAGTGGCCGCCATTAAGGAAGAAAAGAAAGAAAGAAAAGACCTAACGCCATGGCCAGAAACTGACACAGAATCTAGATTGGTCCATGATGATTCTCGCCTAAATAATATATTCGTTTAGTTAGTTAGATACATTAAAGGCCCAACTGTGGTAATACTTGGCTTTGCTTGTTGCTGTCAAGTCAAGAAGCAACACGACGAGAGACAGTCCGTACGCGATGACGCTCACACTTTATCGCCGCTGAGGCTGTCCTGCGCAGCTTGACTTTGTTTTTACGACACCATAACCTTCGCTATTTATGGAGTGTATTTAGCATGCGTCCGCTGCGCTATTTCCTTCCGAAGAGCACAATACTTGTAAATGTTGGGCATTGGGCGCTCATGATCTCTTATTGTGTTTGCTGCACCGCGTGGGACGCACCTACTGGTTATCGAACACTGCATCAATAAATTGCACTTGCGCCTGTCGTGTTGCGCGAATAAAAGAACCTGAGTACTGCGTGTTATCGGCAGACGGTCTAAATAAATTCGTATAGGTACTTATTTGTTATTCTCGCCGTTGATATCATCATCTACTTGAGCTCTATACCAAGTTAAGTTTATACAAACAATAAACTTTACAATCATAATGCCTTAGAGAAATACGTTTTATATTAAAAATAATAACAACTCGCTGTCAAGTCGTTTGTCAGAGTTCCTTTAAGATTCTTCTCACAGCGCTTGCGATTGTTTTTATTTTCATAATCAAGAAACAATCGCGAATCGAGACTTAACGAGCAATTACGTTTTGTCCATACGTGCAGACAACAGTGCGGGGCTCGAGCATGCAGGTCGGGTATCAATTAAATCGCCGGTCGAATCGAAACAGCGTTATGAATATTCACATGGTTCGAGACGAGAAGAGACACGCCCTCGCGAACTGGCCAGAAATAAAAGAGGTCCTGGTGGCGGATTCAATAGCCCCTCCATTAGAAGCCATTACGTGCCAATAAATAACGTGAGAGAGACAGTCCGGCTATCGTCCGAGGTTTTAGACCGCGGTAACTCATGTCGGTGTAATGATCACTAATAGAAATGATGATAAACACATATTATGATAACGTATAATGTATGAAAAACGTAATCGCTTGCACGTAACAAGAATACAATTCTTATGTTACATTCCACCGAATAGTTCAATAATTACATGCGGTAACATAGCTTGAACGCTTTATAGACGGGGATATTTATGAAATGTTTATGTTTACGTCAACACGCACGAGTAAAGTAACACCTAATAATAATTCAAAACAACACTAAAATAAAAATAGGAGATAGACATAAAATATCCAATTGAAAGTTGACGCCATCGACGAATTAATTATCGTCGCTTAGGGTTATGATGGACGCGAGACCGGGCCATTTTGGAGTGAGGACGAGATTATTATATCACGATTGCATCGTTAATATTATGTTTCCTTAAGCGGGCATAGGAGAGATCCCACGAGCAAGCCGTGGTGTCAATTTCCATTAATACGGCCATTATCGTGGCCGGTGCATAAATCGTTCGCGGCTCCGACCACCGGCTGAAAGCATTCGCGCCGTGCGTCGCATACTCGTCGCGGCTGTCTCTAAGAGTACGACAATTTACCTAATTGCCATCACTATTTCTTAATAACATGCATCTCGTATGCATTTTAAGTGACTGATCTCGTATGATGTCGAAGAAATTCATTGTTTAGTTGTTAATCGTACTATTGGATACTTTATCTGATTTAACCCTTAATAATAATAATAATAATCATGTTTTACTGCAGGCATAGTAAACCCATAAATCTTGATAAAATCCATCTAGTACAATAGTACATAGTCAAGTAGCATTGAACATACATAGAAAAGTGTAAAAAACAATTACCATAAAGTGAGCATGCAACAATGTACACTTAAGTCGCGTCAAAAGACAAGAAAAAAACATTCTCATTTCATATTCCTATTTTGATGCGCTGACAACCAATACTCATACATAGATAGGACTTCTGAAATCTCGAGACAAGGCCTCCCAAATCCTGTTCCGCGAATAGCTCAGTCTCTCCCAAAACGGGGCAATACGCACCCGCATTACCGCCAAGAAATCTGGAACTCCCGTCTCTGAAAACATGGTAGAGGCACTGCAAAACCTCGGCAGCTTCATCAAAGCAATTGATAACGCCCACACAATTTTAAATTGTCAATCCCCGTGTGCACGAGAATTTTCACTTCATCATGCATTTTATTCTAACATATTTTTTATTTTCACTCTGTCCATGCAAGTAGATATGTGAAAATAGGTGCGTCCCTTAATTTTAAGATAAGCCTGTACTCAAATATGTTAATTAACTCATTTACAAGTGGGTAATTTGTTTGGGCGGTCGCCAGCTCGCAGCTTCTATTTATAGATTCGCACTTTCGGTTGCAACAATGTTACTGAGAATTTTGCAATTAGTGCACTAAATCCGAATATTTAAATTGGCAGAAAATGTTTGCAGTAAGGTAAAATAAATGATTTTAACGTGAGTGAGTAATGTTTCTCAATTAATATGATTAGGTAATCCTTGATTTGTTCTGTTCTGTTTTCAGCAATAGGTTATTTTTGACACCACCAAATGACATAATGCTCATGAGCTGACGATAACGCGATTCGCCATAGATTTTGTACTTATTGTAAGACTGAACTATGATGTCACTAGGCTACTCAATTGACTATTTATTTATTTCAGTACTAAAAATCTAATTACACAGTAGTTATATTGAAATTTATCTGTTTTAAGGATTTAAATGAAATGTTTTTTTATTAGAACTGTGCCTGGAAATTATTGGTTAATGGTGTTAAATCCGTATTTAACACGTTAGAGCTCAAGGTTATTGAATTGGATTTGCTTTCAGATCACGGAGTTGTATTCGAAGCCATGAAAGTGATATTGAAGCATGGCAGACTTCACCGTTATCGCACTTCTAAGCGTTAAGCGTAAAAGAGCATCATTTCTACGCACGTAATCACTTCGACGAAAGGCTTACGAGCTGCTAAAAACCAAATTTAATTTGTACTGGTAATATTTTAAACGTCTTTATACTTATGATTTGAGCAAAGAGTGTTCAACGAGTGGCGTTATTAGATGGGAACTCATCAGGTCACTATTAAAGTGTAGTAACACATTAAACCAGTTCCAGCCGTTGATTCAGGCGCAAGAATTAGGTAACTCAAGAAGCTTCACTACTTAACTTTGAGCCTTCAAAAGTAAAAATAAATTGATATTTCGACGACGACCGGATAGCGTAGTAGTCAGTGACCCTGATTGTAAAGTTAGAGGTTCCGGGGTCGAATCCCGGTAGGATGATGAATACAAAAAGTTTGTTATGGTTGTATGGTTCACGGTTTCCCAAATCTCAACAATAACCTCTGAGCGAGAGGTCAAGCTATACCAGTTACGAATAAATTAAGAAATAAAATCCATGGCACTTGGTTAAGCGTTAATAGAGTCACATAACTTTATCACTTCTAGTATAGATCATCATCATTCCAGCCAATATGCGTCCCACTGCTGGGCACAGGCCTCCTCTCAGAATGAGAGGGGTTGGGCCATAGTTCCCACGCGGGCCCAGTGCGGAATGGGAACTTCACACACACCACTGATTTCTTCGCAGGTATATGCAGGTTTCCTCACGATGTTTTCCTTCACCGTAAAGCTCATGGTAAATTTCAAATGTAATTTCGCACATAAATTCTGAAAAACTCAGAGATGCGAGCTGGGATTTGAACCCACGACCCTCTGCTTGAGAGGCCATAGGTCAAACCACTAGGCCACCACGGCTTATTATAGATGTTTTCGAATAATGTCTATTATCGCTTAACTAACTTTTTCAGATTTATTATAACTTGTTCTCTCTTCCGAAACCGATTATCTTTGAGTCTTGGGATACCTACCCATAAGATTTATGGCATTTTAAAATCAAACAATATTAATGTTGCCTTTAAGACTAACAACACACATGTGGTTACATAGCATACAGTACAAATACTGTATGCTATGTAACCACAAAGAACAGGTAGATAAGGGAACTAGATCGGAGGTATACAAGCTTACTTGTAATGACTGCAATGTGATATACGTAGGACATACAGGCCGAAGTTTTAATACTAGATTTTAAAGAGCATGTCTCGGCATATAGGAATGAGCATCCAGACAGATCGAATTTTGCAAAACATTCATTATTAGATTCAGATTCTTATGAAGTGTTACATTTCTGCGGCAAGGGGTTGCGTCTGGATGCTCTGGAATGCATGGAAATAATTAGGTACAACACTATGGGGTCTATTATTAATGAACAGGTAAATTTAGTATCTTCCCCTTTACTGCGGCTTGGGTATAATTTTAACAGTTATAGTATTAATAAAATATGCCTTATCAATAAATAAACATAAATTCAAGGTAGTTTTATATGTCAATAAAAATTAATTTTTGTGGGGTAGTTTGAGAAAAATAAAAATAAAGTGGGTACTTGAGAAGTTACAGTGACAAGTTAAAACATTTGTTTTGGTTTGTTAGTTTAACATGGGATTCGATTTGTAGCATTCGAACATGGCGGATGTAGACAGTATCTAATTTTGGTATTTCTGTTTCTTTGGCTAGTTGAAGTATAATTTTGATAGTGTTTTATGCGGCGATTAACCTTAATTAACAGTGATCACAAAATTCTATATTGCTCTCGTGTCTGACATTTTTTAATGCGCAAGTTGTTTCCACGTGGTTTCTGGAATTTTTCTATCAAGTCGCAGAAACTACAATCACCGTACAACGTCGCTCCCAAGAGAGCTTACTTCGACACTGGCGAAATTGTCCTACCGTTAAAGTGGGACAGAAGCCATATTTTTAAAAAAGAAGAAGAAGAAGTTAGTTTAACATTTGGTAGCATAGCATACGGTTGTGGTGCTCTGAGGATGAGCTCTGGTTGAGTTCGAAACGCGTCAGTGTAGTTTGGTGGTGGTGATGGTTGGGTTTGTGTGATTTGTGTGTGTTCGTACAGTGTGGAGGTGGACGAACTGCATGAACACACATTTCTTGCATAAACGTAACTATCGTAAGGTCGCGGGTGAGCAAAGTAATTGTTTCAGTTCATACCTACCCTGTATGTTTTCAAACATGTATTGATCTATATTTGTTTATGTAGGTATGTAGGAAAAGTAAAAAAGACAAGTTTGTTTTTTATAATACTCTATGGGAGTAGCGGGGAGACGTATGGCGGAAGCAAACGAATATGGTTTTGATTGTATTTTTTCTATGTTTTTAAATTATAATTAAATGGAGTTTATTTAATACTGGGGTTTAATTTTTAAAGTCTACATTTGGGGGCTCGTCCGGGATGAATTTTAATTGTTTTGAAGAGTTTACGTTTATTTTATTATCAGCATCAGCTGTCTAGTAGCCATAATAGAATAACTTATTTTGGGACAAGGTCGGTGTAAAATTTCCCACGGTATTTTTCATTAAACCTTACCTAAAACACCCAATGTATGTAAAAATTCAAAATGATTTTCAGTTAGTTTCAGTCAGTAAGAAATTATGTGATGATATAGTCATTTTATGAAAATCGACATAACGACGATGACAATAATAATATGTAAACCTTCATCAAAAAAAAACATCGACCCTAGTTAAAAATAAGAGCTATCATTGTAGCCACAAGGACCATAGTAAGATGACGGGATCGACGAAAATATTTTTCGCAAATATTTAATTTCCCAACTGTTTCATACGGAAGAACGATTCTTTTCTGAAACTGTAAACTATTCAAGATATATTTCAGGATTATCCTGAAGAACCCTGTAGGTTTGGTCAGGTTACTTTTATAACAATCCTGAAGTTCTTACAGTTAAAAAAAAATGATCGTCCTTATGAAACAGTTGAAAATGAAGTGAAATTAATATTTTATTTGCTAATGGTGGGTTTACATAAAGGTCTAAAAATTATACAGCCATAAGATCGCCACAGCATGCCAACAAACTGACGCACAAATTTATGATTAAGTGCTTTAAACTATTTAAATTTTAATATTATTCATTTTATTACAGAAGGCAATGAACATAAAATAATAATAAAATAAATATTTTTGGCGAAAAATTAGATAACCTAAAATTACTCTACCGTAGCAACAATTTTACGTGAAATAACAGCTTGTTCTTTCTGTATTCATCTAGTTTGTGGCAGAAGCGCCGGCGCAGAAGCGGGCTAATCGCACGCATTCATTTGAATCTATTTAGGTAAACGGGAGCGCTTGCGAACGCGACGCGCAATTACGCATTGCAACGTTACCTGTTTTTTTTATGTGATGCAATTTTAACTGACGCGTGCTTTTCTCTTATCTCGATTAGACTTTTAATTTTGATATGTTATGTAGTAATATTACATCGGTTACCAGACAGTTAACGGCGAACAGATAAGCCGGAAAACGAAAGTTATAGTAGTAAATTAAAGTTGAAATTCAACCCTGTAAAGGTGCCCTTTAATATCTTCATCAGGGATAAAATAACTAACATGCAAATTCTAGCATCTTTTAGGTACGGTCAAGTGTTAAAATATGTATCGATTTAATCCTCTCGTAATTATGCACCAATACCTTAATTCGACGACATAATAGCTATGCTATAGGACATATTTATGAGCAAGTTGAAAGCACCCATATTTATTTTTACACTTGACTGTACCTACGCTTAATCGTTACGTTTCATACTGAAGTTCTTTAGTCACATCTCCAGGAATGTGAACTCAATGGAGAGATTGGTGGTCCAGGGTCAGGTGGAAGACAAGAGGGCACGCGGCCGTTCACCAACTTGCTGGACTGACTTGATTAAAAAAAGCTACTGAATCCACCATGGTCCAGTGTACTCGCCGGTCAGAGAACCGGCAGAAATGGAAGCAAATTGCTAAGAGGGCTGTCCTCGAAAAAGTCTGCGACACACCGAACATTCTCCGTGTACCTCGTCTGCGCAACCACGACCACTCTGACAAGAGTGTCCGGCTAAGAAGACGTTTAATCGATACTGTGAATATCTATTTGCATTGTGTTTACGCCTACCTTCTTATAGTTTGAGTAAACAAAGCTGATACTATTCAAACATAACTCTCACTTGTCGGGAAAGTTTTTAATCAAAGTTCATAATAAACCTAATTAAGCGCTTAAACATAAAATCTCTTTTGCCGTTGCGATCCGATTAGGAATATACTTACCTAAATAATCGAAAAATCGGCAATATTTTTCAAAGACCGTTGGATACAATGACACCGCACAACATGGGGTAGAAAAAAAAAGTTGGCCCCAATTTAAATATAGGGTAGCTAGGTACCCTAAAAAGTATTTTTGAAATTTTATATGTATATAGGTAGGTACTTTATCATTTTGTCGGTGTGATCAATATGAAACCCATTTCAAATTGCGCCCTTCTAGTACTAAGAGTCTTTAAGCTAAACCGCGGACAGGCAAACAGACATGGCGAAACGATATGGGTTCCGTTTTGCCGTTTGGATCACGGTAGGTACCCTAAAAATCAAAAACTACAAATGTCAAGATTGTATAAGCAGTATTTTCGTTGCGGCACTCACCATTCCATGATTGCGTAGAGTACTTATCCTGAATTGAGGCTAGTGCGATGGTTATAAATTGAGCGCGCGCGAGATATTGTGTTTCACGTCCGGCGGGTCGGACACGGGACCGGGGATATCTCCGTGAAAAGGGCGAAATATTGCAGAAATCTCAAATGCGACAGGACAGCGTTCGATTCGTCGCGGTGTCGGATTTCATTGCGCTATACCCCGCCGCCCGGCCGCGCTCGTGTGCCCGGCAACATGCCCTTTCTCGTAGCGACGTTTATTGATAGCAATGTCTCTCTGTAAATTGTGTTTATTAAAATTAGATCCAATTTCATACTAGACGGTTTATAGCGCAGCATATCACGCATTTACAGCAGTTGTAAGTAGAATATGGGCAGTCGTAATGTTTTAACGGTATGCCATTAAAGTGTAAAGTTTTAGTTTCATGGCACTACAATAGCTGCAGTGGCGCTTCCAGATTGGGTTTACTCACGCGTGCTGTTTTTATTATTGTTATATACTTATTAAGATCATTTATAAAAGAATCTTAGACCATTTGATTACTCTTTTTACCCGAATACGGCAAAGCCAAAAGGATGGGTTATGATTACAGTTGTTTCAAACATACAACAACAAATTAGTTGCGGTACATCGTAGACTGAGAAAGCGAAATCCTAGTTTACTTATTCTGCATCTATCTGAGAACCAAGATCGGTCCGGGAGATGGTATCCGTACTATTGTTAATCCGGTAATTTGAATTTATTGCACCATGAATAAATGGTGTCGCGACTGGAGCGAGCTATCGGGGAACATATCGACATAGAGCAGCGCCGCAGCGTACGCGGTCCCTAATGCTCGCCGTCGCTTACCCTGGCCATTGAATCTGACACGGCAATGCATAGGACTAACGGACTCCCAGGACACTCCACTACTAATAGACATTTCATACGAATTCAAGCCAAAGTACCTACAATTTTGTTCAATCGCTATTCCTAATTTGATGCGACAAACCGTAAGGTATCTGACCTCGCAAAGATACACTATATAGAAGTGATTGTTTCTCCTTAACGGGCGTAGTTCTAATCGGAACATCCTCGACTGCCGACTATGTCCGAGCGTTAATTAGACTTAGATTGTGTTCTACAAAGCGAAAGGCATGAACCATTTGAGGTCAGATCTTCCTGCTCCCGAGGAAATAGGAAATAATTTTACTGTTTAAACATCGTTTGATAATATTCTTGATTGTTTTCTGAATGGAACTATTTGTCATTATCCTTCGTCTGAAGCATAACGTTTCGAATGTGTGTTAGATGAACTGTCGTTTGTACTTAAAATGGATAGTCGACCCCGAATTATAACTGTTGGGGTTACGTCATGCGGAGGATTATGTTTCCGCGACGCAGCGCGATGAGGTGTGGACCGGCAATCAGGCATCATTATTTACGGACTGCTATTATCACCTCATGGCTTTTCTGGTTTATTATCGGCATTGCTCGTTATGTTGTCCTGCGACGGATAAATTATGCTATTAAGTTAGCAGATTGACAAAGTTATTTATGACATTAAGTGAGAGCGAGCTGAGTGGCGGCCGCTAGGGCCGCGACGCCGTCCCGACGGGTTCTGCGTCTGCACCGATAACACCAGCATTCTGATGCGATAGCACTTGCAATGAATTGCGAATAAACACTTTGAGCACATGTAGCGAAGAAGGAAACAAAGAAGATTGTTTGAATATTCATTTTTTACATTTTGCTGGCTTTAAATTTACAATTTGTGTAACTGCGTAACACTTTACAATGGTAAGCAAGTTGGAGGTTAATCTTACTTGGAATCAGAAACGACGTGTATTGAAACAGTTTCCACTCGCGGTATCTTAATGGCAATAGGTACAAAGTAACTCACTTATAAACGTGGCAGGTACCTACCTATGAGGCTGGTTGACAATGCCGCCAATTAGTTGGTAAATTAGTAAATTACACTAAATCTCGGTATGTAAGTATCTATCATTGGCCGTGCAGGGTTTGAGTTCCTAGGACGTGTGTGCTGACTTACTGAAATATTCTACCGCAAGTCAATGTAGTTATTAATAATAAATCAATCACAGTAGCAGGTAAAATAAAAGAAGGAGAAAATCCGTTCAATAAGTTCGCTTTTGTACATCTGTTTCCCTTGTTAACTGTTCTTGTTTTTGTGTACAATTAAGTAAGAGTTTTACATACATACATAATAACATACATACATAATAGTTATTGTAATAATTGAGTACAGACAAACACATCTCTTGAATTTCATACACTTTACATCCATACTTATCCCAGCCTATAAGTATACGTCCCACTGCAGGGCACATGCCTCCTCCTAGAACGAGAGGGCTTGGACCATAGTTCCCACGCGAGCCCAGTGCGGGTTTGGAACTTCACACGCACCATTTTCTTCGCAGGTGTGTGCATGTTTGCTCGCGATCTTTTTCTTTACCGTAAAGCTTCGATCAACAATTACAACGTACGTATTGTTGATCGAAGCCGTAAAGCTCATGGTAAAGTTCAAAGTAAGGCATATTTCATACACGTTATTTGGTTTTATTTACTATAAGGATTTCATTACTGGGTTTATCATTAGCAATGTTGTGGTTTGTGAAGCTCTGAGTATTGGATTAAAAATATACATTATTTATTAGTTTGGTCCAATTTATTTAATTAGAGATATAGATAAATATACTAGGGGCGTTCAATAAAAAGTGAGAATGAGTATGTTATAAACAACTTTTACTAAATGTCATTTTATTTTTCGACATAGTCACCTTTTAGCATAATACACTTAGTATATCTTTTTTCTAAACTTAAAATTCCATTTTTAAAAAAGGTCTTATCTTGAGTACTTAAAAAATCTTGTACTGCAGCGACTACCGCGTCGTCGTCTTCAAATTTTTGGCCTCTCAGGTATTGTTTCAATCTCGGAAATAGGTAGAAATCACTGGGAGCGAGATCTGGTGAATACGGAGGATGCTTAAGGATATCGAACCCAGCATCACGAATTGCAGCCATTGCAACGGCGGACTTGTGTGCCGGGGCATTGTCCTGGTGGAACAGCACAACTTTCGAGAGTTTACCTCGCCGTTTTTCGCGGATCTCATTGCGCAATGTTGCTATTTGTTTGGCGTATAATGTGCCCGTAATAGTGGCTCCATGCTCGAGATACTCAATCATTAATACCCCTTTACCATCCCAAAAAACAGAGCCCATGACCTTACCGGCAGATGGGCTCACCTTGAATTTCTTCGGAGTTGGAGATGATGGCCTTTTCCATGTCATATACTGCAGTTTCGTTTCTGGGTCGTAATGATGGAGCCATGTTTCGTCCATTGTTATAAATCGCGCCAAAAAAAGTTCCCGGTCTTCACGGTACTTTATTATTTAGACGACCAGATGGCCTAGTGGTTAGAGAACCTGACTACGAAGCTTGAGGTCCCGGGTTCGATTCCCGTGTCGGGGCAGATATTTGTATGAAAAATACGAATGTTTGTTCTCGGGTCTTGGGTGTTTAATATGTATTTAAGTATGTATCTATCTATATAAGTATGTTTATCCGTTGCTTAGTACCCATAACACAAGCTTTGCTTAGCTTACTTTGGGACTAGGTCAATTGGTGTGAAATGTCCCGTGATATTTATTTATTTATTATTTATTTATATTGAACGCCCCTCGTATATATTCATTACACGTGACAATAATAGGTACTTGAATACATAATTTGAACTAAGGGAGATGATGCAGTTTCTTTATTTATCTAGGTAAGTGAAGAGTACACGGGAAAATCATGTACTGACTAGACAGTCTTCTTGAAAAATTACATTTTAATCTCAAAATTTAGAGCTCGCAAAGTAGCATTGTTGCCTTAAATATGGATCATCAACATCATTTCAGTCGAAAGACGTCCACTGCTGAACATTATTAGGCCTCCCCCAAGGCTCGCCAAACAGATCGGTCTGGGGCCATTCATATCCAACGCGATCCCGCAACCTTAGCCAGGTCGGCGGTCGGGATGGAGAGGGCTATGCTCGGAGTTTGTCTGCGGGATCGCTTTAGAAATGATGAAACCCGCGGAAGAACTAAATTCACCGACATAGCTCGAAGAATCGCCAGACTCAAGTGGAAGTGGGCAGGGCACATGGCCGATGGGGCAAGAAAGTTCTCGAGTGGCGTCCACGGACCGGAAGACGCAGTGTAGGTAGGTCTCCAACAAGATTAAATATGGATATCTGAAAATCTAATATATAAAAATCTCGTGTCACGGTGTTTGTTACCGAACTCCTCCGAAACGGCTTGGCCGATTTTTATGAAACTTTTTTCTCTACACTCGGTAGGTCTGAGAATAGGTCGTAGGCTATTTTTTATCCCCCCATTCTTCGCGGACGGAGTCGCGGGCAACAGCTAGTAATGTATATATTTTTCACTTTTAAAGAAATGGTTACCTAACAAAGTTTTTCGTGATGACTAACTTTTAAAGCACTATAACTTAAAAGTTGCTTAGGTGACTAGAATTATGTTCTTTCCGTGTGCCCTTTATTAATAGAAACAGTATCATCTTTTTTAGTTTAAATTATGGAATTGATTGCAGTTTATTAGTCTTTTAGTGTAATTCGTCATGCAGGAAATTTTCTCCCACTAGTTGACAGACTTTGTAGGGTAATTTTAAAAACCATTGGTATCGCGCTACAATGTTTCCCTTGTAGGGTCAACATCATAAATACTTAAGTGATCACTTTTGTACTTTGTCACTTTAACGTCATGATGTTTGAAAAGCCATACAAAATTATGTAACGACTGAAAGCGACAAGGTCCAAAAGTGATCACTTATTTATGACGTTGACTGTACCTACATAAAAGGGTAGTGACTGAATCACTACTAATGGCTGTGTGGCCATGCTATTAAAAATGTGTATGATCTAGATTCTAACGTTTTACGCAGGGTCTTGGTTGACTTACCAGAAACTATAATAAATTGTAGTGCAATAATACCGACACTCAAAAGAATGGAATTGTTTTCCTAATTTGGTAATTTTCAAATTAATCAAATTTGAAGTCTCTTGTTCTTATGCTCATGGAGATAAGACTATTTTGAAGCGAATATAATAACTCTTCATTCCTTATCCCTTGGAAATTTCCAAAAAATCCTAAAATCAGTTTTTACTGTTACCTATAACTATTTACTTGTATGCCAAATTTTAACAGTCTCAATATTCATAGCTACGGTAATACGGTCCCTTTGACTGAATTGAACGTATAAATCCCGTTTAATTCCAATCCCGTAGGAATTTCAACCAATACATCCTTATTCTTTGTCTACGTCATTAAAGCAACCTTTATGCAAAATTTCAACCTTCTGAGCCAAGTGTTTGGGCTGGGCGTTGATGAGTGTATAGAATTCACGTAAGTATACTAGTATGTATATCCCATCATGATTATGACATTACTGGTA
Organism: Archips crataeganus; assembly: GCA_947859365.1. Classification (NCBI taxonomy): domain Eukaryota; kingdom Metazoa; phylum Arthropoda; class Insecta; order Lepidoptera; family Tortricidae; genus Archips; species Archips crataeganus. The sequence continues at coordinate 11,266,812 of OX402056.1, read as the reverse complement.
AGAAAGATAAACTACTTAATTTATTGAACATTTACTCCGAGCTACAAGTAAATAAAACTCTTATTAGCTTCAACTAGCTTCCAAATATGGCTCGGGTTGACATAAGTACGTGATTAATTACTTGGAAGTTTTATTTACTCATTAATATCTTGGCCACGGTTTAATCACGGTTATTAGCGTGTATTTAGAATGAGTGTACCATACGTAGTAGCTATCTTGGTAAAGATATTTATACGTATAGATATTTATATTATATAAATTACACATTCGGGACGTACCAGTTCCTGTTATGTTAAAAGAACTACAGTTTTCGTTAATATCTTATTTAGTAAACCTTTTCGACGCCAACGACCACTATCCGCACCGCAGGTTCAACGCCAACGACAGATATATGAGTCACGGCGAGCAAAGCGATATCTACCTACATGCATTTCTGTAGGGTTCCCGGTTCAACTTCGCGTTTGACATTCCGATGTCATGGCGTACAAGTGAGAGTTGTTGTATTTGACAAAGCGTTGAAAAGGTTAAACTCTATATATTATTATATCAAAGTTCAACTTTGTTTCTTATCTTAAACTACCTGTTACCTGCGATTTTATTTTGCACCATATAGTAATTTTTATTTATACCTATTATTTATTTTATTTTTTTATTCTTATTTTATTATGTTTACCTGGTAGAGAGTTGTTATTACAAATTATAAAACAACCTTTCGTCTTTCGCTGTAATTATGAAAATGTCAGTAGTTTTGTGATCTTCATCGTAACATTTTTTGATAGTTTAATAAAAGTTTTAGAAATAAATCAGTCCGGGTAATGAGATAAGTACGCCTTCGCAATGTTATTAGGTACTTTTAACTTCCTTTACGGTATATTAATATCAATGTACGTTAAATCAGTTTTGATTTAAGGCGTTATCATTATGTCTATTTACATTTAAGTCTCGAAAAAAGCGAACCGAGCAAGTCTTGAGTTTAATTGGGGAAAGCAGTATTAAAATAGAATACTTACTTATATCATTTCATCGCTTTTCTTTATTAGTACCTACCTACGCAATTAATTGTGACAGTAAAAACACAAAAACAAAATAAACAACAAAACTAAATAAAAAAGTGAGCATTGCACCTAATGAGCTGATCGTTAGATTTATTTAGTTAGTGTGAGCCTTACCTATGCTAATTCAGTTCATTATCCCGTCGGTTGGGCGCCGCGCTCTTACTGCGGTTAATTGTTGGTAATCATTGTAAACCTCGTCGGGCAACTATCCTCATTACAAAAACGGCTTAATTCTATCTATAAGTTTCTTAAATGTCACCAGCCAGCGCCAACGGCTTGTTAATATAAAGTTCTATCAGATTTCGAGCTCCAAGTCGACAACTGTATGAGTGTTAACATTGATAACGTAAGAAACCGTGGTTAAACCAGTAGGTAAATGAGCTATCGACGTTGCTGCCATGTCTGTCACTTACATCATGTTACAGCCCAGGCGAGCAGAAGTAGATACCGCAGTATCTCTTAGACAAATGGTGCGTAATCCGAAAAAACAGTATTATCGAATAAATATTTAACATTATCACTATCCAGTGGTAGTAACTATACACCAAAAACAAATTAGTCGAAAACTTCCGAGGCGAGGAGATTTTGTCACCGGCGCACGCGACGCATCGCATCTGATAAATGCAACTAGATATGTAAATAATTATTAAATATTATCGAATAGATAGGGCCGCTTACGTGACCGTTACGTTATCTGCGTTATTTGTCGTTAACAGTTCTACGGGCTTGTTGTTATCTTGCTGAGTTATGGCAAGCGATTGGAGGTTCGGTGAAGAGATTCCTGGACGGCTCCGGTTTCAAGAGGTCCGTCCGTCATGCTCGCAGATAAGATGGACGCCGCAGAAGATCACGCGCGCGTAATGCGCCCCGCCCCGATACCATCTTTGAAAACTGTTATGGCGGTGTGTCTATGTCGACGGCTCCCGGAACCAAAACACTACTGGAAAAATGATGAATGGCATTATAACAAATAGAAAAGTACCTAACTACACATTTTAGATTATTATGGCTTAGGTGTATTTGAGTATCCCTATACAATAATGTGTAATGAATGACATCGTAAGTAATTATTACTTGTAATACAACATGAATTAAAATCTTTGCTACATTATTATATTGCTCGGTTGTCCCAAGTCTGAGATAAATTGTGTTAACTGTCTCGCAATGAAATTTAACTGAAATGTCAATTGGCGATAGATTCGATTTGATTCCAAGTCCCCGAGACTGACAGTATAATTAAGTCTCTAAGTTACTTTGCACGGAGCAAGTTTTGTTTATTACCCAGCCTAATAAACCGCCATACCCTGATGCAATAAATCAACACTTTAGATAATCATTTCACTGTGCCCACGTTAAAATAGACAAATTAGATATTTTAAACACAGTTAAGAGGTTTGTTTTAGCCCTTAAAGCAGTGTTCTCGTATTTTAGGTTGTTTATGGTTATAAATTTGTAACATTTTTTCATTAAATATATATCACATTACCGTAACGTATCTCGTCCATAAAATGTACCTACCTATATGTATAAGGACGGTAGGTACAGAAGCAATATAAGGCAGGATGAAAAGGTATCTCATGTTTTCAATGCTGAGTCAGGTATTCGACAGGGGAGCATTATCTCTCTGCTTTTATCTATCTATACATAGGTATAAAATACTTTGTCCTGAATGACTGACTGACGAATCAACGCACAGCCTAAATCGCTGATCGTACAGACCAGAAACTTGGAGGGTGTGTTCTTTGTATGGCGTAGGCATCTGATAAGAAAGGATTTTCCGAAATTCCCACGGGATAAGGAATAAACGGGATTTATATATTCAAATCAACTGGACCCTATCTCCGTAACTACAATTACTAAACTTTCCAAATTCAATATGAAATGATCATAACAGCAAAAAAAAAAATTTCAGGATTTTTGGAAATTCCTGTAGGATAGGGAAATATCCATACTTTGTTGGTAGGGGGTATTCTCTGAAACTTCCGAGCCAATTAAAAAAAATCATTCACCAGTAAAAAGTTACACTATCCTTTATTGACATAGGCAACTTTCTCCGGGAAAATGCAAAATTCCTAAGGGATAGAAAAAAATCAACTTCGGAGCTCATTTTAAAATGTCTTTTACCAATAGAAAAATATACTGTCCTTGATTAACATAGGATGCTTTTTTTCCGGATAATCCAATTACCGCGAGACAGAAAATAGTAAATAAAAGTAAGTAAAAGTAAATAAGTACGAGGTTGATTTAAACAAAAAATCACCAAATAGAAAGCTACACCATCCCTTATTGGTATAGGCTACTATTTATTCGGTAAAATGCAAAATTCCCGTAAGATAGAAAGAAGTAAATTTCCCTTCAGGGCTGATTTTAAAATTTCTTTCGCCAATATGAAGCTACACTAACCCTTATTTAGATACATAGACTACTTTTCTCCGTGTAAAAGCAAAATTTCCACGGGATAGAAATAAGTGAATTCAACTACGAGGCTGATTTTAAAAGTTCTTTCACCGGTAGAAAGCTACACCTTTAAGGACATAGACTACTTTTTCTCGGGGAAAATGCTAAATTAAATGCGCTTTTTCATTTTCATTTTTTATTGGAATTTAGCATTTTCCCCGAGAAAAAGTGTGTATGTCCTTAAAGGTGTAGCTTTCTCTACCGGTGAAAGAACTTTTAAAACCAGGCCCGTAGTTGAATTCACCTATTTCTATCCCGTGGGAATTTTGCTTTTACACGGAGAAAAGTAGTCTATGTATGTATGTATAAAAAAAAGTAGTATATGTATAAGGGTGAGTGTATCTTCATATTGGTGAAAGAAATTTTTAAATCAGCCCTGAAGTGAAATTCACTTCTTTCTATCTCACGGGAATTTTGCATTTTACCGAATAAATAGTAGCCTATACCAAGAAGGGATAGCGTAGCTTTCTATTGGTGATTTTTTGTTTAAATCAACCCCGTAGTTAAATTTACTATTTTCTATCCCGCGGGAATTGGATTATCCGGAAAAAAAGCTAATGCTAATCAGGGACAGTGTATTTTTCTATTCGTGAAAGACATTTTAAAATGAGCTCCGAAGTTGAGTTTTTTCTATCCCTTAGGAATTTTGCATTTTCCCGGAAAAAAGTAGCCTATGTCAATAAAGGATAGTGTAACTTTTTACTGGTGAATGATTTTTTTTTAATTGGCTCGGATGTTTCAGAGATTACCCACGACCAACAAAGTATAGATATTTCCATATCCTACAGGAATTTCCAAAAATCCTGAAATATTTTTTTTTCTATTATGATCATTTGATATTGAATTTGAAAAGTTGATACAGAAATAACGACTTGCGTACCAGGAAAACAAATAATACATTTTCGTTCATGATCAATAAGGATTCGGTTATAAGAAGCTTAAGTAATAAGCTAATGAATTGCCTGGCTCGGCTTTGTAATTGCGTGCTCTCGATGTGAAATAAATAGTATTTTAAATAGGGCACGATACTAAGACTTGTTCCGTTCAATTTGTAATCGCAGTCAATATTCCCGGTAGGGTGTTATTAGCCGCTTGCTAACGCAGCCCGCGGCTATGGCAGATCTGATGCCGATTTCTTTCATGAATACAAGCTATAATTCCAACTAACATCTACTGTTCCGCGACCAGACGCTTGCAAAACGAAATTAACCGATTAAATACCAGATGGCTATCGGTGCGAGTGTAACAACACCAACAACAACATTTAATGCAGCCGAGGAGACTTTCAGTCATCAACGCCAACGAGCGGTCTGATACCAAATAAGTTTCTCATCTGAGCACAATCCGTTGCCGCGCGGCGTCCGGCCGGCTGTCACTCTTACAAAGTTATCACTCCTATAACGTCTCCGATATGGCACTTTTAGTGCTGCAACAAATGAAGCGGTTGCATTAAAACTTGTCCGGTGCATATCAGACCGTAATTAATACGGAGATAAGTCGTGGAGGAGCTGGTCGGCCGCGGCGCGTCGTCGGGAGCCGCCACCGCCCGCCGGCCGCCAGCCGGCGCTCGCGCAGCCCTATATTAATAACAGTCGTCCGATATCGGAGGTGGTTGCACCAAATGGGAAATTAAAAGGCTTTCATGGGATCCGTTCATTAGACTGATTTGTAGTTGTGCAGCCAGCGGCGCCGCACAAGGAGTTATTAATGAGTATTGTAATCGGTTGTCCCTGACATGAGAATCATTTGTGCGTTCATTTATCGAACTATCTTCAGTTACTTTGACATTTCCTAGTTAACATTAAATTATCGCTGGTCAGTCATGGGAAGTTGTGGCGGGATTAATTACGGGTCGATTATATACGAGCTGAAGAAAGCCGGTGGTTGTGTCAATTGTTGGTAAATGCTGGAAGTGTCGTATGAGTGCCGAATGGCAACTGCCTTAGCAGCTGGCGAACTGTGCAGGGTCTGGGGCGGTGCTAATCGAGCAAACGGTGCCGTCATTGTTCTAAAGTAGCGTCGGCCGTATATCAGCTCGGCAGACGGGACCAATTGATACAAACGAGCGCGTGTCACGTCTAAATATAATATTAGGAATCACGGCGCGAGCCAGGATATATTAATTTGGAGTGGTTATTGCATAAAGTGCTTACTTTAAATCTTGGCAAACTCCGGATGGATCTAGCTCTAGCACGCTCTGTGTCCGTCACTTCTCGAACTAGGTATGGTCGCAACACATCTAAGATTCATTTTCCTTATAAAATTGTTCATAAAAATACATTTTACCACCTAAACTAATTTGATTCTACCTAGAAACGATACACAAGTGACTTTTTATTATTGATACTTATTAAAATTGGTATGATTTTACGAACTAGCAATAAATACAAAAATTTCATAATGCGCGTCCCGGTCAAAACAAGTTATTATATTAAGTTAGTAACTTATAATTATTGCCAGTAGTAAAACTCTTATTATTTTTTATGGCGTCAGCACGTCAGAGTGGGACTACTTATTGGCGGATAACATAATTCGAGATGATCCGTAATTTATGTGCCATCACGGACCCCTGCTCTTTGGAATGAGTTTAAATGACGATTTATGAATGAGGTCAGTGCGGCGAGTGCGGCAGCTAACTCGGTGTATCAATCAGGCAGCCACGCGCCACGCGCCGCGGCACACGACGGCACTTGCTGGCTCCTAACACCACTTAACTCCTGCCCGAGAGGCCACTTCCTCTCTCCACCACGCCGGTACCACGTATTCTCGATCCAAACTATTACAAACAACTTCAATAGCTAGGATAGTTTGTGAGACTAAAAAGCACAATGGTAGAAGCAGAACATATCGTCTCGTCTCTAGTCTAATTCTAGTGAGATTTACGATCGCGTCCTGTGCTATTCGGCAACTTGAGGCCATTGCCACCTTGACATGTCTCGTAAAAAAATCAACACGTATTATGAGACATTACGAGAATTGTTTACTAAAAGCAGATTAAAATTAAGCAATCCCGCTTCACAAACAGGTCGAGGGTTACTTATTATCATAAATACAACATTGGTACCGCAAGGACGCTATAAACTTATTTTGATCGATGCTCACGTCAGATAACAATAAATCAGAAAACCAAGTTTAACACCTTATAAGAACAGGACTTGTTGTTCTCGGTTCAGGATTTTGTCCAAGTAATCTACTAAATAGTAAACGTTACTTAGCAAGTCAGCTGTATTTTAAACAGCGCGGACAATAAAACTTAGGATTGAGGTCTTGATTCCAGACAACGGTGTTTTTGAAAGGTGACTATTTTCGCATATCTGGTCGATCTTAAGTAAAGGTTAGATTTAAATTGGCATCGTGAAGGTACATGTAAGGCAGTGGACTAGATTCGGGGCTGTGTGCAGGCAGATATCAACGAGGATAAGGTTGCTTATTGACAAGTGCGCCGTCGTTTTAATGGTGAGTTTATGGGCTGGCGCTGGCGCTCGGGTCGGGTCTAATCGCGCGCTCATTTCGTTCTGAACATAGCTCGCATAACTTCATTACGAGCTCAATTGAATAAACTGTGATAGGAGCGAGGCGCTCTGCAAGTTGATTGCTCAAATTTCCTTTTCAACTATCACAAAGATATGGTGAATTTCTAATTGGATAAACGTGTCGTTTCCTATTTAAAGGCGACGGCGAGCGTAACATATCCATTTAAGTGTGAGCTCTGATGGTTTGTTGGGGGCGAGCGGCGGGCACCGGAACGGCGGGTCCGGCGCGGCCGGCGCGTGGCGCGCGCGCCGTCATCCCCGGTAATGGCCGCCCGACATCTCGCGCGTGCGTGCTCAATGACCGCCTAATGAATTATGATAAATTTGTTTTAAAACCGCTTCCTGGGTGATTTTCTTTTTTAATCCCGTATGGGATATGATCTTTGAGGTCATGCGTAGGAGTTGAGGTAAAGCTGTTTCATTACTGTACTATCCGTTTATTTATACAACATTATTAAATATCTGGTAACCGTTTACGGCTTGTTTAGATTATTTAATACTTAACTATGATTTGCTTGGACTTGCTTATTGCGATAACTCTCTTTTAATTTTAGCTTAAATAAGAGTACCTACCCTTAGACTAGGTTATTCGGACGTAGAAATGTTCATGGGCAATCCTCTCTCGTTATATTAGTAGGTATCTCTCTCACAATATTGACAGCATCTTGCAAAAAAATGTATTTCAAGGGCAAGTTCTACAACTGCATATTTGACGTTCGTATGTACCTATATACTTATGTTTTCAAAATTTGCAAACCATTTTTCGATCACTTCCTGGTATCCGATTGAGATAGTACAGTCAGCAACAAAAATATGAATACACTCAAAGTACCAAAAATATGCATCCACGAATCTATTACCAGGGCATAAAGGCGTGTATACATATTTTTGGTACTTTAAGTGTATTCATATTTTTGTTGCTGACTGTACAACAATCTGTTATTGAAAATCTGGTGGTCCGGCCAACCATGGCAACCACGGCAACGGCAACGGCAGCGGCAACAGGTAAACAAATAAATATAAATATAAATATATACAAATATAAACATGGTTGTTCATTTGGTAACTTGGTAAGGATATTATGAAAATTTGGATGACAATGCAAGTTACTGTCTGCAAAAAATACAGCAAAAAAGTGGGTTTTGAAAAAGATTTTAAACAAAAAAAAACCGGCCAAGAGCGTGTCGGACACGCCCAAGGTAGGGTTCCGTAGCCATTACGAAAAAATCAAGTAATATTTTTCTAAGGATTTCGTATGTGTACGGAATCATCCAAGTTTAGGTATGTTTTATACCTTAGGCTACTATTTACTCTTAAACTACAAATAATTTCCAAGCAATCTTAGCCGCTATATTTTTCCTAGTAAATTTGATATATTTACTACTATTCTGAATTTTTTCAAATTTTTCCACCCATCAGTTTAGATTTTAGAGGGGGGGGACGGTCGATTTTAATGAAAATTGTCACTTTAAAGTTGAATATTTCGCAAACAGATCCCTGAATAGAAAAATCATATTAGCAACCTCGCAATGGTTTTAAAAGACCTATCCAAAAATACCCCACACTATAGGGTTAGCCGAGAAAAAAAAAATCACCCCCCTTTACGTCTATTTATTTCTTATTTTTTATTTTACCACTTTGTCGGCGTGACTGATATATATATTCATGCCAAATTACAGCTTTCTAGTACTAACAGTCTCTGAGCTTAGCCGCGGACAGACAGACAGACGGACAGACATGGCGAAACTATAAGGGTTCCTAGTTGACTACGGAACCCTAAAAAACGAGTGTGCTAGATCACACGACTGAAGTAAGACTTCTTTAGCTCCATCTATATGATGTATATATTATATACCTATATGAAGTTTTATTTCAGTCGTGTGGTCTAAAGCACACTCGGTTTTTTGTCTGCAATAATAAATTAAGTAGTTTTAGTACAAACGCTTCCAAAAAAAAAAAAACAAAAATGAAAACAGGCGGTAACCCATCCAAGTACCTACTGACCGCGCCCGACGTTGCTTAACTTCGGTGATCGGATGAGAACCAGTGTTTTTGTCAAATATCTTGAAAACGGTGCATCCTACGGCAAAATAAAAGTAATTTTCATTCCCCCTTCAACACCCCCGCACCCCTCCCCCACACCGCCCACCCACGCACCCCTCACCCCCCTCACCTCTCACCCCTCACCCCCACACCTTACCCCGCGTTCGCCTTATTTCCGTAACGTATTCACCAGCAGCTTACTCCCAAGTCAAGCGTGCCTAAAGAAGTTTTACTTCAAAAATATTTTTAAAATTGGTATAAAAAAGTAGGTAACCATTAGATATTGTTTTAAATGTCATTGTATATTTTTCGTTTTTTTTTTTAATTTTTCAGATATCCTGGCCTTAAGTTAATGTGTCTGACCGAAAGCGACGAAAGCATCACGTCAGTAAGCATCAATTACGAGCAACACCTATTACGATGCGGCGGACGTGCATTCTTTTAAATAGGAAATTTCTCCTGCAATAATTCTCATAAAACATTTTCTCCTAGAAATACAACTTACTACCAAATACGGTGATGGTACTATAAAACCTTTTTTAGTAGTTAAAGCGGAGTGTGTCTCTAGGCGGCGCGTCATAAATCAGGCGTCGATGGGCGGACGATAGGGCTCCCGTGCGCGTGCGCGTGCGGCGCTTAGCGGACAACGCACGCATTTTGTTACACTAGTAGTTGCCTGCGACTTTTGTTTTATCCTTTTTTAGCTAAATATTAACCACCTCGTTATAAATGGACACTTTTGGTACTTTGCTTATAAATTTTATCTGTCTGTTTTGAGATTTATCTTGGTCAGACATAATCAAAAATGTAACTTTAGAGCGTTTGTAACTTTTAATACTTGTGCAGTAAAAAAAGATACGAGAGAAAGGAGATAAGGGAAGACTGAACGTTAAATATGATGCATACCTACATAGGTTGAAAAGTTACAGAAAAAATACAAGGATCAAGGAAGTCTCGAGGAAATAGAATAAAACAATGACTGTAATAAAAATCTATAGAATCTTTTGTACTACAACAATGAACTAACCTACTTATTTACACAAAATCACGTTGAATATCATATAAGTGAAGATGGAACGCCTCTTTGATTCCGTTCCGACTTCAGAACATCGCTATCATTATTAATCATAAGAGCTTAACTCGACGAACGCTATTATTAAAGTAAATATTGACTAAATCTGACATTTGATTAAGAGAATACTCGGCGTTATTGCCTTTCTTAATTGTCTGTTTTTGTAAGAAATATACATAAATCACACCAGAAGTGACTTGTATAAAATAGGCACTTAGGCAGTTATTGGAAGCTGTGTTACGCTCAAGTAGAGTAACCGAGGCCCGCGATGACCGCGAGTAACGGCTCGCCTATAAAGTTTACTTAATTCGATACGCCACTAAAGTGGACTCGAGACGAAATATATCTGTAATGAGGGAGTTTAAATTAATTTGGAGCTTCAGTTTATGTATAATTTGCGCGTCATTCCCTACTAATGCCTTTTAATTCGATCTCTATTTTAGATGCGCATATTTAAACAGCGATCAGCTATTAAAAACAATTTGTTCTCGCCGTGGAAATAGTTTCGAATACTTTAAAGTTCCGTGGAAATGTTGCAATGGCTCTCAATGAGGCCTGTCGAATCCGTAGACACCCATAACACAAAGTGTTGGTGGTCTCATTGGATCAACTTTAAATGTTATTTGGGTTTAACTGCTTTTATTGTACTGGCTGGGACATTAAATTATATAATTTTATTTAAAATGCATCACCAGAATCGACTGTTAAATTTACTTTTGAATTCCTTTAAAAATCAGATAAAAGATTACGAAACCCAATAATGCTGTGAGTACCTACTTTGTATTTGCATTTATGAAATCCAATATTGTGAGTATTTTGGAATACCCAAGACTGTAGGTGAAAAAGATATATCCTTTAGAAAGTTATTTTTAAATTTCCTTTTTGTTTCTTCTGGTTTCTTCTTTTTCCCTAATTTTATTTATGTATAAATGTATCGTTAAATCTAGGTAATTTGGAAACAAAGCCACTATCAAACGTTCGGTAAAGACTATCAAAATAAAGTTATTGCTAAAAAAAATACAATATGTTTTGCACACTGTTCTTTTTTCTGACTGTTCTTACATTGTCATCCACATCAACTGTTGAAAATCCATTCACCCATTGATGCCATTAACTGTTGAAAAGTTCCGTCTTGCTGAGACGATCACTGCCGCATCACACTTTACAAGATTATTGTTTTGTGTAAGCTTGCCAAATTTCAGCTCAATCAGATAACAGAAACCAGTGGTCGAAAAATGGTTTGCTTTGCAAATTTTGTAACCAAAACTACTTACATACATAGGTACTTAAAATGTTACATGAGAACGATGAAAGTTAAATAAAAGCTTGTAAAAGAAGACTCCATAATAATAATGATTAAGTATAATTCTTTGTAATGCTTTACAACTAATTTGTAGATCTGCAGACTCTGTAAAGGTCACATAAAGGTGGTACGCTATAGTTCACGCAAATAACAGAATTTCAATGGACCTCCCTAACTTTTTTAAATCGCTTTTATCAAATACCGATCACGCTAGGAGCCTAACGGTGATCAAGGATATGAATTATCAATTCTCGATAGGGGATCATATCGATAGAAGCTATCATCGGTTCCGACCGGTCGAACGAAGCTAATTAAAAAGCAAATTGAAACGCTTCGTGTCAAGCACTATTAATTTTTACGGCCAGCAGGGCGTATTCATTTATGTATGAGCCGTATTTATCTCGGCTACTGATATCGAATCGTCAATTAATAGTTCACAAAAACGTTATCGAAAACATTTTGTTCACCTAAGATGGTGAAATTAATTAGTTTGGATAATAGTATCCAATCTATAGAGATTGAATATCAGTTGGTCTGTCGCGGCTACACGGCATTTCACAGAACAGTTTACATTTATCCGTATTTCCCTCGTGACCCGTAAGGCCAACGCCGAGTATATCTTAGTGTAAACTAATTGGTTTCAGGAACCAATTTCCACAGATTTTCATTAATAACACAAATACCTGCTCATTTAAAAATAATTTAGACAATCCTCGACTCGATTACTTATACATATAACAGTAGCCAAACAATTTGGATACCGCCTTGATGACTGCTCTACCCTAATTAAATGGAAGCTCGCGTACTGTTATTTACGACGCTATCTGAAGTAAAATACTTTTCAATATGTTATTTTTAATTATATTGTAGTTATTTATATTGACTTAGTATCATAAAGTGATAAAGGAAACTTGTTCGCTAACAAATTAATTGTAAAGTGGAGTCGTAAAGTTGTAGTCTTAAGTCAGACGCACATCAAGCGCGAGCGTGCGGCGAATGGCGGGGATCGGAGCGGACCACCGGGGCCGCGTGCTTTACTTGCAACGATTTATTGTTATAAAAATAATGTATCATCGGCACTGGAGCCGACGCCGCACAATGCACGTAACAAGCCGACCTCCGAGTGCGTGCTAACGGACCAAGCGGCGGAAACAAATTAAACCTTTCGCCCTACTTAAATACACGCTGATTACGGCTTGTTTCCAGTGCCAGAATATACTGAAAAGGTTTGGATGTAATAAGATACCTACACTAAAATCTTTTTAGTAATACAATTGTAATTAATTAATGGCAGCATAGCTACAACTTAATTCCAAACCTGGTTGCCTATTATTTTTATGTGTGGATAGTATTGACAAGTTTGGCAAAGAATGTGTCCTTAGACTAACAATGAAGTGTTGCATCCGAAGATCTATCTAACTCACGCTTTTCTTACTCTTCTGGTTGCTTTATGAGATGTTCACTACACGCTACTGTTAATTAAGTAGAGGAACACTCCGTCGGTAATGAAATCGATTTATGATTTTTCTAGAAGAAGTCTTAATTTTGTTCAATATGCTACAAAGCAAACGCACCTACTTGTAAGTTCTGGTTTCAACCTCGACTTAACTAGACTTGTCATTGTTGTGATCGATGTCTCTAACTCAGCAGATTTTGATCGTATGTGTACCCTATTGATGCCCTGATAAACAATTCCAAGAAACCCATACGAATTACAGAACTGATGCTGCTGTTGATTACTCAAGGTTGAACAGATTTCAAAAAGGAAAGATGACATACATTAATGGACAGATATTCCCTCTTAAATATTCCGACGCTAGTTTGAAGTCGATCAAATAATTGGATCTGCAATATCATCGCGAATGAATAATCTGAAAGTTTTGAATAATTTCATTATTAATAACTGTTTGTGAAACAACTAGTTTCGTAACATAGGACCGGTCGGAAGGCTAGGACTACAATTAAAATGTATTAACGTGACATTGCCAATATGTAATTAGGCGACAACGTAGACGCCTGAAATATCTCTCATTCTTATTTAATGGAGCCGCGGGCCTAAATTAGGGTTGTTGGAATTCTCGTTTAAAATACTCAACAATATTGCTGTGATATTTGAAATGATATTTTGCGAATAGGTATCTTTGCTTTGTTTTGCGATGTTTATACAATCTGCTGTTCAGGGGCTAAATTCAGGAACGGTCCAACACGGTTTGCGAGCGATAATTCAATCGCTTGGGAGAGCTTAGGAATAGGCTGAGCTTGGGATGAGCTTTATTTTCCTGTTAATTCGCTTTGTAAATAAATAAATAATTAAATAAATAAATAAGGCTCATTCCAATCTCAGCCCAAACCTCTCACAAACCAGTGATTTTTGGCGTTCCTGAATATCAGTTCATCCCTATCCTCTTGCAAACGATTGAATTACCGCTCGCAAACCGTGTTGGGTCGTTCCTGAAATTAGGCCCAGGTTGAGTCAATTTACGTAACTTAAAAAAGGAGAGTTGGCTTCGCACATAAATTCAAAAGATCATGATATTATGGTTCGAAAGATACAGCCCTGTGATGTGACAGACGGAAGGACTGACAGCAGAGGCTTATGATAGGATTCCGTTGGCTACTTTTGGGTACGGAATCCTTATAAAGACCTGCCGAGGAGAAAAATTATAACATGGAGTCGGTTGACACGTTTTGAGATGCCTTTGAGTATGATAGTTGGAGCGGCTTCTCGATCTTACTCTTAGCTGCATGTTATTTACTCATCAAATAAGCCAGTGACAAAACTATTAAAAGCATGGCAGTCTGTCATCTCGTAGCAGCCCTAGCTTATGGAATTATGAAAGTTTTGTTGCAATAATTATACGGCACTGGCGCTGAGAAGTGGCCGGGCGACTCGCGCCGCGTCGTGCGACACTATTAATACAGAATACAGCCGCGACAAGCGTTTGATTGCAGGTGCCCGCCACACGATGTTATTACAGGTTCCACTCCACACGATACATACTAATATTAATTACACTTTAAGTACACTTTATAAAAATACAGCTCGACTTGATTAGAGCGCTGTACTTAATTACATAAGCATAACTGGTTTTAATGAAATAAAATCTGCAGTAAAGCGTAGGAACTTGCCCGTCATCATCGGACTTCTCAGCAGTACTGGGCTCATCTAGAAACTTACTCTGTAGATAAACGATGTGGTTATCGTTTAACATTGGCGAGAGTTACCTCAGGCTTTGATTTAAAATAGCTTTATTCAAAGAAAAATCTTTATTTGTTTGTTGGTAGTCATTATTATATAGATATCTGAATAAAACTCTTAAACGTATCAATAAGTAATTACAGAAGAGGAAAACATATGCATTCGATCTTGAATAACGTCACCATGTGCAAAATCGTATTTGATAGCACGATAACGGATGACACAAGTTTCTAGGAGGGCTGTAAATGACGAATGAACCTCGATACACATGCTAGGAAGCCTGTGGTGTCTGCGCTCGACCGTCTGCGCCGATTACACGAACGCTTAATCAACGCTACTGCGACGAGGTTTGATTGCGAATGATAAATAGACGCCAATGAAGTGGTCCCGTGAGCTCACCGGTACACACATGAAGCATGCAAAGGTGGACTCTCCGGCATTAAATTAAAATCGTAAGTCCGTTGATTAGATATAATGATGATGCTGTTAATAGTGGGTATGCTTATGCGACATTATATTAGCTATTTGCTGATCTGATCTCGATAAAATAGTTAATGTACTGGTAGATTTTTGCATGAGGATTACTGGCAAGCGATATGATGGCTTAGGAGTGTATGTAGGTATGTATATAGATAAGGTAACAACATATCCGTTCTTAATTCCCTTTTGTTGCTTCCGCAATAGAAAGACAGGACGGGACATACGGCAGTAAAATTAAAATGATTGTACAGTGCCCGGCCATAAAGATTGCATGCACATCGGGCTTTGAAAAAAGACTCGGCAAATGTCGGCTTCGTAGAGCGTTGTGTGAGACTACGCTCTACGAAGCCGACATTTGCCGAGTTTTTTTTCCAAAGACCGATGTGCAATCTTTATGGCCATACTGTAAGTATAAACTCAGAGCTATTAACTGGCTTGCACGTACTTAACTCTACTGTACAATACTGTTAAGAATGGAAGGATATCTAATCTGTGAAACTGTTTTGCTGACACCATCACCATACCCTGTGCTTTACAAATCTACAGGCAGGTAGGTACATAGAGAAAACCAAGAACACATCTTGAATTCTGTAAGTACTAAAGTTATTTACACTAAGTAGCGATGGTTTAGTTAGCCATGCGGAATTCGCATTTAATAATAGCTTTATCCATTTACAACCAATTATAAACAAAATAAACGATTGTTGACCTGCGCCGATCTTATACCTACACGATTTTGCATTATTAGTCAATCAAGAGATTTTTTACGGTAGCTAAAAGCCGTTCTCGATTCAATAAGTGTCGGGTATCATTAATAAATTTCGTAACACGATATTAATTTTCCTTCTATACACCAAGAGCTTTTATGCTAAGTAATTAAGTCAATTCGACGATGTTTTTAAGATATCGATCATAAAAGCCATGAGTCATTGTATTTGCAGGTTCTATTTTAGTGGCTAGTTACGGTAGTTACGGTTACGGTACGGACTTAGTTATCTTTGACGTCAATCGCGTCAACGTCAGAAAGAAAATTGTGAGTGGGGCAATTGTACCAACAGAGTAATCGATGAGTCTAATGAAAGAACAACGCGGTGTCGGTTAGCAACAAGATTACAAGCAGTTTGCGTTGGCATTTAAAGACTTATATACATAATTGTTTGAGGTAATATTGTTTTATGATGGTGCTCGTGATCACCGGCTCCCTTGATGCCGCTAATTAATTGAGAACACTACCGCGCGTGTCGGCATATCGCCTGATTTATAACGGACGAAATGTTTCTGGAGTCCACCGGGCTTCTTTCATTAATTTCATTTAATTGTTGTCTGCTCCACGACTAAGTCATATCGATCTCAATGTTGCAATGTTTCGAGATGTTTGTGATTTATTGATATTTTGTGTTATTGTAGATATAAATGGTTAATTCGTGATCTAATATAAGTACAAAGCAAAATTCAGATTCAGAAGAGACGTTCCACCTAAAAAAATGTTTGAAGTAATCCGGCCAAGTGGGTGTCGGACCACGCTCGCGCGAGTGTGACGCGTGTGGGGTTCCGTACGAATATGCGGCAAATATTGAACATTATGTTTGTTTTGGTTTAAAATTCGTTATCTAAACTACTGATCATTATGATTTTATTCAGATTTTTCAAGCCAACGGTTTAATATGAAAAGGGGTGGAAGCTTAATCTTTTGGAAACATCAGTAAGTCGAAAAATGATTTTGTAAGATCTATCCAAAACACTAAGGATTTTGGCGAGAAAAAAAATATCACCACATACGCGTAAGCGAGGTAACTTAAAAAAATTTTTAGCTATTTATTTATTTCACCATTTTATCCGCGTAATTATATTTCATAAATTTGAAAATTACATCTTTCTAGCACTAACAGTCGTTAAGCTATTTTCCTCGTAGACAGCTCGTACTACAGAATCCTTAGAATAATTTTGGTTTATCCCATTTTTTAACAAAAAAAAAAACATATTTAAAAACTTTCGTATTGCATTTTTCTTTGCTTTTTTGCCTGATATTTCTGCAAACCTACTTATTGCTTTATAACAACAAGTTAATACGAGAACATCAGCCTCGAACCAGAAGTGAATATGTTATCTTAATTTTAATCTTGTGATTAGGAAAAAAGATTTTTAGTGTTTCAAACTTTAATGAAATTTAGATAACGTCAACGTGTGCCATCGAAGCCTTTCTTTCCTTGCTTCACCATATGTTTACACTGTAGTAGGTAGAACATAAATTAAAGTACTATCGGAAAACGATGTGTTATGCCCAGTTTAGCCTACATAAATACAAAATACTGTTACATAATACATTGACGGCTGCCTTTTATTGTAGAATTTGGAGAATAAATATTTTCTTTATATCAGTAGGGCATTGTTGGACGACAGTTAACGGTGGCCACACGCGCGCCGTCGCCTTAGTTTACGGCCGCGTCACCCGCCGCAGCCTCTTACAATGTACGACTGCTCTACGTTTTATTTGCCAATATGCACAGAGATATCTCAGATTAGAAGTGACGATTTGTATGTTTTTAACGTAGAAGACAGAACCTTAACAAATTAAATGTCATGTTATATTAATATTATTATAGTCTAGTTATTTTTGTAAGGCTGCTTGGGGATGATCGTTTCTCTGCATAAATTCAGAAATAAGAAATTAACAGCTCTACCTTCGACACTTACTGTTATAGTTGTAGATTGAACATCGCAAAGTGTAAATGGCGTTTGAAAATGATCGACCACCGGTAATGACGCGGTACCTACAGCGCGTCATTGTTCTCTCTTTTGAATCTGTTTTGATAAGAGCTACTTCAAGTCACGCTTGTACTACCAAATGTATAAATCGGGCCGCATCATTTATTTCTTTTTGTTCACGCCTGACGCCTGCACTTAGGGGAAATATTTTACTGTTACCTCTAGAATGGCAATTGTTTCTATATTGAAATTCGAAACCTGCATTGTTTTGGACAATCGTTTCGTGGCTGCCAAGCCCATAAGTGATCTAGGCCAATTGTGAACTAAAATGGAATCACCATTATCGCATAGCACCTATAAGAGAATGACGTAAGCTCATGGCAAGTAAATTGCATCGGCCACTGCCATTACTTCATCTAACAGTGGGATACCACTTAAGGACATTTTAAATGATCGATGGATTAATTTTCCGTTGATGTGTTGTATCACGAGTCACCTGCGCTATGTGGTTGAAAGGTTAGGTTAGTCTATTCCTGTCGAGCTTGTGAACGGAGTACTTAACTATTAATCAGGGCAT
This sequence comes from Archips crataeganus, assembly GCA_947859365.1. NCBI lineage: Eukaryota > Metazoa > Arthropoda > Insecta > Lepidoptera > Tortricidae > Archips > Archips crataeganus. Next base: position 11,248,387 of record OX402056.1, on the reverse strand, counting down.
TGTGACTTTGCAGTAAAGTATGATTGTTATTATTGGGTCATATCGCTGCAATTGCAATGTGGCGTGGCACGACACGGTCCTGTGGTTATCAGGGTTGTTGACTAATTTAAATGGTAAAGTTTTATTTTACAGGCTTTTATTTACCTATTTACATTCACCGATCCCGTTGTCTGTGTGTCATCAAATCTTGCAAGTTAAATTTGACCCACTTCTCGATTTCCGATTGAGGTGAAATTTTGCACGCATGTGTAAATCGGATGACAACGCAATATTATTATGACATGGAGCTGATCTGGATCTGATGGAGGATCTGCAGCCGAACTCGGCAATAAAGCGACACGACCGCATCGAGTTTGGGCTTGTTTGATTCGTTTTGAAGACTACTTTGAGCCTAGATGGTAACCAGGGATAGAAATTACAGTCAGCAAAAAAGCTTGCATTAGACAGTAATGGTTTTTTTAGCAAAAACTTGTTTTTTTGGCATAGGTGAGTGGAGTGCTCCGTTGGCATTGTTATACGAAATACATATCAAATCACTGGTTCTCTTTCCGTCAGATGAAAACAAAATGCTTCAGTTGGAATACAATACAATACAATGACTCTTTATTGTACACCAGGAATAGTAAGCAATACAGAAAACAGGTACACAGAGAGTAAGTTACAAGGTAAGCAATAGGCGGCCTTATCGCTTAAGAGGTATAGTTAAACGGATTAATCTTTTTTTTTTAACAATAGTTAAAAAATCGGCCAAGTGCGAATCGGACTCGTGCACGAAGGGTTCCATGCCATTATCTATAAAAACGTTTACGTTTGTTGTATGGGAGCCCCCCTTAAATATTTGTTTTATTTTATTTTAATTACTTATTTTTAAAGTGAATAATACAACTAAATATTCTGTGAACATTTCAAGCGTCTACCTGTTGCCGTTATCAATATCGAGCAAAAACGAGCAAAAAAAACACGTTTGCTGTATGGGAGTCCCTTTAAATATTTATTTTATTGTATTTTAGATTTGTTTTGTTATAGCGGCTACCGTAATACATCATTTGTGAAAATTTCAACTATCTAGCTTTCACGGTTCATGAGAATGAGATACAGCCTGGTGACAGACGCACAGACAGACAGACAGACGGACGGACAGCGAAGCCTCAGTAACAAGGTTCCGTTTTTAGGGTTCCGTAGTCAACTAGGAACCCTTATAGTTTCGCCATGTCTGTCCGTCTGTCTGTCTGTCTGTCTGTCTGTCCGCGGCTAAGCTCAGAGACTGTTAGTACTAGAAAGCTGTAATTTGGCATGAATATATATATCAGTCACGCCGACAAAGTGATTGAATAAAAAAAAGCAAAAAAATTTTTTTAGGGTACCTCCCATAGACGTAAAGTGGGGGTGATTTTTTTTTCCTCGGCTAACCCTATAGTGTGGGGTATCGTTGGATAGGTATTTTAAAACCATTGCGGGGTTCCTAACATGATTTTTCTATTCAGTGATCTGTTTGCGAAATATTCAACTTTAAAGTGAAAATTTTCATTTAAATCGGCCGTCCCCCCCCCTCTAAAATCTAAACTGTTGGGTGGAAAAATTTGAAAAAATTCAGAATGGTAGTAAATATAACAAATTTACTAGGAAAATTATAGCGGCTAAGATTGCTTGGAAATTATTTGTAGTTTAAGAGTAAATAGTAGCCTAAGGTAGAAAACATACCTAAACTTGAATCATTCCGTACACATACGAAATCCTTAGAAAAATATTACTTGATTTTTTCGTAATGGCTACGGAACCCTACCTTGGGTGTGTCCGACACGCTCTTGGCCGGTTTTTACCCTTTGTGTACGGAACCCTAAAAAATAGACACTACCTTATTTAAATGTAGTATTATGTTATGTATGTATCTCGTTCTCGTTCTTTTAGCGGTACAAAGAGGTAATGCGGCCAGCGTACTAGGGTCCATGCCTACGACGTCTTTCGACGACGTATTTACATTATAGGTTTCTTTTTATGTTATTATTTATATTAGTATAATTGATATTTACTTGAAATGTATCTCGTTCATCATTAACATAAATCTTTATCCGTAGTTACGTTATTTGTCAAAGCTTTCCGACACCATTCGAAAATAAAATAACCTTCCTTCCTTTTCCTGCGTACGATCTTAGTCAGAACTAGGTATCCCTATTATTTAGTTCGTGAGCGCTACTAATACGGGTCGTTTGCGCGCGCGCCGTCACGTCACGACCCGCGCCATTACCCAATAAAATTAATTTCACTTAATGCTCATCGATTATTGGATGTTATAATTGTGTAGTTTGCCGACGATTGGGGCTCGTGATAGATCGGTGCCGCAGACCCCCCGCGCGGCTTTATTGACGCCAACTTCTTGATAAGTAGGTACCTATTACAACAAGGTATCGCAAGTATTATGAAAATTTCAAAACGGAAATATTTTCCAAGATATCCTTTGGTTAGTGAGTGACGATATTTAAGTTTAATTTTACATTTATTTCTTAGTGAATATTACCATTTTTGCGAAGACAATTTGGAAAACGTGTAAAATAAAATAGATAAATCTGCTTCGAATTAAAACGGATATTACGGAAAAATGTTTTAGTGTAAAAAAAAATATATTTATTTTATAGATATCAATGATCCAGAACTGCTTAATAATATAGATATGTTTCAACGAAATATCACAAGCATTCCTAGAGCAAGTGCAGTAATAAATAATACTAATAAAATAATTTTCTTTCCTCATCAAAAAAAAAATAATAATGAAAAGGAAAGTTTGTATTTGCTTCAGTATCATTGCTTAACGGAAGGGTATAATAGATACGGTCATTGATGACCATGGTTTGAAATATAACATTGACAGCGAAGATAAATGAGTAATGAACAGCAAGGCTGGCGTACATACGAGTAGTACTCACGTCCAAAGTTACAAACGCCAGGAGGGACTGGTAGCGATCCGAGGCAGATCGCTGTAATGGCCAGCCTTGTTGCCCATCCATAACGAATTTCTTATTCATCGATATTAATACTGCTACATGACAACCGTCCGGTACAAATGAGCCAGCCGCTCAAGGCAGATTATATTTATGTGCACGTCTTCTGATCCGCAATTAGTAGCGATATACTATAACACTATTTAGTCTGATCCCAGTGCGATGAGTTTTTGTTTTTAAATTTACATTTTTATGCAAAGGCTTTTGCTTGACTACAATCACGCCTGATTATGAACAATGGAAGCAACAGTAAGTAGGTACTCAACTACCTAAATATGTCACAATACTTCACTAGCACGATAGCTAAAGAAATGCTTGGTAAGTATAATAAAAATCGGTCAAGTGCGAGGCGGACTCGAAAATGAAGGATTTCGTACAATGTTTTAAAAATAGTTCAGTAAAAAAATACAAAGAACGAGTTAAAAACGCAGAAAACATACGTTTCTTGTATGACTTTAACTTTATTTTTAGTGTATGCTGTTACAGCGGTTACTTTAATACATAATAGATAGCTAAAGAGATAAAGCCTTGTTACTGATGGACGGACGGACTGACAGACGGACGGACAGTCAGCGGCGTCTCAGTAATAGGGTCCCTTTGAGTACGGAACTCTAATTAACAAAAACATCACCTGTTACATGTGATGGTGCGTTGAATGACGTTGCAGTTGCTGTGTGTCTTTGTTTGTGTTGCAGTATGTATAATCAAACGCTATCACCTCTGCAATCACCGCCTTACAATACAATGACTCTTTATTGTACACTAAAAAAAAAACAATACATAAAAAAACAACATGGAACAAATATATAAGGTTAGCAGTAGGCGGCCCTACCGCCTAGACTATCCTATAAAACCACCTATCCTAATACCTGGTTTACACTCGCGTACGAGTGGCGAGACGAACTGCGGGACGAGCCACGAGACGAGAGTGTGAACAGGCGCGCCTCGCGCCTCGTCTCGTGATTTGCCTTGATTTTGAGGCTCGCGTCCGGAGCGAGACGACGAGGCGAGGCGCGAGGCGAGGTGACGAGGCGAGAGTGTAAATCAGGTATATTAGATTAAACTATCCCATACATTAAACGCACGTTCAGTATTACCACACTAACTAGGATGGCTCACGAGTTTATAAATTGGCTGATCCACAAAAATGCATTATTTTTAGATTTCAATAAAAATATATATAAACTAGCTTTTGCCCGCGACTCCGTCCGCGTGGAATTAGTAATTAGGGCAGCTTATTTTTTTTATCCAATTTGCTTTTTCATCAATTATGGCTCTCCTTAGTTCTTCGATATAAAAAAATTACCCGCCCCCGCACCCCTCCCCCACCCCCACCACAGAACCCCCCCGCACATCCGCGTTCACATTCACCACCGTACTCCCAAGTCAAGCGTGCCTATAGTATAGAAGTCTTACTTCAAAAACCCCCGATTTTGAAACATTCTTCCGCTCCGCTCCTATTGGTGCTAGCGTGATGATATATAGCCTATGTCTTTTCTCAAGCTCTAGATTATCTGTGTACCAAATTTCATTTAAATCGGTTCAGTAGTTTTAGCGTGAAAGCGAGACACACAGACAGACAGACAGACAGACAGACAGAGTTACTTTCGCATTTATAATATTAGTTAGGATTAGGATTACGATTAGGATAGGATAGGATTAATTGGCTTGTCAAAACATCCAGTCAAATTACGATCACAACTGGACTGGAGACAAATGAATACATCCAGAGCGTACAGTATAAAATATAACTTATTTAAATTCAGTCCTGATATATATTACCTAAAAAATGTTATCTGTAACTGTTAAACATAATGATGAAGTGATGATATTGCGTCGTTTTGTCATGGAAATGGTGTACACGTTACGTTGAAGTACTGGGTGATTACCACGATCTTGTAACTCGTTTATCATTGCATACCAGCTTGTTTACAGACTATGGTAAAGTCGCCATCATATGTTTTGGAGCGACCGAGGCGTTCCATTTTTTACAAAGTTGATTTTTTGTATAGTGATCCAATGGAAAGCAATCACCGCCGCCTGTGGATACCGACATAAATAGAATTAAGGGTGCGATGCCGGCCCTTTGAGAAAAGAGTAGGCTCGTTTTCAGGGTTCCGTATTCGAAGGGTGACATACAGGACCCTAAATAATGTTGTTATGCTGCCCGTCTGTTAACAAAGACGATAACAAAGCTGTATCTAAATATCTCAAGAACCGTAATAGAATGTCAAGGGGATCCTCATACAAGAAATGTTTCTCGGAATTTAAAGATCAATATAAATACTCTACTGCATATGAACAATTAATAAAAACCGGACAAGCGCGTGTTGGTTTTAGTGATAAAATAAAAACTGAACCGAACTGTTTATTAATACTCACTAGCTCTTATACTTGTGACATAATTTATATTTTTACTACCACGCTTTCATTCTTAACATCTAGGCTATATGTATATAGCAGTCATTTTTAATTTTGGTCATATATTTTTTAGTAGTGGTAGAGCCATGTTGTAGCTAGCCGCTGCATCACGAATGGGCCGGCTCGTCCGGGGCAGTACCACCCTCTCACAGAACACCGGCGTGAAGCAGCAGTAATCCTGCTTGCGTTTCGTACGGTCAGTGAGAGTGCCGGGGGCCCAATACCTCACCCCTTCCCTCTTCCCCTCCCTCACCCCCTTCCCCTGTTCCCATTCCTTTAGGGCCGACAACGCACTGGCATCGCGTAAAGCGCTGCGGGTGTCTATGGACAGTGGTGATCATTTAACATCAGGTGACCCACTAGTTCGTTTGTCTGGCCTTTCTAACATAAAAAAAAAGGTACTTACAAAAATTGAGTACCTAAATAAGTAATTTAATTCAGTTTAATTGACTTTGCTTGTTAATTACATATTCAATGGTTCTGACCCTTCGTCTGATCTCATAACGTACACTGAACACATTAGGTCCATAAAGCGACTCCACTTTAAGCTCATGTTTTGAGTAAATATAACATAAATCTACTTAAGTAGCTTTAAAGGGAATTCTATTATAATTAGTTACTTCTTCCGAGAACACGGTAATTCTACTTACTGTGATATATGCTCTGCGGTGATTAATAATCCGGTTGAAGTCAATGAAACGATCATTTTATTTCAACGGATCACCAATTTTCTAATTAAATTTACTACCTTTTAAATTGGTTGTGAAATGATGCTTTCATCAGTGTATAATGAGGCGGCTGCCTTATCACTGGCATGCGGCGAGTGATGCGGCGCGCAGCCGGCTACGCGTTTATGAGACATGACCGTAATAAGTTGTATTATTATCAAGAAGACTCGTATTCAACAATACTCGTAAAAGGGTAATATATATTACCCTTACCCTAGTGTGGTAATAACCACACCAAGGACTTAAAACTCCCAAATTCGAGCGTCTTTCCAGCGTTGACGCCCTATCAGCGCCCGCGCAGCATTGACGAAACGTTCGCATAACGTCGCCGCAGCGTCAAAAGCGTCTTACTGAACGTCAGTATCTTAAACAAAAAAAACGACATTGACGTCGCGGGTGCTGACAAGATGTAAACGCTCGAAAGACGATAATGTAAGGGTCCCTTAATTACGACAGTAATATATTGTTAATTTCGTCGACGTTTCGATCACTTTACAGAAGCCATGGTCACGAGTACCTACAGTCCTACACTGAAGTGTATTTTAAGTTCCGTGGTCCGTACCGTGACCGTAAGAGATTACTTAAGTCCCGTGTGTGATTTTAATTGAGTAAAAATCTTATAGTTGACCCTCAGTTACATTAAAATTTGGCAGCGTGGTGCGGCAGTCGACGTCAGCGAAGATCTTCTACTCTGTATTTTGGATTCTGTTCACGCCTAGAGCAACACGGCACCCGCACCGTACCTAATGAACCTGATAACTTTCACCAGATGAATATCTAAATATTTAAAACGCGATAAAACATACTTTTAACGACTACCCTAAAAGTATTTTATTAGCTCACAGACTTCGGATTCGACTTCGTATCCACCTGATACAGATAAAAAAAATTACACATACATTTTCTTTTATGGCCTTTAAACTTTTTTATTTCAGATTTAAATTAATTGAGCGCAAACAAGATGCAGTTTATGATTCAAGAGTATGAGTCTTATTAATCTTAAATTATGGAAGCTAATGGAGATTGGATATGGACTTTCAGTATAATTTAAGAATCGTTTAACACTTGATGCTATTTTTCATCAGTTTTATTATAATTACCGATCATAAAGATGAGATAATAACCAAGAAAATACTAGAGCATCCCGAGTTATGCTTATATGATATACTTGAGTACTTATCTTTGTAAAGGAGTATCAATCTTGCGGCAATTTAGATGAGATACGTCTCGGTTTCATTCCTGATATTATCGTAGTCATACTAAATAGTTTTTATGGGGCACGTTTCTAATAGATTGGCGTGAAGTCAGTGATTTCATATATTATTTGTTCTCAATGACCTGATAAGTTATTCCTCGCCCGCAGCGCGCTACATGCATTTGGAGTCTTTCCGTTGCCGTTAACAGCATCCCTAATGCGCTTATTAGACCGCCCGTCTCATTTTATTTACCCAAAAGTAAAATAATTACACATGTAATGTTCGATATTAATGTCCTCCTTGATATATTTATAGCTTTAATGCACGTTCATGTGCGAGTTGGGTTCGGACGACGATAATATTAAAATATATTTTTTTTGATAAATATTCATGAGTGATAGAGGCATTGCGATACATTACAAGGGCCATAAGTCAACGAAACGCCGCGCGGCGGTGCTCTGGCGCCGGGCGTTGGTCGCCCTCGCGACTGCCGCGGCGCGGGCGCAGCGCGGCCTGCGGAGACACCCCTAGGGTTGCCAACGCAGAGTGACAGCATAGACATACAACCGAACAATCCCTATCATTACAACAAACCTGCAATAATTACGATATTCAACATAATTACTGGCCAGTACTATTGACAAAAGCGCATTATTTAAAACTTGAAAATTAAATTTACTTCTTCTTTAACTCCGAAGTGGTAACCCTATTCGCGTATCGAATCATTTATAGCCATCCGGCTTTGTCTAGCGACATGTCCGCGCAGTGAGACTTCATATTTTTATGGCGCTATCACATAGCATTTTACAATTTTTCCTGTCTTCACATAATTTAACTGTCGGCGCTACGAAACTGCCTATTACTTAGTTAGATTACAGTTATTAAAATGATTGGGTCCTTGAATTGTTTGTTTGATCAATTTAATTTTGATGTACCACTGAAGTATAGATTTTTATAATTACAGCGGAAGTAGCAGTGAGTAGCGTCTATTATGGCCACATGCTGAAAAAATCTAGAATTAGTTGTTAATTCTATAATTATTTGGTTTAAACTTACCAGTTGTACACATTTTGATACTACTAAACCGATCGAGATTATTTTGTTTTATCCAGCCAGTGGCCGACTTAGGGCCACTTGCACAATCTAGGGTTAAAAAATTAAATCGTTAACCCCGGGTTAAGAATGACATTTCCATACATTTTGACACTTGTTAGCCCGGGGTTAGCAGTTAACTCGGAGTTAAGTAGCTAACCCATGTCCGCGCAAGCCCGCCTTAGTTATGTTATACTGTACCCTCTTGAGTAGTAGATTTTATCACATATTTAATATGATTACTGCGATTACTATGTATGTGAAGTCTTAATTGTATATAAAAAATAATATATTCATATTAAACAAGGAGTATCACAACGGTGAACTTAACGCTTAAAAATATGTATAATAGTGACATGTATAATACGTATGTATACGTGTGTATGTATGTTTTATTAATTAATTAACTTTTTTCTTATTAGGTAAAATTGTTTAAAGAGTGCTTTTAATCGCATAATAATTTTAAGTCGCTACGGTTTTGATAGACCGTTGGTGATCGTTGGTTAAGAATTGGTAGCAAACCTTCTTGACGACATTCTTAAGAAAACATTGCATTGCCTATGGCCTCTCAAGCAGAGGGTCGTGGGTTCAAATCCCGGCTCGCACCTCTGAGTTTTTTCGGAATTTATGTGCGAAATTAATTTGAAATTTACCATGAACTAATTTGAAATGCTTTACGGTGAAGGAAAACACCGTGAGGAAACCTGCATACACCTGCGAAGAAATTCAATGGTGTGTGTGAAGTTCCCAATCCGCACTGGGCCCGCGCGGGAACTACGGCCCAACCCCTGTCATTCTGAGGGGAGGCCTGTGCCCTACAGTGGGATGTATATAGGCTGCGATGACGATGACGATGAATAGAGAACTCTGGTGTTCACTCTCAGAATAAATAATAATTAATAAATCATGGGACGATTGATATCAATTGATCTAGTCCTAAATTAAACAAAGCTTGTATTATGGGTAGTAGACAACGGATAAACATACTTATATAGATAAATACGGTACATACTTTAATACATATTAAACATCCAAGACTCGCGCACTAAATTGATTCCTTAGTCGTCGACGACATCCACGTGAAGAAAAGGTCCGTCCTTTTCTAAAACCGAGCAATAATTTTTAACAGTTTTATTTAATTATAAAAATAAAGCATAAAATACCCAGTAAAAATTGCAAAAATAACTTTACTAACACGAACAAAAAATCAAGTTATGAAGCAGCTGTATAACCGTCGCAAGAGCACGCGCGGCGCACGCGTCGTCCCACGCCGCTCATTTGTTACGCCACCTCGTGGCTCGCTACCGGTATCATGCCATGTGAAAAATTATTAACCTTCGTTTGTTTTTACACCCTAATACTTAGGTAACGTTTTCATGAGTGAAGAGGTAATTTAATCGAAAAACACTGGTTTTGAGATTTTTAAAAACAACATTTACATTGAAAATAAATGACATAAGTAGGTACCTACTTTTATATAAATACCTATACGTTTTATATCTGCCCATCTTCTATTAAAGTACCTACGCTTGAAAAATGATCCACAAAATATACCTATTTATAAACATAAAGTTTCTACGACTGTAGTTTTTAGTACCGTCGAAATGGCTTCTATGCGAGCTTGCAGTTACGCCAGATCCCTAAATATTATTTTCATATATCAAATTTTATTCCATCCGCTATCATCACCATCACAGTGGCATTTCTATTTTTAACACCATTAACAGTAACTTCGCTTCGGATTTCATTGGATTTTAATGACGTCAATAAAACTGTAATACATTTAAACATATAGAGCACGTAATGTTAAGCTCGTGACGTGATGAAATTCCCTGAATTTATAAAACTGCCTACGTACTTAATTTTGAAATTAATATCTCACCTTGATACCCTCCGTTTATTTAAAATTATGGAGTTTGTTCCAACGATTTTAATTTGTTTAATTTGAAATGTTGGCAGTTTAATTTGCGACCAAAAATGTAATTACATTTATTACATAAATTATTACAAATCGACAATAAGCATTGAGTTGCGGGCAAATAAAATGAAATCAGTTGAGTGGAGTCGCTCTCAGCTCTAATAAAATGTACGGTTTTGTGATGTCTTTTATTCTATGTTCTTAACAATTCCGTGTCTATTTTCAAAGTAGTTTTTGATTTTTATGAGTTTCTTTGTGACTGTTTGATGTCGATGTTAGATATATTTTTATGTTACAGCAAATGTGTTAAAAATAGTGTTGTAGACAAAGTTGTGAAAATGTCGAACCAAAAAGAGAACCTGTTGCGTTTTTAGCGTGTTGTTGGACCGCTATTACCATCTTATGTGTAAGTACAATTTAATGCTTGCGGTGCTGGTATTAGAGTCTAAAATGTTACTGTCACAAGAGACATTTCATATTTACCCTCCAGTTTGGTAAGGCATCTTCTATCCCTTTGGTCTTGTGTATATCTACGTGCTGTGGTAGTTTCTTACCTTCAGGTGACTCACTTGTTTTGCTTGTTTGAAGAAAATAAAATAATCGTCTCATAAAAAAAAGTTAAATGGTTGCTCCACCGATGTCCCTGTCTCCGTCCATGACACAAGCCGAAACTTGTTCCGTTAAGTCAGTTATGATAATTACGTGCATCTCCTTAATAAATATGAGTGCGGGTTGAGTTCGGGCTTAAAAACGAATGTTTGACCCGTGCTCTCGGGCTCATGAATATTTAATATTTACAAATTATTAATCCAACACTTATCCCGTTCGCCCTACGGACGCATTCCTATTTGATAGGCCGATCGCCATGCGGCTGCATTATAATGATATCGCGGCTGTCACGCGACTTGAAGGCTTTATGAAGATTAGAAAACAGAGTGCCCCCGCGCCGCTGCTGCGCCGGTTAATTCGCTGTAACATTTGGTTCCTACTAGGAGACCTTTCTTTCAATTGCAATGTTATTAGCTTTTGTGTATGTTTCAATACTGAAGACGTATTTACTAAGTAGTTGAATTGTTTTGAAAACATTACTTTTTTTAAAGAAATATTTGAAAACCAGGCATTTTTTTGTATATGCCAGTTAAGTAATATTATAAGAACTTAGATTCTGGATTCCACACAACCGCAATTAATTGATCGCATTCGTTATGCCTCACAGTTGTGTTACTTATACACAGCGTAAGAAACAAAAGTTGTAACATATCCTGTGGACATATAATTAGCAACTCCGGAACAACAAATTTAAGATTTATTGAAATGGGCCGAAAGTTCGCCAGACGCCGATGTAGACTTGACTAAAAAATATTGGTTGGTCTATAGCCATTAGCTAATATTTTTTAGTCAAGTCCACATTAATTTTTTCCATGTCCACAGAAGACACGCAAACAAAAAAATGTGTATGACCCAGTTATAATTTTATTTCTTTATTTTATTTTATATCTGATCAATATGATTCTTTCTACACAATAGTAAGTACTTTATAACATAAAAGTGTAGATTTTATACACTCATTACATAATTTAGATCTTAAAACGTAGCACCTTCTTTAAGCCCACTCGGCTAAGCCTCGTGCCCTCATCACGGTAGGTAAGTACTTGACTTTAAGAACCCCTAGTCTGGATTTAATTTCTAACCTATGTACCTATGTGAACAAAAGTGCTTAAAAGCAAAGACGTTTTTAGTAGTCATAAGAATTAAAAAATCTTACAAATCCTATTTTGTAAAAATAATTTTTTATTTTATATTTCACCGCTACGCTCGCGTCTACAATATGTGTTCTCCAGGATACCTAGACAAAATGTCAGAATTCAGATTGTCTAAATGATTCCCCACCGGATGTAATCACCGACGATTCCGTTGAGTCTGTCCATGGCGAGCGCGTTCGGTTCTACCATCAGGTTGTCGAAGTCTTCAAACTTTGGCGCATTCTCTGGATCTACCGTTAGTAAGGACATCATGGTAAGTCCCAAGAATATGCCTAGATGCTTTGTCTGAAATTAAAAATTAAGCACCTAATTTTTGTAATACAAGTATGGTCGACCAAGTAAGGGTAAAAACGGGACCCTATTACTGAGACTTCGCTGTCCGTTCGTCTGTCCGTCTGTCCGTCCGTCTGTCACCAGGCTGTATCTCATGAACAGTCTAGACACTTGAAAATTTCAGAAATGATGTATTTCAATATTCAATATTCATATGGACCTACGACTGACTGTGTTTTTAGTTGTCTCGTTATTTTAATAAAAAAATATAGTTTAAAGTTTATGTTTGGTGCTGGAATTGATATCAATTTGGAGCTAAGTGGATATACTATCGAGTGAAAAAAACAGTTTTCTGATGTGTGCTGTGACTTGGAAGATATAAGCATAAAAGTTTTAAAGCGTAAATCACAGAAATAATAATAAAGAGGATAGAAATGCCTTAGTTCCTATTTTCTTCCGGAACTCGTGTCGCTGCTTCATCCCCTCTACTTACTGTGTTAATGCACACATGCAAAAGACCAGAACCGTACTACGCAATCACGCACACAATTACTAATATTTTTGCTTACAAACAATTATGAACCTTACACCTTAGAGATAGCGTTGAATAACACTCAACGTAAGTCATACCCACATTTACACAACGGCGCTCTTTATTGGCCGCGTCGGCATTATGTCTGTACTAGTCGTAACCTGTTTTTTTGTCCGTACCACGAACTTTTGTGCAAGACGGAAGGGTTATCAAAAATTACTTTACATTGCTGCGTATAATTCAAAACTATCTGCGTTTTTATGGGCATGAGTAGCAATGGTATATGAAGTTTCGTGTTAATAACGTGTAAACCAATATTTCATAATGAAATATTTTCTCAAGTTGTATTTGGATATAAACCGCATTATTACATTAAATTAATACATACCAATGAAATTTAATCCCCTTATTAGTGTAATTACACAGTGTGGACGAGTTTCCGCAACTGCTAATGCTGCAAAACACCATTTTAATGCACTTGTTGTCATACCCACGTTTCAAATAGCACTGAGGCACAAGTCGCGCGCTTGTGATCTACGAGTCACAAGCGCGGCGCCAAGGTCACGCGTCTAAGGCACTTCTATCCTCTTTATTATTATTTCTGTGGCGTAAATAAATACTTTGTGAAAGCCGTGCTCGGGTGCGAGTCGCCGCTCCTCGTGGGCAACTGTCGCCGTTGTTGCGCGTTAATACGGCTTAAAATCATTCGGTGCGTTCTCGTGTGGTGTGAAGGCATACCTTCAATATTTTTTAATACACTGGTCGCGCACGATTAATGCATTGAAACTAAAAGGCCGTTTTTAACGAATATACAGACAAAATGTCTAAATGCGCAGGATGCTTAAATGCAATAAAAAGCGGTGAATGTATGCAATGCGCCCAGTGCAATCTAGTATTTGATCTCCTTTGCGCGAATATTGCATTACCTAAATTTTTTTCGCTGTCTAAGGAGAGTAAGCGTAACTGGAAATGCGACGGTTGTAAAAACAGGCAGCCTAAAGGAGATAATACCAACACTCCTATACGCCCCTCCACGCAAACTACTAGCTTGTCAGCCGGTGGTGTGATCATTGGTGATTCGGCCGATATGAACGTAACTGTGCGTAATAAAAAGAAGGAAACTCATGGCCCTAGTCCTGCGGCAAATATGGAGTCTTCTCTCTTACCCGAAATCAGGTCGGAAATTCACTCCGCAGTACAAAGCTCTGTGAAGTCATCAATAGAAACGTATTTTGCTAAGGAATTCGAGTCTATCAAGAAGGAACTTGCGACATTACGGGAGATGAAGGCTGCTTTGGAGTTTTTGAGTGATGATTACGATCGTATTAAATCTGACCTAGTGTCAGCGGAAGAAATAGTGAAACACCTTACTAAAGTGAACGAGAAGCTGGTACATACCCTTGATGCTCTTTCGACCAGGCTAACGATGGTGGAACAACATGCACGTGAAAATAACCTAGAGATCAACGGGGTCCCCGAGAGTAAGACGGAGAACTTAGTAACGGTCGTTAGACAATTAGGTGACTTGATATCTTATCCCATACAGGAAGGCGATATTCTGTCGTGCACCAGAGTGAGAAAAATGAACGCGGAGAGCCAGAGACCCAGGGCCATTATTGTCAAGCTTCCTAGCATGAGACACAGGGATGGCGTTTTGGCTTCAGTTTCTAAATTCAATAGGAACATAAGAAACCCATCAGATAAATTAAACAGCGGGCATCTGGGCTGTGCGGGAAGCAAATCAGCTGTCTTCGTGTCTGAACACTTACCACCGTACCAGAAGGCGCTTCACGCACAAACTAGGAAAGTGACAAGCGAACTGAAATTTAAATACGTGTGGGTTCGTAATGGACGGATATTTATTCGAAAAGATGACACTTCGCAGGCCAAACAAATTAAAACCGTTGAGTCTCTCACCAACCTGTAATTTGGGATGAGTGCCAATATAAAACCGGAAGTCTTTTCACAGAATTCAATATATACTACCAAAATTTTAGAGGAATAAAAACAAAACTAGACGAAATCAGACTGGCGACATTTCGAAACCATAACGATGTGATAGTTGGAACAGAAACGTGGCTCGACAATTCAATCAACGACAATGAGATTTTCAACCATAATTATACAATTTACAGAAGAGACAGATGCACTACTTCCTCAGACAAGAACAGCGGAGGTGGAGTCCTAATAGCGGTGTCGAAAAAAATCCAATCATCAAGAGTGAAACACTATGAAACTAACAATGAGGATCTATGGTTATCAATAAGGGCCCAGGTAGACGGGACGATGAGGGATGTTCTGATCTGTGCATTATACTTGCCTCCTCCCGTATCTCACAGTATCTTGACTCAGCTACTGGACAATATCAGTTGTGTTATGCAATCGAACCCGACCAATACGATTATACTAGGCGATTTTAACTTAAGTTTTATTAACTGGAACTCAAACAGCCTAAATGGATCATCGCATACAACTTTGTCACCTTCTAACTATAATAATAGCTTAGGATATGCTTTCATTGATTTTTTATCTCAAAATAATTTATCGCAATGTAACCATATTAAGAATAATAACCAAAAGATACTCGACTTAGTTTTAGATAATTTTTCTGGAGTCTCAGTGACACCAGCGTGTGATGCGTTATGTAGGCTGGACCTTCATCATCCTGTACTCGAGATTGATGTCAATATGTGTACTCAGGCACCCCTTAAAAGTACTGTTTTTGCAACATATAACTTTCGGAAAGCAGATTATGAAATTGTTGGTTCACATCTAAGTAAAATAAACTGGGAGATTGAGTTGGATTGTGTAGATGTCAATGTCATGGTTCAAAAGTTTTACAATGTCATTTATTCAGTAATTGAATCTACGGTTCCAAAAACAAAACATCGTAATTTTAAATCACCAGTTTGGTTCAATCAATCACTGATAAAACTCATATCTGAGAAGGAAAAGGTAAGGAAAAGGTATAAATTGTATGAAAACCCCAGGGATAAGGTAGAATTGAGGCTGTTAAATAAGCGGGTAGAACGCGCTACTAAAGATTGCTATTCCAAATACATACGAGGCATTGAATGCAGCATAGCGCGCAACCCCAAGAAATTTTGGACTTTTATAAAACAACAACGTGGAGAGCCTTCTGATATACCATGTAAAATGAAATTGGATGACATGAGTGCACACTCAGGTAAAGATATCTGTAATCTCTTTGCCACACACTTTAGTTCAGTTTATTCTAATGACGTCCGCTCGGTGCAATCAGATCTGGAAGTCACATACCCACAGTTTTCACTCACTAGCGTACACGTTAACGAGCGCACTATTTCGAAAATAATTAAATCGTTAGACCCTAGTAAGGGCACGGGACCTGACGGTATTCCCCCATTTTTTATAAAAAAGGTCAGTAAATACCTCACTTTACCCTTAAAAATAATATCGGAGTACTCTTTACTAAAGGCTGAATTTCCATCTGTTTGGAAAGAGGCCAACGTAGTCCCGATTTTTAAGAAAGGCCTAAAGGACAGTGTTCTAAACTATCGTCCGGTATCAATTCTAAACCAATTTTCTAAAATTTTCGAACTAATTGTTTGCCCAATTCTGTCTTCATACTCAAAAAACTTTTTAACCGATTTTCAACATGGTTTTTGTAAAAACAAATCAACATTGACGAATCTCATTCAGTACGTGTCTGACCTATCAATAAATGTAGATGCCGGAACACAAGTGGATGCAATCTACACCGACTTCAGCAGTGCTTTTGATAAGGTGAGTCACACTGCGTTAATAGCAAAGCTCAAACGTTACGGAATTGATGGATCTCTTTTGCTTTGGCTGAAATCTTATTTATCGAATCGGTTTCAAAGAGTTGTGGCACACGGTTATAGATCGAATGCATATATAGCCAAATCGGGCGGCCCTCAAGGATCTCACCTCGGACCAATACTTTTCTTAATTTTTATTAATGACATCGTCCATAATATACGACACAGTCAATGTTTATTGTTTGCGGACGACTTAAAAATATACAGAACCATCGATCAATCAAGTGACGCAAACCTTTTACAGGAAGATCTAAACTCTGTCCAGAAATGGTGCAATGATAACATGATGACTCTGAACCCAAGCAAATGTGTTCATATTAAATTCACTCGGAACAAAAATGTTATACCTTCACTATATACTCTCGGTGTTGATATCCTTCAGGAAGTTCAGAAGGTGCGTGATTTGGGCGTTGTCATGGACAACAAGCTTAACTTTATTGAGCACATTGATAGTGTAATATCTAAGAGCTGGAAGATGGTTGGTTTCGTGAAAAGAACATGTAGAAGTTTTAAAAATATTCGTACCATCCTAACATTATATAATTCTTTGATCCGGAGCCACCTCGAGTATGCGGCACCAGTCTGGAATCCCCACTATAAAACTCACATCGACAGACTGGAGCGGGTGTAACGTGGTTTCACTCGTTTCTTAGCCTATAAAGATCAGCTATGCCCGTATAGAGCACGATATCACGTAAGATTGTCTCACTTTGGACTTCTCACGCTGGAACAGCGCCGCAAGATGGCGGTCTTACTGACCCTCCACAAACTCGTGCACGGAACGCTGTCTGCGTCAGCAGTCCTTGAAGACTTAAGTATAAAGGTGCCACGTACTATCCCGAGATATCCCATCAACAGCATCTTCGTTACAGGAAAGCACAGAACCAATCTTGGTAAATTCTATCCTCTGAACCGTATAATGAGAACATATAATGAAATTGGAACACATGACATTGACATTTTCAACGATTCATACACATCATTCAGACAAAAACTTTTGAATTATTTAAAAAATTAGCCATAATCTGATATTTCTTATTGCAAAATTTCAAATTTAGTTTATAGTTCAATTTTAGGTTAACTATTATACTTAGTCTAAATTAAATAACATTTACGTTGAGTGTTGTATATACCTGTTATTAGTGTTACATATAGGATAAGAACCGTTCTAACTATTTACTGTAATTTCCGTGTAAACACTGTTGGTGTATCAATAAATAAATAAATAAATAAATAAATTTCGGTTGCCGCTATAACAACAATCACTAAAAATCAGAATAAAATTAATATTTAAGGGGGCCCCCACACAACAAACGTTATTTTTTTGCTCGATATTGATAACGGCAACAGGTAGACGCTTGAAATATTCACAGAATATTTAGTCGTATATTCACTTTAAAAATAAATAATCAAATTAAAATAAAACAAATTTAAGGGGGGGCACCGATACAAAAAACGTGATTTTTTTGCCATTTTTATAGATAATGGTACGGAACCCTTCGTGCGCGAGTCCGACAGTCGGTTTTTTTTAAAGTTCCTACATCAGAACTGAAACAGTAAGGCTGATTATCATTGTCACGTTAACTTGTGATTGAAAATAGCCTCAGATGTTTTAATCCGTACAACTAACAATGAACCTGAGGGTGGTATGGTAAAGGACTTTCTTGGTCGACTATACTTATACCTAACTACTATTAACATTCAATGGTCTTCTAAAACATTATTGTATGTGAAAATTGAGAGTACGCTTAGTATAAGTTTTACTTTACCGAAATACTTCTCGATCGCGTTTACGAAAAAATTTCAATTCTATGGAAACATGGGCGCGCGGCCGCGGAGGCGCTGTCCATGTTTCCCTAGTAATTGATTTGTTTACGTAAACGCGATCGAGAAGTATTTTGGTGAAGTAAAACTTATACTAAGCATACTGTAATAAAAATGGACATCGAAAAAGTCTTTATAAATAGTGAGAAGAGACTCAGGTCAAATCACTAGGCTATCACGACTTTTTTCATAGTTATCAGTAGGTATCTGATAATACACAGCGTGAATTTTTTCGAGATACAAAATTAGTGTTTTTAGCTCAGTCAAGGCTGCACGATATACAACGTGTTACTTAACTTAACTGACAACATTTCATATTTCTAAGACTATAATTTGATTCGTTCTCTGTATACTGTTTGGGAAGAGAAAGACGCTGATAGTTTTAAATTTTCACTAGGATTATTAATTAATTTATTATTTTTTTTAAAGATGTGCTTATTCTAAAAGAGCGTAACGATAGAATAGATCCATTACTTTTGTCTAGTCTCTATTAAAAAAAAGTGATGACGTAAATTTGACATTAAGGTTGTTATCAAATTTAAAATTATGACAGCTCTTTTTTCTAGTGAAAAGGGTAAAGGAAACATATCTATTCTGTGGAGGTACACATATGTTTTTTAAATATGTTGTATTTTTTTAAATATGAAGAAATAAATTATAATAAATATTTTTCCGTGTTCAGGAGGCGAAACTCTTTCGATTCCTGTAGTAATTTTCAGGTGTTAAAAAAATGAAATGTTGTCAATTGTATACCTTGGATTGATTAAATTTAGGACGTTTTGTTGAATTTAGATCATGAATTTCAAAGTATGGATGCTCTAACCAAACTAAATAGGACAAATAAAAAACCGGCCAAGTGCGAGTCGAACTCGCGCACCGAGGGTTCCGTACAAATTTATATGTATCTATGAACATCCAGTCTTAGCAGACCCCTGCTCCTAAGCAAAATGTGCGCAGTGTGGGATCATTGTAGATTGGATACTGATATAGACAGACAGACAAAAAAAAATATGCTTTTCGCAATTTTTCCTTTATCTGTGCTATAATACGTTGCTTCGTAACAAATTTCAAGATTCTGAGTTACCGGGAAGTACCCTGTAGGTTGTGATTCCCTTGCGAGTTTCGAAATTTTGCGGAAATTTGCGTCATAAACGGCTGTATCTTTTGATTGCGTTGGCTTAGAAGTTTCATTTTTTCACAGCTCTAAGGGACAGTAGACCTGAGTATTTGATATAAATTTCAGCTTGATACCTCTACGCGTTCCTGAGAAAAAAGGTCTTGACAGACGGACGGACGGACGGACGGACGGACAGCAAAGTGATCCTATAAGGCAAGGGTCTTCAACCTTTTTGAAGTCAAGGGCCTAGTATACTCTGATATTGGTTCGGTGGGCCGCAACATAATAAATCTATATCGTTTTAATTTCTATTCTTTTTAATCTGTAAATAGGTATAATTTGTAGACATGTGAATTTAATTTTGTCAATACAATGTCGGGGCGCTTTGGACGCAACCGCGGGCCGCCGGTTGAAGACCCTTGCTATAAGGGTTCCGTTTTTCCTTTTGAGGTACGGAACCCTAAAAATAAAATAATGCGATATAATATTGTCTAACATAATAATTGTACCTGTAGAATCTAATGTTTTAAATTAAAGCATGGTTACCTGATCCAATTCCTCTTCAAAGACCTTTCTGGGATAAACATCGTTGATATCGACGTGAAGCTCCTTCAAAGCCCGAGTAAGTTCCGTATAGTAATGTTCCAGTAGTTGCTTGTAGTAATACTTGCGGAACTGCGTGTCCGAGCCGGAAAAAATGAAGTACATCAGGTCGGTGGCAAGCAAGCCAGTACGATAGGTCTGATAATCAAGAGGCACCACTTCTAATTTTCCATTCTGAAATGCGAAAAAAACTGTATGCTTAGTCGTAGAAAATCACAATCGATTAACTATCGCCTTATTAGACTATCGCATACGAATGGCGACTAACGACATTTTTTCGTTATGCAGTAAACACTTACGCGTCTTCTGTGCATTAAATTACTCGGTCTGTAGTCACCATGGATAAGAGCACCGCTATCAGTTGGCCTCCATAAGTAATTTAACTGTGTCATTAAGTCATTTGCTTCTAAATATTTCTGCATTATTGGTTTATATTCTTCTTTAATCAACTGGGTTCCCGTTTTGATCGCTTGCGTCATAAATACTTCTTTCATTTTAGTCTCCATTTCTGGTGACTCAAATGAAAAAAGGTTTTTATTTATTTCTTTAAATTCTTCTGGGTTCTCCTTCCTGTAGGTTAGCCCGAGCGCATGAAATTTAGCCAGCTCTTCAATAGATTTAGAGGCATAGTCCCAGTTGAAAGTTTTCAGTCGGTTAAAGTCACCGAACCCTTTGGCTGCCAGGTTTTCGAGAACTAATGTTTCTTCCATTTCGATTGATTTAAATCCGTAGAATTTTGGTATATACAGCCTGTTTTTCTCCGGAACACCATGTTTTGAGTAAAGTTTTTCAAAAGCAGTTGCAATTTGAGCGTAGAAAAACCGTTCCATTTCATAGACTACAGCAAACTGACCCCCTGTAGCTTCTCGAAAAGATTCACTTATATTGGCCACTTTCGCAAATAGTTTGATATCTTGTTTAGACGGTTGTGACACAGTGGCAAGGTAAAGGGCGGTGGTGTAGTTGGCGCCTCCTGATGATATTGCTTTTAATTCAATGTTTGCGTCGTTGTATCCATTTTCTTTCGCAATATTTTGAAGATAATCAAGTAATTTTTTTTCCACGTCTGCCATAGTGGTTACAAGTCAGTGTCTCTCAATACGCGAACAGTTCGAATAACTGAATTGTAATCTAATACCAGTTTTATACATTATAGATATCACTGAATTACGGATTATAATCAAGAATATGCGATGAATCATCATTATTATGTAGAAAAAGCATGTCATGAAAAAATAGATATTGCTTTAGTGTGAACAATAATCAAATTTAGTAATTTTTACCTAAATGTATGAGGGCTTTAAAGATATGTAAAGTTAAAGCTAGGTATTTAATTTATTATTCAATTTAAAGTAAAATAATCCTATTACAGATGATATACTAATTGATTTCATTTTAGTGAGTAAACTTTCAGCGAAGGTTTCTTTTATAATGATGAAATTAGGAACCGTCTCAAATAATAAACCGGTGAAATTACTCTTCTAATCTAATCGCTTTTGCATGTTATCGGACAAACAAGTCAATTACACCTGCGTTCTACAAAGAACTATTGGATTACACTGTTAATAATACTACTTTTAATTTTCAATTCACGTTCCAAAAGCCATTGTCATCATCGTCATCATTTCAGTCGAAAGAAGTACATTGCTGAACACCAGCCTCCCCCAAAGATCGCCAAACAGACCGGTCCTATCCTAAGCCATCTGCATCTAACGCGTTTCTGCAACCTTAACCAGGTCATCGCGCTATATTCTTGGAGGTCTCTTAGATACACTACGTCTTCCAGTCCATTGACGCTATCATGTAAACTATTTAGTACTTGTATTAAACGAGCAATAATTGCATAATTTTGTGTATACGCCACGATGATTTGACAAACGGCCCTAACGGTTTGAACTAAAAATATAGGATAGAGTATTTTGGGTCTGCAAATCAAGCAGTCAAGGTTTTAGTTTTAATGTGTGACGTTTGGGGGCACCATTTTATTTGCTGAATAGCTTAACCATCTCGAGACACCGAGCAACAATTATACGCCCAGGTACTATCTCATTCTAAAAGCTATGCAATTAATTATGACAGAAAAAACATGTTCAGGGTTAGCTGAGATGCGTAATTTTTTAAATACTTTCATTACAATTTCATCGACAGTGAATGAATTATATATTCTTGTGCAACTGCGAATATTATTGATAGCCTACTTTGGTATCAATCTTATCATGTCATTAATTTTTATTCAATGTCCAATAACAAGCAAGACATGTTTTCGTATTTAAAATCATTTTAAGTAAGTTTGTGAAAGGCTGCGTAGGTACGTTTTGACTGAGTACTAATTTAGTAAAATCCCGGATTTTTTATTCGACTGTCTGATGTAATGATTTCCACGAGGAGCCAAGTCCCGGATATATCTAATTCAGTTCTGATTCCATCTATACTGATCCATACTAATACTATAAATGTGAAAGTGTGTTTGTTTATTTGTCCTTCTTTCAGTAGGAGCGAAGCAGTGGGCATCAGTTAGTTTTAATAAAAGATTTTTAGCAGCAGATCAGCTCCTTGTTATAATAGTATTGTATTGTTATCAGATTTACACATGAATACAAAATTTCAGCTCAACCGAAAAGTGGGTCAAATTTAACTTCCAAGATTTGACCCATACAATACTAACTAACAGGTGGTGTTCGTAATACAACCTAAATGAAGACCTCGGGCCTGTTGCATAACTAAGTACAACTAATATTACAAGCGGAACTCTCGCTTCAGTTATATTAACTAGAAAGGGAGTTCCGCTTGTAATATAAGTTGCACTTTGTTATGCAACAGGCCCCACGACGTTAATTCGACTGCCGGATCCTTAATGGCTCCGCGAGTAAAGGCTATTTTGTAATCGTTATCGACATTGAAAAAAATATTTATTTTTGTGAAACCGTAGATTATTATTGATAGCTTACTTTTTTATCAATCATATCATGTCATTAATTTAACTACATCAAGTTGATAAAAAACCGATAATTACAGGTATCTACAAACATAGATTAATGCATAATCATGCTTAAGGCACTACCGTGTTTTTGGCGCATTTTTTGCATTCATCTTTTTTTTTTACGTAAACTCGTGCTTTATCATTACTAGCAAGCAATGCTATAGTCCTGAAATTCATATATAATAAATTTGAGGATTCACTCTAGTGACAAGTATTTATCGAAGCACGATTACTTGTAGTTCGCTCGATAGAAAAAAATCCAAAGCGGTCTCAAAAAAATAAAATAAACTCGTAGTACGACGCTAATACTGCACGGAAGGTCATGACTTTTTGAATGTTAATAGAACAAGATGTTTTCTAGGGCGTAGTTTTGCTACATTTTTAAAATATGTACTTATTTGTTTTAGTAATAAGATGAAAATACCCAAAAACACGCGCAGTCCAACCAACCTATTTTGAGCCATCGTGCCTACCCCACGCGGCCCCACGCCTGAAATCACCCACCCAAAATCGATTAGCGCAAAAAACTCGATAGGCCCTTAAGGCTATCAAAGACCGCAGCGCGGGGCGTGCGCGCGACACCGACGGAGCGGGACCAGCGCGTTGTATAACACTGAATCTTTATATACGGTGACACACGCCGGCAGCAGGGCGGAGCAACGTATTTGATTCAGTGTTATACAACTGGCTGGGCTTACAGCACTGTGCTTATAGTCACTACCTATATTAGGAATTTTATACCAGGATTACACATTAAATTTCATTCTTTATTATCCTTTAAATGGTACGAGCTTGAAAATAGTATCTTACAGAAATTAACTTTATTTAAGTTTAAGGAGCCTACACCCATGCAATTATCAACTATGAAAACCTCAAAATTAATAATAAATTCCATTGATGATTTTATTTTAAAATGTTTATAAAATAATAACAATGGTTTATAACGTTTTGATCTTGACAGTAACATTGATATAATTTTTTTCCTAAATCAAATATACATAGCTCTGGAGCAGTCGGTCCTTGTGTACTGCATCTCTGTCTGGGGAGGTACCGCGAAAACTAAATTTCTAGAGCTGGAGAGAGCTCAGAGAGCGTTGCTGAAAGTTATGTACTTTATAGATTCCCTACAAAAGACCTCTATGATATCTGCAAATTGCTGTCTGTTAGGAAACTGTATATCTTACATGCTACGTTAAAGAGGCATAAAAGCACGGTTTTCAGTGCAGCCAGAACAAGAAGAAAGCCTAAAGTGATTCCGACTCCATCTGTGAAATCTGTTTATGCTAGGAGGCAATACATGTTTCAGTCTGCTAACCTATATAACAATATAAATAATGAAATTGACATCTATTTTACAAATAAAGAATGCAAAAATAAAATAATTAATTGGCTAAACGAAAAAAAATACCGTAAAATGGGGTGAGTTGGGTCGGAATCGAAGTTCAAACCTGAATAAAACTTTATTTTTATATGTGGCACATTGACTTAAATACAAAAAAAAGTGTTCCGGAGGTATGAATTTTAGTTTGTCAATGATAATTTGTTGCTTCATTGCATAGTTTCAACGAAAAATACATAATAGTAGGCAAACCCAGCTCACCCCGTAGTTGGGGTTATAAGGGTTAGCAATGGGGTGAGTTGGGAAAATTGCTAGGGTTGACACTTTTGGATTAAGACAATAGCTTGACTTGTCAAGAGAATTTTTATTAATGTAGGAAAATTATGTTTTATTTATGCTCCTACTTAAACCGGTTTAATATTTTCTGTAAGTTGTGACCCTTATTTTTATGACGTATAAATAGTTTTTAGATCAATTAAAAAAATACTTTGATCTATATAGAATTAGTAACGTGAATCCCATCAAAAACATTAATATGAAATTAATGACCTGCATGACGCACTATGAAATAAATAAAATGCACATTTTAATATAAAATATTTATTTAATTTGCAATTTATTTAATTCCTCCGCTACTTCGATATTTTTTTTAAATAATATTTACCATTTTTTCATAATGTCACTTTTGACTACTTACGTAAATCGAAAACCCTGAACTACCAACACCAACTCCCCCCTCTATCATCCCGGTACACCCCGTTCGTAACATCAACTCTCCCCATTCATGACCCAACTGTCCCCGTTGTCGACCCAACTCACCCCTCAGTACATCCCTGCTCTCCCCATAAAATCCTCAAATGCAGTTAAATCGTTTTCTATGTTAAAACCATTACAAATAAAGAAAATTTAACTTATGTTTTTATTTTTCCAATAAGCCATGTAAGTATATAAACGATATCCGAAAGGTAGATGAACACTAAGTTTGGCAAACATCACATAAAAACAAAGTTAAATTGAACTAAAAATCCGCCGCTTTCGAGCATCAACTTTGACAGTGAATTTGTGTTTCAAAATTGTATGATTTGGCAGCTTAGTGTTGCGAAAAATTACTTTGAGAGCAATCTAAGCCCGAAAATTAAAGTAGCTACTGAAAAAAGAAATTCTGGATTCGCAACCCAACTCCCCCCGCGAAACCTACTCACCCCATTTTACGGTACATAGAGATTGAAAACATCATCCGTCATCATTAACGCAAGCAAACTTTATACACACACACACACACACACACACACACACACACACACACACACACACACACACACACACACACATTACTGTAGGTATGGCTCGTCTAATATATATTACTAGTTCTATTACTAAGTTTAGTCAATGGTAATAGTGTACAATAGTTTACTTTTCTTGTCCTACCTACCTTTATTAGCTTTCTAGATTATTTTAGATTATTTTGTTTGCCTAATATTTTGCTTTAGTTTGGGAGTTTCCTTTTTTTTAGCTCCCGATGTTTGTACTCATTTGGATCCTAATTATAATTCAAACTCACCTTGTGCCATTTTAGTTACCTTTTAGTGGAGGAGCGGTGTCTCTTGACACAGGTATCTCGATACTTAAAAAGAGGCATCAAACTGTATTTTGTTAAACTGTTTGTGTTACTGAATAAAACATTTTTATTTTTTTATTTTATTTTTATTATTGTTTAACTACGTGAAATGGATTATTTCTTACTTTTTTTTAAATCTAGTATAACTTGACCTCTTGCCGTTGTTATCGTTGAGTTTTGGGATAGATTGATGCTGCTTATATGGCAACTATAATTTTAAAAGCAAAATTGTCCTGATTGACCTTGTGTCCTAGCAGCACTTTGAGTCATTGATACCTAATATGGTCGATAAAATATTATCGATATTTCGTAATATTATGATATTTTTTTCTATTTGTATCAATCACAGACTTTTTCATCCTTAATCTTTATTGATAGTGACACACTTGAGGCCGTATTGTCTAACTTTTTTGGCGCTTGCCTTCGCTTTCATCATCTCTTTCTGTCATCCTTTTATATCGTTTGACAGAAAGAGATAGTGATTGCGAAGACAAGCGTCTGAAACGTTAGAGAATAAGCCTGCTGGTATCAAGAATATCAGACGAAGCATGGCAACTAAAATAATTAAAAATATTTAAAAATCGTTCCAAAACGCAATAGTTTATTGAAATGTATAGTCCAAAACAGAAAAATGTCAAAGTTTACGACGAAATTAAACAAGCATGAAGCACTCTTAACGATGAAAATTAATTTGTAATTTCTGAATGTCGGAATTTTAATCGAATTTTTAAGTTCTATTAAGTCAAAAAACGTGAATGAAATAGTATTCTGGTCGATAATCCCAGAGCACCCAATTAACTTATTTCCTGAAGGACAAAACCCGGGGTATTGTGTAGTGCTAGTATGAATTTAGAACGCCTGCGTACGTGCTCAGTTGGATTGACGGCCAATTTTCAGGTACCAGGTTAGAAAAATACTATGTACACAACACCTCAGGTTTTGTCCTTCAGAAAATAAGTTATGTCTAGCGTTTTTAGGCTCACAATCTATTTACACATTACACATTTATCACATTATACATTTGCAGGAAATACAGAAATTGAACAAACTTTATACTTTTTTAGCGGTTTACTTTCAACACACTACGTATTTAGTAGGTAAGGATGGATGGACCCTGTAATTACGTATCGAATTTCCTTCTAAAATAACAGATTAAGATTAAGAAGCTCTTACTTCTGCTTTTAAGTTGGTTACTTAGTTAGGTGACCGATAATAGCCACTTGGTAATGCCGTCCAAAATATTTTTTATAACGAGCACAGTCACGCGTAGATACATTTAATTTGAATATAACCGGCTACTGTATTAAAAATATTGATAACGCATGTTTAGAAAGATGTCTTTAATAATTCAATCCTATGCGCACCGATTAGGTAAGTCGGCGAAGGTATTTCAAGATGGAATGACTTAATTGCCGGTTCTTATGGAGTCGAATGAAATAAATCTGGTGGAATGTTTACTGCGCGTCGGCACGTGGCTCGGTATTGATGGCACTCAGTCTTTATACGGTCAATATAGTTTAGGTATCAGAGCTTTACAGTCCATGTGTAACTCGTTGCAGTCATGTTTCTTATGACTGACCATGTGGTGACTGGTGACTGCACGGCGCGTGCTACATGACAAACGCTTTTACATTTACTTTTCCATAAGTCCGTAGCACAATAGGAGTCTTTTTTGTCCTACATGTCTTTTTTTACTAGATTATAAAACCAATAACATAAAAAATATAGCCAAGACTTACATGACAGATTATAATTTTGTCTATACCTTAATAGATGTAAAAGAATGGACTCTGTAGTATTATGTAAAAGTTTTTCATTGTGTCGGTTAAAATAAGTTGTCAGATAGTGGCCGCGGCCGGCGCGGGCCTTTTGACCGCGGCGGACGACGCTCTGCCGAAGCCTATCTTCCGCCGAGACGGCCCGATTGTTCCAACGACTTAACATATCAATTATGTCGAACACAAAGCCAGATAAGAGGTTGAGCGACTTGAATAAAATAATTAACTGATTGGTGTTTGTATAATTCATCAAGTGGACGTTCGTGAGCGCTCGGCCACTTAGTGCCGTTTTATCAGATAGCTCTCGTTACTATCTCGTAGCGTGGTAGCACACAATGGAGCTGTAAATGCAGGGCGCCATTGTATGAGGCTTTTGAGCACGTTTATCTGGTCACGCCGATTTAGGGTATTATGACGGACGTAGACGAGATACCGTCGCTGCTGCGCCGCTCCACTGCGGTAGCGCTACGGCTAAAGTAAACTGTCAAAACGCCTTTTGTACGACGACAGTTGGATTGTCATAAAATAAAATGAGCTCTTTTTATTTACTTACTCACAGTTAAAACGTTTCAAGGCTTTTAAGCAGTAGCCAAAGCGGCTTAATTTCAAGGGTCAACGAGTTTTAAACTTAAGTTCCGTAACATCACGAACACGCGACATGTTGGTAGCTTTTGTAATTGTATCAAAACTTGCCCGAACCTTGAGCAACATGACACTCTCCGGTAATAAATTGCTGATAGAGGCTGCGGCCAAGCGCTCAGATCCCGTAATTTTGTGTAAATTATACCCATATCGAAGCACTGTTACGCTGTTATTATTCATGTTTATGGGGAGTAAAGGTCGCATCTAATTATAATTATTTTAATATGTCCAGTGGGTATATTAAGAGCGGCGCTCCATCGCCAATCGAGACCATAACAACAACGTTATTAATAAAACACACAAAGTGATCCGTACCGCGGCTGCAGCGACCCCGCGGCGCTGGCCGGCGCTAGCGCCATCATTTATGCCCCCTGACGGAAATTAAAGAGAAAGGAATAAAAATGTCCCGGCTAATGATGGGCGCGGACCTCTCGCGGTGAATGTGTAATAATCTGCCTCGGGGACACGCCGCGCCCAACATCGACTAAATAATTTTAATTACATGTTATTGATATATTCTCTCCCGAAGCGCTCGATCTGTCGATAACGCCGCGCAATTAGTCGGTGAACTTTGACTCGACGATTTGTTGTGGGAACGGCGAAATGAGAGCCCCCGGGCGGACCAACGCTCGACTACTTATGGCTTTGGATGTTCTGGATTTGTTGTAGAAATTTATTTTGCCAGACGTACCTTCGTACAATCTTAACCCGTGGACTATCCGATGGACACTTTGTCCCTTAACTTTTTGTGTCGGTACTTATGGTGTCCATCCAATGGGGTCTCGGCGCACACAACTTGATTAAAGAAGTGCAGAAGCGTCTGGTCGACGCCACTGGAGACCAAAGGGCTGGCAGCTATCTCTCTCAACGAATCGCCATCGCCAATCAACGAAGAAATGCTGCCAGCCTTTTGAGCACGATTCCACGGGGGCCTTTTTTTATTTAGACTTAATCTAGTACATAGTTTTAAGTTAGAAATTTAGTTTATATACTTAGTTCATTGTTATTTATTCTTAATATTTGTATTCTTAATTTGAAATGAAAATAGACATGGACATTTTTGAATTACAAAAAGAAGGTTCCTCTTCTTCTTCTTGTAGTGCCCTCTCCTAATTCTCCTACGTCTGGTAAAAAGAAGGTTGCTGCAGTGTAGATTTTTTTTTTGAACAAAAATGTTTAATTCTTTTAGCTATTTGACAGTGGGTTATGCTTGAGTTGTCCTACAAGCTCGCTGTTAATGCCTGACAGAGTCATGAATATCGGCTTCGAGCGGCGGACGCTGTCGCATAATAATCATGACTCGCGCAGCACGACGCTTAAGTTATTACGCGAAAGATTGAAAGAAAATTAGCTGTCCCAGAATAAAGCCGTAAAAATTGCTTTCATAATGGGCTACGCTGGTACGATTAAAAGGTTGGTGCTCCGGCGCAAGGCGCTGTTTGCGAACGGGCCCGACTTAAAGAGGGGGATATATGGAGGCGCGTCAGCTCCGGAACTGTTGGCGATAACTCGCGCGTCGGGTGGCCGCGCCAGCGCCGATGAAAAGCGTTTTGTCGCCAGCTGCGGCTATGAATATTTACGAGTCCTGCCCTTTCCCGGGAAGAGCCCGTCCTCATCCGCACACCCGGTGCTGAATCTGAATCTCAAATCATACGCGACATTCAAAACAACCGACCTCGTAGACTGCGCGA
The DNA here is from genome assembly GCA_947859365.1 of Archips crataeganus. NCBI lineage: Eukaryota > Metazoa > Arthropoda > Insecta > Lepidoptera > Tortricidae > Archips > Archips crataeganus. Next base: position 11,218,055 of record OX402056.1, on the reverse strand, counting down.
CTGCGAATACATTAGCATTTACAGCCATTGTCAGCGTTCCAGGTTAAATTATTAATTACTTAAGCACATATCCAGCAGCATGCTGTGACGACATAATCGAATCGCGTATAAGCATGCCTACACGCAACCAGATACAGTAATGATAATTGATTAAAACAGATCATAACGTTATTATAATTGATGAGGGGCTTGAAGTGGCTTAAAATGTCATGGTCCACCTATCCAATATAAAGTTCATCACCCCGTGTTCATTATAGAAAGTAATAACGACGCAGATGACTATTATCATTCCCCAAAACGCGTTTCCATTTATTGACGAAATACGGTTTTCTTAAAACACGCTTGACGATTACGAGCTATCTAGTGCAAACTCTACTAAGTTGCGGTACAATAACTTAAATTAAATTATAGCTGACATAAAGTAATCCCTAAAGCCACATCTACCATTGTATTAAAAGTGAAATATATAATTTTAATTTATTAAATTAAATTGGAATAGTATTGTGGAGATGCGCGCGGGACGGCATTTGCTAGCCGGGTGTCCAATCAAAACGTTATTTGTCATGCATCCGAGTCATTGTAAAGTGTTTGGCGGTGGCATGCACAGAATTATAGCCACATCGGCTTCTGAATGTCGATTTAATTGCCAGATAAGTCGAGCGCTCGCGCAACACTATTGAAAGATAATGGCTTAAGATGTTATGTAGCTTATTTGAGATTTGAGATTGCGTGCGTCAGTGTAGTACCGTGCACTTACATAAAATTTCATTATACTTGTGTTGGTTTTATTAAATCAACGTTAGCAGAGATTGATTCGACAGTATACTATGACGCAGTTGATTTACGAGGGGCGTTATCTTTGCATATTTAAGATAACTGGCTGTTGTTCCAGTCTGCAATAAGCAATAATCCACAGCAGTGATAATTTCAAATGGTAGTCCAGTGGTGATCTTGAGTGGGCGCCTAAACACTACAAGCCCTCATAAACCGACGGGTATGGTAATGTTAGAGGCGCACTATCCACTCTCTACATTACCTGCTTGAAGCTGAACTGACAGACAGTACGATCTGGCTGAAAGCTGGTCGTAAAAGTGTCGCGATGGTAAGTTAAACGCTGATGTTGAAGTATTTTTGTAAGCGACTTTACAATTGAAGTATGACGTTTAAAAGACAACTTTGAAATACGCCTACTTCTTTGGATGACCTATTTTAATAAACCACCAGTACTTACAATGCTATTGTTTTTCTAGTACCTATCCTGTAATGAAACTGAATTTAATTTTTGCTTTTAGTCGATACCTATTGTCATTGGATTTTTTTATGAATTTTAAGGTTTGTGTTGAATTTGAGCATCATCTCATCTCTTATAATCGGAAAATTCGAACAACAGTCCTTTTGAGAATAGCTAGAATTTGGCAAGCACGAGCTCCACCCACGTGACCTGTGATTTATCAATCGAGTTCGACGTGCCATTGTTCCCGACAAATCAGACAGCACGGACAAGATAGAACGGAGGCATATTTCGTCACGGATCTGCTGATATTTCACCAAGACAGTAAATCGCCATGAGGCGTCACAGGCGAGCGGATAAATCACAAGAGTGGGCGGAGAGCTCCCGGCGCTGGTCCGGCTAAATAACCGCTACCGTTTACCTGCCGCTGATCATCTGATACTTGATTTAATATGGCTGCGAGAAACGCTGTATTGAATCAATTTTGCAAATACGAAGGCATGCTGGAAACAATTTGGTGTTGTTAGCAGTTAAACTGAGGTGGACGTGGAATCCTATCTCTTAACTTAAACTCCTGAAGTAATACTCGTAGCATTGCAGAAAAAAGTCCAATGAGAATAAACATCACGATAATTAAATATTTCCTTACATATTTACTGAGTTTCCTACTGTCAAGTGTTTGAGATAACGTCTACAAAGCGATAAGTTTTTTTAAGCAATACCCGAAAGAATAACTAAAAAAACACAGTGTATAGAAATATGAGGAAACGGCCCCAGTTAGCTCGTCTTTCTGTCTGTGTGTCCACGGAAGTCCATTTTTATAAGACAGCAGCAAAAGACAGCGGCAATCAGATCACTTCTTTTTTTTAACGAGATGGTATCGAAACGACTTCGGTAAACGTTTTAAGTGTTGTTTTCTACTACAACCGCTTAAGTTATACGAGCTGGAAGTTGGATCCTTAATAAAATGGTTTTATAATGCTCTATTAGGCAGTACAATTAAATGGTAATTGCTCCAGTAGTACGAGTATATCCGTCAAAGTACCAAGGGTTTGATTTAAAGTATAAATCTTGAATCCACGCCCCCAGGCAAGCAATTGTTTGTAACCTTCATGAATAACAACTATTTTCAGCTCGGAGAAGTTCAGTTATTTAATTCTATTTCTCAGTAAATACTGATAAAATGAATGAAAGAAATAGGTAATAACTAATAATCTTAGCGAAAGACTGTGACGGGTCGGCAGAAAACTGTTTCATTTTCATTTCTTAGTTCCGTTACACACACATAATAATGTAACTACCGTCTGCGAAGAATTCGTATATCGCAATCCCGGGAACTATACAATTATCCGGGATAAAAACTATCCTGTCTTTCCCGAGGTCACAAGTTATCTCCATAACAAATATTATCTAAATCGGTTCAGCGGTTTTAGCATGAAGAGGTAACAGACAGACAGACACACTTTTGCATTTATAATAACGACCGGATAGCCTAGTGGTTAGAGAACCTGACTACGAAGTTTGAGGTCCCGGGTTTGATTCCCGGTCGGGGCAGATATTTGTTTGAAAAATACGAATGTTTGTGCAAGTCTTGGATGTTTAATATGTATTTAAGTATGTATTTATCTAAATAAGTATGTTTATCAATTGTCTGGCACCCATAGTACAAGCTTTGCTTAGTTTGGGACTAGATCAATTGGTGTCAGTTGTATTAATAATATTATAGTATGTAGTATGGATTTTATTTGTTAATTTTATTTTACAAACCAATTGAATTCCCACACTTTAAGGCGACAAGGCTTTAAAATTAAGCGTAATGTAATTGCTTAATATAACTAGAACCTGTAAAATCCTTTTACCTGTAAAATCGTGTTATCTTGCTAAATTATAGCATGACAAATAGTATAATATTACTAAAATAAATTTCTGAAAGATAACTTAATGAGCCTGGTTTAGCACTTCACTGAAACAGCGGCCTTTTATGAGCCATTATAGTGTTTTAATGATTTTCTATTCTTATCTATTTATCGCGGGTAGCAAAATAAATTAATACTGATGTATTTGTTACTTTTTAATGTACTTTACAGTAGAGAAATAGTACGCTGCTATCTTGATGTCTCTTTTCTGATCAATTTTAGAATAATACCTATGTAGGTATAGGTTTAATTTTACTTGCTATTAAACTCGGTTAAAAATATCAATGTTGTTCACACCAGCAAGAAACTTGTCTAGCAAATAATAATATAATTTATGTTGAGGCCGAAGTAAGGAACTCATGTGTGTTGCCATAGTCAATCGATTCGATTTGCAGCTGCACTATGTTTTATTTCAGACTTAGACAGGATGTCCCAACGATAATTTGGTACGTAACGGGCAAAAGGCCACGTCGTAACAGTTCTGGAAATAAAAATCCATGTCTAGTGATATGTTGTGTCACACTATTATTGCTTCACTAAAGTGACTGGTTTTTTTTCTTGTTTTTTCCAGACCTCTCGCCCAGGTTATCGTTAATTTTGGGATACCCGTATCCTCGTGAGTCCTAGCATACTTACAGAGAACAAATCAATTGTAAGAATGAAGGATTTGCCACACTGGATGCGGTCTGCGGTCGCGGTCAGGTTAATTGAACGCAGCCCGCATTATGTATGAACAACATTGTCGGTCTCTATATATTTTGTATCGCACGCACGCGCAATAAGTATATAGAGCCCGACAACGTTGTTCATATTTACATAATGCGGGCTGCGTTCAATTTGACCTGACTGCGACCGCAGAACGCATCCAGTGGCAAATCATTAACTGCCGAATGTACTATTATAAATTACTATAACTATGCTGTAATAATTTCCAAAATTGCCAAACTTATGACTCTCATTTAGGTCTTAGCACTAGATCAGTTAGAAAAAGTCCGGACTCAGGAGGGTATATGATATTAGTAACAAGAAGTGAAATTATAGCTTAAAATGTTTTATACTAGTTAAGTCAGTTGAATATGGATCTTGTTCGTACTAGAGTGCATCGCGGCTGGATGAGGCAGCAGCCGCGCCCGCAATAAATCAGAGGCGCCGGCGCAGCGCGCTCGCCGATTAATCGCAGCGCAGCTCTACACAAATCAAAATGTAAATGGATATAGTATGTTAAGTGCGCTGTGGCTAGTAATAATGATGTTAGCATTAGGCATATTAATTGGCTGGATAGGCGCTCTCCTCGACGGCCGACCGCGTGCCATTACTGCTTCCAACTTTTGTACCGTGCCGCATACTCACCACATCCAAACACCCTAATATGGACATTGAACATTCAATTTTACGTAAACATAAATTTCTTATTGACGATAAAGACGAAACTGAACAAAATCGAAACGAGCCAAACGAATACCACCGGCGCGAGTTCAAAAGGCCCGCTACCTAAATACGGCATTAAACAGAATAACATGGTTGTTGTACCGCGGAATCATTATGGTTCGAAGCCTCATTGAAATGAAGAACCGGATCCTTAATGAAGGCTGCAAAATCAAATCGACATCGATTTCAGTGGATACAGCAGTTATGTGCCTTTAGTGTCGGCGAAGGACTGCCGGCGCGCGCGCCGCTCCGCTCGGCCTTTGCTCTAACGAACCGATTCTCCGTCTAGTTAATTGACTCCCGCGACCGCTTCGTGCTACCAATGAACTCTTGCCATCATTAATGTTAAAATTGCCTCTATCGCATCAATCCTAATATCGAAATCGTATAAAACTTTCGCATCATAGTGCTTAAGAATGTTTGTTTAATAATGCAGGTCATCGCTCGTTCTATGTAAACTCGGCACAATCGCTGTCGGGAACGACTGTGCGCAGGGGAGGTGGCGCTCACTGCGTATGTGAAATGTAGCTGGGGGGTGGTAAGGGAGCACTGCCATCTTTCATTAAATATTTCTTCCCATACAGATAATTTAATTAAAATGAGCAATCTTTTACAAAAGAAATTTTTCGGACCTGCAATGGCAGGGAAAGGAGATGTGGGACCGGAGTCAACACCGGGACCGAGTAGGGCACCCCCAGATGTCCATCTACAGCTGGGAGGCCTGAAGATAGCGGAGGAGGAGAGGCTGTTGCGTTCGCCCACGCCGATGGAGGTGACTGCGAAGGAGGATAAACCGTTGGATAGGGAGAACTCCTTCCAGAAATACCGGTCGAAGGCGGAGAAGAAGAGGGCGAGGAGAGCAAGAAAGGTAGAGAGGACAGTGCGCGAGGGGGTGGAGGCAAGTGGACCAGAGAAGGGCCCCACTCCCGGTCTGAAGCTGAAAAGACAAGGCACAGATGAGGAAGGGCAGTCGGAGAAGCCTCCGTCGAAGCGTCATCATCTTGGTGGGGCGGTTGCAGCGGGACGTAGTGAGGCGAAGGCTAATCGCGATCTCGCTGTGGCTGTCTACCGGGAGGATGGGGTTTCGGTGGATGAGTCTCTGGCGAGGCTCATTAGGAAGGAACTGACCCACATGATTGAGGTGGAAGTCATGAACATCTGGAAGGGAGGGACTGGTACGAGGGCTCCCCAGTTTGCTGCGTCGGGACTGGTGTCCGAGGGATTTTTCCTGGTGACACCAGTTTCGGTGGAGTCGAGGGAGTGGCTCTTGGGTCGGTCCTTCGGTGTAATTGGCGGACACCAAATCAGAGTGCGGAAAGTTGAGCAGTCTAGGGTGCAGGTCTGGGTTCCAGGGGAGCCGGACACGGAGAGGTTTCTGGAGATGCTGGCGGTCCAGAATTGGGACAAGCCAGAACTCCAGATGGGAGACTGGAGCCTGGTGAGCCGGGAGAAGCAGGAGAAGGGCACGCGGCTGTGCTTCTCGGTGCCGGCCTTGGTGGAGGAGAAATGGGGAGAGTCCAATCATAGGATTCTCTTTTTCTCGGCCACCAAGGTTCGGGCTAGGCTCATTAGGTCCCAGTCTTCGAAGGAGAGAAGAGTTTTGGAGCAGGGCAGGGTTGACCCGCCTCTTAAAGATCCCACACTGGAGCAGGGGGGGACTGAATCGGACGGCGCTCACTCGGGAGGTGTGAGAGTGAGTGACGCCGGGGAGGACCTCTCCGAGTGAAGGTGTGGGGACAAATACACTATACAATAACACAAATCATGCTACTTACACATAACACACTGAACAAACATATACACACAAAAACACAAACAAAGATATGCCAAGTAAACCTCCAACACTGCAAAGATGCAATGTCTGAACTGGGACAATTTGTTGTGAGGAATAGAGTTGAAATTGCACTGCTACAAGAGCCTTATGTATGGAAAAATCAGGTAGCAGGCCTGGGACATCTGGGGGGAGCTCTTTACTACGAGAGGAATGGTGAGCGACCTCCCAGAACATGCATATATGTGAGTAGTGATGTGAGAAATATGGGGTGTGTAATGACCATATGTTACAGAGATCTCGTGGTGGTGGAGACTTTCTTTACCTGCGCGGATGGGAGAAGGCACAAGGTGGCAATGGCATCCTGCTATCTGCCAAGTGAGGACGGGACACCAACTAAGGAACTCGAGGAAGTGGTACTGAAGTACAAAGGTAAGGGTATACCCCTAGTTGTTGGTTGTGATGCTAATGCCCACCATGAGGTGTGGGGGAGCACAGACACCAATGACAGGGGGGAATCTATGCTAGAATTCATAGTAAGTAGTGACCTAGATATAATGAATGTTGGTTGTGTACCCACTTTTGTAACTAGGGCAAGGAAGGAGGTATTGGATATTACGCTGGCATCGAAGGGTGTAAGCGAGAAGATTAGTAGCTGGAGGGTGGACACAGAGGATAGTATGTCTGATCACAGGAGGTTACTCTTCAGCATAGACTATCTAGTGGAGAAAACTAGGATAAGGAATCCCAGGAAAACAGACTGGGTGAAGTATGAGGAGGAACTGAGTAAGAATGTGACCATGACTGGGAGGTATGCGAGTATACAGGACCTGGAAAGGGGCGCATCAAAACTCAAGACAGATGTAATGGAGGCATTCTGCAAGGCATGTCCTGAAAGGGAGGTGAGGTCTGGTAAGGGGCAACCTTGGTGGAATAAAGAGCTGCAGAAGGTAAGGAAAGAAACAAGGAAGGCAATGAGGGTGGCCATTAAGAAGAATGATACCCAAAGCTGGGACATGTATAGGGTTAAGAGGAATAGGTACACCAGGATGAGGGAACAGTCGAGTCTCAAGTGCTGGAGAACCTATACGGAGGAAATACAAACTTATTCTGAGGGGGCACGGATAATGAAGCTGCTAGCTGGCGAACGAACGTGTCAACTAGGAAGTCTGAGGGTGGGTGAGGACATGGTCACTGAGCCTGATAAGGTTCTGGAGATCATGCTTAAAGCGCATTTCCCAGACTGCGTAGATGAGGTGATAGAGGATGAAGAAGTGGAGGGAGGTATGCATGACTGGGTACAGGCTGAGGAGGTGGTAACGGAGGAAAGATTGGAATGGGCAATTAGATCCTTCGCCCCTTTCAAAGCGGCGGGCCCAGATGGTGTAATCCCGGTGCTTCTTCAGAAAGGCTTTAAGTGCATTAGAGATAATTTGATAGCACTATATCAGGGAAGCATAGCAATGGGATACATTCCGAAGGAATGGAGAGAGGTTAGAGCAGTCTTTCTGCCAAAACCGGGTAAGAAAACGTACCAGGATGCGAAGGCGTTCAGAAGCATTAGTCTATCATCCTTTGTGTTAAAAACACTAGAAAAGATGATAGACATACACGTAAGAAAAGGAATAGAAAGTAGTGGCAGACCGCTACATGGTAATCAACATGCCTATGTAGCAGGGAAGTCAACGGAGACGGCTTTGCACAATCTAACGGTTAGAGTGGAAAGGGCACTGGAAGCCAAGCAATACATGCTAGGATGCTTCTTTGATGTGGAGGGGGCATTCGATAAAGCAACGTATATCGCGGTTGAAGAAAGTTTAGTGAGAGAAGGAATTAGTCAGATTATAGGAAGATGGATCTCGAGGATGCTCAGAGGAAGGGCAGTAATGGCCCAACTGGGCGGATCTACGAAAAGAATCAGACCTCGTAGGGGATTCCCACAGGGGGGATGTCTGTCCCCCCTTATGTGGTGTCTACTGCTGGACTCGCTGATTAAAAAGCTAAACAAAGGAGGACTCTATATGCAAGCATACTCTGATGATGGTGTGCTATTGGTACAAGGCATGGTTCTTAACATCGTCAGAGACATAATGGTAAAAGGACTGTCACAGACGTTAGAGTGGTGCAGGGAGAGAGGATTAGATCTAAATCCTACAAAGACGAAGTTGATATTATTTACCAACAAAAGGAAGATAGGCGATATGAGGCCAATAAGCGTAAAAGGTGAGAATCTTGAATTGGTGAAAGAAATTAAGTATCTGGGAGTGACAATCGATACAAACCTCAGATACAAGACACATATAAAGGAGCAGGCCGCAAAGGCAATAAGAACACTGTGTCAATGCAGAAGGGCAGTTGGAAAGAAGTGGGGACTAAAACCCCGGATGATAAACTGGATGTATAAGGCGGTCATATTACCAAGGCTGCTGTATGGTGCTGTGATATGGTGGCATAGGGCCCGTATTAAGGAGTATCAAAAGGAACTGAATAAAGTTCAAAGATTGGCATGCCTGATGATAACAGGGGCAATGAGAACAACCCCAACGCATGCCATGGAAGTTATGCTAGGACTGAAGACACTTCATCTGGAAATAGAGAAGAGGGCCATGGAACAATGGTTTAGAATGAGGGCATGTGAGGAGTGGAGGGGGAACTTCACAGACAAGAAACATGCACTTATACAAAAGGAGGCGTTATTAAAGCTAGGAATGCTAGCACAGAATAACGACTTAATTAAGAAACAGAGGGTTTTCGATAAGAAATACAGAATCCATATAGGAGAGAGAGATGATTGGAAGGTAGACCTTGAATATCCGACTACAATTTGTTTTACGGATGGATCAAGGAAGAAAACGTCCCAACTTGCGGGAGCAGGTATAATAATACCCAAGATGAATGTTCGAGAGGCTATACCATTAGGCAGATATGCCAGTGTGTTTCAGGCTGAAGTGTGCGCAGTGTTGAAGTGCGCTCAGATTATGCAAGCAAAACTGGGTGACTATCGAGGTGTAGGAACAGTGGTGATTTACTCTGATAGTCAAGCAGCGCTAAAGGCATTAAACAAGCCGACAGTTAACTCCTCTTTGGTAAGAGAGTGCAGAGATGCACTTAATAAACTAGGAGAGAGTACGAAGGTTACGGTGGCCTGGGTCCCAGGACATCAGGGAGTGACAGGTAATGAGAAGGCTGATAAGCTGGCAAGGGAGGGAGCGGATACGGGATTCATAGGTCCTGAACCGGTACTTCCAATGTCTGCAGAAGTTACCAAGGGGGTTATAGATAGAATGAAGGAACAGGAAGCAAACAGTGAGTGGAAACAGGCTGTAGGGTGCAGACAATCGAAGATGATGCTGGATGGCATAAACCACAGAAGAACTAGGTATCTCCTAAATCTAGGTAAGAGTAGCTTAAGAACTATAACTGGCATAATTACTGGCCATAACTTGTTAAATAGGCACTTAAGCGTAATAGGTATAAAAAGTGACCCCTCCTGTCCACATTGTGGGAAGGAGGAAACGAGTGAGCACGTCCTAACCGAGTGTGTCATGTACGCGGCAGCGAGGCGTGATGTATTCGGGAGTGACGAGCTGAGGGAGGAGGAGCTAAAGGATGTCTGTCTCAAAGATGTCCTTTTGTTCAGCAGGAGAACGAGAAGATTCGAGGAGAATTGCTGTGTGGGAGCGCTGCTGGGACAGTAACCTGTCGGCTCCAACCACGGGGAACTGGGCTGAATGACTGTGCAAACGATCGACAGCCCGCCTGACTCAGCAAGGCGTCCCCATACATCATCATCATCATCATCAATATCGAAATCGTATAAAACTTTCGCATCATAGTGCTTAAGAATGTTTGTTTAATAATGCAGGTCATCGCTCGTTCTATGTAATTTTTGAAGCATTATTTTAACAAATAATAGATAATCATAATAAATAAGTATTAGTTAGTTAAATAATGCGATGGGAACATCTGGTAGGTAATAAAATCGATCGCTAAAGCACCTAAAGCGACTATGGGAAAATGTTTGGGCCCAATTGCTAGGTTTCGTCTGTAATGAAGGGGAACGATAAACAACTCTATTATTGACATAATTACTTCACTGCCCGATGTATTCATGTTCTACTCTACACTCAATAAAATGTATATGGATGTATTGAAGTTTAAACCATTTATTTATTTTAATATCATATCTGTTTTAACAGCAAGGTTCTCGTACTACATTCCTACATACGTTATAGCGTATATTGGTACGTAAGTAGGTTAGGTATCTAGGCATTGGTATACCAATATAGCCAACACAGTTGTAAACTTTCGCGGTTTTCACTCATAATTACTGTAATACCTATCCGGATATTAATCAAGTGTTTTGCAAGTTAATCTCGAGCGGCTAAATGAAAATACATTTAATCTACTCATAACCACGACCACTGTACGAACCACTGGTCGAAACGACGAGGTAGTTTTAAATACATGTTTTTACATAATTATGACCCTTGGTTTAACCTAAGAAATATTAACATCAAAACTCTCATTTATAGCAGTTTCAACGCAATTCAATGGCTCTTGTAACATAGTCGCGTGTTACTGAATGTTTTTTTTATGTATTGCACAAATAGTAATAAAAGCCTTTGTAATGAGATAATGGAAGTATAGGTAGAAATAATTAAGCACCCGTGAGGTCAAAAACATTTAATTTTTGACCATTGTTTTGTGTGTGTGTGTTGTGTGTTTTTATCATTGTACCAAAGCTTTGGCACAATATTAAAATAAACTAGTGGTAGTACGACAAAGGCTCTACATATGTGGAAAGACGACGGCGACGCCGACAGGCGCGCACTGACGTCCTACGATTACACTAATCGTTGAAATAACTCACCCATTCGTGTGTAAACACCGTATAATTTCAGCCATTTTTACTGACCATGGGTGGCAAAGGAACCTTTTGATGGCTCTATTAAGTTTCGATTGACGTGGATGTTTATCAATTAATTAACATAACTTTATTTACAGGGGGTGATAAACATCGCGTATTCAGCGATAAGTCGTATTCGGTTTGAGTGTTGGTTAAAGCCACGGGGTATGTGGAAATTAGTGGGTAAGTGTGTGGAATGAGTCGTCAATCATCACGGCTATTACCGCGTAAACATCCAGTGGGCACGCAAGGCCTACTGCTCGACGCAAGGGAGCTTTTTACCGGACCGGCACAGAACTGGAATACAGACACGACAAGCGACGTTTGTATGTAGAAAGTATATTAACTCGATCTTTTTAAAACGGTTGATGTCAAAACAACACAGGTAAGTATTCGTATCATACCATTATCCTAAAGCACAGGTCCACCTATTTAGGAAACAGTTTTTCTAGTTTTATCATTCACCGTTTGAATACATTATTTATTATTATTTTTAAATTATTATTATATTAGTAGGCAAATCTCTTAACCTACAGAAATGACATAAAAGCAAAAAGTTAAATCTAGTTTTAGTTTTAAGCTCAGTTTCGTAGTGTCTTAATGTATAGGGATAAACAGACCTGGTTTCTCGGTTTAAATACGTTTTTTTCGCTACGTATATATTGTGTCCCAATCAACATTATTTCTGGGTCATACATAAGTTTACATAGGTAGTATATACTTAGGATACTTAGGTGTAGTTTTCCTTCGTCAGTAAAAGGTATACTTTCGAAGAAAAACGAGCACGGGATTTTTTTTTGTAATTATACATATCACTGAAAATACCATTTCAAAATGGTGAAAAATTGTGCTAAAAATATAAGAATAGAATTATAAAAGTATTATGGGTCTAATTGATTCAATAAAGTAATAAAAAAAATGTTCCATGTGCCCTTACAGGGTCCACATTGAAGCTGTATTTTATTTTGTAACACCAAATGTACAATGTGAAACGCAATAAATAAATAAATTAGCTACATTCAAATTGCATTTGAAAAAATTAGTCAACTGTACTCATCATTATACCTCGAGATTTTCCTGGCACGAACGACGTGTGGTTAGTGTTTGACATAATAATAACATCGACAATCTTGTTATCGATATAAACGACGTGTCACATTGATATACTAATTTAAAAGATTACATTTATTCATAGAAGACAAATATTAAGAAACAAAACTTAAAAATAATTAAAACTATAAACTAAATATCTAACTTAAAAGCTACTAGACTAAGTCTAAAAAAGGCCCTGTGGCATCGTACCCAAAAGGCGTTCCCTCGTTGAATGGCGATGGCGATTCGTTGAGAGAGATAGCTGCCGGCCCTTTGGTCTCCAGTGGTGTCGACCAGACGCTTTTGTAGTTATTTAATACTTAATGCCACTTATAAGATATCGATGAACTAAGTATCAGAAGGAAGTCACTAGCGTTGCAACGTTCTTGCCAGGAAAATCACTAGGTATACACATCAAGTCATCATGTTCATGTTGTTGTAATATGCTTCGCATGCTGATACTTCGGAAAGAAACGAAAAACGTGTGAGGATTTTTGTTTATGGCGATCGCGATGGTGGTGCTTTTGGTTGTGGGTTTAGTTACGTTTGCATTGGTTAATTTTATTTTTATGCGTAGGGGGTGCGGGAAAATTGCATGAAAAAGCATATTTTCAATGCAAAAGTAGCTATTTGGCATGGCCTCACTATTCTACTTCGCGGAGGAGCAAAGTAACTATTCCATTTATGTTGTTTGTAAATTAACTGAAATCTACTTTACAAAATGGAGCCTATTTAACCTCCTGAGTCCTAACTTTTAACTGATGTAGTCCTTAAGACATAGATGGGAATCATAAGTCTTATAACTTTAGAATTTATTTAACCATATTTAAAGTTGTTTATACACTGAATAATCTGTACTTTGTGTAGTAAGTACATTCGGCAGATATTCTTACAAATGATTTGTTCTTTATATTATAAAGTACGCCAGGACTTGGGACGTTAAGGAAATTTCAACGTTAAAGTGGTTCTTGGTGCTTGGTAAAAGTTAAACCCTTGAAGGCAGAATCATTGCGGCTGGATACGGCATGTGGCCAGCCTGCCGCGTGCCACTCTTTGCCGCAGCGATGTAGATGCGAGCCGATAACACTGCCGCTGGATATACATCGTCGTGTACGGTTAATTGATCACTTAATTATTTTGCATGTCCGCTTAAAAGTTTCCAATTAAATCTTACTATTATTCTAATAGATAATTAAGAAATGCTCGTTTAATTAATTGCAGGCAACTTTTTAGACTCGGAATGTAATTTACTTTATTCAAATGAGATGTGTCGGTAAAGTGGCTTTAGTTGTGTGCTATTATTATTTCTCGTGCTTTATTGGAGTTTCGTGTTCATTAGGCCCGGCCGTAGTGTTGATAGCTTATTTAAATGAAGCTTAGAAGACATTTGGTGGAGCGAGGCGGCGTTAGAATTGATTTATATCGGGAGAGTTGTAGAGGACATAAAGGTTTGATGGTATCTGAGGTTTGTCGCCAGGAAACGATCGCGAGGTATTGTCGGGCAGCGCCTGCGCGCATGTTCCAGCGATGCGCCCGCGCCGCCGCCCCTCACCTCACAAATGCGATATTTTAGCGACAGCCTACATGATTAATTTATGGCCTCGAAACTATATTTCTGAACAAAGTCGAGTTAAATCCGATTTAATGTGAAGATAGGATGATTTATAATAGATTTCGAAAGAGTTATTCTGTACACATACGCTGTTGATTTGCCTCTTATTGTTCATTGTTGTGGAAAATTTTGCTGTTTAAGATTTAGATTTTTTAACGCTAAACATTTTTGCGTACGAACCAAATCAAATGTTCAGATGAATTATCGTAAATTATACAGATTTTCATCAGAGTTCCAAGCAGAAAATATATGCTTCGTGCAACAACTACACCACGAGGTTGTGCAGTAAACAATTAATGCGTTTTATTTGCGTATTGTTATTATTCTTTTGAAGTGAATCATTATTTCTATCTCAAATGACATGCTTTTATTCGTTCTGTCGCGTTTGCCTTTGGAAGCAGTCAAATATCCTGATACATGCCCGTAGTTGTTTGAAGCACCAGTAAAAACTATTACATGCTATTTTATCACGCATTTACAGTATTTGTGCAATTACACGGATGGTTTTAATGCCTCTTAAACGTCTGCACACTCATAAAAGTATCAGAAGGAAATATTTTTAATTTAAACGTAAAGTACGTTCATTATTACTATTGTGTAACCTCTCCGCGGGGTCAACCTGTTCGGTGTCCCATTAATTTTTAGTTAATTTGTAATTTTCCCAGTAACGAAGTCCTGCGCCGGGTGTTTAATGCAAATGAACCTATTCTCGATCATTAGTTTGTACACGTTCTACTAACGTTACTTTTTGTTAATTAATCCCGAGATCCAACATTATGGCGGCGGTTAAATGGTTAATTATTATTCACATGCAGCGAAAGACGTTGAATAAAATAACATTTAGATGAAAACATTGGAAACCGTTTGGGAAAAAAACCAATTCCGGGGGCTTAGCTTCGAATACCTACGTTTATACTGTTTGAATGGAAACATGAACGCGCTTAGTAAACCCGTGTACTTCTAGGCGAGCAAATAACAGAATTGTCTAAGAAACTGTTTCAGTGTAATTTGTGTAAAGTTGTTATCTTATGCGCGCTTGCTAACGGACGCTATTTGTCGATTCGACGTTCATACTCTGTAGAGTTTATAGGCATGGCGAATGTAGCATGTTGCATTTAAGTATCACGTGATATATATACTTAAATACAATGAAAATTTGTTAATTCAGTTTATCTTTTGATAGCTACGTATGTATTTCCGAATATTAATTTATGTAGGTAAATGATAAGTAAAGACTGTAGTTTTTGTCCAGTGCCTTTTTTTGGGGGTGCAGTAAGAAAAAAAATAGGAATAAGCAGGAATTTTGGTCCAAGTCGGGCTCGGTTGTGTAGGTACATATTGATTTAATTAATGCTAAACGACCAACTAATTAATGAACTAAAACAATTACTTTGCTCACCCGCGACCTTACAATAGTTACGTTTATGCAAGAAATGTGCGTTCATGCAGTTCCTCCACCTCCACACTGTACGAACACACACAAATCACATAAACCCAACCATCACCACCACCAAGCTACACTGACGCGTTTCGAACTCAACCAGAGCTCATCTTCAGAGTTACCACAACCGTATGCTATGCTACCAACTGTTAAACTAGCATACGGTTAGCATACGGGTAGCATAGCATACGGTTGTGGTAACTCTGAAGATGAGCTCTGGTTGAGTTCGAAACGCGTCAGTGTAGCTTGGTGGTGGTGATGGTTGGGTTTATGTGATTTGTGTGTGTTCGTACAGTGTGGAGGTGGAGGAACTGCATGAACGCACATTTCTTGCATAAACGTAACTATTGTAAGGTCGCGGGTGAGCAAAGTAATTGTTTTAGTTCATTAATATGGACCTCCGCAAAGTAACGCCTGATTCAATAAATTAGACCAACTAATTATTGTTTCAACTGATATAATATTTACGATCTATAAGTAAAGACTGAAACTACCGTAATTTATTATTTATTAGCAGGCTCCCGTGAGTTTGCCCCATTGCTAAACACTGTGAGATTTTCAAAGAAATTCATTTTTTATTACATATATATTATAACTTATACTAAGTAATACCTATTATAAAGCTGAAGAGTTTGTTTGTTTGTTTGCTTGAACGCGCTAATCTCAGGAACTACTGCTCCGATTTGAAAAATTATCACGCTAACACCAATAGGAGCGGAGCGGAGCGGAAGAATGTTTCGAAATCGGGGGTTTTTGAAGTAAAATTTCTACAGGCACGCTTGACTTGGGAGTACGGCTTGGGAACGCGGGTGTGCGGGGGGGGGGGGGGGGGGGTTTGCACGAGCCATAATTGATGAAAAAGCAAATTGGATAAAAAAGCTAGCTGTCCAAATTACTAATTCCACGCGGACGGAGTCACGGGCAAACGCTAGTATTATACATACACATCATAAAAGGAACCTCTATGTTTCAGCTTTCTAGGTCTTAGAAGTTTGGCGGCTAAAAATTTGTCAGCGGCGAAGCTCAGAGACTGTTTTAGAACTAAAAAGCTGTAATTTGGCATGAATATATCAGTCACGTCGACAAAGTGATTAAATAAAAAAAAACTAAAAAATTTTTTTTAGGGTACCTCCCATAGACGTGAAGTGGGGGTGAATTTTTTTTCTCGACTAACCCTATAGTGTGGGGTATCATTGGATAGGTACTTGAAAATAAATAGGGGTTTATATTAGATTTTTTGATAAAGTGAAGATTTTCGGAGATATTCACTCCGAAAGTTCAAAATAATGTGTCCCCCCTCTAACTTTTGAACCACTCATCTAAAAAATATGAAAAAAATCACGTAAGTTAAACTTAATAAAAACTTTCTAGGATAAATATTTCAACTTATTCAGTTGGGAATTTTTCAAGTTTTTGTATAAAAATATTTCTAAACTAAGATTGTAATTTAACCGCCACTGCAAGTATTTTTTTTCTTTTGTACCTATAAACCACGCTAACAGTATCTTCTTTCAAATAAAAAAAAAATTGAAAGCGGTTCATATAATAAAGAATTACATCTGAAAAACCATCAATATACATACTAGTTCTAGTAGACTGCAGATTAGATTAGTTACCCAATTTGCCGATAGATGGCGCTGTACCGCCGACGTTGAAATTCTACATCGCGCTGTTAACCCTAGCGCGCGGTGGGAGTTGGGACCAAAACAACCACATTAATAATGTATGGAAAGATTTTTTCGTACTGCTACGGAACCATGTCTTGGGCGTGTCTGACACGCTCTTGGCCGGTTTTTATAGTTAATGGTACGGAACCCTTCGTGCGCGAGTCCGACTCGCACTTGGCCGGTATTTTACCATTATATCTCTTATCGTAAAGAAATTCTGCAGCAAAAGTAAGAGTTGTGCAACATCCGTACCAGGCAGCTAGTCCTGATGTCGTCACATTTCTCTCGAACCAAAAGCTCGTACGCACCACCCGCCGCCTCGCCTCAACATTATCAATAAAAGTTTCCAACTCAATTTATCTTATCGCACGGTAGTATCGTGAGTAGTTTCCACAATGAACGACGTGCCGATAACTTCCAATTTCTAATCTGAATGATCCACCTTGTTAATTAGAACTGCGGTTTTGAAATGTACTCAAAAGCGTAGGCGGTAGGGTCGCGTTTGGCTGATGGCGTGAGTGACATTTATTTTTAATTTAATAACTTAATACACCGATAGGTATAGGAAGGCAGTGGTGCACGCTATCGGTGTGCCGATAACTGTGTCTGCTTGTCCATGTGCGCCCAATCAAAGTACTTCATTAAAATCTTATCGACGCTAGATAAATCACCTAACGACTGCGATCGATTATTTGGATAATTAATGGACGCTTTCTTAAATATGTTGGATTCTTGCCCCGTGACACAGGTTGCACGGGTGTCGGGAAACCACTCGTCGCGATGCCTCAAGACAGTTATGCAAATAAGAAATTGCGACGTGCGACATGCATAATAATTGCAGCAAAGTGTTGTTTAAGTATAAACCAAGCAAGTTAATATTCTAGTTAAATTCCTTGAATATTGTTTGACAGTAAAGTCGACTTTTACTAATGCTAGAGATGTCAGTAGGTATCAGAAGAAGTCTAAATATTGGCAAAGTGTGGTGACTGCGCTGTCATGCTATTCGCCTAGCTGTCGAAACTTGACTGAAATGTATGATTAGTGAAATGTTGCATTATCAAACATGACTGTATTCATATTGCGGTTCGGACCCTCGCTTCGTGTTGCTTCTGATGCAAAGGTCGTCCATTGCTGTTCAACGTGGCAACGCTGCCAGCGTGATGGGTGCCTTTGCTCCGGGAATGATGCGGGGTGGGCTATTTATTTAATTAAGTATTGATTTTTAAATAGTACTATTTTTACATTATATACGATAGCTCTCTCACCTGTTTTATGTCACATTATTACTGTTAATTAACATTGCATGGTGGGTAAATACCTACTGCATACTATAGTTAATAATCAATTTTTTTTTACTTTCGTTTTAAGTCGCTACCTACTGGATTTAGGTCTATTTAATGTGAAATGCCGGAATATCAATTTATCACATTATAATTGCTCGTATTCAGATGGTTAGTGAAGTTAAGCTATAAGGTATAAGTTGGCAGCCGACTCCACGCAGCAGCAGCAGACGACGTGTCGCTAGCTACGCGAACTTATACCTTATTTCTATGAAGTGCCCTCCGTAGCTAGCGTAGCTAGCGACACGTCGTCTGCTGCTGCTGCGTGGAGTCGGCTGCCAACTTATACCTTAAACAATCACTAAAAATTACTTATTTGAATTGTATTCAGTAAGATCATAATTTTACAATAAGATCTTTTAATTCGATTAAATACCTACATATTATACATTCATAAAAATTACAAAACAATATACTTAGTAAAGGAATACCAACAGGACATCAAAAAACAAAATATAGATCAACAACATGCCAATTACGGAGACAACCTGATTAAGTTTAAGAAAAAACTTGTATGTCCTTATCCGATGACAACAGGGAAACGTATGTTACTGCATGTATGATTTATGTTAATGATGTTGATTATTCCTCTGCAGAATCAATTATTTAATCCTCTGTCCTGACTGGCAAGACGTAAGTAATGTATTTAAGTGTAAATGGTCCTTAAGTAGGGTTTGATTGGTATGTTTTTATTAGTGGGCACTTCGGCAGCAGTGCGAGTGCAAGCGTGCGTTCGGGTCGCGTGCAGGCCGCAGCCGTCTTCCAGATCCACATCAGTCCCGGAATAAATGGTATCCTACGATGCTATCGTCTGCGCCCGTACCACCCCATTAATCTACATCAGCACGCGCTCACTATGAGATTAATGAACCAGATAAACCATTAAATACGACTACAGACGTCCGCTCCTCTAACAGCAGCCGAACAAACTGTATACGCATTTCAGAGACAATAATTGATGAATTAAACGGATTCGACGCTATTATGAATGTTAATGATAACGGTCGATCAGTCGGTCGATACCGACGATGCTGACTCGATAATTAGAATGGATGGTCGACGAGTCTCAGGTGAAATTGATTCCGTCTTGGGTGGAATCCACGTTAAGTAGCGGCTGCCGGGTGGCTAATGCGAAGTGCTGGGCGCTATGGCCGGCCGCCTCCGTGACTGATGCCGCAACACGACCCCGCATTAGTATTCATTTGTTAACAGCTACTTAACCACTTTCTAAATTAAAGATCTGATTTAACAAAGTACATTATATTACCTAATTTGCATTTAAGCCAGATACTCTTTCATACGTTTAACGTCGTGTGATTTATCCGAACACGGACAGATACTATCTTTTACGTTGAAGTAAGAATATTGACCTGCGTAACAGTTTCTCGTTAATTTTAATTGATTATCTGATAACGTGATTTTTTATTACAAATGTAAATAAGTCGGTTGGACGTGCTTTTTGACAAACCGAATTGTATTATTATTATTGTAATTGTATTGTTAACTGTAACCGTGTAAAGGTTAACACGATAGATATTCGCTTATGAAGATTTAAAGGCGGTGGCTAATGTTGCAAATTTTTATTCTCATCAGAGTATTTACCTACCAATAACACCAAATTGAATACTACTTGCACAGGACTAACAATAAAAGGAATAGAAATTATATCACGGAAGGTAAAAGTACGAGTCACCTATATGCACAAATAGCCACATATTTCTTTTCCCCGCTCAAAAAAGGGTTATTGCAGAAATTGTTTCAAAAATGATTGCATTTCACTGGTGAGCACAGTACCTACCTATACTATAGTAAATTTTAAGGAGACATGAAAAAAAAATATGCGCAGTAATAGCAGAAGCGGCAAAAAAGTGGCGTCATCCGTTTTTTTTATTTCTTTTCCGTTGCTCGTGACTGCTGCTAGAATGTGGCCAAAACGTCGTGGCAATTTTAGCACAACAAAAGACGTAGTAAGTCCCGATTGCGATTAATTATGAAATCAAATACGTAGTTAAGCCGACCCTTTCAAATGTTATGAAGCATAGGGAACCTTGTAGTATCTAATACTATCCTGAATTGGTGTAACGGCACAAGCTATTTGTAGCGAGTTAAGTTATAAACACAGAGCTCGATCGAGTGACCCTAATTGCTTTAATTGAATAACGACATGGTGCTAGTTTTTACGTATTGGCGGAATTGTTAATTGATATACAGCAGGACTCTTTTATTATTAAGGCCAGAATCTTCCCATAGTTTGACAAAAACAACAGAAACGGTTTATTTTTTCGCTAGATTTACATAAATGTCGAGAGGAATTTTCTTAGTCTTACCTATATGTACGTGTAGCGAGCAGCCAAGTTTATTTATCATTTAGAAAATCGATCGATAAAGTTTATCGTGTGAGTAATTAAGGCAATGTCGCACCGCAAGCCGTTAATCTTGCAGATCGCAATCGAAGATGATCGCGTGTTCGCTCGCGCCGGCCGCGGCTGCGCGCGCACCCCCTCCTCCCCCTTCACTCACCACAACACCACAAAAACATTAATAATCGTACCTTGCAATGTCATATTGAACACCATAACGCACCTTAATGGAATTTCCTTGTAACTTTATTTTTAACACTTTCTCAAAACATTTTAATGTATGTTTTGCGTGAAATCTGTTCTTGTTTCAAATGGGATATTTTTAGGTATAAATAATTATTAATTTTTGTGTTTTGAAAATCTTGAAGAAAGGATACAGAAAATGCTTGCTAGGCATTACAAGCGTTCGTTTGAACGAAATATCTACCTTAAAACGCAAACGATTTTGCTTTGCTACTTGAAATGTCCTGTAAGTACGTAAATTTTGTAATTTTAAGTTTTTTATAATTTTTAATCTTGTTATTTTAGTCGGGGTCACCGTCATCGGAATCGATGTGAAGAACTAGGTACTTATATGCATTTATTGCAGAGTTTGTAATTTTGCAACCGTTTACATGCAATAGGATATCTAAACCATAAATTTACACATCTGAACAGTAACGGGCGCGTAAAATTAATCCGACATTAAATTTCACAATACTCACTAGCATTTTGACCTCGCAAACCGTAATCGAATAGCCATGAAATATTATAGATGGGGACATTACGCGCACACTGCGCGAGCGAATTGCATTTTCCCGCAGACTTCTTAAACCGCTAGTATTTACTTTTCAACCGCACTCACAGATAAAAGTGTCATAATATTTATAACGTAACTTGCCTTTCTTATGGCCCGGTGTCATAAACTTAAGCACGCTTTCTAGATTCCATAGTCTCATCTGAATATAGGTCGTAAACTCTGTTAATAAGATTTGAAATCGGAAAATTTGAGCGTTTAAGATGTATACTGGTATCCGGAGCAGAGCGTGGCCGTCGTTCGATAATGCTTCTAGTTGGTTCGCAGTAAATATGAGAGTCGAAGAGACAGAGCGTGCGGTGATGTTCGCTCCGGGGTGACGGTATGGACTATCTAATTTTATTAGCAATATATTGTCATTAAGTCGATACTGATCTTGTTATACGCACAATGAGGGGTACAGCGCAGGCCGCGCCCGCGGTCCCGGCCGGCGGTTGATACAATTTATATTCAAATGACATTCGCTTATGGCCTGAGGAAATTTCTCACTCATAGGATTTTCAGGTAATCTTGAGTTTATGTTGTCAATTGTTAGGTCGATATTCAAAAGCATTCGTGGGTAGAGATAGCTTCACGGCTTGTTATAGTTACTTTGTTCAACTTATCGTAGAATTTAAAATAAGTGCATAGGTAGTAGATACCATTTGAACGTTGAATCTTTATAATTTCAACACCATAGAATTTATTGCTCAGTGATATTCAAGTAGCAATTTTAACTTTAGGATTAAATATATACAATTTTAAAATTTCAAAGCATCTTTCTTTCTAGAATAAACGACGCATATAAGTGTTTCGTCTTTCTATATATTTACGTAACGTAAGATCGGTCATTGCGTAGAAGCTGTGAGCACCAATCATATACGAGTACTAGCTTTTGCCCGCGACTTCGTCCGCGTAGAATTCCTATTTCATCCCATCATTTTCACAAACATCCGGCAACAGCAACATCCCTCATTATTATCATTTCATCATCATCAGTATCAGTTAGTGAATGTTATAAATCCCGTTTATTCTCTATCCCGTGGGAATTTCAACAAATTTGTCCTTATTCTATGCAAATTTTCACTTATTTTTTTTCCTTGGGAATTTTGCTTTTTTACGGAGAAAAGTAGTCTATGTAAATAATGGTTGGTGTAGCTTCCTATTGGTGAAAGAAATTTTCAAATCAGCCCTCAAGTGATATTCACTGCTTTCTATCCCACGGGAATTTTGCATTTTAATGAATAAATAGTAGGTAGCCTAGCCCAGCGGTTCCCGAAAGGTGGTCCGCGGAACCCTGGGGTTCCGTGGAAGGGCAATAAGGGTTCCGTAAAAAATATTTTCATGTGCGGTGAGCAATTTAATTGTTTTTCATTTATACCTATTTTAAGGTGTTATCAAAGAAGGGTTCCGCTAGGAAAAATGTAATCAATTAGGGTTCCTTGACACAAAAAAATTGGGAACCCCTGGCCTAGCCTATACCAATAAAGGATAGTTTAGCTTTCTATTGGTCATTTTTTTTAAAACTCAGCCCCGAAGTTAAATTTACTATTTTCTTTACCGCGGGAATTTTGCATTTATCCGAAAAATAGCATCATGTTAATCAAGGACAGTATGTTTTCTATTGATGAGACATTTTAAAATGAGCTCCGAAGTTGATTTTTTTTTTCTATCCCTTGGGAATATGTCAATAAAGGATAGTGTAACTTTTTACTGGTAAAAGTTTTTTTTAATCGGCTCGGAAGTTTCAGAGATTATCTATCCCACAGGAATTTCCAAAAATCCTGCAATAAGTTTTTTTGCTGTTATGTATGACCATTTACGTTTATACTGAATTTGAAAAGTTTAGTAATTGTAGTTACGGAGATAGGATCCAGTTGCTTTGAGTATATAAATCCTGATTTATTATCCCGTGGGAATTTTCAAAATTATTGAAATTAGCTTTATACCTATTCTAATAGTCTACTTGCATGCCCAATTTGAACAGTTTAGTAATCTTCGTTATGGGGATAGGGTCACTCTTGATTGACGAAATATATACATTCCGTATATTCCTTATCCCGTGGGAGTTCCGGAAAATTCTTTCTTATCGGATGCCTACGTCATACAAATAACACATCCTCCAAGTTTCAGGTCTCTACATACAGCGGTTTAGGCTGTGCGTTAATCCGTCAGTCAGTCATTTAGGACTTCAGGACAAAGCATTTTATATGTACTTGCATTGCACCAAGCTTTTAAGCGAGTTCAACAATGATGTTTGAATACTCAATTCGATTTTATTCGAAAAAGGTTGAACTCACATAAAAGCTTCATCATCATCATCATCATGTCAGCCGTAGGACGTCCACTGCTGCTGGACTTAGGCCTCCCTCATTGACGCTCAATCATTACGGTTGGAAGCGACTTGCATCCACCCTGAACCTGCGGCCTTCACCAAAACGTCCGTCCATCTCGTTGGTGGACGTCCCACGCTGCGCTTGTAAAAGCAAAAGCTTGGTGAAATGCAAATACTTAAACATATAATTAGTTATTATCAGAGATCAGATCAGGAAGTGGTTGACAAACGTAGACAAATGGTTTGCAAAATTTGAAGTTTCGTTTCGTTTACATTGTGTCAAAATAAAATGTAATTTAAATCAAAAGCACTAAGGAGTATTGATATCAACTTCGAAGCAAATCACCCCCAAAATAACTTTCTACTCCTTTTTAACCCCGTCAAGGGTTGAATTTCAATAATATACGAAACACGTCTTCCATCAATTCTGTTAAAGAATGTTTATGCAAAATTTGAAGTAGATTGGACCAAGGAATCACGTTGTCCCATACAAACTTTGCCCCCCTTTTTTACCCCCTTAGGAGTAGAACTATGAAAAATCCTTTCTTATCGGATGCCTACGTCATACAAAGAACACACCCTCCAAGTTTCAGGTCTCTACGATCAGCGGTTTAGGCTGTGCGTTGATCCGTCAGTCAGTCAGGACAAAGGATTTTATATGTATAGATTGCATTTAATATGTATGACTACACTGTATGTAAACCCTTCGTTCTACATAACAAGATAAAGAACAAAATCGTAGTCAGAGAAGTACAACAGCAAACTTATCCTTATAAAGGAATCTTTTCCAGTTAACCTCGTTTAAATTTAAGATACGCAGTTTCTTAGCAATGTACATGTATCGGGTTACCTATCAAAATTTAGAATTTTATTTCCGAATATTTAAAATCCCGAATGCTTCATTTATCCGAATGCATTGTTTTCTGTAACTGTAAATATTTCAGGATTTTTATAAATCAACCCTAACCTAACCTAAAGGATTCTACACGATGGTCCTGAAATAAATCCTGAAATATTTACAGTTTCAGAAAAAAATGCATTCGGACAAATGAAGTTTTCGGGATTCTAAACCTTCGGAAATAAAATTTTCTAAACATCTATAGGTTCCCTGACCTGAATTATAAAAATATTAAATGTCCTGGCATGACAGCACTGTCAAAGCTTTCAAAACTTTATGACGCGCGTCGATCAGCTGTTAATCTACTACGCTGATTGGTGTCATTAGCGCGAGTGCGCAGTGCCATTCAAGATTACGTCCCATGGGCGCGCTGGGAGGCGCGAGCCTTCTCACGGGTATTGGAGCCAGAACTGGCAACTACACAAATAAAACATTACCTTGTGTACAGTTCACGTAGCGCTGTTTACTGGTCACATAAACTGACCGTATTTACTGTGTTGCCGCTCATCCTCCATTTAACGCTGAGCTACTTTGGGAACGTCTAAATTAGTGAAGTGAGAAAAGCTGACGCTCGTAACCGTTTTCGATCGGCGGTAAATCGAGGAGATAACATCTTTTTTGGATGGTCGTTGACTCCCATCAGTTATTGTGTGTCGATCGTAGAGCCGAGCCGTAAAGGGAAACTTGTTACTATCTGTTTTATTAGTGCCTAATTTTGTCAACTCCTAATACGACTTTATTTGTCTGGGATTGCGATGAAGCTTGTTGTTGGGGATTCTGATGGTCTTTCTTCAGATGGATAGTTCTAGAAATGATCAAAAAATTATAATTATATTCGGAGAAGACGCAACACCAAGTATAACCAGCTATGTGGCATAGGACAAAGACAGCTCAATAGAAGTTCTTTTTTAGAGTTCCGTACCCAAAGGATAAAAACGGGACTCTATTAGTGAGACTTCGCTGTCCGTCCGTCCGTCCGTCCGTCTGTCCGTCTGTCACCAGGCTGTATCCATGAACCGTGATAGCTAGACAGTTGAAACTTTCACAGATGATGTATTTCGGTTGCCGCTATACAACAAATACTAAAAAACAGAATAAAATAAATATTTAAGGGGGCTCCTATACAACAAACGTGATTGTTTTGCTCGTCTTTGCTTAATATTGATAGCAGCAATAGGTACCTGGACGCTTGGAATATTCACAGAATATTTAGTTATATGTTCACTTTAAAAATAAATTGGGTTTGGGCCGGCCACGTGTGCCGACGACACGACGAACGGTGGAGTAAGCACGTTTTGGAGTGGAGACCCCGGCTAGGCAAAAGAAATGTGGGCAGACCACCTGCCCGATGGTCTGATGACATTATGGAGACAGCAGGACCGGTCTGGAAGAGAGAGACAGATAGTCGATCTAGATGGAAAAAGATTGGAGAGGCGTATGCCCAACGGTGGGCGAAAACGCGCTGAAAAAGAAGAAGAGAGAAAAATAAATTATGAAATTAAAATAAAACAAATATTTAAGGGGGCTCCCCTACAGCAAACATGATTTTTTTGCTGTTTTTATAGATAACTAGCGGACCCGACAGACGTTGTCCTGCATGAACCTATATACCGACTGCAGCGCCATCTGCCGGGCTGATTTGTAAATCTAAACCATCCAGGGCGCCACCCAATCGCATACAAAAGAATTCATTCAAATCGGTCCAGCCGTTTAGGAGGAGTTCAGTAACAAACACACGTACAGTGGAATTATATATATAAAGATGATACGGAATCCTTCGTGCGTGAGTCCGACTCGCATTTGGCCGGTTTTTTTGCTACAGATGACACAATGTAAAGAACTCTTTAAAGCAAATGTTCCCTCACCTTTAATGAGATGATATGTAACTGTGTTTTATTGTTATTTTTTGGAAATAAATTATTTGTATTTTGTATTTGAGAGAGAGAGAGAGAGAGAGAGAGAGAGATGTTTATTCGATACACAGGAAATACAGTTGACAGGAAAAGATACAAATAAAAATCATCGAATAGTATAAATTGGTTATTTGTATTTGTATATGGTATAAAATTAAATTTAAAGGCGATGGCCAGGTATGCAATAAAGTAGGTAGGATAGGAACCTTAACTCAAGAACACCTATTGTTCTAGAATTTTTATAACAACACTTTTTATTTCCACCCAACCCAAATTGGCGAAATTTTACGGAAAGATAGAAACGAAAGGAAAATGGAAAGATATTTTTTATATTTCTATTTTAAAGAAAAACCTAGTATTATTTAAGTTTTAATTAAGCAACTAAAATAAACTTTAAGCTACCATTATTTAGAAGGCTTTATTACACTTGACGGTCGTTAGTTTGATCGCGATTTAGAATAAGTACTTATTAAGACAACCAAGCGCAATAAAACTTCTAGCTCAGTTTAAACTGGAATAATCTATTGCATAAGCTTCTAATCCAAAATAATGCAGCGGTAGGAGAGTGACGGATACCGACCAGGCTGTAAACATTTCCCACCAATTCGTTTCACCACCCATGGATTAACCAAATAAGAGAGCGTTAATCCCTTCTCACGTGAAATGTAATGAAAAGACTTGGGGGCAATTAATGTTGATATTATTAGAGAGGTTAGTTTGGACCGGCGGGCTGGAACGAAGTTCGCTCCGGTGGTCTGGTTTGCCCCGGCAGCACCACTTCGATGAATGTCTTCACTTCATCATACAATATTAATTGCCATTCGCGTACCCACTTGGCTTACGCGCTCCTAGATTAAGGGCCTCATTACAGCTTTTCTTAAGGCTAAATATTAATTGAGACATTTCCATCCACTGTCAAGACGATCGATGAAGCAAAATAAATGAAGGTTAATAAATTATTGCCTACACAGCGGTTTGGCCGCTTTGACGATTAAGGAAGCAGTCATTATTTTGTACGTGTATTTTGGGTTAAGATCTGCGATCACTTGGGTTCGCTCTTTGTGTTAATCGCATTATAAATTGACTAAGCGGTCAATGCTCTGCCTTTGTCGGCATTGTAATGGACGACTGAAGAGTTAATTCTTCAAAAATGATGATAGCATTGTAACATACTATTTTTAGAAATTGTGCACAATTCAGCTTGAATCCAGATCAACTTAGATTTGGAGGATTCCTCGTAGTAGGTGTTTATTGCCATGAAATAACTAGAAGTGGCTAACAACAGGGCCTCAGGCAGGACAATAATGCGTGTCTCCACGCGAGCCTTTCGTGTGCCAGCTGCATTACTCAAAGCTCATTTAAACCTAACTATGTTGCATTGAAAGGAGCAATTTTATTGTACTCTATTGATTCTGTTGACAGCTGAAGAAGGAATGCGCGTCCTGCTACAACTGGTTTGTTTCTGTCTCGTATCTCATTATCATAAATGGATAAACATAATAGATATGAAGTGACGTCTCTGTTTTTTTTCGATGCATTAGGAGAGAAATATTAATGTGTTAGCATTAAACAGTCGCGTTCAAAGAGTATCATTGTAACTCGATGGTATAATGGGAATTTACAGAGATCTGGATTATTTTAATCTGTGGGCTCGCGCCGTTGAACCAATTCAGACTCGATGGTCGGTTGCATTCATGCCTCATTTGCACACTACCTTCATTCAAATGACATCATTAAGGCCGTGTCCCGACGTTTCCTGTGACAGTCGTATTTAGGATAACCACTTTGTATTAAAGGATATTCTTATATTTCTTCTAGTTTTCTCGATAATCCTCTTTGTTTATGAATCTAAAATCGATCTAGTTACTTACAAGTAAAAATATTCAAAGTGCAGTCTTAAAAAGCAAAGTGAATGAACTTAATTAGGTACGCGGCATTATGCATAAAGCCTCTTTCAGATAGTTTACTAGAGCGTATTCTGAGTTACTTTAACGAAAGATTAACTTTTCTTCTGCTTACTCCGCACTGCCCGGAGGAACAAATAAGTTTAGTTCTTTTGGTTTATTTAGTTCCTGTAACAATACCGTGGCATGAGCCCGCGCCGCTCTTATATTTGAGCCGGGAAAAGACCGTGCTACGCATTATGGTTCTTATAATTAATGCGTGAGGGTCCAAAACGTGTCCTCATTAAGTAGATTTCTTCTTCATTCAGAGCTTCAAAAAGGCATGAGTTACGGTGTGAGTTATTTATAACGTCCAGTTTGTGCAGTGAGTACATAGTTCTGAACTTCATTGGCTCACGAATGATCTTAATTAGAAGTATTGTCGGAGAGGTAAATTATGCCCTTTGCGGCTTTTGTCGTGCTTCTTGCCCCACGCCTGCCTCCGCGTCCCGCCGGCCACTGTAAATCAAATACCTATTCGATACTCAGCGAACAAGCCCCTAAGCGTAGATTAAGAAATTAATGAGACCCTAATGGAAGTAATTCTAACGTCATTTAATTTTATGTCTCGATAGTGGTTACATGAATTTTAATGCGCAAAAGCAAATAAATTATAGTACCTAAGGCCATTCATTAGATTAAGGCCGATGGTACCAAGATTAATTATCAAACATGAGAGCATCAAGATAGGAACGTAATAAAGGTTTAATTGGGGCACATGTTGTTATGTGTACCTTACACAAAATGGATTAGGTACCCTAATACCTACTTATCGGCTGATTGTAATAGATTCCAAGCGTGAGATTAAATTTGTTTACGTTCATACGATTAGCGCCTTAGATGAGCAATACATGAGATGAGGGGTGCTTAAGTAATAATGCCTGAGTGCATGAGGTATTGTTTTGAACCGTTCTTGACAGTTGACACTAATATTGTTCTATGACGAAAGATCGTAATAGTCTCCAAATTTGTGTACGTGCTAGATGTTAACG
Source organism: Archips crataeganus (assembly GCA_947859365.1). Classification (NCBI taxonomy): domain Eukaryota; kingdom Metazoa; phylum Arthropoda; class Insecta; order Lepidoptera; family Tortricidae; genus Archips; species Archips crataeganus. The sequence goes on along the minus strand of OX402056.1, from coordinate 11,188,432 downwards.
TTGTCATTAGTTTGAGATTTAAACTTTTGTGGATCTACTAGGTACATATTTATGTAATTACTAGCTTTAACCGGCAGCTTTGCCCGCGTTACATGAAAATACTTCACGAGAAACATTTATAATTTTAGAGTTAAGCCTGAAAAAGTTTAGGGTAACATTTTTGAAGCACAACGTTCGCTTGGACAGCGCCATCTATTGGTTGCAGACGAAGTTAACACGTCATCTTGATTTCTGAGGTACTTGAACGTTCTTGGATAGCGCCTTATATTCTTGTCTAAAGTTAAAATATTACCAGCACACCGGAATATTAAGTAAGTAAGTATCCTATGTCTCAATCTAGATCTTTGTATATTAGTTACATCCAACCGTTATCGCGTGATTGAATAACATAAACATCTAAACATCCAAACATTTTCACAAACTTTCTTATTTATTATATTAGTGGGATTTTGTGCAAGTGCCGAACTTCTAGCACCGATTTCCTATGTTCTGAGGTATTATGGATCGAAGATAAGCAGAAATTAAATTGATAGTGAAAATTAATACGGATTACTCACGTCTCAAAACGAGTTTAACTCGACATGTTTTGGGCTGTTTTGGGCTGAGTGCGTGGCGTTCGGCAGCAGCCGTAGCGTGTTGCACCGTGAAGAACGGCTACGGATTAGCCCGAAACATGTAGAGTTAAACTCGTTTTGAGACGTGAGTGATCCGTATTATTAGTAAGTCTCACGGTAGTTTCAAGTTTAAATAAAATTGATATTGATCACTGTCCTGTTGTTTGTGAATGTATCGTGTTCTACATCGCGAAAAATTTCAAGAAAATACTTTTTAGATCCTCTGTAGTTGTCAAAGCTGGCTGGATTTTAATTTTAACCTGTGTCCTTTATTTGACTTTGCGAAATCCTAGTAACGAAGGCATCAACGAGTTCTGTAACTTTATAAAGTTCATGTTTTGTAAAAAAAAACCGGCCAAGAGTGAGTCGGACTCGCGCATTACCATTGTCTATAAGAACGGCAAAAAAATCACGTTTGTTGTATGGGAGCCCCCTTAAATATTTATTTTATTATGTTTTTTTGTTATAACGGCAACCGAAATACATCATCTGTGAAAATTTCAACTGTCTAGTTATCACGATTCATGAGATACAGTCTGCAGGTGTCAGACGGACGGACAGCGGAGTCTTAGTACCTAATAGGGTCCCGTTTTTACTCTTTGGGTACGGATCCCTAAAAAAAAACTCGTAAGTAAGTATAAATAAAGAAATACATATTTTTGGGATCGATTTTCATAAAAACTCACAAAGATTTGTCTTCTTCAACGATATAGTTTTCACGTCCTCCAAGGATATCATTAATCAAACAATTAAATGGTACAATGTTAATCCAACCTAAAATCAGCCTTCCTTTCCAATCAATAAGCGACGTGAGCGGTGGTGTGTAAGCGGTCTAGTGCTACCGCCGATATAACTAAGTGCGACGTTCATTACACCGCTAAATTACTAAATAGCGTGCTCAGCCTGCCTCAACCGCATTCTGCCGATATACTGTACAGCATTTGCGCGATAAATAAACATCTTAAAACGATATTATCTGAAAGGGAACCCTGCGTATAAGTATAATAATAATACATATATACGTTCGCGAAAAAAAGTTAATTTTTAAGTTTTTAATAGGTATGTATTAGCTATATTAATTTTAGATGGTTGATAAAGTTCTAAATATATAACATGAGTTTAACATGAGTTCTAAATTAGTTTTTCTATTAGTATTACTTAATTAGTGTAATGGTGCCGTTTAATTGCTTTATCTGCCAAATACTCATCTAAATCAGCTAAATCTAGTTTTTTTCACTTTTCGGTGTGTTGTATGTACTTTGACCTTTAAACTAGGTAAGATAACATTTTAAATCTAATGACATTTGAAACATGAAACTACCGTGAGACTCACTCATAGTGAAAATAAACGGATCACTCACGTCTTAAAACGAGTTTAACTCGACATGTTTCGGGCTAATATTCCTCTGCTGCTGCATGGGCTGGGCTATTTTATATTAGAGGAAAGGCTACGGATTAGCCCGAAACATGTCGAGTTAAACTCGTTTTAAGACATGAGTGATCCGTTTATCTTCACTACTAATGACGTTTTCTTCACAAAATATGAAGGAAAGGGGCGGTTACGGTGCGCGCTGAGAGAGGTCACCTTTTCCGCTCGTATGGACATACAAGGTCATTGGGGGCTATTTTCGCCCATAACAAACATTTAGGAGTATGCATAATGATGCAAGATACCCAGCCTCTAATTAGATTCTAAAGTATCAAATAGTTAGATAATGTTGCGGTATCGAGATACCATTTCGCAGTAAACGCATTCGGAATGTTGTTTGTTTTCGCGAATAAGGAGGAAAGGAAGGCTAGCTATCCATTAAGGTATTGAGGAAGTGTTGCAATATAGGCATGGTTGCATTTTGTGTTGGCACAATAAAACATTGTTAACTATTAAAAATAGAATACACGGCTATTTAAAAACATTACTTAAATGACTTTAAACATGAAACTACCGTGAGACTCACTCATAATGAAAATAAACGGATCACTCACGTCTTAAAACGAGTTTAACTCGACATGTTTCGGGCTAATCCGTAGCCCTTCCTCTCGGAGTCGCACGTCACGGCGGCTGTGCACGTTTGGCAGCCGCCGTGACGTGCGACTCCGAGAGGAAGGGCTACGGATTAGCCCGAAACATGTCAAACTCGTTTAGTTAAACTCGTTTTAAGACGTGAGTGATCCGTTTATTTTCACTATTACTTAAATGAAATAATAAATATATTATTTTTGTATTAACAGTTTATTTAATGCATATTTAGGATCTACGCTCAATTCGATATGTATCGTAAGGAAAACCCCTCATATTGTTGAAATTACCCCAACGTTTCAGCCACTTCGCAGCGGCCGTGTTCAAAAGTGGACTCGTGTGTGAGTGAAAATCGCGAACGTTTAAAATTATACTTTTCACGACACTGCTCGAAAATGTGGCCATAGATAACCTAAATCCAGTAGATACCCAAAACTGCCTATATATATGTACATTTAACAGCTGACTCATTTATGGCGCGCAAAACACGACAACAATGTAACACATTACGAAAACAGGTCGTATCAATGTATGTATTACATAATACGATACGACTTTTTGAAAGATAATTCCTGAATTTCATTCCCGGCGTGCTGAAACGACAATTGGACCAATCAAAAGTAATCGTCTGCACCATGTGAAATTAAATTGACCAATGAGAATGCGTCATTCATGACTTTAATGAGGTGTTTTTTTATTTAAACGCATAATATGCACAAAATGCTTTAATTTTTTTAAGTAGGTATGAAAAAACGCCACAACATTAACTTTTTAAGCCTGGTGCACTCTGCACTGCACTGGCTGAACAGAACAGCCAGGCCGGACATGACAAGGATGAGTTTTTTATTTTTTAATTATGTGGTATTGGGTACTGGCCACTAAGAATGGTCTTGCTCGTTTAAAAAAAATAATTATGTCACAAAAGAAAATAAAATTGGCGAGAATATCGCAGTGTTTCGATTGATTAATTGTTATTTCCTCGCATTAGTCGTGAAAAGCACAATGTTTTGTCTCGGCAAAAAGTGCAATAGATGGACTCGTACTTTCGAGGGCCTCCGTACTTTCTAGCCTCTACAACAATGTACTATTTAATAATAAGATTAATAAGTATACAGTTACTGGTAGCGTTGCACCTGATTATTAAACTGTGGAGTTTTTTTTATGTTTTCTGATAAAACATCCGAAGTTTAGGACATCCTCAATCAATATGTATATCACGGTCGGAGTAGATAACATTCGATAAAAGAGCAACTTTAATGAAAGCGTGTGAATATGAAGTGTTGAAATTTCGAATAAAATTATTTGGACAAGCATCGTTGATAAATATCAATTATGGCTCACAATATAGGGAGGTCGATGAAGATGTAGATTAAGGTGACACTATTAAAGTGACAGTGAACAACGGCGACGCGGTGGCGTGAACGAGCCGTAAATAAAAAACGAGCAAAGTGACGTGAGGATTAACTGCCACTAACTGCGACATTTGATTCCATATCGGCACGCAACTTGACGCGCGCCGTCGACACTCACGTACATTTACATTCTCTGCCATTTACAGCGACCAGCTATCAATGCCTCGTCTCCACTATCGTGTCACTAATGGCACGAGGAACATTATTTAAGAAAGAACACTAAAACCCATTTGTTTCCATCTGGAATGCCTCTAAATCTGCTGCTTTATTTCTGTAATAAACTGATCACATTCAATAGGTATACTTGTGTTTATTCCGGTTCCTATGCGCACATTATTGTGATGCCATAATATTCCACGATGATGACCGACAAGCACCTCATAATCGTTTTGGACATTCCCGAATTTCCATAAAGCTTATTTCAAAATAATTCTTAATACCTCCGGCAGTGTTTATCTCGTTTTCGGTAATAGAATACCTGGAATATTTTATCAACGCACGACCGAGTAATTTAATATAAAGCGTATCACTAAATGATCTCTCGGTCGCGATGACTATCGCAAGGTTAATAACGGTGTTGGTGGTTCTTCTACGCGAGACACGCGTCCGCGATATTATCGCCGCCGAAGCATTATTGATGAGTGCCCGCCATAACCAAATAGCCCGAGGATCACGTTTGTTTGCTTATCTAAACTTTGTTAAAATGTACCATTTTGTGCTTAATTGAAAGTTTCCGGGGGCGTTGAACCTGCGCGTTTATGACAGGTGCAGCTCTGAATGGGCTTTTCGTGAGATTGCGCCGCGATTGTCAACTGCCGCGCGCGATACGGTCGTTCCTGACCGAGGCCCGAGTCTCGTGCCCCGCACCGGCTCTGCCTAATTGTTGAACAGAAGCCGCCCGCAGCTTTATGACCGCCTCAATGGCTACGACGTTTATGGAGATATGTGATATAAATAACGTTACTGCTGCCGAGATTAATTCATTCATTCTTGTCAGGCCATTGAGAAACACTGTCGCAGGAGGACAACGTGCAAACAATGGCGCTTACGTACTTGAGTACATGTTCGCGTTTCTGTACAAATCACATTCGTCATCTGGGTTTACGGTTGCCAAACTGTTTTGTTTTTGCTAACCAGTATTTTTTTTACTTTTAATACCTACTTACTCATTCCTAATTGTTTTATATGTAGTAGGTAAGTATGTTGTACTTACTAAAAGTTTTCATGCAAAGAAAACTGATAGTTATTATTCTTATGCTTCTGGATGCTAAAAAATATTGAAGTTTAAATTTTAAAACATATTGTACCTTTGTTAAGATTGGCCTATCAACCTTTTAACTTGTACTTCTGCTACCATAATGGACATTAGCAAAATGATTCCTGAATCAATCAATTATTTAAATTACCCAATCCAAAGTTAGGTTCGTTAAAACTTAGGTTATTCAGCTTATTGTTTTAAACTTTAGCAATTTTCACTCATAGTTATCATTACACCCTGGACTTAATGGTTCAGCTATAACTGCAAGAACTTGCGTTTCCATGGATAACGATACTTATTCATTGCGGGCCTACAACCAGCCCCTACTAAGTTACCTTTATCTAGTGGAGCATTCGCAAGACACATTGCTGGAGATATCCAAACCCATAATAATGCTTGGAAAGCAAGCACTTGGCTTTAATACCCCATTTAAGGACTGGCCGCTTATGTAAGATTGCCGTTTCCAGTTATTTTGAGATCCTAAAACCGTGTTGCTTGATTATTGTTTCTGACTAGAACAAACGAGTTTCGGTTAGATTTGTTATCTTCGTGTTAGCTAGTTTTGTCAACAGCCTATCTGGTGTTGAACGAATACCGCTAATGACTGGGTTCTAATTTCATATCGTCGGTGGCATAAAATTGCAAGAATAAATCATACTATACTATAAATCATACTTACGTGTACAGATTTCTGAAATTATTTGGATTGATTTTAAATTAAGTTAATCTTTGTAGACATAAGTAGTCTAGAGTGGAACGACTTATTATAAACTTTCGTATCAATCAAAAGCACAGAGCTAGTTAGGTAATAAGAGGAATAGAAACGCTACTTGATATAAAAGCGGGTGCCTCACTAAACTGGCTAAAAGCCATGTATTTGTTTTCCTTATTAAAATAGTACATTGTTGTAGAGGCTGGAAAGTAAGCAATAGATGGACGAGTTTGTTTGAGGGCCGACGCGTAGCGGAGGCCCTCGAAAGTACGAGTCCATCTATTGCACTTTTGGCCGAGACTAAACATTGTGCTTTTCACGACTAATGCGAGGAAATCATTATCATCATCATCATCATAATCATCCATCCATCCATCCCGTCCATCCCGTCCATCCTGTCCATCCCGTCCATCCCGTCCATCCGACCATCCGTCCATCTGTCCATCTATCCCGTCTATCCCGTCCATCCATCCATCCCGTCCATCCCGTCCATCCCGTCCATCCGTCCATCCGTCCCGTCCATCCCGTCCATCCCGTCCATCCTGTCCATCCCGTCCATTCCGTCCATCCATCCCGTCCATCCGTCCATTCCGTCCATCCCGTCCATCCCGTCCATCCGTCCATCCGTCCATCCTGTCCATCCCGTCCATCTGCCCATCCGTCCATTCTGTCCATCCCGTCCAACCCGTCCATCCCGTCCATCCCGTCCATTCCGGCCATCCCGTCCATTCCGTCCATCCCGTCCATCCGTCCCGTCCATCCCGTCCATCCTGTCCATCCCGTCCAACCCGTCCACCCCGTCCATCCCGTCCAACCCGTCCATCCCGTCCATTCCGTCCATCCGTCCATCCGTCCATCCATCCCGTCCATCCGTCCATTCCGTCCATCCCGTCCATCCCGTCCATCCGTCCATCCGTCCATCCTGACCATCCCGTCCATCTGTCCATCCGTCCATTCTGTCCATTCTGTCCATCCCGTCCATCCCGTCCATCCCGTCCATCCCGTCCATCCGTCCATCCAGTCCGTCTGTCCGTCCGTCCGTCCATCCGTCCGTCCGTCCGTCCGTCCGTCCATCCGTCCATCCGTCCATCTATCCCGTCTATCCCGTCCATCCATCCATCCCGTCCATCCCGTCCATCCCGTCCATCCGTCCATCCGTCCCGTCCATCCCGTCCATCCCGTCCATCCTGTCCATCCCGTCCATTCCGTCCATCCATCCCGTCCATCCGTCCATTCCGTCCATCCCGTCCATCCCGTCCATCCGTCCATCCGTCCATCCTGTCCATCCCGTCCATCTGCCCATCCGTCCATTCTGTCCATCCCGTCCAACCCGTCCATCCCGTCCATCCCGTCCATTCCGGCCATCCCGTCCATTCCGTCCATCCCGTCCATCCGTCCCGTCCATCCCGTCCATCCTGTCCATCCCGTCCAACCCGTCCACCCCGTCCATCCCGTCCAACCCGTCCATCCCGTCCATTCCGTCCATCCGTCCATCCGTCCATCCATCCCGTCCATCCGTCCATTCCGTCCATCCCGTCCATCCCGTCCATCCGTCCATCCGTCCATCCTGACCATCCCGTCCATCTGTCCATCCGTCCATTCTGTCCATTCTGTCCATCCCGTCCATCCCGTCCATCCCGTCCATCCCGTCCATCCGTCCATCCAGTCCGTCTGTCCGTCCGTCCGTCCATCCGTCCGTCCGTCCGTCCGTCCGTCCGTCCGTCCGTCCGTCCGTCCATCCATTCATTCATCCAGCCATCGCATGCAGCGGACGATTACTGTTGATTGGTCCAATAATGTCGTTTCAGCATGCCAGGAATGAAATTCAGAAATTATCTTTCAAAAAGGCGTATCGTATAATGAAATACATATACTGATACGTCCTGTTTTCGATTAGTGTAACTTTGTTGTCGTGTTTGTGCGCCATAAATGAGTCAGCTGTTAAATGTACATATATAGGCAGTTTTGAGTACTGGATTTAGGTTATCTATGGCCACATTTTCGAGCAGTGTCGTGAAAAATGGATTAATGCTGATAGTATGCTTTAAAAAGGATTATATTTCACTAGTCCGTAATATTTAGTAAAAATCTATAAATAAAAACAACAAGAAAGGCGAAAAAGTGGCGACAACGTCAAGACAAAATTGTGTTGATAAAGTCAGTACCTAGTTTGTACAAACTTCCTTACAAACGATGACATTTCTATTCCTCTCAATATTAGTTCTGTGGTCAAAACGTACATGTTAGTATCTACATTAAATTTCCAGCGTATATTGATGTTGCTTTTGGCGACTAATATAGCGAGACTCGTGAGCGCCCTATTACGTCCTATTATTGTTATACCGTACTGTTTTCATTACGTACCAATAGATTAGTGTCAATATGTGATCACGAGCTTGCTATCAGATTAGGTCTTGTGACGGACCTTGACATTTGCCTGAGAGCCGTTGACCCGTCGCAGTCGCCTCGGCTCACATCTGGGACATCTCTGGTCGCAGCATTACTGTCTGCGATACAATACACCATTATTCTTCTGTTTATGTTCCAATCATGATATTTAAATTTTGTTTCGTTCGATTGACATTAAGTGATCAGTAGATAGAGGTGATTAGATTTCAAGCGCACGACGCGCTGTTGGTGTGAGAGTGACGTTCTGGAAATAAGTCGTACGCTTCAATAAAGAAGCATAACTCTTCTTAAACAGTACTTATTGTATGGGTTAGGACAATTAATAATATAATATGCAGACAAAGATTTTGAATCTATTATTGCAACTTAATTACTATATTTAATATTATAGCAGTAGTTGTTAAACACGTATAAGTACATCTTTAAAATTATTACGACGTTTCGGCCACATGACAAAAACCGTGGCTACGAGTGGACGGAATTGTAGGTAAATCGAGTTGATTTTAAAGATATATCTATTTTTAAGTACCGTAAAACCACATAACTATAGTCCTAGCTTGCAACAATAGTCCAATTTTCGTCCTTACATTATCCTTAAAATATTATAGCTTACTGCTATTATTTCTGGGTATAATTATGTTGTATCAGGCCTAAAATAATTTGCTTTAGTCTAGCCATGCAGCTATCATATTTTAAGGATAATGTAAGGATCAAAATTGGACTATTGTTGCAGGCTAGGACTATAGTTATGTGGTTTTACGGTAATTAAAATTTGGGTACCATCTACAGTAATTCTGAGATAAAAATTTACTGTACAGTCAAGGAAACTGAATCGGGTTACCTATCAAAATTTAGAATTATTTTTTCCGAATATTTAAAATCCCGAATGCTTCATTTATCCGAATGCATTTTTTTTCTGAAACTGTAAATATTTCAGGATTTTTATAAAACAACCCTAACCTATAATTACTAAACTAAACGGGACTTATCACGCACTAAATATTTATTTATAAAAAAAAATGCTGCTTGCTGCTGGTTGCTGCAATGTGGCCGAAACGTCGAGGTAAATAAATAAATATTTAGTGCGTGATAAGTCCCGTTTAGTTTAGTAATTATGAGTAAAAATCACGAAAGTTTAAAACCCTAACCTAAACCCATCATCTACAGGGTGAAATATTTACAGTTTCAGAAAAAAATGCTTTCGGACAAATGAAGTTTTCGGGATTCTAAACCTTCGGAAATAAAATTTTCTAAACATCGATAGGATCCCTGATATTTGCAATGAAAAGGGTTCACCCTGCCACGTGATTCAGTTTCCTTGACTATACCTAAGTATAAGTAGGTACACATTATACTAGGGGCGTTCAATAAAAAGTGAGAATGAGTATGTTATAAACAACTTTTACTAAATGTCATTTTATTTTTCGACATAGTCACCTTTTAGCATAATACACTTTGTATATCTTTTTTATAAACTTAAAATTCCATTTTTAAAAAAGGTCTTATCTTGAGTACTTAAAAAATCTTGTACTGCAGCGACTACCGCGTCGTCGTCTTCAAATTTCTGGCCTCTCAGGTATTGTTTCAATCTCGGAAATAGGTAGAAATCACTGGGAGCGAGATCTGGTGAATACGGAGGATGCTTAAGGATATCGAACCCAGCATCACGAATTGCAGCCATTGCAACGGCGGACTTGTGTGCCGGGGCATTGTCCTGGTGGAACAGCACAACTTTCGAGAGTTTACCTCGCCGTTTTTCGCGGATCTCATTGCGCAATGCTGCTATTTGTTTGGCGTATAATGTGCCCGTAATAGTGGCTCCATGCTCGAGATACTCAATCATTAATACCCCTTTACCATCCCAAAAAACAGAGCCCATGACCTTACCGGCAGATGGGCTCACCTTGAATTTCTTCGGAGTTGGAGATGATGGCCTTTTCCATGTCATAGACTGCAGTTTCGTTTCAGGGTCGTAATGATGGAGCCATGTTTCGTCCATTGTTATAAATCGCGTCAAAAAAAGTTCCCGGTCTTGTTGCATCAGGTTCAAAACTTCTTGACAAATCTCTAGTCTAGTTTGTTTTTGCGTGTCAGTAAGCATTTTTGGTACCCAACGCGCAGATACCTTTTTCATACCCAAGCGTTCATGTAAAATATTATGCACGCTCCCCGTTGAAATCTTTACATTTTCAGCAATAAAACGAACTGTGACACGACGATCCGCCAAAACTGAGTTTTCGACTTTTTTCACAATTTCTTCAGTTACTGCTGTAGTAGGGCGTCCGGAGCGGGGGTCGTCCATTGTCGATGTTCTTCCACGTCTAAATTCGGCGCACCAACGTGCGACTGTCGAATACGGAGGAGCATTAGACCCTAAAGTGTCCCGCAAATCCAAATTGACTTGGTCCGTTGAAAAATTTTTCAAATACAAGTATTTGATAACGGCGCGCAGTTCAATTTTCTCCATTTTCGCTAACGTACTCAATAGCATTGCAAAGAAATTACCGTATATTTTTTTAAACAAAAGACAGTTAGTTTTTTTTTCATAGCAATCAGCTAGATAGATTAGCTTTACCGGCCAGTATTTAATTTCGTAATATTAAAAGAGTTTGCATCTCATTCTCACTTTATATTGCACGCCCCTCGTATTGGCCCGCATCTGTAGGTACTTAAAGTCATTAATTGTTTAATATTTAAAAATCACAAATCAATAGATTAATATAACGTTTATTACGTTCTAAAACTATATTGCACTGTTTAAATCCACTTTCTGAGTTCAAAATTATGCGTAAGCATGCTCGGTGTTTGGCTCGTCGCATCAGGTGTGTTGAGCCTAGCTATATTTAAAGTAATTTTCTCTAAATCAATGGTTAAGGCAGAATAATGAACAATAAAATTCAAGTTCATAAAAATATTTTCTACGGATAAATCTAAATCAGGTGGTGCAGGAATGCTAATAATATGTTAACAGAATGTATTGGTTCCTATAGAGATGCAAATGCGGACAGCTACTTCTATAAAATTGGAAATGTTATTGCTTCGTAGTACCGCGAGAAGCATTCGACATCGGTGTTTTTATTTTTATCGAAGGGATCGATTGTAAAGATAAGTTTGTCGTAAGACAAGTAGCGGCCACCCAGCGGCCGCGGCTTGGGCCCGCGCAGCCGCCGCACGCCTCGCTTGCATTTTATTACATCTTGATATGGAGTAATTCGCACATACATCAAATAATCGGAACACCACACGCCATAGTTTGGGAGAAACCTCGGGCAAGGAATGTCAGCGTAACATTTTAATGCTATCTTTTTAATGTGGCACGAGAGAGAATGTGTATATTGAACTTTTTAGATGAATAAGCGAAGAGAACAAAAAAATTAAAACCAATATTTATAATATTTTTTTTTCACGTTTATTTACTTAGATAGAGTGAATTAAGGGTACGCAATAAGAGTATATAAAATTACCAAGAAAAGGGCCTAAAATATCCAAGATTGTATTAAATCGATCCGTAGTAAATCACATCTCGCCTTTAAAGTATAAATCACGAGTGACGTAAAATCGTTTTATATTGTTTTCACATTGAAATGACAATAAAATGCTTTAAATTCATGAGTGATTTAATGTACATGTGCTTGATATGAAGTAACAGTTCAACATTAACGATAAACATGTATATTTTATTATTTCTCCACATATTTTAGTGGCAATAAAAAGTATTGTTATATGTTTATTATTGTTTTAATGATATCAAATCGTATAGGTACTGAGATATTAAAGTTTTGCCACCGCTGTAGGTACATATATTATATACACAAAAACTTTACCTACTAAAAATATTTGGAAATAAAAAGACATTTTTTTAGATGCTAACTTAATGCAATATATTTATGCTGTCGTCAACGACAGTAACAATTGAACCATATCAATTTATTTTAAAGTCTGACTGAATAGATAGTGAAATGCATGGGTGAACGCTACTACCAATGATCCTGAAATGAAAACTTTGGGAAAGAATGAATTGCTGACAGATCAATGAGAAATGTAATGCATTTAATGTTTTTATTCTCAATGGAGAGGGCTATGCTTGGAGTTTATCTGCGGGATCGCATTAGAAATGATGAAATCCGCGCAAGAACTAAAGTCACAGACATAGCTCGCAGAATCGCTGGACTTAAGTGGCAGTGGGCAGGGCACATCGCTCGTAGAACTGACGGCCGATGGGGCCGAAAGGTTCTCGAGTGGCGTCCGCGGACCGGAAGACGCAGTGTAGGTAGGCCTCCAACAAGATGGAGCGACAACCTGGTGAAGGTAGCGGGAACGCATTGGATGCGGATGGCGCAGGGCCGATCTGTTTGGCGAGCCTTGGGGGAGGCCTATGTTCAGCAGTGGACGTCTTTCGGCTGAAATGATGATAATGAATTCTCAATTAAATAATTTTATTTTCTTATCGGATTTCTTACGTGAAGCAAAACTATTGTAATATTGATTGTTTCGACTTCAAACTCTAAATATTTTTCTATCATTAACGTCTCAATAAATATTGTTACCTAAACAAAAGATATATGAAACTCAGAGTATATACTTTTTAGGAAAACAATGTAATGAAAGTGCGCACGCGCGCAGTTTGATCAAGCTTTTTTTATATGAATCTAAACCGTGATTGACCCCCTATCTCACCCGATGGAAAGTGTGTATGAGGCAAAAAGTGCATCTCATCTCATCGGTTCAGTAACAGCCTGTTCGCTCTAGCCTTGAAGATGTTTTAGGTTGTTGCTTTCGTTGTGGTGATAATACTTCCCACGAATAATGACGTTTGACAAAATAATGACGTTTGAGTTGAGCAATCAAAACACACAAATAAATATTAACCCAATTATGCCAATACCTTGGCTCACCTGATAATAAATCAGATTGAGCAGTTGTGGTCATGTACATGTTGTTTTTTCGTCTAGCAAGTGGCAGAGACACGAGTCGAACGCCCAAAGAGTTATGTGACATCTGTACGCGTGATTCTCTACACCTTGCTTGAGACTATTTCGATGTCTCAAACTCTCCTAACTATTGACGTTATCTTGATTTACTCACATTTTTATAACAAAAACGAACCAGTTTTCTGCTTTCGACGGAAGATAGGTGGACATATATACTTACCTAGATCGTTGAATTAGGAATATTCAGACAACTTATCAATAGCATACACACAAATGTCATATACAATGTAATGTCTCGAATATTGTTTTTAGGGTTCCGTAGTCAACTAGGAACCCTTATAGTTTCGCCATGTCTGTCCGTCTGTCTGTCTGTCTGTCTGTCTGTCCGCGGCTAAGCTCAGAGACTGTTAGTACTAGAAAGCTGTAATTTGGCATGAATATATATATCAGTCACGCCGACAAAGTGATTAAATAAAAAAAAACTAAAAAAAGTTACAAGTACGTAAAGTGGGGGTGATTTTTTTTTCTCGACTAACCCTATAGTGTGGGGTATCATTGGATAGGTATTTGAAAATAAATAAGGGTTTGCTATGACCATTTTTTGATAAAGTGAATATTTTCGGAGATATTCACTCCGAAAGTTCAAAATAATGTGTCCCCCTCTAACTTTTGAACAGCAAGTCTAAAAAATATGAAAAAAATCACGTAAACTTAATAAAAACTTTCTAGGAAAATTATTTTCAACTTAATCAGTTGAGCAGTTTTTAAGTTTTTGTAAAAAAATATTTCTTAACTAAGATTGTAATTTAACCGCCATTGCAAGCATTTTTTTTTCTTTAAGTACCTATAAGATCACGCTAACAGTATCTTCTTTCAAATAAAAAAAATAAAATTGAAATCGGTTCATAAAATAAAGAATTACATCTGAAAAACCATCAACATACATACTAGTTCTAGTAAGACTGCACAGATTAAATTAGTTACCCAATTCGCCGATAGATGGCTCTGTAACGCCGACGTTGAAATTCTGTGCGTGGTGGGAGTTGGGACCAAAACAACCACATAAATAAAGTATGCAAAGATTTTTTCGTACCTGCTACGGAACCCTATCTTGGGCGTGTCCGACACGCTCTTGGCCGGTTTTTGATCATCAATTCAATTTTGTTTTGTGACTATTAACTTGAATGCCCCCAAAAAGAAGAATGCATTAAAGTTTATTGACACAGGTTGACAAAATTCGGCCATTATCATAAAAAGTAATATTTCAAATTTATCTTCGAAGTTATGTTCTATTTTGAGAGCAGAAAATTGTATCTTTATGCTTTAAAAAGATTATCTAGATTAATTTCTAAATGTAGGGGACACTACAAACAGTAAATAAGTTATTAAAATCAAATTGAAATTTACGATAATCATAAAGTAAAGATTAGAGCACGTCGATATATCTACGTGTGTGATTTAAACACATTCCCGGTCATCGCATAAATACCCGTACATCTATACGGAACATTCTTGCGTCGATATTTATGTTCGGAGATCTATGGCGCGGCCCACAAAAATTGTGACATACTCACGAGAATAAAAAGTCAACAATGAATGGAGCTCACGCGACAGGACCCCCCACAACCCGACCTCCGCCTCTAAATAAAAACGCGTTTATGATCTATGATCTGAAACTGATACTTATAATGGCTTCTGTGTGTATGGAGAAGCTGCATCAAAACCGAGCGCGTGTCTCTCACAGTGATAAATAACCTCAAATTGCTTGTAAAATGTGAAGCTTTTATCCCGCCTTCCGTATGTACAGCATGTCAATATTTGTGTACAATCCGAGTTCTGTTCTTTGATCGCTTAGCGAATTCAAATGCGCAATGTAACTCGATATTACGATATTTACGATACAATTAATAATGAATAATGAATACAATTGGAAATAACTTAGGGATAACGGTCGCTATCAGTATCTTGATCTGTATTGAGACTGATTAATTGACCAACATTTTAATTTGGAACGCACTGCGTAGATAAATGCCTAAGAATAAGGGTGTTATGTTAATAAAATAAGTAGCTCGATTTATGGTCACGTGTAGTGTTAAAGCACGATGGTCGCGATATTTATCGGGCTGTTTGTTTATTTATATTGTAGACTTTTACAGACGCTGGCCATCGGGCGGAGGCGCAGTAGCAGCGGCGGTGTTGCTTTCGCGGCGAAATTCGATCATTCGTACAGGTCAAACAGAAACATCTTGAGCGCGCTTTTATCGTACCGGTTTGATTTACTCGATAGATATTGCATGTTCAGTTTGCTCTCGTATCTGTGATATATTGCTTTATGGATTAGCCTATTTTTCGTCTTGGTAAATATTAGTAAATCGCTTTCGCTTTGTAGTATGTGTAGGGGTTTAGCGCGGCAGCAATCGGCAGCGGCGCTGAGCGGCGGAGTGACGTGTCGCGATCGCATGTCCAGAAGGAATATATCAATCGGCCGGCAGAGTAATGGTTGCCGCGCCGGACCGGCCTGCTCGCTAAATGAGCCACAAACTGGATACCGCTCTACGTACTTTCTGTTTGAATGTTAAGTAGTTTTAATTATTTTGCAAGAGCCCCCGGGTTACGACTTTGCCGCTCCCGGAGACATTTATCAAAGTGTGTCTGCTGCCGTGTATTTGCTGCCGAACACGCTCCGGACCAATATTTCCATGTTTGTTTCGATGTAGATAGTGGTTACAGTAAAAGGTATGCCATTGCATTGCTGGAGATATCGAAGTAATATTCATAACTGCGATAGACTCGCACAATCTATAAATTACATTTCGAGGAAAAGAGCAAGAAAATATTATAACGGCAGCCAGAATGGTTCCTTATAAGCGAGCTAGTGTGTACCTATAGTTTCAAAGTGTAATTAATTCCGTGGAACTGTTGAGTTGAGTGATGCTTTGTATGGGGATAATGCGTTATCCGCTGCGCTGGCGATGGCGGGAGGCGCCCGCGGCCGACGGTAATGAGCGCTATCACTAATACCGCACTACTTAGTGCCTTGTACGATTGTGTTTATTTTGATGACTAGAAACAGATGTATATGACTAAATTGTATACCTATAATAATATAGAGTTTTTAGGGTTCCGTAGTTTACTAGGAACCCTTATAGTTTCGCCATGTCTGTCCGTCTGTCTGTCTGTCTGTCTGTCTGTCTGTCCGCGGCTAAGCTCAGAGACTGTTAGTACTAGAAAGCTGTAATTTGGCATCAATATATATATCAGTCACGCCGACAAAGTGATTGAATAAAAAAAAGTAAAAAAAATTTTTTTAGGGTAAATCCCATAGACGTAAAGTGGGGGTGATTTTTTTTTTCTCGGCCAACCCTATAGTGTGGGGTATCGTTGGATAGGTTTTTAAAATCATTGTGGGGTTGCTAACATGATTTTTCTATTTAGTGATCTGTTTGCGAAATATTCAACTTTAAAGTGAAAATTTTCATTAAAATCGGCCGTCCCCCCCCCTCTAAAATCTAAACTGTTGGGTGGAAAAATTTGAAAAAATTCAGAAGGGTAGTAAATATATCAAATTTACTAGGAAAATTATAGCGGCTAAGATTGCTTGGAAATTATTTGTAGTTTAAGAGTAAATAGTAGCCTAAGGTATAAAACATACCTAAACTTGGATGATTCCGTACACATACGAAATCCTTAGAAAAATATTACTTGATTTTTTCGTAATGGCTACGGAACCCTACCTTGGGCGTGTCCGACACGCTCTTGGCCGGTTTTTTATTTTTATTTATTTCGTTGCTAGTTTGCATGAGTCCATTATGCAAACAAGCAAGCAAGTTTCAAAGCTTATACAATTTTCGTGGTAAGTAGATTTGACAGTTAAATTACTGGAGGATAAAATAAAGTGTGCAAGAAACAAACTCTTGGGCTTCGACATTATTTTTAAGCATTATTATGAATAAGAAAACTTGTTACTTTTTGGGCGTATAGAAAAGGACCAAATTAGGGTTTTACTTATCAATGGGTGTAATGCGTGTTTCATATACCTACCTATGTATATTTATATGATTGGGTTAATGTAATAAGGGTGAATATCCGAGCGTTTTGACCGCTCGGTTAAACCTCATTACCATCTAATAATTACCTACTACCACAACCGAAGGACGAGCTGCACGAAATTTTATCAAACCAAGTAGATTTAGCATCGGCACGGTACTGGCTTAGGTTTTCATAAAAAGTTAACCCTGAGCATAATCCTTTTTAATAATATTTGCTGAGATGGCAATGAGAAAAAAATTGTACAAACGCTGAATATTCACCCAATACATAGTTGTAAATATTTCGTCGTGAACACGAAGGAAATTATTGTAAGTTTGTCTAAATAATATTTACAAATAAGAACATTTCAGAGATACATTTTATGGATGATAAAATCGAGATTTATTACTTAGTGCTAAGTCCCACAAATAACTATAAAAAAATCCTAGCGTCAGATATTTTCAGATATAATTAATTAATAAGTGTGTATAAAATTTTAATGAGTTATTTTGCTATAGTTTATGTTGGTGCATTTAATTACCGACTAATAAGTAAAGCCATAACATGACAAGTGCATAAAGTTAATGTTACCAATAGAAAGATGGGAAATATGACATAAATTAGCTATAAATAATTAACGGTAGTTAATGGACATCCTTCCACTTAATCATAAGTACTGAGATAAAGCTTTTAATATGAATAAAAGACCACACGCAAAAATCCTGATAAATCTGGATTTCTGTTACCACATGTGCACTGCTTATGCCAGTTGGTACGCGACGATTTTACAAATAAAAGGTAGTTAATATAACTATTGTACCTCTTTTATCTAACATTAAACTTAAAATAGCTAAAAGTAGCCCCGTAGCGTAAAACCAGAGTTTTGTGTGCTCGGCCTACCCCCTTTGAGATACAGACGTGATGTGTGTGTAAACGTATCTTCAGCATATAAATGTAGCTATAAATATTCAGCAAAGAAGAGGTCTTAAAATAAAGTAAAATTTTAACACATGTATATAAAAAAAGCAAAAAAGCCGTGGTGGGCTAGTAGTTAGACCTATGGTCTCTCAAGCAGAGGGTCGTTGGGTTCAAATCCCAGCTCGCACCCTTGTGTTTTTCGAAATTTATGTGCGAAATTACAATTGAAATTTACCATGAGCTTTCGTAAGGAAACCTGCATACACCTGCGAAAAAATTCAATGGCACCATTGAATTTGAATTTGTGAAGTTCCCAATTCGCACTGGGCCCGCGTGGGAACTACGGCCCAAGACCTCTCGTTCTGAGAGGAGGCATGTGTACTGCAGTTGGACGTATATATGTATACTTCGTTTAATTTAAGGTTTGAATTAACGGTTTCTCGGTATTTCGAACACAAATGGACTAAAAATACCTACATGTATGTACATTTATTAGCGGTATCTATTATGTTTTCATTATAGAAGTTAAAACAATTTTAAATAGTTTAGTTGTTTCATTTAAAAAAGTATGCAAATTTTACCGTTAAGTTTCAAATGTTAAAATAAATGGTGTATAGGGTGTGATGATGATAAAAAAGCTTATTTACGCCAATATTCCTAATACCACTTCGACATTAAATTTATCTGAAAAAATATTTATCTGTGTAATCTGGTTTACCGCGATTAAGAGCTAGAAGATATACCTACTTAAACTTTTGCCCCGCTCTTACAGAGCTCAATATGAGGTAATTGTTCGAGTCACAAAGTTAGTTATTACGGGTTAGCACTAAGCGGTATCTACTTAAGACAAGCTTGTTGTGGCTGCGTCTAGGGTTACCCCTACCTCAGGATTTGTCCTTAAAGTCCCGAATTTTTACGCTCCTGGCGAATTTTTGCGGCCAGATTTTAGATCTCTGATTTATACGATTTTTCAATATAACAAGACACATTAATCAGAGTTTTTATTACTAGAAGGTTATCAACTGAAACAAAAACGTAATATTCTGGTGAATTACGTTTACGAAAAAATCTAAATAATTTTCTAAGGTAATCAGGCTCTCGTCGGGAATTGCCAATTTTCCGTCGGTAACCCTGGCTGAGTCGAGCGGCGCGGGCGCAGCCGCTCGCTGCGGGGCCTGTCCGAGTGAAAAATTACTACTCTCGTAAACATTTCGTTGAAATGTAATATTTAACAATAAATACAACGGAGACGACTACATTTCATTGAAAATTTAAAAAAATATTTACATATTTTATCCACTAGCTCTCAAACCTAGGCATTACCTGTCCGTCTTATTATGCACACGCATTATTCTTAATAAAACACGTCACATGCTACTTTATGGACGGAAAGAATCTCCTTTAATAGATTCCAATACATCGTGATATCAAGTGAGAGCGTCATAAAAATTGACACTGACAAGCCAAAGTACTCGTATTACCGTATAAGGCATTAATTTTACGATCGCGACGAGTAATTTACTTTCTCGGAATGGTGCAAGAAGTATGAAGGGCAATAAAGTGTTAACGGTGTCCCGATACTAGATCATGCGGTGCCATGCAATATACTAGTGGATTCTTTGATTTACTCAACATTTTTATGCGTCCACTAATAAAGCTTACATGATCATCAATTTCAATTTTACTATCTTCGTCGCGGCCGCGGGCTGCCGGGGACTGCTCTGCGGTAAATCAAAATGTTTGCTTTTCGTATTTTACACCAGCGCAAGTGAAAAACGTCGTTACCCGGCGGACAACTAGATTACTACGTATTTTTTACTCGCACGTCGTCATCCATACAGGGTGAGTTTTTTTTTCTTAATTAGTCATATTACAAATTTTATAATGCTAGTATTAAATTAAATTATTAATTTCTTATTTAGTGACTTAAACCAGAAAAGTTAGAAAATGTTAAGAAAAAACACGGTAAATGACAATGTTATTGTCCACACAGCCTATCTCTATACAGCTTAACTCCTTGGTTCAAATTGGTTACTTACAAATTTTATAAATAAATTTACTAAAATACCTACTTTATCTACTGTTTTCATTAATTATTATATTGAACATTCTAAATTTTGTTAAATTAATTATTCCTTAACAATAAACTCCATTGAAATATTTTACAACGATCATATTGACCAGTTTAGACATTTTTATTTATTTATACTTATATTTTCTTACTTTCATTGTAGTCGAAATGAAAAGCAGAGTGTTTAACTCGGGAAAAACACCAATATCACCCTCGGAATATTGGCACCCTCGCTGTGCTCGGGTGCCAAGTAACCTCGTGTAATATTGGCTATTTTCCTCCTTTGTTGAAAAATCTACTATTTCATCTCTCATATTCGGAAAGTGAGGCAAATCTCATCTGACATACGGGAGGATAACTATTATTTTCTTCCCTAGGGTAGATATGAATTTAAAAAAATAAAGGCATTGGCTGTCAATGGAACACATACGCATTCAGCCAAGTATTACGGCATATACAGGGTTATTTGTAATTCACTAGCATCCTTTTAACCCTAAACTCCTACCACTTAAACAAATGTTTTTTGTTTTACGACTTTTGTCATAACTTAATATTTATGGTGTAATTACGTTTTGAAAATTTGAGATTACCTCTTATTTTTACGATACTCTGTGTATTTGTATGAGAAAAAAAGTGCTTCATTTTAAAAAGTCGTAGAACAAAAAACATTTGTTTGAGTGATAGGAATTCAGGGTTACGAGGATGTCAGTGAATTAAAAATAACCCTGTACATGGAATAATTAAGTATTGAGTTTTTTTTTCTTAATTAGTCATTTAAAAATTTTATAATGCCAGTGAAATATTATTAAATTAAATTATTAATTTCTTATTTAGTGACTTAAACCAAAAAAGTTAGAAAATGTTAAAAAAAAACACGGTAAACGACAATGTTATTGTCCATACAGCCTATCTCTATACAGCTCAACTCCTTCATTCAAATTGGTTACTTGATATATTTAATAATAAATTTACTAAAATACCTACTTTATCTACTGTTTTCATTGATTATTATATTGAACATTCTAAATTTTGTTAAATTAATTATTCCTTAACAATAAACTCCATTGAAATATTTTACAACGATCATATTGACCAGTTTAGACATTTTTATTTATTTATACTTATATTTTCTTACTTTCCTTGTAGTCGAAATGAAAAGCAGAGTGTTTAACTCGGGAAAAACACCAATATCACCCTCGGAATATTGGCACCCTCGCTGTGCTCGGGTGCCAAGTAACCTCGTGTGATATTGGCTATTTTCCTCCTTTGTTGAAAAATCTACTATTTAATCTCTCATATTCGGAAAGTGAGGCAAATCTCATCTGACATACGGGAGGATAACTATTATTTTCTTCCCTAGGGTAGATATGAATTAAAAAAATAAAGGCATTGGCTGTCAATGGAACACATACGCATTCAGCCAAGTATTACGGCATATACATGGAATAATTAAGTATTGAGTTTTTTTTTCTTAATTAGTCATTTAAAAATTTTATAATGCCAGTGAAATATTATTAAATTAAATTATTAATTTCTTATTTAGTGACTTAAACCAAAAAAGTTAGAAAATGTTAAAAAAAAAAACACGGTAAACGACAATGTTATTGTCCATACAGCCTATCTCTATACAGCTCAACTCCTTCATTCAAATTGGTTACTTGATATATTTAATAATAAATTTACTAAAATACCTACTTTATCTACTGTTTTCATTGATTATTATATTGAACATTCTAAATTTTGTTAAATTAATTATTCCTTAACAATAAACTCCATTGAAATATTTTACAACGATCATATTGACCAGTTTAGACATTTTTATTTATTTATACTTATATTTTCTTACTTTCCTTGTAGTCGAAATGAAAAGCAGAGTGTTTAACTCGGGAAAAACACCAATATGCCAAGTAACCTCGTGTGATATTGGTTATTTTCCTCCCTTGTTGAACAATCTACTATTGTTATACTTGAACGTCAATGTTATTTGTGCCTACGCAATAAACTCAGAGGATTAAAATACTTAATGCGAATTAATTTGGCTTAGATGTTTCAAGAAGAAAGGAAAGAAAGGAAGAAAAATAAACATGTAGAAAAAATAAAATGAAATTCATCATCATCATTTCAGCCGAAAGACGTCCAATGCTGAACATTGGCCCAAACAAAACCCAAGGCTCGCCAAACAGATCGGTCCCGTGCCATCCGCATCCTTAACCAGGTCATCGCTCCATCTTGTTGGAGGCCTACCTACACTGCGTTTTCTGGTCCGTGGAGTTCTACGAGAGATGTGCCCTACCCACTGCCTTTAGTTGTTCTTGCGCGGATTTCATCACGTCGATATAGTCGTCATCAACTTCGAGCAAAGTGTCTCCGATTACTACGGGAGTTGGTATAACATGGGAGTTTGACATGATCATCGTCTTGTCCATGTTCAATTTAAGACCAACACGCTCTGAGACTCTTCCGAGGTCAGCGAGCATCGCACTTAAGTCTTCCAAGGTATCTTCATACATAGTCTCCACCTATTCGTCGGCGTGTGCTTAAGTCGGAGCGTAAACCTGGACCCTTAACGAATATCGTTTGGTCAATCATAGTACAAGATACGCTACCCTGTTCGACACACTCAAGATCTTCAAGATGTTATTTACGAGGGACTTGTGGACGATAAACCCGACACCACCATGGGACTGTTGGTCGCCCTTCCGGAAATAGAGCAAGTTACCGGACTTCAGGATTATTATTATTATTACGCTGCTGTCTGTCCTCCGGTATTATTGGCCGCAGTGTTAGGAAATGCTCGGGCCCAAAAAAAAAAAAATATTCTAGCGGGGTTTGAAACCCGTACCTTCTACTTGATAAGCAATCGAACTACCACTGAGAAAAATTTGTTAATAAGCTGTCAATGCTGTCATGCACAAAGTTTCAGGTACTGACGTAGTTGCTACGTAGTTGACACCAAATTGACGCTAACTTTTGCTTAACTCTAAAGGACCTTTTACAATAGTCTGCAAGTGAATATTTAATTACATTGTATGAAATCATAAAATTTTTTTTTCGAATATCTTAAAACTGATTTACAGGATAACTTGTGTTAATGTACCAAGCACTGGGTCGAAGTTAAAGCAAATGTATAAATGTATCCTGTATATAATTGAATTATATATTTTATATTGTAGAGACGGTCCCTATGTTATTTTTGTACAGGGATTTTTTAACTCTTATTGAATATTTTAGGAAATAACGGTAAATCTTTCCCGCCTACATCAAACACAAACACGACTATTTAAAAATCGTGCCAAAATTTCGAAACGCGCATACCGAAAAGAAGCTATAGAGTCATATCTCACAACACACTGGCATTGCTATGATTTATCCATTATCTATTCACTAAATAAATTCTTACTCGAGCCGAGATAAAAATCACAAATGAATGTTAATTTCAATATTTAAGTTGTGTGCAGTCAACAAATCATCGCGATCGTATCTCGTGCGATCCAAAAAAGAACCGTCCATTATCGACGGGCGCGGGCCCGAGTGACCTCTAACACGGGGCGATATTTAGTGGGTACCACGCATTGTTCGGTACAATGATAATTGTAGGTGGTGGCTAGAGTTAAGAGTTTGTTTAAAATTGATTTCGGCGGTGATCGGCGGGCGATAGCGTCGTCGAGCGCGGGTTATTATAGGGGCCGAGCGCTCCGGGCGGGCAAAGCACAGCGCACGGGAAGCCTTACCGTAACATGAAAGAATTAGGCTTTATTGTTCGTCGCAGAAATCGATAAGGCATGAATTAAGCACACTCACAACATAAAAAAATTCCGACCGGCAAATTAAATACCTACCTAAAGCAAAGGCAACGAGACGAGATACGAGTGCAATTAGTCCTCACCAAATGCATCATTATCAGTATCTCGCTCCTTTTCTCTCTCATACAATATCTCTTCTCGTACCTTTCCCTTAAATGTAAAACTAAAATTAACTTTTGAAAAGCAAATAGTAGAGTCTAAAGGAAAAGCCATATAACATTCACCTCAAGAATACGTATCGAGTCTTCTGTATAGACAGACAGGCTCCCCATAAATTTGCATATGCGTATATCGGACGTAATGATGTACAAATAATGGGCGAGCGATAGGATCGCAACAAAAGCTGCGCGCGCGTCGCGCCACTGCCACACCTCGGCATAAATCCGCCACGCTTCGCCTAACTGCGGCTGTGTCGAGATTCTCTGTTTTTAATAAAATAAAATTTGACTAGCAAATAAAAGACAAATTACTTATATAGCGGGAGCTGCCTTCAAGTCTGAAACAGAACAAAGTAGAATTTTCAGACATTCTCGATGCGTTCATTAGAGTCTTAGTTTACCTTTATTTTTTTATTGCTTTATAAAATCTTATAAGTACATAAAATTAATATTTCGATTTATTTTTTATTTTTTCTATTAGCCTAATGGATGTCCCACTGCTGGGCAAAGGCCTCCCCTTTTTCTTTCCACCCGTCTTTCCCTCGCAAAATATAAATGTACAAATATTTTTGACTACTTATAATTTAAGACACTAGAGAGCACTATATAAGCAGAACTCTATGTTTAAGGTAGGTACAGATCTAGACGTTTAGTATAGCAACTAGTGCAAAAATGCTGAAATATTATAGGTATATTATCCGTTTTTAACCACCATGGCTTCGCAATATTGAAAATTTTCCAAGAACTGATTCAATAAAAAAATTTCATATATTTAATTATCGAACCTGTTCACAAAATTTCACAATAATCGGTTGCATCTGACCTGTTGAGGAAAATATCCGGCATCCGCCGGACAAACATACGAAAACATTTCTGCCCAAGCTGAAACGGAGTCGCTTTGCTTACGCTTCGCGAACACTCGGTCAATTAATGACTATGATCATGGACAGGAATATTTGGAAATAATTCTGATCCGCTTTATCGAACCCTGGTATATAAACAGCGTACCTATCTACTATGTTAATTTTTTTTATCATGTTTTGAAGTAAGTAGTTGTAGTAGAATGTGTTGAAAAATGTACAATACCTACTTTGTTGAGTTTTTGTCGGATTTTTCTCAACAGAGGTTTTTCCGAAGTGGTGGTAGATTTTTCGTTTATAAGTGCTTGTTAGATCTTAAATTTTAGCCTTTGATTTTAAAACGTTTTAATTACGAGTATGACTTTGCAGCTGACAGAAAATATTCGCGACAATTGTCGACGACAGTGATCAGCGAATTCTTAGCATAAATGAGCCGCTAAGACGTATGTCCTCGTATTCTTAAAAGCTTATTGTTGTGAGAAACGCTGGCGACGAGTGGCGAGGCGCGGACGGGCGATGGCGGATAACGGCCGTCATAAGTCGGTGCGGCGAATAACGACAAATCGCGTCGTGCGCGCGGCCCGTGCGGGCCTACTAGCTGGAACATTCCTGTGCGTTCTGACGAGTTTAATCCAAGAAATAAGACACTGAATTAAAATATGGGTAAATGGTGGGTGGTGTATAGGTACCTACCTACCCAAGATCTTCACCAAAATTTAGCTCTGTCGGAATTTTCGTTAATGTTAATGTCTTTTTTAACTGGATCAGGAGCAGTGGTGGTGGACTGGACCAGTGAGGGTGTAGGGGTATTAGCACACGGCACGGAATGCCGAGGACCTGGGTTCGATTCCCAGCATTGGTCTTTTCTCTGGGGTTTTTTCTGTGCATCCATATTTCAGTTTGTATTTAGTATGAAATATATTTGGATCAGGAGCTGAAAAAGTTAAACGTAAAGTATAACAACGATTGTTAAATCTTTTCAACGCCAACGACGGATTTATGTGTCACACAGTACATATAAATCTAATCGCTTGTGTTTCCTTTCAGAGTCGATGTCATCGTTTTTCTAGTATTTTCATAGATTTTCTTAAATGATGAATTATGGTATTTTAGGCTGTTTGATTTTTTCATTCCTCTTAACACTTATTTGGTCGTTTATTCAAGCGTTTCAACCGCCTCATTTATCTAGTCATGTTTCACCTTAAGTATATGGTAGGTATAGGTATAGGTATGTACAGGACCTTTAATATATAAACGAAAGCGCAATCAAAATCTACAACAGCAACAATCTAAATGAAGCGGTTTAAACGCACGATTAAACGCCCGTTTGTTCTGTGGTGGATCAGTTTTTAAACGCCCGTTTGTTCTGTGGTGGATCAGTTTTTAAACGCCCGTTTGTTCTGTGGTGGATCAGTTTTTAAACGCCCGTTTGTTCTGTGGTGGATCAGTTTTTAAACGCCCGTTTGTTCTGTGGTGGATCAGTTTTTTTAAAATCTCGATGGGATTCAAAACCTTAGAATTTCTTGCATTCCAGTTTTTCTCTGCTTAGTACCTAAATAAACATAACATATTTCATTTGTTTTTTTGGACAATAAAGAGTGTTAGGTACATATTATAGTAAAATAGATTGAGCAAATTTTGCACTTTGCACTTTAAGGGCTTCATCGGGAAAGCCCGCAGATGTACAGCTCGATCGACGCTACCCGATGCGCGTGCGCGCTGTTTTATGCTCACTTTTCTACAATCCTTTACTGTACGTATTGTCTCTTGAACACTGACAAGTGAAATATATGGGAAAACGATGCGATTTTTGTCTAGTGGCACTGCGTGGGGTACGCTTCCAGTGAAATATTGTGGTATGGTCACTAAAGGAATGATATCTGTACATGTGATCTAAAACTTTTTTGTTTGAGTTATTTATAACCTAATGTGCCTATAAGAGGTGTTACATTTTCCGAATAATCTCGTGATTTATTACGCCGTAAACGTATAAATAAATCGAATATGTGTGACGCTTATATGCTTAAGTTTCCCTTTCACAGTGCTAGCTAGATTAAATTGTATGAGATAGCTGGTTTCCTAGCACTAAGCACAGGTTAAGCGGAAGAGATCGAATTCGCGGCCGCAAGCTATAACTCAGGGTAACAATATGGCGCACAATTACAAGCCGTTGGCTGGTGACGATGACAAATAGGCCTCCTTGGGCGCGGGACATGGCCATTGTGCTCTTACAGATCTACGCTTCTAGGGCTATTTTTAGATCCAGTGCATCTATGCTTCGTCGATTATGTTCATGGTTGATTTAATAAGTGATAAACACTATCCAAAGTTGTATAAAAATTTAACGAATACTTTTGGTCTATAAAATAGAAAACTAATACGGTAATTCAGATTAAATGAAGTACCTATAAATTTGATCATTCGCGTATTAAAACTCTTCTTTACCTTATGTTATACGCAAATAGTTAGTTGTATCTTCTGAAAAGACTAATAGACTAGAATTGATTAGGACTAGTTTTAAGTTTAAGAAAGGAAACTCTTGCGTATTTCTTTACGGTTCATATTAATAATATAATAATGCAACTTTTATTTCTTTTAATGAGGGTTGATGCGGATATTTCATTGTATTATTTACAGTACCTGGGCGACCGAGCTCTGCTCGGGCAGAAACTCGGTACCAAGCGTTTTCCCAGAGATAAGACCAAGCTAGATCAATTTTTCATCCCCGAAAACCCCCACATACCAAATTTCATCGAAACGTTGGAGCCGTTTCCGAGATCCTGATTATATATTTGCGGGGGAGGGAGCGTGGGGGTATCAAAGGGGGGATGAAAATTTCATTGATTTTGCCGTAGGATGCACCGTTTTCAAGATATTTGACAAAAAAACCGGAGGGGGTGGGGGGGTGAGCCACGTTAAACTATCGTCCGTAAACCGACTTTACAGACAACCGGTTTTTCTTGTTCTTTGCTCCCAATAGGGAACGTGCACATAGACGGTGCTGCCAACTGGTGTCATAAGGGTGCCATCAATTTGAATGCTTTACCTTGATAAGTTTGTTTTACTGTCCGCATACTCACAAAAAAGTAACTTTTTCTCACAAAAGAAGAAACTTCGTTTTCTCATGAAAAATAAACTTAAAAAAAAAACTAAAATCCTTAAAAAAAACGTGGAATCGAACCGAGGTCGGCTGGATCCGCGACCACCCGATTTCTACTGTGCTATTATGATCTGCTCGAAGCCGGCGAAATTTAGCTTTGTATTCTAATGCAAACAAAAATAGCCGGAAAACACGAGTAAAAGCTGTTTTCTGAAAATGAAACATAGCTAGATCAGTTTTTCATCCCCGAAAACCCCCACATACCAAATTTCATCAAAATCGTTGGAGCCGTTTCCGAGATCCTTTAAAGGTATTAGATTAGATAGATAGATAGATAGATAGATTAGATAGATAGATAGATAGATGCTCGTTTAAAGGTATTAGATCATTATTACCTTGACGAATCATGTGGCTGATTATCTTTATGGCTTTAATACTCCGAGCCTAAATTGAATAAAGAGATTTTAATTTCGTATATTCCACACCAATTCCTACATCATTTCAAATTATTACAAGTAGGTGAGGACTATGTTTATAAAATGTTATTACCTAGTATTAAAATGTCGTAGGCATATTATGCAACAGAACTATCATTTATTACTTTAATCTTTCTGGTTAATGAAGTCGATTAAAAATAGTGCTGGCTTCTTTTAAGTAGAAAATAGTTTTAAATGACTGTCATTACCATCATCATCAGCGTTGAACACGAAGTAAGCCGTCAGTGCTCCCGTTCCCATCAAGGCGTCGGATGCTTAATGCACACCGGAATGGGTGGATGTACGTAAATGAGTCTAGTTGATAAGTCATGGGGACTATTCCATATGTCGAATAATAAGTGAGGAAAATGTTTGGGCACATTGTTCTAGGACCGGTTGAAACGGAAACGCTGCGGTGGGCTGCACCATTACTTATGCATGCGTTGACGCACTTTAGCAATCAGCATTAATCAACAATATGCTCGAATGTGTCCCTGCCCCGTGTCATTCTGATTTGTTTATTTTCCGTGAACTGAAAATACGGTTTGACACTCGGTTATGAGCCCCGCGTGAGCAATGTAATGTTTTCCAACAAAACAAGACGACGAGACGAATAGACAAGTGAAATAGTCCACACCATTATTCGCGCTGGCGTAAGTGATATTTTAAACAAATGACGGCACAAATGACAATTTACACTCGAACCTGCTTTAGGCTCGACTGTATTTCCACAGCTTATTTGAATTCGGACGGCGGTGATTCACTGTTGTACCGTATTTCAATCTGAGTGCAGGATGAGCACTTGAAGCGAATGTGGTTAAAGTAGGGTGAACAGGGTTCAAGTTAGGGCGAGAGAAAGTGACCGCGCGCGTGTTTCTTTATTGTCCGCTTGTAGACATGAGCCGCACGTTGGCTTATCTCCAAAACTCGAGGGCCGTGTAAAGCGTCCGCGGCCGTGGCCCGAAACATGGTGTATCTCGCGTAAACCCTCCATGTTTTATTCTCTCGCATTCAGCGCCGATACCTTAATAAAACCCAACAAGATTGAGCAATAAAAAGTAATTTATTTGATTGTAATTTCAAAACACAAAGTGGGCCTCATTTTGTAATATACTTTTATTTTCGTGGTTTTGTGTTTCTCGTTCGCAGAGCACGTCCTGCCCGGCCCGCCCGCGGACCATTCGTTGTGTGCATCCAATAAATTACAAGGTGTAACTTAGATTCAATTTTCGGTATCCTCATCTCCAATTTTGGTGAAGTAAGACATTAATGTTTTCCGTACCATAAAACTTTACATTCTTATTGTTTCGTAACCGAAGCCGTAATGCTATGGTGATTTACACCGGGCCGTATAGCTATAATCAGAGTTCAATGCTTCATCGACCAATTCTTCAAAGCAATTTGATAATCTTAAACCGTTTCTCGCATTAAAATGTGCATATCTATTACATGTTACGGTAGTATCGCTCGCATCTTTAAATTACATGTCTTAAAAGGTGTGAGAAGTTAAGCTGCATAATCGATGGGCACGGGAGCCGTGCGTTACCGATCAGCCGGCTCCCGCACTCACAATGCGCGCGACTCCGATATTATCGCCGAACCAATCAATTTGATCCCTCATAAAAAGTTCTCGGTAGGCAGTCGGCATAATGCAGTCCAGTATCGGGCCGTCGATCCGAGCTGGCTGGTAGCTGGACTTTTCATATAATTTTATGTGAAAAGGATATGGGTATTGTTGGAAGACGCCCCGCTGTGCACTCCGGGTAAACACTTGAAATTACAAGCCGGCCGGACAGCCCTCGCTCGCAAGCTTTCGGAAAAATGCGCTTCCAATGT
Source organism: Archips crataeganus (assembly GCA_947859365.1). Taxonomy (NCBI): domain Eukaryota; kingdom Metazoa; phylum Arthropoda; class Insecta; order Lepidoptera; family Tortricidae; genus Archips; species Archips crataeganus. The sequence continues at coordinate 11,157,828 of OX402056.1, read as the reverse complement.
TACGCTAGAGGGGATAAACATAAGCTCTATGACTACAATGCCTTCTCGAATGACATTGGATAGATGTTTAAAGGCATTCGTAACAGGTTAGTTTTTAGAGCGCAAATAAGTGCGTTTAAAATTTGAGTTAATTATTATTTTTTGTTTATTCACTGACTAAAACAGTTCTTTTATACTCGTAACTCTAGCAAGTCTGACAACTTACTTAACTTAACTCTGTAAAAATCAATCTAAGGGTCAAGGTCAACAGTTAATATTAGGTTTTTAAAAAGTCTCATACTAAATTAAACTTAAAATTTAAGCTTTTTAAAATCTTGAAACCATCAACTTTAAAGTTGAATTTTTGTACAAATCTTCCTTTGAAAATAGGAATTTGTAAGTCGACCGACATTAGAGGCCGCATAATCGAGTTCAAAGTCTTAAATATCTGTAACGATGTAAAATATTTGAATTCTTTAAGTTCTCGCTACATTTTAATCCAGGGCTGTAATAAAAAGCCGGCAAAGCATAAAATCGCGACATCACATTGTATTACACTCGTAAAATAAACGAAGACGATGTGAAATATTTCGAGGTTACATTTAAACTTTGAAATTTACCTACAGCGAGTGAGAGATAGTTATAATAATGTATCACTTTGACGGTGGATAACCTTGTGGTTAGGACGCTGACTATAAAGTTAAAGGATTCTGGTTTGAATCCATGTAGCAGTGGTAGCAATCAAGGACTAATTGTAATATTGGTAAGTATTCGAGCCGTAGATGTTGTTATATAATATGATGTTTAAAAATAAGCATTTATTAATCTATATATTATGTAAAAAAACTACAAAAAGAAGATAATCAGGGACTTCTTCACATAAAATGACAAAGTAAAGTCGCATGGCCTGACAAGGAAAAGTATTAATAGCTCTCTATTTGTTAAAACATCTTTGAGTTCAAAATAATTGTTTATAAAAAGTTATAATTATTTTTTCTTGTTGTTGATTATCAAATTTCCTATGGAACCAGGTAATGATAGCGGTAGAAACGCTCGAATAATTAGCCATATACTTGTACTACTCAATAATTATTTTTAATATAGCTTCATCGATACTACTGATAATTCCGCCAATGACGAGGTTGACAAAGACACTATCGATTGGCCTTTATACTACTCAAACCTATGACATTTAACCAGTTACCTGTTTTCTTAATTGCATGCCATTGTATTGTATTTAACTGCTTGTACTGAATTCACAAAGTGCTGAATTATTGTCGACCATTACCATCTTGTCGGTCAGACTATTGGGCGTCCTCAAGTGAGTAAAGTGCCTTCACTCGGTTAAGGACATCCTATCCTTTGAACTTAGGTACGTTGTACGTTGTTGTTGTGTTAGGTACTTCGTTTTTTTCTGGATTAAAAATTAAACTGACAAATGGACATTTTCAAAAAAAAGTGTACCCTGTACTTTTTTTAAAAAACCTAACAAATTTTAGGTTATTTCTACTCAGAATCACAAGCACTATCGATTTAAGCAATAAAAAAAAGTGTCCCTCTTTTAATTGTCAGTTTTGTGACGCAGTTAGCCATACATGTTGTATGGACCGTCACAAAGCTGACTAATAAATTTTGTATAGAAAAATTAAGGATAATAAAGGAGGGTACATTTTTTCCTGAAAACTCCCAAATACATTTTAAGCGAAACAAAAACTACAATCGAAAATTTATGTTGATTGTTACATTTAACATATTATGTTACAATAACAAGTGTTATTACTGTCACTGCATTACTGTTTTTCATTTATGGCAATGGATTCTTAAAATCTTTAAATGTCTAGTTCGGAAATAAACTAAACCCCTACCTAATATGTTAAAGTTTTTCATAGACTACAAGAAAAGGAAAGCAATAAGCTTTTATAAGAAAAAAACTTTTTAGTTTTCAATTGAAAATAGATAGCACACGGAGGACTTTTTTTATTTTTCGTAGTCTAAATTATCAATTTCATAAAAAAAAACCATCAAAAAATGTTCAATATTTCAAAAGCTTCAACATGTTCCGCGCGTTTTAATACGCTTCTGCAATTATGTACATAATACTTACACAATAAGGTGACTCAACATACTTTCGCAAATTTATTTTTGGGTGGTATCGAAAAAACTTACTCCGATTTATACTAACCTTTTTGGCATTTCAAACCAAAAAGCTCGTAAAAGTAACATTAGATCAACAGAGTTCAATGAACCAGGCAATCGAACTTTTTTTGCGAATCGTGGCAATGGATGGTCATAAAAAGAGCGTGTACGATTAACATGCCGCGCCTAGGGTTACCATACATCAGGATTTGTACAGACATGTCAGGAATTCAAGGCACCAATCAAGAGTCCGGTCAGATTATCGAAGGAACTGTCAGGATTTTGCGATGATGAACGCATCTTGCCACGAGATACCCATGCGGGGCATAAAATGTTTGAAATTGTTATTCTATTTAGTGGTTATGTTAGCGACAAAATGTGGCGTTTCTGTAGAATTTGGAGTTTTTTGTAAATATTCCATATATTTTCCATGTGGTAACCCTACCGCCGCCACACGCGCTGTATAAAAGTGCTGCGTTGTCGCGCGCCAGAATTACGGCGACCCTCTTTTATTGTCCTTTTTCGGGCCCTGTTTGAACCTATACGACAAGGTGTTGGAGTTCATTTGATTTGACAACAGTATTTTATAGTTTCTTAAATTTTGGCGTACGTTTTACCGATCAGCTTTTGATTACGACTCATTCCCATTTTTTGAGCCTCGTTCTTTTAACTAAATCGCTCATTTAATAGAACACTGATATAATTACAAATTATTTTCATTTCAAAACTTTATGTAAAAAGAAAAACAAGTTTAGTTTTGAAATTACAAAAATTTGTAACTGTGTCAGTGTTCTTCTAACTAAAGGAGCGAAATGTTAACTTTGTACCTTTTTGACCTAACGAAAGAAATGAAATAGATGGCGGTCGACATCAACATGAGTTTGAAGTTTTTTACATAAAAATAAATACCTACCTACGCCCAGCATTATTTTATTTGATGCAGTCGTATTGGTTGGGAAATGATTCGTAATCGGTTTTTATTATGCCTTTTTTAATTCAATTTAACGATAACGTCGTACCGAGTGATGCTCTTGAGTTTGATCAAATGTATGTTTTGTTTGTATCCAGTTCAGAATCAAATTAATAACAAATTTAATATCCGAAATCTTACTAACCTTATTTACGTATAGTTTATGATTTAAGTAAGGCATGCGTTATTATTATGACGTTGCCGTGGAGTGCCGGCTTAAGAATAGCACTCCCCCAACTCTTCTCGCGGGTGCCGTAAAAGGCGACTAAGAGACTCTGTGACCAAGTACTTACACATCGGTCCCACCGGTGTCGGGCAGCAGCGATACCGGTGTGAATATACTGCGATTGCCAACCCGCCTGCTCAGCGTGGCAATTAGAGCAAACCCGACCAAATGGCAAGTCAACACGAACCACGGCCCCCAGTTGAGAGTGGCCGAGGTTCGTGCTCAGTGGCGTGCCATGGGAGAGGCCTATGTCCAGCAGTGGATGAACACAGGCTGATGATGATGCGTTATATGTATAAGCAACTTACCTTACATCGGTAGGTAACAAATTATTCGCAAAAATTACGTAAATTTTAAATGCAAATTATGTTTATTCATCTCTGAATGCGTCAAAGAACCATAATACGTTTATTTACAATGTGATAAACTTTTTATAAGCTAGTTCTGAATGAAATTATTGAATAACCGGAAATGAACACAACTTTTTCAAAGATCATTGGCAACACAATGGAGCTTGGTGGACAGGAAAAAATCATTAACGAATGGATGCGAAAAAACAGAGCAGCTGAGATTTATGATGATACCATCCGAACCCATTGTAAAGTTGCTTCGACGACCATTGATTTTTGGATGCGTCATACAACAGTGTTGTGTCAAAAACAGGTCGAGCACCGATTATATTTGATAATTGAACAATGCCAGATAGAAATGAATGGCAATATTAAAAGTTTATTTCCGGGTTGGTAGAGGTTGGAATTGTCCAAAAAAAGTGTGGTTGGTTTTCAATAAAAATAGTGCTGGTTTTTAAAAACAAAAATGCTTTTGAAGTGCTTTAGCTGGGATATTTAACCATCCAAATTTGTTACTTAAATACAATTGGGGATGTCTATTTTTTTGCAATGTATAGTAAATCGAAAACCATTTCGAGATAAATGGTTTTTAACTAGTTTTCTGTAGTTATTTAATTTTAATATTATATAATGAATTTATTACATAACAAATAAGCAATGACCTTCATTTGACTTTGGTGTAAATTGCGTGACCGGTCCAAGTCGTACTTTATTCTGTGTGGTTAGAATTCTTCACAAATTTACGCGTGGAATAACTACGGAGTTTGATTTGGACCCACTGCCTGACATCTAGCACTTTGACAGCGCCAGTAAAGTGACACTAGTTACAGTGTACCACCACGCAAAAAATAATTAAAGGGGTTGCCTTATCGTACGCATTTAGATAGATTTAGAAATTTGGCAGTGTGGGAGCCCTCAATTACAATCTGACGTCATCAACCAAAATAGTTTCAATAATTAATTTTGAAAAAAGTAGTGAACTAAGTGACAAAATATTGAAATTAGTTTCTTATAATTGACTTTTCTATACAAAAAAAATATAAAAACCACTGGTAATTTTTTTTAGACATTCCCAATTACATCTTGGCGATTACTAACAACCCACTTGCTTTCTTGCGTGCACCATTTGACGTGTGGCTTTTATTCAAGTAAAAAAACTTGATTTACGTTACTCAAACGTTATATTCATAAAAAGGAAAAATAACCTAGACTTGAAAATGTTACTTAATGTGTATTTTCTTCATATACCTATCTATAATTTATTGCCAAACAAGACTTTGTTAATATTTTTTTTTATAAATTAAGTAGTTTGAGTAAAATTAAAGATAATGCAAATACTGACAACCTAACTACACGCAGTTTTGTAGTATTCAGAGTGTATATATCCTAATTCTCGTAATACCTAAGCTATGTAGCTTATCTGTTTTACTTGCGTGGTTTTTGCGAATCACGAATAACTAATTGTAAAAGTTAGCTTGTTGGTTCCCGAACGCAGCACGAGGCAGACGCGTCGGGGCATACGCAACAAATATTTTATTTTTTATTTTTGTTATCACGAGTGGTATTCCAGCCAGTGCCGCCGCACACTGGGCTACCCTGATATGAAGAAGTCCTTGAATTTGCTGCTCTTTTTCTTTCCAAACGTTTTTAAATAGTATGAATAAACATAAAATTTTATGTCATATGCTAGTAACCTTATGTTTAAAAGATATCTTTGAGGATACAGTGGCGTTTATAATAATAATAATATATTTACTTATATCGGATAAAATCCATAAGATCCATAGATGTTATATCTCACGTAATAAATCCGAATTGGAACAGATTTATTTTTATATATATTAACATGAATGAAATAACTTCTTAGTGTATCTGTTGCAACCGTTTCCACCGGGTTTATTTTAGTGCAAGACCACGGCCTATAAACACCTACAAATTTCATTCCCTTTAATCTTTGTTAAATTCCAATGTAGACATAGTTTGTGTCCCTAACCTTGCGTGGAAAGTCCCAGTGTGCACCGTCTCATTTGCATACAAGCTACGATTTGTGTATTGTTAATTAGAGCACCACAAACAGGTTCCCAATAATGCAGCCTGCCTTACCACAGCCTTTCTTGCTGTTGTTTCATCTGTTATTTAAATAGCAATAGATTACGCCCGGCGATCCATTATGTTCGTACAATCGAGCATAAGTAACTCCGTATGTAAATGTTTATATTGATTTTGTTATTATCTTTATATATTCATTCGTTGTCATTGGGATTTTATTGCCAGCGTCGTATCGTTTTATGTGGATGTCTTAGTCGCCTATTGAAGACTTCAACGGGGTCATAGAGTGGCGCCAGCTGAACACGTGTCTTGGCAAAAATACTTGTCAAGAAGCATGCTCTTGAACTGTCGACCGTAAATGTATCAATTAAAGTATGTAAAAAATATTTTTATTTTTTCATGAAAGTGAATTCTTAATAAAAGTATTTTTTTTTAGTTAAGTGTAGTTTTTGTCCGCTTTTGGAGAAAAACAACCCACTGGCCCTTTTAGGTTTAGACTTTAATTCCATGTCTATTGTGTTTAGCATTCAGTTAAGTAGTGTAAATAAAACTAGAATAATTTATTACTTTTTTAATAAAATTATTTTACTTTCAGCAAAAGTAGAATTTATTGACGCATGTAAAGGATCGCTCGATTATAGTAAAACATTGCGATTAAAAGCTAAGAAGTGACCGATTTATGTATCAGTTCGCGTCTCTACAGTCTACAGTGAATAAGTTCGACGAGGCGACGCCGGTTAGCCGTCACCCAGGCGACCAGATAACCCGAGAGACAATGGCCGCGGTCGTAAATCCCCCAATACCGACCCGGCCGCACTCCATGCAGCATTTTATTGTCAAAACCCATGCCTCCCCTGATAACTTTATTGTTATTTACATCACTGAATTATCATTCAGATAGACGTTGTCTTACATCCACATAACGCCGTGTCGCACGGACATCGTATCTAAATTGCTTAATTGGAAAGCCTCGGAAAGAGCACGCCCGAGAACCGTATCTATACGACTGCGTACGAGCATCGAGTGACCTTTCAATTGGATACCCACAAATTACGACCACCTTTGGCTATAATATGACTTTATCTCTAATGCGGGAAAGTCGTATAAATAACGCTATTTACAGGTTCTTCTTTACATTGCAAAGTGGACTGTAATGGACACTTTAAATTGAACCGTTACGTTACGATCTAATCTAGGTTAAAGTTGAGAGATAATGAAATGTACAAAGTCACAAAGATTACACGTTCAAAAGTAATCTCGGAACAGATGGTGGGTTACATTTGGTGAAATCATGTAAGTATTAAAAGTACAATTAAGGGCCATGAATGACAACCGGTGCAAGGAGGAGCGTACAGTTTCACTTAGGCGGTGTGAGAAATATCGTGCGAGTTTGGTTACGTTGCGGGCCGCGTGACTATGTGTTTACAAGTGATCAATCATTGACGGCAATGTATCGCAACTTGCACGATATTTCTCGACCGTCTAAATGAGGCTCAAGACTCGCGAGTGATGCGGCGCGGCGGCGCGTGGGCCGTTATTCGCACTCGTATGATTAAATAAATGATTTTAACACGTCGCTCTCATCGCCCGGGCACGTGCCATACTTTAAGCTGATATTCATACAAACGTAGGTACAAAGGCAGCTTACTTCAAAAAATATGGAGCTTTTTGTAATTTATCAAAAATCAACACGGAACGTAGAAAAAATATTTTTCTTAAACCTTGATTGATTCAGGTTTTACTTTGCGGAGGTCCATGCCAACCTATTACCTTGCTACGTGTGAAACAGCGACGTTTGTGTGACATATATGTGGTTTCATGCAAAACCAACCCTCCTTATGTTACATATAAGTGAACATGTCACACAGACCTAATTTTCGCCAACGCACACAAGACGCTAACTTGTTTCTAGCTTCATTAGCGTTCATTCCCAAAGTCAGACATACAACACGACCATTTGTAATCAAAACGAATGAAGGTTTCCTTATGAAGGTTTGATCTGTAATCATGATTGTGGTTATTAAGTTCAGACTGACATTCAGAACTTTGAAAAAAGTTTTTTTGGAAGGTAGACGTTATTATGTCTAAGGTTCGGCTGATCATCGCGCATCGGGCGTAAGAGCCGAGCTCCGCTTGTCATTCGGCTTTTAATGCCACACTTTATGCCCCGACGGCGGATTGTGTCGCGCGAGGAGATATGCTGTGTCGTGTTTACTTTTGCAAACACTCCCATTTACGTCTCATTCCAGAGGCGACAAGACAGTAATTTTATCATTTTAAAACTCCGGAACTCCGGCGAGCCGAGCCCTGAATAAGACTTTACGAATTTTTAAAGGCGAATAAAGTCTTAATAAACACTTTTTATGGTAGCCTTGTAATTTTATTTGCATGCGAAATAGGTTCGAGGCGCGTGTTAGGCTAATAAGGAACGGATGGTCGCTCTTTAACGGTTCGATTTCGATAATATTCGCAGTGATGTGGCAAAATGAAATCACATTTTATTGACTCGAGCTTACACTCGTTACAGAGATCGACCGGAATGCGTTCGGGTTAGGCACGGCGGTATTATTGAGATATCACACAACTCCGCTTAAGGCATGAACAAATAAAGGTTTCTATCTTGATCACATTCAGAGCGAGAATCAATTTAAATTTTCTTAAAAAGGTAATATAGCATTTCGGAGTTGAATCAACGCTAAATTTGTTTCTGATGACACATGAAAATGATATCGGCTGGCTCGTAAAAGTTCGCATACTTGTTTTGCGAGTGCGGCCTATTTAGACTTGGATATCGTCGCGAGAATAATGTTATCCTGGCGCACCTCGCCGTGTCACTGGCAAGGGCGTGTCGGAGATAAGTTTACATATTCCGTATGCATTATGCAAATTGAAGTTTTATGTAAAGCTGGAACGGAGTGGAGGATGTGACGCGCGTCAAGCGTCCCTGGAACGACCGGCCTTCTCGACTGTGGTGCAGTCAACACTGGTAATGCTAATACTAGAGCAAACACTAAAAGTAACATATGAATACATGCTACTTTTCCATATTAAAACTACATACCTAATTTTAACTTGCTCTCTGTTCGTCGTTCTAGCTAGTTTCAATTCTACAGAGAAAAATATAATAATGACAAGACAAATAATATTTTATTGTGAAGATTTAATATTTTAACTTCCACGATAATTCATCTCATCAAAGGTGCTACCGCTGAGCATAGCTTACTTTACTTCCCAGAATGAGAAGGCTTCAGCTGTGGTTGCCACGCGGCTCCAGTTGGTATTGAGAAGGCTTCAGCTGTGGTTGCCACGCGGCTCCAGTTGGTATTGAGAAGGCTTCAGCTGTGGTTGCCACGCGGCTCCAGTTGGTATTGAGAAGGCTTCAGCTGTGGTTGCCACGCGGCTCCAGTTGGTATTGAGAAGGCTTCAGCTGTGGTTGCCACGCGGCTCCAGTTGGTATTGAGAAGGCTTCAGCTGTGGTTGCCACGCGGCTCCAGTTGGTATTGAGAAGGCTTCAGCTGTGGTTGCCACGCGGCTCCAGTTGGTATTGAGAAGGCTTCAGCTGTGGTTGCCACGCGGCTCCAGTTGGTATTGAGAAGGCTTCAGCTGTGGTTGCCACGCGGCTCCAGTTGGTATTGAGAAGGCTTCAGCTGTGGTTGCCACGCGGCTCCAGTTGGTATTGAGAAGGCTTCAGCTGTGGTTGCCACGCGGCTCCAGTTGGTATTGAGAAGGCTTCAGCTGTGGTTGCCACGCGGCTCCAGTTGGTATTGAGAAGGCTTCAGCTGTGGTTGCCACGCGGCTCCAGTTGGTATTGAGAAGGCTTCAGCTGTGGTTGCCACGCGGCTCCAGTTGGTATTGAGAAGGCTTCAGCTGTGGTTGCCACGCGGCTCCAGTTGGTATTGAGAAGGCTTCAGCTGTGGTTGCCACGCGGCTCCAGTTGGTATTGAGAAGGCTTCAGCTGTGGTTGCCACGCGGCTCCAGTTGGTATTGAGAAGGCTTCAGCTGTGGTTGCCACGCGGCTCCAGTTGGTATTGAGAAGGCTTCAGCTGTGGTTGCCACGCGGCTCCAGTTGGTATTGAGAAGGCTTCAGCTGTGGTTGCCACGCGGCTCCAGTTGGTATTGAGAAGGCTTCAGCTGTGGTTGCCACGCGGCTCCAGTTGGTATTGAGAAGGCTTCAGCTGTGGTTGCCACGCGGCTCCAGTTGGTATTGAGAAGGCTTCAGCTGTGGTTGCCACGCGGCTCCAGTTGGTATTGAGAAGTATGCATATACACAACCATTTAATTACTTCGCGGGTGTATACATGCAAGTTTTTCTCAAAATGTATTGTTCCGTTATTGTATTTTTGTTTCAGTTAGATGCAAGGTAACTCGCACGCACGTGACTTTATGTCTAAATAAATAATCAAAACTAGATAAAGTCATATTATTTAGTTTAAAGCAAATAGTATTAATACTAACTATCTTTTTTGTTGTTACGTACCTACTAAGTTATGTACTTATCAGCTACTCTATGTTAAGTTAACATTTTTTCTATCACAGGAGGTACCTTATAGGATTTGATCCCGTATTTTAAATCAACGCTAGTAAATGTTTTGAATTTAACTTGTCATTTTATTATCATATTTATTCATCCGAAAGGCATCAATACCAGCACAAGCAAGAAAGCAACGTAACCGTAAAATCGATGTAACTTCCCATTAATCTATTGAGCAGATACTGCCCTTCGGCAATTAACCATTAGATATCCAAACATGAAAGTTATTCCACGTAAATAAATACGAATCGTACTGACTACCCCCTGGGAGTAAACGTCACAAGTTAATAGGTACGATATAATAAACCACGACTACTGCACACAGATATTTACAACGTACGCGAATGCCAATTATCGATAATTCAGTAACAAGTCAGCCTTTCAAATTGTAATAAACTGTCGGAGGTGTCAAATATAATTTTATAGCTGCGGGCTGGGCGCGAGCGGGCTTGCCGGCTGTCCGGTGACCCCAGGTCATGGGTTCTAGATGAAAGCTAAACACTAACTAATGCGTTGCTTGGACCTAAATACTGTTATTACGTACATTGCTAAAATTATTTTATGACTTTGCTTGATCATTAGTAAAAACATGTATAATGTCCCAAAGGGTCTTTAAGAAATTGGTTTTCAACATTATAAGTTGAATGTATACTTGATGTATGAAGCGATAAGGCCGCCTACTGCATACCTTTTATTCATTCAATTAATAGTGCAAGTTTACAGTGTACCACCAAGTCACTTACATACTAGAGATCACTAAAACCTACCTTATGTATTTTCTCCATGATAAGTATATGATAAGTACCTGAATATAGTAGTTAAATCGCTTATTATGTGATAGTAAATAAAGAGATATTGTATTGTAAGTCTAATCTTTATTTTCATTAAATACAAAAAAGTAATAGCCATGGCATAGCAAAAAAATACAAAAGCGTATTTGTTCCTTCAAATTGAACTTGAAACTATAGATCTTGAGTTTCATTTAAATTAAAACAAAGTGACCAATCTTGGTAGATATCATTATATTGTCTTCTTCGTATTCATTTGCGTCCTATAGAAACTTTACAAGTTCCCGGCATAAAATAATAGCCTATTTTACTCGCTGATAATAAAGTTAATATAGGTTCCTATAAGTGAGATGATTTTCATTAGTTTATCAATTACAAACTAACAAACACACAATCAAATCTTTCTTCTTTATAATATTGATTAAGATTCTATTTATACTTAGAACAACAAAAGAGAGCAGTTGAGGACTCTTTTATAATTTATCAAGAAAAATATTACATGCCTTTTTGGACCAAAATTTTATTCTGATGATCGAGCATTGCACAATTGTTTGTTGTAATTGTTCTTACTTTGTAAGTTTAAAGAATGTTAAATACACAGACCAATACAATAGAGCTCTAAAATGCTTAAGCATAATACAAGCGCTATGTCGCAGTCATTCATTACTAGCATTTATCGTCAAGAATTCATTAAGTCGAGGTTGGTCGTAAAACGCGGTATAAACGGCTTCACTCATTCAGAGGCAACCGTTGATGCGGCCTGTGATGCCAGGCAACTACTCGTAAAGTACTTGTATTTTTTGCACATAGGTAATATGTTAAACCCTTAAGTCTCATTTTAATACATTTTAGATTCGATTGAGGGAAATTTATAATTTATACGTCATCATTAATGAAACAAAACTTAAATAATGTTGACAAGACTTCTTAATTGCTAAATATTTTAATAGACAAAATGACAAGAATGCATATGCCCAGTGCCCTTAGGAAAATCATATATTATTAATGTTGAAGTGAGTAAGTTCTCTCGTTTTTACGTAAAGTTAAATGGAGCAATGGATTTAGATATTTTTTACACTAAGATTAATTGAAAAACATAGATTGAAACATAGGATACTTTCCCAGCACGACCTCGATATTGTGCAAAATTAATACATTGTTTGTAATTAAGTATATTCCTAGGTATTTCATTTTGCCACTTCCAATTGATTATGGAACCTTCGTAACACAGTGCTCACTAATAATTCAAAAATAAATTCAACGTACGCCTGGCAACCCTATACGAGTCTGCCTCTTATTAGTTGCAGATGTTTATTTTAAACTCTTAATAATAACAAGTCATTTCATATCTAACAGCCGCAGACTTCACGTAATGAGATAGTTTAAAAGACTTCTTTAACACGTTTTTCTCTAAGTACCCTATGCGATTAAGCTAGTTAACATTCACTTAGTGGATAGGCCGGATTAGCATCTTAGGGTGTTGATAGACTTGACCATATACTTGTAATAGAATAACGAAGAACCTGGATTAAAGCCAGCAATAGAAGCAAACATTGCCGCAGTCATTCTAGTGAAGTCTCTAGTAAATGCTCGTCATTAAACAGATCAGGAGGTGTGCCAGAGAGGGATGTCGTTGAAACAATAAATAATTCTGTGATAAACAAAAAATCAATGTAAATTTTTATTATCATATCGCTAGAATGCTTACTAGAAACGCTGTTAGAATAGAATACTCACTACGACACTCTTGTTTATTTTGCTAATTTTTATCTGTAATGCAATATTCGCTTGAATGTTCATTATAACTGAATGCTCAAGTCTATCAACCTCTTTATAAAAATCTTTACTAGTTTTGTCTTTATTAAGAAAAATACGTATTTGATTATGTGTCTTCTTGTTTTTATTTCAACTGGCTCTGGAATAAACGATTAAATTATCTAGTGACTATCATTTTACGCCAATGTTATTAACAAAAACGAACCTTATGATAACGAAACAAACTATACTAATTAATAATAGTTACATCGTCAGAAAGGGCACATTTTAGACATGTCTTACTCTGGGAAATATACTCTGGGTCATGTTTTTACTCTGGGAAATACATCCATAAATGAAATAGCTCCACAGAAAAATTTCACATTTGGAATTATCCTGGAAACAGTACAATTTTGGATTAAAATCATCCTCATCATCATCCCCAGCCTATATACGTCCCACGCAGGGCACAGGCCTCCTCGTAATTCCCACGCTGGCCCAATGCGGATTGGGAACTTCACATACACCATTGAATTTCTTCTCAGGTGTATGCAGGTTTCCTCACGATATTTTCCAACACTGTAAAGCTCATGGTAAATTCCAAAAAACTCAGAGGTGCGAGCCCGGACCATAGGTCAAACCACTAGGCCACCCACCACGGCTTCAAGTAAAGGGTTTAGGTAAAGTTGGATTGAATAACTTGGATTAAATTAAATTTATTTATAAAATAATTAATTGATATTATTTAAATTACCTTGCTGGCTACCCTGTAAAACGTCTGCATCACAATCACAACCTTCAGGTCAAATCCCATGAAAATAAACTTTTGTGTAAAATTTTTTGATGGCACGTTTTTTTTTCTTGACATTGATCGCTGACATAAATGTTAATTGATAAGTTATAACCTTCAGGTCAAATCCCATGAAAATAAACTTTACTTTTGTGTAAAATTTTTTGATGGCACGTTATTTTTTTTGGCCTTGATCACTGACATAAATGTTCATTGATAAGATAACAGTGCGGAATGATCACTTAAATTATTATAATTTATCAAACAATGAAAATGTACAATTGATTACCAAACATATTTGTAAAGTTAGCCAGTATAGGGACAGCACGCAGCTCTTATGAAACGTCCAATAATGAGTAAACTTTACAAAACATAATAACACAGAAACTCTTAAAATCTTAATGAAAGACTTTGTTTCCGTAAACTTTGTTTTTGTATTCCAATGTAGCAACTTAAAAGATTTTCTTCCCCACGAAAACAGTAGACGAATGCTCAAGGTAGAGGGGGGAACGGGGAGCAGAGGGGGACGAGGTTCATTCATCAAGCTCCATAAGGTTCTAAACCTAATTCGACACGAGCAACCTCGCAACATCCGCTCTTGCAAAACGTTATTTCATTCATAACTTTAAGTAAGGCTGCGTATACAATAGCCCGGGTAAACTTAGGCTCGTTTTGTCTTTAATAAACTTAGCAATGAATCAGATTCAAAGTTGTTAAACAATGGTATTGATAGAATGTGAATGGAAAGTGTCTTAGGTAGTACTTTAGCTTTATTAAATATTGACTTTGAATGAGATGCTGACTTTATAAGACCACCAGACGACCAGACGACCAGACCACCAGACGACCAGATGGCCTAGTGGTTAGAGAACCTGACTACGAAGCTTGAGGTCCCGGGTTCGATTCCCGTGTCGGGGCAGATATTTGTATGAAAAATACGAATGTTTGTTCTCGGGTCTTGGGTGTTTAAATATGTATTTAAGTATGTATCTATCTATATAAGTATGTTTATCCGTTGCTTTAGTACCCATAACATAAGCTTTGCTAAGCTTACTTTGGGACTAGGTCAATTGGTGTGAATTGTCCCATGATATTTATTTATTATTTATTTATTTATTATAAGTGAATTAAGCGTAAATTTTATGCTGGAATTAAAGCTGTTAATTAACTTTGATACTAAAAATCACGGTAAATATTTTGAATGGAGTCTTTTGTTTTCTAAGCTGAACAGGTTCAATATTATTTGTTTTCTTTTTATTTCACTTTTACATTACTTTCATTCGAGTCATTATCCTTTTATGTCGAATAAAGAGTGCCAGGATTTTTTACTGATCCGCCAAGCAAAGTAAGAACTTTATTTTTTTAGTACAACAAGTTTTTAGAACTACTGTATAAAAACTCATGTTTGAAACTAACTTCGTTGGTTTTTTTTTTCAATATAGGTACCCTCAGTAAAACTCTGTGAAGTTATTTTTAAGTTTGCTACTTTAGAAGTCCCTTATTTGTATGTATACCGATACCGATTTGAAAAAAAAATCTTTGGTCGGACAGAGGCCACTTTCAAGTAGGTCTCATTATCAGCAAAATCAGGATCTGCGAAGTGGAACCCGGGAAATCGAGGAAACTCTTCAAATTTTGTATGGACACCATAGTGATTTGGGTAGAAGTGGAACTGATGAGGAAGACCACCGGAACTACTCATTACTCAATAACAAGTACATACCTATTTGACGGATTGGGATTATATTAACACTGTTGCCAAGCAATTCTTGCTCGTCTCAATTCATACAGCGAAATGGAACCGATAGTGAATCACCAGAAGGACTTCTTAACAATTAAAGTCTCTAAATCGGGAAAAAGTATTGCTTTTCCGTGCTCGTCATATTGACGAGCAGTATTAAGTTATTGTAACTTAGATTAATTAGATTAAAAAGAGAGAAATAAAAGATTATTAAATAAAACTTTAACTGACTCTAAAAAAAACCTCGAAAAGTTATTCTCGTAGGTAGGTACAACGTTTTTGGGAGTCGGTTAAATTTTTAATTTATATTTCTTTTTCATCTTGAATTTATAATTCTTATCACTTGTTGCTGACGTCACGTACCTGTATCTTTTTATTATATGATTCAAAAAGAGAATGATATCAGAACTTTTCCACTTCTTGTATGGTCGCAGCCGAAAGTCATTGGCACACCCACGCTGCGCGCGCGACGCAAAATAACATTAAGTTGAGCCGATGACATCAGCGCCCGCGCCGCGCCTGCTACCGAAGCGCGGCCTGCAGCGAGACGCTTGGAAAACTGTATTATTATGTACAATCATTATTTTTTAATTTAATTAATGATAAATTTACTTCATTTAAATGTAAATTTAGATTAGAGGTAAGTATGGGCTACGATATATTTGTACCTACCTACCATTTTTTACAGAAGAAATAGCAAAGGTAAATACGATTTGTGTTGATGCCAGTCAGCCAGCGTTGCCTTATGCCTAGGCAATAATCTACAGTCGACCCATTTGATTAATGACCGTTCTCACAGTAAGCGTCATAATAATTTTCGATGCTAGATATGACACTTTCTGTGAAAAGGTTGCAAAGTGAGTCACGATTTACTTAGTACAATTACTGGATAGATTCACAAATTCTTCATCATAATTATCAATCTACCTCGGGGCGTCCGATGTTGAAAGGACTCCCAAGAGACTTTCGACTTTCCCGCAAAGGTGTTACTATGTCTTCGGACCATCTTATTAGATATCGATGTACCCAGCGTTGTGTGCTCTGTGATCACTGTAATGAGACCTTTCACAGATACTTTATCAGCCGTCGCTTAAATATTGAAGGTTTGTACTTAAATACAATATCATCATCAGCATCATTTCGGCCGAAAGACGTCAAAAATGTTGCCAGTTAAATTTGCGGATTTTCAAAGCTACAATGGACGTCACGTTGGTACAGATACACATTAAGATACGCTTATTATCAAACCCTCAAACCGTAAGCCTTTCTGAGTACCAATCCGTGACAATTTCACAAAATAGTTCTTAATTGATCCAACCGGAAACCAAGCGTAGAACTTCTTACAGTATCTAATAATCTGCCATTGAGTCAAACAATCCTCAAAGCAGAGATGAGTCACAGGGTAAGTAAGTTGATAATATCTTGCAAAAAAAAACGGTCAAGTGCGGGTCTGGCCACGCGCACTGCAGGGATCCGTACTAATATGTGACAAACAATTAAAATCAAAAGTACGCTTTGTTCGATTATTACGTGTTAAGTTGTAAAGCCTACTAAGTTGTGATAGTTTTCCTGGTAAATTCGTTATATTATACTATCAGCATGATTTTTATTTTCAGATTTACAACAGTTTAGCTTGTAGAGGAGGGCACTTGACTCTAACAAACTTAATAGCAATCTAAAACTAAATATTTTACAAATGAATCCCTACATCGTAAAATGATCTTAGCAAGCCTATAATGTTTTTAAAACACCCAGCCGACGATACTCCACACTATGAGCTTAGATAAGAAAAAAATCATCCCCAATTTCAATTTTTGTTTTATCTCTTTATCCGCCTGGTTAATACACATATGCAAAATTATATCTTTCTAGCGGTAACAGTCTCTAAGCTAAGCCCAAACAAACAAACAAACAAATATGGCGAACAGATATTGCGAATCTGTAAAATAAATAAATAAATATAAATTAATATTAGAGGACAATCTTACACAAATCGACCTAGTCCCAAACTAAGCAAAGCTTGTACTATGGGTACTAGACGACGATAAACATACTTATATAAATAAATAAATACTTAAATCCATCCATAAACATCCATAACTCAGGAACAAATATTCGTGCTCATCACACAAATAAATGCCCTTACCGGGATTCGAACCCAGGACCTCTTGATTCGTAGGCAGGGTCACTACCAACTAGGCTAAAGCGGTCGTAAGGGTTCTTTTGTAAGACTACGGAACCCTAAAAATTACCATTATTTCTAGAAATTGTTACAACAGACCGCTTGTTTAAGGTAGTTAAGCCAAATGTACTTAGTTCAATTATTGACATCCCTATTTGTAAAGCGAGGTATAACTAATCGAACACGTGAGGATTATGTCACGGAATCACTAGTAGTAAATGGATACTAATACATAGAATAATTAACTTCCCGTACGATATTGCTTAGAATTTATTAATGTCAGTCACATGCAATAAATTAGAACATTATAATCTCGTCCTGCTTCATATTCATTGTAATCGAGGTAGTGTCAAAGTTATTTTGGACTGCTATTCGGGGGTACAAAGTTCTAAATCCAACTATGAATGTTCTGATTTGGGTATGACGAGGATAAAGCGGCTTTGGAAGACAGTCGGGACAAGACGGGAAGACAAAACGCTCGACCCGCTGTAAGACAATCCGTGCAATGAAAGCAGCCTCGCTCTCCCTAAATCAACGTCAAATTACCACCTCTTAATCTTTTGTAGGCGATTCGGTTACTTGCACGTGTTCCCACAGTCAGCTAAACAGACGCTACGGCTGAAATACTAACGCTTTAGACGAAAATTGCCCTATAAATCTGACGTTTGAGAAATCCTACACGCCTTTGTCACTAATATACTTACATATATTCCGATCCGACGACACGTATATTTCGACCAGCTCCAAAATGTGATATTGAGAATGATTAATTTTTTTCTACGTATTAACATATTTTACTTAATGAATCCCTATCTAATATAATTAAACCTGATTTATTAAAAGAAGCAGTTTAAAAATGAGTGCCATCAGTTTTGCTAATGATGGCCCCCGTCTACAAAATAAATGACTGGCCCCAATGAATAAGGAACTGTTTTTAGTAGGTAACTATGTATAAAACAGTAGTGTAAAAATTCAACAGAGCTAAAATAAAAGCTATTGTACTGGTTGAAACCTCCAAGACCATTAAGGAAATGCCTAGTTAAGTTTAAACTTAAAGGTATTCAATGAACAGAGACAGTTTTACGTTTATTTCCTTCTGCACAGCTGTTGAAAGTATTACGTAACAAGATGAGACGTTGAGAGGGATCATCGACACCCAAGCCTTTATAGACAATAAAGCTGGCCAGTGTAATGGGATCCCGTAGGCCGGCGGTCTGTGAGCCGGGTCGGAGGTCACCCGTTAGGATGCGGAGTAAAACGGACTCGCCGGAAGATTGCATTCGCATCGCTACAAAGCCGCATCGGTCTGAATTAACTTTTCACGTTTCGTTTACAGTTCTAATACGAAAAGCAAAAGAAAAGTAACATCCTTCAGTACGGATTATTCGCGGTAGTTCCTTTGGCTGTTCCTTCGTAGGAGCTATTGCTTTTTTTTCGCACTAGGTACTACCTTTACAAGAGGTGAACAAAGAACTGCGTTTTTTTTCGCCTTTTTTCCTTTACTAGAACTGAAGTCCTTCATCTCTTGTGAAGGAACTAGTGCGAAAAAAAGCATTAGTTCCTTCGAAGGAACAGCCAAAGGAATTACCGCGAATAATCCTTCAGTACGCTTCTACAGCCACAAATTATATGACAATATCGGGATTATCTATTATGACCGTAAATTACTTCAAACGGATAAAATTTAGTAAACACAACAACAAGAGCTCAAATATTAGCATGAGTTGTAAGGAAAAGCGACTCTAATGTCAAAAGCGTTTGCCTACAAACAACTTGTCTAAAATTGTTTTAGTCGGTTCGTTTTGAAGTCAGGTTTTAAGCTCTAAGTATCTACTAATGACCGATTAGTCCGGTTGTTCATGTTTCATTTACTTGTATATTAAAATGTTATCTACTTCATTAAGATGATTGTGAAGCAAAAAAGAAAACTAGCCTTTTCATACCAACACGGAGATAACGGTTTTCACCCTTTAAACGTAACTTAACCGATACCTTTAATCTTTCCCCGATACCGGCCTTTAACCGATTTTGATACTTTTTTACACGTTATTAATCAAAAAAAATGTACAAACCTAGCTTTTGTGTTGACTGACAGTGACAATGTATCGAAAAGATCGTTAATTTAGAGGGTGAAAACCGACATCGCTTTTTTTGTATGAGAAATCGTAACTACACAATACTCTTGATTACACAGCAAAAAAAGTGTACCTAATTGTAACTGATTCCTGTTCCAGTGAGTACAATGGAAAGTCCAGAAAACCTTCTAGCAAATATAGGCAAGGAAGTGTCTTCTTTAGTAGAGCTTAAAGCTCTTAGTGACAATTCAGTGCCTTCCATGAACTTGAATCATAAAGGTAGCTTTTGTCAGACCAACACTATTCATACAACACTGGTTATGTTTGACGTAACCCTAGGTTAATACCGTCTTAAGAACTGTAGCCCTAAAAATATTTTAACATGTGAATTCACATTAGGTACACAGTTTGCACTTAAAATAATATAATCCCAATTGTTCCCGAACGTTAGGGAACAGGGGACTTTCTCATTGTAAAACACTCAGAACTTATCAACAGGGAAAAAGATATAACACATAACTGCAATTTGACTTAAACTAATTACATACAAGTTCAGAGTTGCGAGTATCTAGACAACAAGCATACTTTCAACTAGAAAATGTAGATTACTTTGAAAATAATTACATGGAGATGATTCTGGCTAAACAAAGCGTATGTTGAGGGAGTGACGGGACTCCTGCCCCGGGCGCCTGCCTCGTATGGGAACCCTCACGTGCGCGGTCCAGGGCTTAACGCCTTAGTACAATAACTATGATAAGTTACACACAGAAAGGTCATAGAGATCGACTTGAGGTTTTGCGACAGTTATTGGGGATGATGGAACACAGGTATACTCGTGACCGTTCAATAAAGAGAAATACGTTACAAATTATACTCAAACCCAATTCGTATACTAATTACCTTTTACGTACCTATTAGTAAAAAGATACAAAATATTTTTGGTTGCTATCATAAGAACGGGATACTATTTTATTTATATAAGGACTTTTTAGATATTAATAAAAGGTTTTACGAATGTTTGTTCGCAAGTCTTGGTTGTTTAATGTAGCATGTATGTATCTCTCTCTATTTCAATATGTTTATATTATAACCTGTGCCTTTTTTGGCTAAGGCACTCGGCATCACGATCGTTTACACTATTTCTATTCTGTCGCACGGTAAAGGATGGGGGAAGAATGAGATGACGAATGCGATTGCGGGCACCCGCACGTTAGATAGACAATGCGGCCTCTGGTATCCACCGTACAAACTTTGCTTAGTTTTTGGCTAAGTTCATCATCCCAGCCTATATTCGTCCCACTACAGGGCACAGGCCTCCTCTCAGATTAAAAGGGCTTGGGCCATAGTTATCACGCGGGGCTCAGTGCGGATTGAGAACTTCACAGATACCATTGAATTTCTTCTTAGGTGTGTGCATGTTCCTCATGATGTTTTTCTTCACCGTAAATGGTAAATTTCAAATGTAATTTCGCACATAAATTTCGAAAAACTCAGAAGTACGAGTCCGGATTCGAATCCACGGGTCACGACCCTCTGCTTGAGAAGCCACTAGGCCACCACGGATTTTTTTTTCAATTTGGCTAAGTTAATTGGAGTAAATTGTTCTATGTTTCTTTTCTTATTTTTCTTCATACAATGCTTTGGTTCTATCAGTTTTTTATCATTTCGATGTACGAGTACTTATGTGCGATATGTGCGTTTATTTCCCAATGTCTTGACCCCGAGTTCTTCATGGGTCGTTTAATATCATTTTCCAGTTGTAAAAATAAAAGATGAAGGCAGTGTCCTGGCGAGTTGATACCCGCACAAAGGCACACACGTGCAGTTCTATTAGCTGGCTAAGTGCGGCTAATTCGCGCGCTTCAAGCTGCGTCGGCGCATATGATAAGTTAGCGTAGTTGTGAAGTTAGGTACTAGTCCTAGCTAAAAGTTGAAGAAGTCTAGTTTGCTACAGGCTTTGTTTAGTTTATTACTTAATTTTCAAAGATGTTGGTAAAAATTGATGTAAGTAATTTGAGGTATGTCTAACTCGTGTTTAAGTTTTCATGCTAAGCCAATTAATCAAACCTACTTGATACCATAGCTAACAGTAAAATACAAAAGTATTCGATTTATTTTTCAATTTTTTTAATGTACCTAATAGTACTCTGGTGGATATGGAGTGAATATTATTTTATAAGCTTCTGCATGGATCTTGAAACGAAAAATGTATCACTTTAACGGATATACATAAAGTCAAACTCAAAAATAATTAGTGAGTACTTTGTCTTTCCCTCTGAATTGAAACATTATTAACTATCTTAGTACTGTCATTTACTACGACAAAGTACTAAGAAGTTAAGCTACTTTTGAGCTTGACTACACGATTACTGTCTTTCTTTAATACCTAACTTCAATACATAGTCCATTCTATACTCCTCACTTGTACTCTATGCGTGAGGTGCTTATTCATTTGTGCGTCGCAGTCGGCTCGTTAGCAATTGGACATGCCCGTTGCACGAAATATTTCAGCGATTGAAGCGGCGGTAAATTGCGCACAACAATAGCACGCGCCAGCGCGAGCCGCATCCAACCCTATTTACTACGAGCTCTACGATTCACTCGTTATCTTAAAATTATGTTTACTACCTTTGTATACGTCTAAATTATCAGCTACATATATCGTTAAATAACAATTGAATGACGCAAGTTAAAAAGCTAAGATTTAGACCCGCTAACAAACAACTAGCCGCTGACAGAACACTATTTGGAGTTACCTTATGAAGTGGAAAACGACGGCGAGTGACAAGCATTCTCAGAGCAGCGCGGGAGTGGAGCGGCGCGTATTAATTACCACGCGTTGATCCAAGCGAGCGTCGCGCGCATCCATCACGCGGACCAGATAGCGCGTTATTAACGGCCAACAGATTTGTAGTCGTAATTTGTACCACTGTCATCACATTTCAAAGACAAATATAAAGGATTGAAGACCGGAATGACAAGTGTCAGCGCGATCATTGGGCTGGTATTTTAAAAGTCGTTTTTATTAACACGAGCAACAAGAGGTGGATTGATCGAGACAGGTTTCAAGTGCCGTCCGCTGGCCAGGTAACGACGACGTCCTTACTCGCCCCGTCTTCTCAGAAATGTCCTTATGGGCTCGTAAGTAAGTACCAACCTTCTTGACTATTCTCACGGCGACGTTTTTCTTTTGCGTTCGTAAATGTGCTTCGATAAACTTTGAGTCTTTTTGTTTCTTAAATGAGCTCTATGTTTGTGACGCGACAATTTTCGCTTAGTTCGAAGTGAGTGTGAAATGTGAATCGTGCCCGAAATAATTAATCAGTGCGCTTAGTATAAGTTTTACTTCACCAAAATACTTCTCGATCGCGTTTACGTAAAAAAATCAATTACTAGGGAAACATGGACAGCGCCTCCGCGGCCGCGCGTCCATGTTTCCATAGAATTGAAATTTTTACGTAAACGCGATCGAGAAGTATTTTGGTGAAGTAAAACTTATACTAAGCATACTGTTTGTGCTGTCGGTTAACAATTACACGCGTCGATGCTATCGGCGCGCGCGGCAGCGAGCAGGCGTCCGAATTTAATTACCTGAGAATTTGCTACTCGCGCGCACACAATAACATAAATGAGTACCTAATACTTGATTGATTCAGGCCTTACTTTGCAAAGGTCCGTAATACTCGTATATCGATGAACTACAATATTTTTACTAAAACTTTAGTAGCGAACAAACTAGTTAAAAACTTTGTAGTTCATGAATGTTGTAGTTCATGTTCGATTTTTTTGGGAGCATTGGCACTCATGCCATTACCATATCTAAATACATTCATTACTTAGGAAATTGGCAGAACTATTCAAGAATTAGCAGTACCAATTATCTGTGCTCTTTTTAACACTTTTCTTACCTTTGATAACAAAGGGGTAAGAGGATCCAAAATTATTTAAATTTTGCTTACTTAATTTTACTCGATCTTCATGTTTATCACCACTCACCTATCCTAGTTTTAAGTAAACAATGTTTATTGTGACAAATGTAAGAAAAGCACATTTATATAATTTTAAAGAATCATTTTGATTGATTCATGACGAACGGTCTTCAACGCTCAGTCCGTATCCTTGAACTTGAGGCCTTATAGCCTAACGCATTCGGAACCACAATATTTTTCGCCACTTCTTTCTGTCACAAGGTAACGGATGAGGATAAAAAATGATGATGATGAATGCATTCGCGAGTGCCCGTGTTAGACAGTACGGCCTCTGGAGTTGAAGTTTTGTGTAGTACGTTGCCTTTATAATGTCAAAATGCCAAAAAATCCTAAAAGACAGGAAATTTCCCAGAGGGGCGAAGTCACCGGTGTAAGTTAAATGAGCTTCATATATTTACCGGGTATCCGAGATTCCAATAGTTCTTTACCGTGCAACGGTAAAAACATTATTACCCCTGTGATGTCAGCGTAATTTCAACAGTTTTTTACCAATATTACATTACATTCGATTCTAAGAAGGGCGAAAATAACTCACAACAATTGATTTGAATTAGCGGTCTGCGATAGTGATAGTTCATTACAACTTGCCTAGTCACCTAATATTAATTAAGAATTCATATGAACCCTACCCCTGTAGCTTGGTTTGTGATGAGCTATGATAATAATATTTAGTGTTTAAGTACGACCGTCTCTTGCATTGTCTGCTTTGTAAAGTTGATAGTCATTGTTGTTTTGCAGAACCACATGGCGAGATATCGGGATTGAAATCTCCAGCATGATTGAGTTGTCAGGGCTGTAGTAGTAGGTAACATAAAGTGATTCACTTTATTTTCTTAGAAGAAAACAATACGGGTTTTGATTTAGGATAAATAAAGCCTATTCTTATTTTTTTTAATTGACACGCTTTTGGTGATTCATTGAGCCAATGCGGACGCACTGTAATTTGTTAGTTGTCGATGATTGAGTTTTTAATTATACGTAACTAAAGACGTGTTATTAGAGGGGCGGGGCGCGCTGCGTCCGTCACGGCAATCTCGTGGCAAACGTGATGCTCTCTTGTTCTTTTTGGCCAAAGCCTCCACCTCTCTGCCTCTACGTCTCTGACAATTTGATCAACTACTTTTTACTGTCGCGTTCGACGGTGATTTACAACGGATTACTAATTTTAAGACATAAAAACGGAAAGTGATGAAATTATTCAATAAAACTCGAGAGAGCATGAATAAATATTAAATTAACGGTTGATATTACGACACCTCATCAATCACTGGATATGTCCCGACACGGGCAACATATTCGTAATCTTGTAGTCTCGCATGCCGTTAGGTATGTTCGATTATGACAAATTTTAATGCAAGCAGGTAGTACAGGTCAAAGCGACAAATTGATACTCGTACCATTATAATCTTAAGACCTACCTGGCTTAAAATTCCACCCTATGCCAATCTTAATTCGGTTTTGATAAATGTCTATGGGTCGTCAGCAGATTTAGTTTAGGTACCTAAGTGAAGAGTTATATTTTATCATGCCATGCCCACATCGTTCGTGGAATGTAGAGTATGTATCTTGGCAAAGCACGAGCGTCCCGCTGCGCAGTGACATGTCAGCGCGGGTCCAGGCCCGACCTAAGACAAAAGACAAATTAATTTTGTACACAAGGCATTTAATTTGAATGTGAATAGCATGAAGTGCGACGAATGGCCGCGGAGAACAATAGCCGGCGCCGACGAACCCGCCTTTTGTTTTATGCTCAATAAAAGTAAAAAGTACAAAATCTAAACGCTCAACAGACAATTCCGTATTATGATATGGACACAGTAATGGAGGCTCGGCGAGGCGCCTAATAGCTTATAATATTAAATGTACGTGATAGAGCAGACCCGGCGCGGCGGGCGGAGGGTCGGAGCGCCCGGAAATAATCGGTAAGTGTTAATGTTATAATCGTAATCATGCTCGTAATTAAACACAACCGTAAACTATATGATTACAAGGTGTTTAGCACTCGCTAATGATGAACCCAGCAGTTATTAAACCACAACCGTTAATTATTCAGCTGGCCGTTGACGTTCACGTACAAATTTCGTAAACGAGACGGGCAATCGGCGCCTTTACATCACCTGCTAACAAAATAATAATAATAATAATAATAATAAATTATTTATTTAACATAACGTTTACACAGGTGGTGTCGAATCCTCCTTTTAAGTAAAGCACTTGTATTAGGAGGAATTCGCTCTTTCATACAGGTTGTATCTAATGCTAAAAAATAATAACTAAAACATAACTAAGTAACAAGATTATTAAAACTAAATTGGAAAGATTGGCTTGGTCTTTTTCCTTATTTGGGTATCTATAACAATAATAAAAATAATAAATAAAGAGTGCATAAGAGGTGACAAGCATTTTGAGCATCAAATGTAATGAAAAAGGTAAGACTGTAAGTATTATTATTATTCTTTCTTTATTTTTTTATATATATATATTTTTTTTTTTAAATCATCAGTAATTCTATATCTTCATAACTTTTACATTTTAGCCAAGTTGTAATTAGACTTTTACATTCTCTATAAGTTAAGTTGTAAATTTTAGTTGTTCTATTTATTTTGTTATAAAGATGTGCAGACGCTATATTAAATAAAGAGGTGTATTTCAAAATCTTTTATTAGTACAAGCTCCAATTTTCCCATGCATCTCCGATTTGATTGTAATTCAAGACAGCTATAACAATTAACTAGTAAATAGCTATCTAGCTAGTTTGAAATATGAGGTATTGGTCAAAGTATTGTTGTGTTGTCTGCAATGAGCGGTGTGATGGATACGCGTCTGCCCGCGGCCGCGCCGGCGCACCTACCGGCATGACCTCCTGTTTGCTTTATATCATTAGTCCATCAATCAAGATCCAATTTTGTTTTGAATCGTAACTGTTAGTTAAACACTAACAATCGGAGTGTGTCTGCCACGCCTATCAATCAGGGAATGTGCCGTCGGCCTAGCTTCCGACTACATTCTATAGCACCTCAATGATGAATGCCTTCAATATCCATGAACGAATAAAATGGTCCAGTTATTTAAGATATTTGAATTATGGCTAAATGGCTGAAGACCATAAAATGTGGTGAGCAAGGCGTTTGCTTAGCTGTGAACGCCAGCTTCCAGTTAGTCGATAATTTGAGGTGAAATTACGCCACAATTTGATTTATTTGGATATGATTCGGAGCTGTGATAACATGTTTATTTTTTATGGCCGTCAGTTAAAGTTTTGGACGGACGGGACGGCGACTCCACGCCGTCGTATCCACTTCACATGTTAAATGGAATTCCCTTTGCGCCTCGAAATTACGTCCGCCCGTGTTATTAAAGTGTTTGTTTCTTTGCCGTTTTTGTTCAGATGTTTTATCCAATTAGTGCTACCGTGTCGAAAGGATAATGCTGTGATGAACGTATAAAGCGTTTAGCGCGTTAAAAGCGGGTCCTTGTCGGCGACGATAACAGAGTATCCCGCACCCACCAACGAGGACGAATGCCGCTGATTCAATAATCTCACATCATTGATGTAAAAATGTAAATCAATAAACAACAATTAGCTTTAATAGACCAGTAGCTTAATATTATTAAAATTATGAACTGACGAAGCAGCGTTGGCCTAGTGGTTTGACCTTGGCAGAGGGTCGTGGGCTCCACCCGTGCTCGCACCTCCTAGTTTTTCGGAATTTATGTGCGAAATTATATATGATATTTACAATGAGCTTTACGGTGAAGGAAAACATAGTGAGGAAACCAGCAAACACATGCGAAGAAATTCAGTGAAGTTTCAATCCACACTGGACTCACTGGAACTACAGCACAAGCCCTATCATTCTTAGAAGACGCCTGTACCCTGCAGTGGGACGTATTTAGACTGAGATGTGAACTGACAAAAACCAAGGGGATGTGTAACTTTGTACCTTAACCACTGTTGCTTTTAGCATTTACTGTCATTTATTGACAAGTGATTTGAAACAATGTCATTATTGTCTTAGGAATAAATTTGATTGATTTTTTTTTTATTGGCAACCATAGTTGCTAAAAGCATGTGAGGAGCACGACACACACACACAGTGGCATGTGTAATTTACTAATATTTTGGTAGGTAAATATGAATTTTAACTTTCGTTGGCACGCATGAATATTAATATTTTTATAATATTGAAGTGAACGTAACAAATTAAATTAATGCACAAATGTAGTAAGCTGTCGTGTAACTGTATCAATAAACAATTTCACACGCAGCCATTCGAATATTTTTATCCATTCCATCATTTATGTTAAGTCGTTATTTAATTCAATACAAAAAATGATAACCATTTTAATTTCTCCCATTGACAATTGACAGTCGGTGCCGAACATCCAATTATTTATTATTGAGACGACGCGGGACGCATAATGAGGAGGCCGTGAAGAAAAGCTCGTGACAACTGAAATATGTTAACAATCAAATAAATAAGAAGCTACTAAGGAAATAGGTTAAGGTATATTGTAAGCGATAGGCTAGCAAACTGACACTATTTTATCACTTTTGTCTAACATTAATAAACCTGAAATCGCTAAAAGTAGCCCCGAAACGTAAATGTAGCGTTTCGTGTGCTCCGCCTACAGTAAGATTATTTCCACTTTAACACTCGAAACGTCTCAGTTTTAACCGTAAAAGTTCGTGTTTTCTCATAGGGTACTTATATATAATCCTAGAATTTAATCACATAAAATATCCAAACCTATTTAATGTAATTAGTACTAAGTATTGCACTTCCGATCTCTCTCGATGTATGTCGAGAATTGCCGAGTGCCAAAGTGGGAATAATCTTACTGTACCCCCTTTGGGATACAGGCGTGGTGTGTATGTGTGTCAAACAAGTAGACGCATACCTGCTTCTTTCCCATAGGTTTTTTGTATTGACACCATAGTCAACAGTGAAAAGTGCTCAAAGTAAGATATCGTCGTGGAGGTATCCTATTATCTCACCACATTCGTTTTTCGTTTAATTCTTATTTCATTTTATTCTGTATTCGTCTTCGTCTTGTTCGCTATCCGTCACTATCTTTTTGGTCAAATTCTGCAAGTTGTCTATCTCATCTCTTAATACGTCTTATTCGTTTTTCGTCACGGTCTTCCTTATTGGACTCATTCGTCGCTCTTCCCTTTCGTTTTTTGTCTCATTTACTTACGAACATTTATTTACCAGCACCGAACGTATAGCTTTCATAATTTCAACTAGAGATTATAAGTTTAGAAGGGTAGTCTTAAGACTGATCATTTCTTTTTTTTTATGTTAGAAAGGCCAGACAAACGAACTAGTGGGTCACCTGATGTTAAATGATCACCACTGTCCATAGACACCCGCAGCGCTTTACATGATGCCAGTGCGTTGTCGGCCCTGGGAAAAGGAGAGGGAATAGGGGAGGGGGAGAGGTATTGGGCCCCCGGCGCTCTCACTGACCGTACGAAACGCAGCAGGAGTACTGCTGCTTCACGCCGGTGTTCTGTGAGAGGGTGGTACTGCCCCGGACGAGCCGACCCATTCGTGATGCAGCGGCTAGCTACAACATGGCTCTACCACTACTACTTAGTACTTTACGTCCTTAAACTGAATTTTTAAAATTGTACCTATTATGATATACCCTTCAGTTCACATTACCGTCTGAGAGCCTTTCGTAACATCACTCGATTCTTCAGTATTTTATAGCTGCTCATAGTGCTCATGCTGCAGGCAGGTATTGATAAAGAACTCACAAAAATACTTCTTTAGCTCGTTACAAACTTGAAATTGTTCAGCAGAAAAATAAAAGGCCAAGGTTACACTGATTACCGATTGTGTTGTCCTTAATTGGCACTGAGTTTCATACATTGTATAGGGAAAATATATTAGCCCATTCATGGTTTGCTACCGCTACTTTGAGCTTTTAAGATCAGGTAAACCGAGGCTAACCAGAGTTTATCATCAATCCAAATCTATACGGCGGGTCGCGCTTACCTTGCAGAGGCAATTGAGAGTTGATACAGATTGGTAATAGTATGTAGGCCCGCCGTCGGCATCATCAAACGCTGTTCTATTTGTCGATAAATCTACCATAAATCGAGACAATCATACAAATACAAATTACACGGCCATAAATAACATTCGTATGGGAAAATGTTGTATCTGGTCTGAGGGCGCTATCATCGATGGGCCGTTTTAATTTAATTGACTGAGGTACGTGTCGATGATAAATGTAAGCAGGGTTAAGCATATGCGCGATGCTCATGAATAAATCGCTCGTGGAGACGAGCTGATTTGCGATAAGCGGGTATTTATTGCGTTATTTGTGCGCGCCACCTGACGGCGAGTAGCGCGGCCGCCGCAGGAGGCGCTCTATTGCCTTTCACTGCGCACCATCCTTCCCGGGAACATGCGCGGGCCGCGCCCGGGCCGCATAAATCACGACCGACATAACAGCATTAACTCTTGATGGATTTCGCTTACTGGAGCGGGCCGTTCATTCACTATCGATGGTATCCAGCGCGGAACTGGATGGGTTGAAATTAAACCTGTGCTTATAGCCTATAAATCACTGTCTTCAACCCCAAATAAGTAACACTAAGTGTTTGCTTGTACTACGTAGTTTCCTTTGCATCAAAGCTGATACGATATCCCCGTACATAATCACGACTGCAGAACAAACATTGGTAGAGTTTAGAAGTCGTAGTCATCATAGACTGTCTCAATGGAAAGTCAAGTTTCAACTAAGCCCAGTACTGTCTTCCCAATAATGGTACACCACCCAAGGTCCCTGACCTAACAAGGCCTCGAAAGTCAGACAGAGTCAGTCTTTCTGACAGAGTCGTGTTATGCAGCTATGCTGAGAGGATATGAACGCTACGCTACAAAACTATGTGACTGTTTCCACTAATGCTAAGCTATGTAGCCACTCGAGGAAGATCCAGAGCTATAGCACACATTCACAGCACGCATCTTCCCATATAAAAAAACACAGCTTAGTTGAATCCGTTTCCACCAGTGCTATGCTATATGGACTAAAAAATATAATTGGTGAATATCAAACCCATCTATAACAACGAAACATAGCACATCTCTGATGAAAAGTCCTCCTAAATATTCGCTTACGCCAAATATAATGAATACTTGTCGTCAACAACAGTCACGTTACTATTTTCCAACGGGGTCCATATCTGTTGGAGTCCAAGGGCTGCAGCTTGCCTTAGGACGTCTCTGACCATGCTTTGACCATAGTACATAATTTTCCAACGGGGTCCATATCTGTTGGAGTCCAAGGGCTGCAGCTTGCCTTAGGACGTCTCTGACCATGCTTTGACCATAGTACATAATTTTCATCGAGATGTTAGAACTACTATGCAGACCAGATGCCGTTCTACTTGAATCATCTATATATAACCTTTATGTTAAAATTAAAGTGATATTAATAAGTGCACTTAACATTATGTTACGTATCAAACATCATTCCCGGTGTCCAAAGTTCCAGGTGGCGAGTTTGCCACTGACGTGCTAATTATGATGTATATCGTAATCAGACAAATATGCCAATAACATCGGTAATACTACTTAATTAACATGTGCAGCTCATTATCACGATACGAAATGCAAATGAGAATAAAAAGCAATGCGGTCATATATCAAATGCGAATGAGAGCAGTTCTTGACTCAGTGACATTTAGAGCTGGCAACCTAATTATATTAAAATGATATTTGTTTCGCAATGTGGCCACATTTAGACGTGTAGGCTGAGGGGACGAGATTAATTGTTACGCGCATGTGTATACTTATTTAAATAATTTTAATATCTAGTTATGGTTGTGGCTTCGAACCCCGCTTCGCAAGTCCCAGTTTTTTGGGAATGTAAGTGTATATTATATCATACTAAATACAAACCGAAACATGGTAAGGGTCAGCACGGAATGCTGAGGACCTGGTTTCGATTCCCAGAGCTGGGTCTTTTTTCTGGGTTTTTCTGCGTATCCGTGTTTCAGTTTGTATTTAGTATGATATATATGGATTTCACGGGATGACAGTAAAAGTAAAAAATTTGAAGTTGAAAAATAAAAATACAAAAAGACTCCCAAAAAAACAATCTTGAATGTAATTGTAAGTATGTAAATAGAATATGGAATTTTCCATGAGCTTTTCGGTAAAGGAAATTTACTCATACATCATAAGGAAAACTACACAAATCTACAAATCCGTGAGTTAATTACAGTCCAAGCCCTCTTATTCTGAGAGGAGGCCTGAGGTTATATTATCAATTATGCGGATACTCGTGATTGCGTTCACCATCTTTTTCTACCTTCATACGAGTAGGTACTTGGGTGAGGCCGTGAAGCGTTTCAACCGCCGTGTCCCGTGTATTACCAAAATCGTCTAATAGTACATCCGTCAGCTAAAAATGCTAGTGACCACCACCACGAGTGGTGTGATGTGGGTCGCAGAATTGCAATTGGTTTTAGTTCATGGACTTTAACATTAGATTTCGGTAACACACGGGATACGGCGGTTGAAACGCTTCACGGCCTCACCCACATAATGTTTGACAGAAATCAATGGTGAATTCGATTGTGATCCCGAGTGCTTTAGACAATATGGACTCCTGGCTGGATTATTTTAGTAGCTTTATTATTTTGTTGCTATAGTGTCCGTGAAAAGCGGCCAAGAAATCGTATAAAACACCAGGAAAACAAACAGAGGGACGGACAGGAAGATAACACATAAAAGAGTTCCTTTTTCCCAACTCCAAAGAGATTCGATTCGAAAAACATTTGTATAGTAGTGTTAGAAATTATAGAAGATCGACAGAGAGAGAAACAAAATTCAAGAAAGTCATCATCATCAGTTTTACAGATCATTTTTAAAACACATAGCCAGAATTATATGTAAAATAATTATTATTAAATGCTACCTGAATATGAATCGAGCGGGCGCTCGCTAGACTACTGTGTCATTAACTTTTTGTTAGAGTAAGAATAACAAAGAACCTACTAATGAACAGAGGGAGTTTTAAATCTTACTTTGGTTGTCGTTAACATGAAGCATCATTTGTTTTTACAAACAGAAGACTCCAGCTAATTAAGTGTGCAAATGTTACAGTACGTACCTAACATTGTATCCGAATCGATAATCATTTTAATTAAACACAGTTTCAATACGCAAAACAAACAAGCATAACTTATGCTGTCTACGTCAAAAATAAATTTATAACCATGTAATGATATTCCAAAAGCAATACCTGAAACAAGTTGGTACCCAACGGGTACAAAGTGAGCAACAGCCTTACATGCACGTACCCGCAGGCGCCGCTACACGTCGCAAACTAAAAATGTGTATAAATTATGAAGATTACATGAAAAAGAGAAATGTGTTACATTTAATTTTATTACATACGATAACTTATGGACTAGGCTCGGCACTCGCTTGAAAAACAAGTTGTTAGACCGTGCCAGACGAACAACGACGCAAGCAATGCAAGAAAGACAAGCTAATTGAACACTTTATGGTTGCGAAATAAACTCCAAAGTGTTTCGAATGCGTGTATTAATAAAGACATTTATTTAACTGAAGTATTCATACTTACATACAGATCATTTGTGACATTAAAATATCAATTATTTATAGTATTGAGATAGGGTTAGTATTTCGAGAAGACCGCTTTATCAGTGCGAAACTCTCTTTATTGAGTACAAAAGTGTTGACAATATTGGAGAAATATTAACATTCTTTTGATAATTATGACGAATGTCGACTGATTCGCCTGTTAACTTTTGAGGCGTATGGGAAATATTGATGTGCAAATGTTCAATACGTAATGTACAAGCAGATAACAATTGCGATAACTTACGTTAATGATAAATTTAAGTTATTTAATAACAAAATAAATTAGGAAAACCCCATAGATGGAACGACATACAGCCTACATCATTAAGGGGACCTAATAGTGAATTGCACCAAATTACTACACCGACAACCATTGTCAAATCAACAGTCACATTTTCGGTTAAATTTGCGAGTCGAATGTACCTGAAATGAAATGAAATGAAATGAATATTTTATTTGTTAATGGTGGGTTTACATAGGTCGTAAATTTATGTAGTCGTAAGATCGCCACATTATGCCAACAAACTGACGTACGAATTTATAATTAATCACTTAATAATTATATTTAAATATTTAATTTAGTATTTCGGCTTACAGAAATTTAGTTAACCGAAGATTTGATAGCAGCTTTGACTTTGGTTAACGTTATAGTAACTTGAAGCAACTGACTCTTAGTATACGAAAATTTTCAGTATTCTAGATCAAAGGGTTTGCGCTGAGCGTTACGTTATGAGTCAGTCAGTATATGTATGTACTCTACATTGACCGTGCACTACTAAACTATGGTAACTTTTTGGTACACCATGTAAAATACTATTCATTCAGGTGCCTACTGGCTTCCTTATAGAGGTTTGTGTCATTTTACACCAATCGTTCCTGTTATCGGGTTAAATGAATCCTCTATTTATTCATACTCCATACAAGTAATCGCAAAACTATCAGAAATACATTTCGCAAAGGTGTTTAACGTGAACAGCCTTTGCACAGACCACTTTTATCAACATTGTAAGTATAAGGTATCACTTTATCGGTGCGACATTAACTAGGCAGATACAAACCAGTTCCCCATCCTAATAATTTAAACATCTTATTGCAATTTTCTGATACCACTGACTTAACGATGAAGGGAATTCTTAAAATCGTAAAATATAAAGGGTAAAAGTTATGTAACCAAAACATAATTAATTCCACTTATCTCCTTAATTTGACTTACCTACTTATACTTACTTAACACCCCTAAAAACACATTTACTTTATTAATTTAAAGTACTTTAAAAGTCAACCATAAGAAACTAATTCAAATATTTTTTCATTTAGTTCACTTTAAATTAAATTAAATTCACCATCCATCATCATCATCGTCTGAGCCGTAGGGCGTC
This sequence comes from Archips crataeganus, assembly GCA_947859365.1. Classification (NCBI taxonomy): domain Eukaryota; kingdom Metazoa; phylum Arthropoda; class Insecta; order Lepidoptera; family Tortricidae; genus Archips; species Archips crataeganus. Next base: position 11,123,253 of record OX402056.1, on the reverse strand, counting down.
TAACGGACATAGGCCTCTCTCATTAATACCCAATCATTACAGTTGCAAGCGGCTTGCATTCTAAATTATTCTATTCTACTTACACAGAATTAAGTACAACTTATATGTATTTCACGGCATATATATATTTCAATGTCAAATGAAGGTCATTGCTAATTTGATATGTAATAAGTAAATGCATTAAATTATATTAAAAATTAAAAACTACAGAAAACGATTTAAAAAGCATTTATCTCGAAATGGTTTTCGATTTACTATAAATTATAACAAAAAATAGACATCCCCAATTCGTTATTTGGGAGAAACACTTGGGACAGACACGTGGCGCAACTATAATATTTATAACCAGCCCGGCAGCAAATCGGCATATTTTTGTTGATTCATTACCCCTGAAAACTAACATCGTTTTAAAAGGTAATCTCCGTCTTTATATCCACTACCGATGTTATCAAGTGTAATTCTTGGCGGACAATCCAATCACAATATTTGTAAATCGGTAGCAGCGTGAACCGCTATCAGTGATCATAAAGCGACTGTGTCGGCTGATAACTTATCTCTAAGGCTTCTACCTTCTCGTTAATCACAATCACGGTTAAATACAAAATTCTGAGCCGCTAGCAAACATAACAATTAGGTATCTTGATTTGTTGGAATCGAGTATTGAGATTCAATTGACTATTTTAATTATACTTTACAAACTATCTGGTGTTAGTAAGGTAACTAAAGTTATTCTTATGGATTCCTGACATTCATCCAACTGTAGCACGGGCTTTATGCTTTACCTAATACTACAATATTTTAGCAAACGCATCGCAAAAATGTACGTTTGTATAAGTATAAGTTGTATGGACCATGGACTGTATTTTTTCTTCTGATGTGATTAAAGAAGAAGACTGCTGTTCACTTATAAATTTATTACCTAATTTTTTAGACACACAAGTTTAACACGATATTGCGACCACCATATAAGTGAAAGTGGAAGAGAAAAAACTTTTGGCAACCTAAAGCTATGGTGCCATTTTATGTTGCTAGCAACTAATGGCATTTTGTCATACTAATAGGTTCTTTTGAGAAAATCACCTCATATTAATAGCATAAAGCAGTTAAATGCTGCCTGAGTGGCTTAGTGTCACCGAACTAAATTGTAAAATACAACGGTATTCCATCGTTAAAACAACGAACATAAATTTGTCCCGTGCAGCTCGGTAACCTAAGGTGATCATGGGTGAACAAAAAATATTTGTCCGAGTAGTCTGCGCTAATGTGTAACCAAGCAAGCCCGTGAGTGACACGGAAACTCTCTTCACACACGTCTGACCTCCAACAAAGGAGTTCTATTTGTTCTGTGTCGCTACTAAAATATTGAAACGAGAATGGAGTGCGTGCTCGTCGCAGCGATGACGCTTGTCGTTGGTTTTGTGCGCTCCACTGTCAGCTAGCTAATGCTATTACTACTTTGAAGCTAGAGATTTATATCACAAAGTTAAGGAACATAATTAGAGTCGCTAAATTACCAACTGTACTCGGCGTAATGCCATAAAATTACGTACGAACGTACGGTCCCTACCATCATGCACATGCTATTTTAGCGTGAAGAGCATTTAATTTTAGACAGCTTCGTGTGCATTTCGATTTCTTCCAATATAGTGTACACAAGCCTTATGTAGGCTAACGAACATCTCACACGCGTGTTTGTTTTGGAGGCCTGGTTCACCGACGAAGCAGCGTCCACTGCGAAACGCACCGCCGGTCCGACCAGTTTCTGCTGGCCGCTGCGGTGACGTCGCCGTCGTCTTCGGAAGTGAATGACGTGACAAACAAACATCCTTGCTTAAGATGTGACCAAGAAATTCAATTAGTGGAACAGCTTTTGTTTGGATTTTCAACGTTTTACATGTTGGCAAACAGTGTACTGGGACTGTCTTAAATAAATAACGCTTTCATTGTTCAACTAATATATTTCCCCAGCTATTAAACCAGTTGGGGCGCTTTGGTACGGAGCGAGGTACCTATTGTCAAAGCGGGCTCTATTCCAAACTGATTAGCGTAACGAAGTCGCGAACTGTTCGAGGCGTGTTGCAGTCAATATTGGACGATTTTGTCTCAATAATTCCAGCATAGAGCTGTGTCACGCGAGCGCTCGCCATGACCAATTAGCGGGCGCCTGCTCTGGCCACTGGACAATAAATCAATAATTAAACCGTCCATCTACCGGCAAATGCTGATTTATTCGCGCCTTCTGGCCGCGCCATGCGCCCGCACTGCCTGCACGCTGAATGTCGCCTGGACTTGTTATTGCTGCTGATTGCGGCATAAAGTAATATAAGACGTGCGGTTCATTTCTAAGATGAGGTAGGTAGGATACCCAATAGGTAAGATTAAATTGTCTGATGTTTGTGTTTGCATTGCATACCGGTTTGTTTGCGCATGTCGTATTGTGTGATGGGACAATCAAGAAGTGTGAGAATCTGCTGACATTTAGAACTCTATTCATTCCAAGTCCAGCATCAGAGCCAATGTTCTCATGACATATTGACACAAATTAAATACTTCGAACGGCAGCCACATATTTTCCGCAATCAGAGAAGGATCTCGCTAATATGCCGAGTATCGGTTTGTATTTGTGAAACATTTCTTCGTTAATTTCTCTCTAAACGGTACAAAGTGAAAGATTAAGCTGGGTTTACACTATGCATTAACGAGTAGGTAGGTATGTACTATCTGAACTGGGCTGAGTTTCACACACAAACAGTTCTCGTATTTGTTTAGGGTATTAGTGATGAGCGTGTAACTGTCGCGAACCGACGAAGCTGCGCGGCAGGTAACTGCCTCGGCCAACACTCGACGGATGACCAACGAGTTCCGCGTTTTGTTACTTCATCGTATTTGATTCTGAACGGAGACTACCGCTCTTAAGACGCATAAACAACGCCAGGCATGCGAGTCTCTGACTAGCAATCGGCGCTCAATGGTTCTCGAGCTCGCGTTAGTAATCTCGAGTGCTAAAATTAAAGTAAATTAAAGACATTGAACAACTATCTTACGCGCAACCCTGTCGAGTGGCGTCGGGCGACGGCCCTCCGTCAGCACGAGAGCCCTCGGCGCGGCCGCAGAGTGTTTTCCTATACACAAAGCGCGGACGTGTTAATTCGTAGACACTATTGGTTTTTTCCGCGGTGATCGACGACTGTGGGAACGTTTCTGGGTGCCTTCGTTAGAAGCACCTACTCCACAGTAACGAGCAAACAGCCAGACCGAGTCCCAATATCGCTTCCGCGTTAAGTGGCCGTTGGCTTGAGGAATTTACGACAGTTCTTCACTTAATAGGCGATCGCAATTGAGCTGTCCGCCGCACGATTGTTACACGTTTCGATAGCTGTATAGCGAGTTATAAAAATCATTTTGGTTTCCAATTTGAGTGTCATTGTCTGCGAGACGAGAAAGTTGTCTGTGGCGCCGACACCAATAAAACCGTCGGAAATGGTAGGCACGCGCGGCGCACCGAAGTGGCGAGGTGCAACCGTCGATAACTCAGGCTGATATTCAGTCACACGTGCGGTTATCGTTTTGTGGTGGATGATACCTGCGAGGCCGCCTCGAAGGCGATACGATCGCGCAGGCCGGCCATCCATTACGCTGACAGTGTAACAATAAAGCAGGATATCTGTTAGCACCCCGCACTCACGCGGCTCGACAAATGGAAGGAAGCACGAACCACGACCCAATGAACAGCCGCTGTACCTACTTATTGCAAACAAATTGCAATCCTTAGCAATGAATGAATGAAATGATTTATTTGTCTTTTACAAAAATGCCGTTGTTCACAGAACCCTGCAAAACTGTTTTCACGGCTTGTCTGCAGGATACAGTCTGTATAAAAACATGACAAGATAATATAATGCATAATTAATATTGCATACTACTACAACATATTCAATGCATTTTATTTGCTGTTACAATTATTGTACCTATCCTTCTATTAAGTTGAATAACTTTTGAAGCAAAAGTATTGAAATCAGATATATTTTTTGTACATTTTTATATAATACTGGTTGTGTCAGTTGAATGTTGGATTTTAGCCATTTCTTAAAATTATCTTTGTTCTATAAGTATTTAATTAAAATCTGTGTGTAAAAGAAGTAGTAGAATTTAGTTTTTAAACCAAGTTTGATCGATTTTAAAAGCTTAGTATTTTTAATAAAATACGAAGTATATTATTTAATTCAATCAGTTCAAATAAATAGTGTAGGTGTAATAATTATAGACTGGCCTGTATTACGTAGAAGTATCCCTTAAAAAGCAAAACATTTCAAACGGAAGGCGCTTCTGATTAAACACTTATTAAATAATCCGGTCTCAATAGCAGATTAATGTGTTTTATGTAGGTTGTTACTCCTACGGCAAATGGATTATCTTAAAATTTAGAATTGAATGAAAAAGTTCAAATTTAATTGCCATAAAACGTCACGATCATCGTATTAGCTGAGTTCGAAAGGGATAATAATAGTTGATTTACCAAGGGGGAGTCAAATCGGTACGTACCCTCGGGTGATATGTACATACAAACTTATAAGTTTTGTTAAAAATTTCATTTTGAAACCAAGCTTTTTAGCTGACTGTACTTTTTGTTGACTGTACTTGCATTGTCATCCAACCTACATAAGTATAAGTACCAAATTTCAGGTGAATCCAACCACTGGTAGTGGGTCAAATTCGACTTCTAAAATCTTGTAAAAAACCTATACTTAGTACACTAAATTATTCAGTTATCTCTACAAAATACGACCGCAAATCATTAAAAACTTTTTTATTTTAGATATTAAAGCGTCAAACTGTTTTCGCGTCAAATGAAATCACAGAAGGTGAAGACGCCGACATTCGTAGGTTTACTTTACGCGTGTCGAAGCGCTCCGTCGCTCCACCACATCGAGATTTGACGTTTGCCACTCATATCAGAACGTATGCTATCTGCTATAAAAAGTACTAGTAACCAGTACTTTATTATGTAATTAAATCCTTTGATTGGCACAGGAGTATTCCTTTTCTTCTTCCTCTTAATGCGGAACTTCCCTTTTTTCACGAATCCTCTTATACTAATCCGTTTCGATAAAATAAATAAAAAAAATGCTCTTCCTCTTCCTGATAATCAGAGGAATTTTAAGAAGAAATGATTTTTCTATAAAGTTAGCAATAGATTTATGCTATAAAATTTATTTGTTCTTATATTCAAAAATACAAAGGTCTTAAGTTTACAGGCTTAGGGTTTACCAACTCAAAAAAGTAAGGGTATTATGTTTGTTATTTATTCCTCCTCCTCTTCCTCTTCCTCTTAATTATAACATATCCTCATCGTTATCCGCATCCTCATCCTCTTCCTCACAACTACTTCCTCATCAAGTCTATATTGGCAACATCCCTAGACTTAAAAAAAAGACATAATGGGGTAAAATAATGGATGTTCATATACAACATAACTACCCTGACATCAGGGCAGTAATGGAGTGCTAAACAACAACTAAAATTAAACTAAATTCAACTGCCTAGATTTTTGAGAAAGTGTAATGAACGCTTTTCAAGCACCTTTTTAATATCTAAAACAAGGCAAGTGTGATAATTTTCTTAAATATCCGTAAAAGTGGTCGTTGTTAACTACGTATCAGAAGGTTGTCAATCCAAAATAAAAATAAAAATTCCTGCGGTGCTAAATTCACCACCAATGTTGCCTAAAAATTCCATTGTTGTCTCATCATAAAGCTCATTGTTGTCAAACACTTTTTAAAAACGCAAAAACGCCACTATCGAATTAGGACACAAGACTATTTTTACCGAATTAAAAAAGTTAGTATGACAACGTTTTTCTCCGTGTCTCCAATAGCATTGATTAAAAAGGCGGCGGATTGTTTTGTTATTTTAAACCGACTTCAAAAAATATTTAAAAATATTTTTGTAATTTTCTTTTCGATACTTTACATTTGCCTCGGGCGGATCAGCAATTGCCTATCTACTTCCAGGTCTTGGCCTTTGGTACTATTGCAATATCGTCTTTTAACAACAATAGCCGCTTTACTAAGCAACACTTTGAAAGCAAATAGACGTTATTATGTCACGTCGTTCGGCTATCATTTCGGCCGTGATAACTAATATCACATCATAAATAAGTACATACATTGTATTAGACAAATTGAATTCTCAAATGGATTAACATAAATAGTGTGCAATAGCAGTATTATAATGGTATAACGCGTTGTAAGACAATAGGTGCGCTAGTCCTCCCACCTCCCACGTGGCGGCCCGCGCATGCTAATCGCCTCTAATCACGGCCGATCGAGAGCTGATTCATCTCCCCTTACAATCCTTTATTCCGTTTATTTACCAATCAGTATATTTAATTCCAGTCGCAACCATAAAAGGCGATATATTTGTGTAGCGTCGCTCTCAATTAGTAGGCGACGGCGAATCACCACTCTATGTGGTCACGGCGTTAGCATCGACTTTGAAATGTTTTTTGTTAATGCGTAACGCAAATGAAACAAAATCATTAATGTTTGCTCCTTCAATTTTCTCCGCCCGCCTTTTATGTATGGCTGGATTCACTTTACCCAGGCGCCAGTGTTTTGTTTTGTCTCCAATAATGGTATTGACCGACGTGAGTTCTCACCCTTAGTGGTTAATCACTGTTAGCTTCCAAATTTGGCATGTAGTCTAATTACCTGCCCACACTGTGCCCATATTGGTCGGCACACAGATTATGTTTGTTATCGATACTTCGGACTATTGTGAAATAGGTAATACTTACTATACGTAAGTATGTTGATTCCAATAGGAAGACTAAATGAGTTAGTATCTTCTAATATTATAAACGCGAAAGTTTGTATGGATATTTGTTACTTTTTGACGCTAAAACGGTTTAGCCGATTTTGATGAAATTTGCCACACAGATAGTTTACAACCTGTATTAACATAGGGGATACTTTTATCCTGGAAAATTGCATAGCCGTAAATTAATTCTTCGCTGACGGGGTCCCGGGTAACAGCTAGTTTTTATAATAATAATTACTTACAAAATAACGTCAGTACCTCCTACAGTATCATATCCGTACCGTACCGAATCGTACCGTAGTCGTACCTCATCGTCCCAGCCTATATACGTCCCACTGCAGAGCGCAGACCTCTCTTAACGAGAGGGCTTGGGCCGTAGTTCCCACGCGGGCCGAGTGCGGATTGGGAACTTCACACACAAACCATTGAATTTCTTCGCAGGTATAAGCAGGTTTTCTCACGGTATTTTCCTTCACCGTACCATTCGTATCTATTTCCTACCATTGTAGGAAAAAGAAATCTCTTAATAGCAATAATAACGGCTCTACGTACCTAAACTGAGGAGTTTGATTTAAGTAATTTTTAGTGGTAGTAAGTCATCTCTATCGTAGTTAAAAAAACCTCTCTCTCTCTCTCTCTCTCCAATATGTATTTAAAGGCTATAATATGAAATTCAAAACCCGTTTAGCAACAATTGGAGGTAGGGACATATTTACAAACAAAAACCTACCAAAGCTATGCAGTCTTTTTGAACGCGTGCGACGGCAAGCTTTTTTTTGTTGCCCAACTGGCGCCAAGCGAGTCGCGTCGCAACATTGAAATTGATTGCGAAAATATGCGGGTGCGCCGCCCAGGGGTGCGGGGAGGGGATGGGGCGGCGCCCGGTGGCAGGTCCGCCCAATTCTTTGTTTACGTAACGCCCCCACTCATTACGCGAACAGCTTTCGTAATCTGCCACAAGACCGTTACATTGCACCACATCTAACTGTCAAATTTACAGGACCATTTGCAACTAAGATGTCCTCGTTACGCAAACATATCCAAAAGCGTCTTAGAGGGTTAGTAAGTTATGATGAAACCCGATATTGTGCCCGATGCGTGCGATGATGGAATAAATAGTATTGCAACGATAAGGCTTAATAACGAGGTAATAACGTGTTAGTTGAATATTAATGACATCATGCTTACAAGTATCTGATACTGGAATATAAATTACTTAAGTCGAACATGAGAGGGTAATATTTCAGCGTAGGTTGTTTCTTCAGCATTTAGATGTAGAATTCTGATGTCGGGTTGCGATGATGCTTATAAATTTAAGCAAGAAAATATTTTTACGGAAACTTAGTTTTACCACTTGACAGACATAATTTTCAACTGGATGTACTTAGTAGGTCGTGATTATTTTTAATGAGCTCTCGATATTTCGACGCATCTATTTGCCTCATGATCACGGTTAGAGTTAGTTATACCCGTAATCATGATATGACACAAGTAAATGCATCACAAACCTAAATACCTATGAGCATTTACTAGGCAAGCGTGCTCCATCGTAGGCCTCGTCTTCGCTTTCCATCAGACGTGATTGTGGTCAAACGCAAGCCTATATTGTATAAAAAAAAAAGAAAAAAAAAGCTCATTTCCTAATTAATGTAATCGCGGCCTAAATCTTCTCGAAAATATTTAAGACTTTAATCTTGTAGTAAGATGTACCAAGTAGGTAACTAAGTGCTTAACCGTTTTTATAACATTTTAAACAACAGAAAAAAAAATAGGTTATGCGTCTGTCTTTGGGTCACCGAATTACATACACATGTATTCAGTTACCGAATTTCACTTCAATTGATTCAGTACTTAGAATCAAAGAGCAAATAGACGAGTGATCCTATAAGGATTCTGCTTTTTTCCTTTTGAGTTACGGAACCCGAAAGATACTAAGGGTGACTGTCACAGTGAATTAAACAAGTGAAGATAGTCTTTAATATTTTAAGCCATTCGTTCCGTTGTTTTCCGTTTGAGTTACGGAACCCAAAAGATACTAAGTTTGACTGTCACAGTGAATTAAACAAAGTGAAGATAGTCTTTAATATTTTAAGCCAATTAATTGATTTGTACCTTTAGAGGGTGGTAAAGGAATTCTTTGATCGATTTTATGTCATCATCATCTTCATCATCATCAGCCTATAACAGTCCACTGCTGGACATAGGCCTCCCCCAATGAGCGCCATTGCGCCCTGTCCTCGGCTAGACGCATCCAGCTTCTACCAGCAGTCTTTGGCAGATCGTCACTCCACCTGGCCGGAGGGCGTGCTACACTACGTTTGCCAAGACGCGGTCTCCACTCAAGAACTCGTTTACTCCAACGATTTTATGTACTTACTTATATTCACTCGAAGCCCGCTTTATCCAGGTTTCGCACGATAGCTTCGTTGCATTCTTAACCAGACAATCATGAAGACTAACAGATAAAATACTTGTCTAAAATATCGTTCGAATTAGCTTAACTGGGTTAGGCACAGCTCATGGTCAATGTACAAATTAGAATAAAATATTATACCTACTTACTTCCTGTTGTTTATACAAATTTTCAGAGTAATGTGTTATCTTTTCCGTCTCTGCCTAACTCACAATTTGCCTGCAAATGACACAATAGGCGAGCCTATCTCAAAAGCCTGCTAAAATAAATTACATGTGTGTGACCCATATCCTTAATCACCCATTAAGCGTAGTTAGTATGCAGACATTGTGTGAGATGAGTTGGTCGCAGTGTGGGCGCCGGCCATAAGTCAGACCTAGTGAAACCAACAGATGGTACGTTATACCGCACGTAGGTTTTGATTAGAACTTATGGTGAATGCATTTTGGAGGGGATGCAGAACTACATGTCTTTCGAAACTAGGAGGACGGATAAAGACCTGTCTACTCTTGCTTGCCGTAACACTCCATGATGGCGGTTCAATCGATCAAAATGCCATAAGTGTCGACGAACCTTTATACTAACAGATTTCTTACCCCAGGCGCGCGTGAAGATTTCGTCTTAAAAGATAGTGAAACTGGCTTTGTTGTATTTGAATTACGGCATCGTGATCCATATAAGCGATAGTTTAATACTTAGAATTGACGGAACACGTTTACTTCTACAAGTAACGTGGTTCCTTTGATATCGGAAAATTGTACCTACTAATATTTTTTTTACATAGCCACACATACAGCCAAACGGATTAGCTCGCTGAAATGGCAATGGGCAGGCCGTATAGCACGCAGAACAGATGGCCGTTGGGGCCCAAAAGTTCTCGAGTGGCGACCACGGACTGGCAAGCGCAGCATGGTACGTCAACCAACGAGATGGACGGACGTTTTGGTGAAGGCCGCAGGTTCAGGGTGGATGCAAGTCGCTTCCAACCGTAATGTTTGGGCGTCCACGAGGGAGGCCTATGTCCAGCAGTGGCCGTCCTGTGGCTGAAATGACGATGATGATGATGATGATGACATTTTTTTTAAACAAGGTTAATTTTTAGGTAGTCTTTATGATTCGATATGTCATTCAGCCATATTATTTTTTTTGTGTTTATGTTATGGCAGTGTAGGTAGGCCTCCAAAAAGATTGAGCGACGACCTGGTTAAGGTTGCGGGATCGCGTTGGATGCGGATGGCACGGGACCGATCTGTTTGGCGAGCCTTGGGGGAGGCCTTTGTTCAGCAGTGGACGTCTTTCGGCTGAAATGAAGAATGATGATGTCATTCAATAATGTTATAGAACTCATTCAAACCATTTTACATTTTATTTTGTTCTGTGAAATTCGACAAATCATCTCTGGGCAATTTAGTAACAATTGCTTTTAAACATGTTATTTTATCGATACCGAATCGTACCTATATAAAAATTTGGATGTTGGCTCAAAAATCACTTTGTAGATTTTCATAGCATCTAATCCCAAACTTTTGTACGTAAGTATATTGAAAATCATACCTAACTAAGCATACGATTTTCTTTGACTAAAAAGTTCTAATCCACTTGACATCCCAAACGTGATATCTATTATATTATATTATAGCCAGGTGCTTCAAATTGCGTGTCAATACTAAAGGTCGTATGTCGCAGGGGTCATAGTGCACTTAAAGCCATTTTGAACTAACGAAACTGTTGCAAAGCGATATCGCACGACGAAGCGCCGGCGCCGATCGTCCCGTTAACCGCCTACGGACTACGATGAGCTTCGAGCAGCGGCTCTCAAAGTTTTGGTTATTGTATTTTTTGACGCCATTACTTTTAAACGTTAAAAAGTTAGCCAAGTACACAAGCCGGGCTTGCACATAAAGTGTTCTGTAGTACCGTACCGTTGTCATTAGGTTTATGTATTCACGGAATCCTAAAAACATGTGTTATGACGAAGCTTGTTGCGGATAACAATATGTTTGCTGGACGAAGCCTGCGCTGCGGATTTATGGAATCTGTTATGTCACTATTTCCAATAAATTTTATATCAATCTGTAACCAGGACCCACATAATATCAGCGTTGAGTTACCTTTAGCGACCCGACGAGTGCTGAGTGGACTCCTTTTTCGCATATGTATCTTATTTATATTTTTAATTATTGTTTTTATTTTTCTTCTTAGTATGTACATGTTACTTATGCAAAATAAAGATTTCTTACTATTAAAAAAAAAAAAAAAAACATGTAATAGGTAAATAGTAAGTTTTGACTTTAAATTTAATTTACATCTATTGATTTATTTGTATGTTGTTGGTGATATTTTTTGTTTCTTTCTTTTGTTTCGAGTTATTATACTTTTCTAATAATATCTTTTTTTTAATAAGCCAAATGTTGTTTAAACAGGATTGAATTTTAAAAAAGATTTTGTTGTAATAAAAGCCACTTTTGAATTTTTATTAGTCGCACTCTGACCTAGATAATGACCATTAACAATTAATTTGACAGCAATATTCAGGGTTAACATACCTACGCAGACAGGGTTCCGCTCTTTAACTGTTATGTGGAAATGTGTTGCCATTTTTTTACTAGTGACCTCACATGTGGCATGAGGTTATTTTTAAGGCTAATCGAAGCTTTTGCTTAGCCCCAATGTTTTAGGGGCACACTTTGGGAATGGCTGAACTAGTTATACCTTACCTATGCTTATGTTTCGTCATTTACCTAGATTTACGTAAAGTTGGCGTCTTAATTCTGCTTCCGACGTATTAAATTCATATATATCCAAAAGTTATGGAAATGAGATCAGAAGCGGTTCTATTTCCTTTAATAATCAAGCCAGTTTAGAACTAGTAAATAAAAAAATACCTATAGAAATTTAAAGCAAGTGTAATTGCTCACAAATTAAGTAATTTAAGTACTTCAAGGGCCCATATCACCAAACTCTGTTAAGCTAATGTTAATTCAGGTGAAATATATGTGTGATGCTACCTCTATTAAATCTAATAAAATAAACAAAGAGAGCACTTGTCATATAAGATAGCAGGAACATAACGGAAAGTTGTGAAAAAATCATTATAATCAGAAAACTTTGCAAAAAATTTAGCTCGTGGTCTTACATAAAAAAACCGTTCTAAAATGACACGTCGATTTGAGAACCTCCTTTATTTTCGTCGGTTAACAAAACATTGAAGCAACAGGAAAACGCTATAAAAAAGCAGGTAGAAATTAATTCAAACACATGTTTTATGGCCGTGACTTACGGTGACAAGAGGCCTCTAGGCATAGACTCATTAACCTCGATATTTTAATGTTGATTTCTAACTGATAAACAGCTAGAGGACATGATACTTGTATTATGAATTCAAAGATATCTCCTACATTATTATTATTATTATTAGCCTATTCTGTCCCACTGCTGAGCAAAGGCCTCCCCCCAACATTTCCATAACATCTTCTACGTAACTTCGTAAAAAAGCCGTGGTAACCTAGTGGTTTGACCTCTCAAGCAGAGGGTCGTGGGTTCGAGCTCGGTCCCGCATATCTGAGTTTTTCGGAATTTATGTGCGAAATTACAATTTAAATTTACTTTGAGCTTTACAGTGAAGGAAATCATCGCTAAGAAACTTGGACACACCTGAGAAGAAATTTAATGGTGTGTGTGAAGTTCCCAATCTGCCCTGGGCCCGCGTGGGAACTATGGCCCAAGCCCTTTCATTATGAGAAGAAGCTTTTGCCCTCAAGTGGGACTGGCCGGATGACGATGATCCAACTTTGTTTCCTGCGAAAATAAATAAATAAATATTATGGGAGTATTTACACCAATCGACCTAATGCTAGATTATTTAGGCCAAGCTTGTACTGAGGGTACTAGGCAACGAATAAACATATTACATACTAAACGACCAGATGGTCTAGTGGTTAGAGAACCTGACTACGAAGCTTGAGGTCCCGGGTTCGATTTCCGTGTCGGGGCAGATATTTGTATGAAAAATACGAATATTTGTTCTCGGGTCTTGGGTGTTTAATATGTATTTAAGTATGTATCTATCTATATAAGTATGTTATCCGTTACTTAGTACCCATAACACAAGCTTTGCTTAGTTTACTTTGGGACTGGGTCAATTGGTGTGAATTGTCCCGTGATATTCATTTATTTATTAACTTACATACTTAAATACGTAGAAGAAACCTTCAGTTCATCATACTCAAGCGACTGCCCCTACTGATATTCGAACCCGGGTCCTCTAGCTTCATAGTCAGGGCCACCCACTATTTAGCTATCTGGTCGTTACCTAATCAATGTTTTTACGCGACAAAAAAACGCCCAACAAAAAAATAAATGTGAATTGTTTATTTTGACAATGGTTGAGTTCGTATCGCAAGTGTTTTAAAATGGGTTTAGATTAGATTATTCCAAAAATTTAGGAAAAGTTATTCCGAATTGTTTCGTAAGTAGTACCTGACAAGATATCTTTTAGCTAAGAGTAGTCTTTACCTAGTCAGCAGTATCTAAGGCGCAAGTCACACAGAAGAGACGTGGGACGAGGGCGCGTCGCGGGCGCGGCGCTCGTTGAATCAGTTTTCATACTAAGGGGGTGTTTCACCACCTTATTGTCAAACTGCTGGTTACGTAACCAATGAATAAACTAAGTACTGGACAAATCTGTCGGCTAGTGTTTTTTTCAGTTTCACCACTCCGGTCCTGTGCAAACTAAGTACCACTTAACTAGTCGTCGGTTTAACAAAAAGTCGGAATGGCAACGTCGCATTTCACGACCACGCGTTCCTGTTTGCACCTGTTCGTTCAAAGAGTTGCTCATAATTAAAGCAAAAGAAATCGTAAACTATGTCATTTTAAAATACATCTATTGTTTTGCATAAACAAATGTGTAACATTATAATTAATCCAAAAACGGTATTTATTTACGATACTTTGTTAACAATAACAAAGAAAAATAAAATCACGTAAAACGAATCGAAAAGTGGCGCCAAACCATTTGACAGATTAACTTTTTTTTTAATGGTGATGTACAAGTTCAGGTAGAATAAACGATTGTGCCACTGAAAAAAGTCTGTAATTAAAAAATATTACGAAATTTTGGATTTATTTTTACATACTAAAAGCGGACCTATATTTTTTTATTCAAATCTTGATATTTAAATTCTCGTTTGTAATTTTAGCATGACTTCTTTCTTTAAAAAATAAAAAATGCTTTGATTTATTTTTCTGAAACCGGCTGAAGGGCTCTCCAACCATGGCCACAAAAAATAAAGTAATTAAAAAGTTATGTGACGGTTAAAAATTCTAAATGCCACCTGATCTGATGGTCAAATTAAGAAATAGTTTGTCTGTCATTTAGCGCTAATCAAGACTGGTGAAACAGAAATTTTTATTGCATCTGACAAATAAGGTTATGATTAAGCTAATCCGAACTTTAAAAAAAGTGGTGAAACAGCCCCTAAATGTATAGAAGCGTCGCGTCTCCGCCTCGTCTTTTCTGTCTGCTTTTGATTGCCACGATTCTATACATTTAGGGGCTGTTTCACCACTTTTCTTAAAGTTCGGATTAGCTTAATCATAACCTTATTTGACAGATGGAATTAAAATTTCTGTTTCACCAGTTTCGATTAGCGCTAAGTGACGGACAAACTGTGGCATTTAGCATTTTTATCCGTCACATAACTTTTTAATTAGTCAGTTAATTTTTTTGTGGTCATGGTTGGAGAGCCCTTCAGCCGGTTTTAGAAAAATAAATCAAAGTATTTTTTATTTTTTAAAGAAAGAAGTCATGCTAAATTGCAAACGAGGATTCAAATATCAAGATTTGAATAAAAAAATATAGGTACGCTTATAGTATGTAAAAATAAATCCAAAATTTCGTAATATTTTTTAATTACAGACTTTTTTTTAGTGGCACAATCGTTTGTTCTACCTGAACTTGTATGTCGCCATTAAAAAAAAGTTTATCTGTCAAATGGTTTGGCGCCACTTTTCGATTCGTTTTACGTGATTTTATTTTTCTTTGTTATTGTTAACAAAGTATCGTAAATAAATACCGTTTTTGGATCAATTATAATGTTACGTATTTGTTTATGCAAAAAAAATAGATGTATTTAAAAATTATATAGTTAACCATTTCATTTGCTTTAATAATGAGTGACTCTTTGAACGAAAGTGTGCGAACAGGAACGCGTGGTCGTGAAATGCGACGTTGCCATACCGACTTTTTGTTAAACCCACGATTAGTTAAGTGGTACTTAGTTCGCACAGGACCGGCGTGGTGAAACTGAAAAAACACTAGCTTTTTTTTTTTTTTTTTTTTTTTTATGATATAGGGGGCAAACGAGCAGACGGATCGCCTGATGGTAAACGATTACCGTCGCCCATGGACACCTGCGACACCAAAAGAGTCACAAGTGCGTTGCCGGCCTTTTAGGTAGGAGTACGCTCTTTTTTTGAAAGCTTGAAGGTCATATCGGTCCGGGAATACCGCAGCAGGAACCTCATTCCAGAGCTTTGCTGTGCGAGCCAGGAAATTTCTGGAAAAACGCACTAGCTGACAGATTTGTCCAGTACTTAGTTTATTCATTGGTTACGTAACCAACAGTTTGACAATAAGGTGGTGAAACACCCCCTTAGTGTGAAAACTGATTCAAGGGGCGCCGCGACTGCGACGCGCCCCATCCCACGTCTCTTCTGTGTGGCTTGCGCAAGAGATCATATCCGCATCTTACTTTTAACTCGTTGACTATCGAAATTTTATGAACTTCAAACATTTACAAAGAGAAATATACTTAGAAATTCTTAAATGACATATTAAGCCTGTCTCATTGCATCAGTGCCATCCTTGAACCCGACCCACACACCCAAAGCATAGGCAACACCAAAAATAATGTAGGCGCCATTTAATTATCGCCATACATCAGTTATCCAAATGAAAAATTACGCAAATCCGCGCATTGCGTTACTTTAATCCGCCAACACTTTGTTTCTGAGTCATCCTTTATGAAAGTGACGATTATAAATTAGTAGCGATTCTTCTTGGTTGCGCCACGCTCCGGCGGTGGATGTGGCCTTAGCCGCTTTGGAGGATGGAGCCATGCGCGATTTACATTGCGCGCGAAGCTTAACAGTAATCTATCTACCTACGTAGAAGCAATTCTTTTTAACCTCCGACACTAAAAGAGGGGTGTTATAAGTTTATCTGTTTGTCTGTCTGTCTGTGGCATCATTACTCTTAAACGGGTGAACCGATGCGATTTTTTTTATTTGAAAGCAGGTTTCTTGGCGATGGTTCAAAGTTTCAAAGTTATCAGCTCTTTTGTATGCTGCGGAAGGGATCTTAGACTTAATTGCGTTGGGAGTTTTTATATTTTCAATTTATAGTTATTGTCCTATGTCGACCGCTTTAGCCTAGTTGGTATTGACACTGCCTACGAAGCAAGAGGTCCTGAGTTCGAATCCCGGTAAGGGCATTTATTTGTGTGATGAGTATTTAAGTATTTATTTATCTATATAAGTATGTTTATCGTCGTCTAGTACCCAGAGTACAAAGTTTTGCTTAGTTTGGGACTAGGTCGATTTGTGTAAGATTGTCCCCTAATATTTATTTATTTCTGTCGTCATCAAGTACGAAAAATGTAATATGCCATATTGAATTGAGATTGTTTCCCCAATTTCGAATATTCTAGATACCATATCCGGTTATGATATGGGACTAAAGGAAGCAATTCAACCGACAAAGAGTTTTCTTTTTTGCATCTTCAGGGCATCTCCATCGATATACAGATTTCTACTAGGTACTTTCATTAGAGGGGTAATTTTACACTTGGGATTTTAAAAATCGGCCCCCAATGTCCTTAATAGGTTAAACACAGATATGCTTTTAAGGAAGCCGCTCCGCTCCAAGTGGAAACTCTGCCTTAGCGCCGCGCGCCTCGCCGGAAATGACTCGAGGCTTGCTCATTCAAGAGCCTTGTGAGCACGCGATCTCATCTATTCAGCTTATGTGCTCGTATATAAGCATCGTTACCGGCAGACATGCAAACAATAGTTCTATAGCTATTCGTAATAAAAGGCAGCACGCTGAACGCGTTTATGGAGTTTTGAAATGTTAATGTTTAATATTTATATTCAAACCCCTGAGACGGTAGTTAAAGAAAAAGACTCAGAATTGTAGGATAACCATTCATAAGCCATAAAGTAGATATTTATTTAAGTAGTTATATATGTTTATTTACCAGCTTTAATAATGCACTGGAGTCATTCTGTCAACCTTTGCAATCGAAACCTCGTATTTAAGAGACAAGTGACGGAGACGAAAATCAATGGTTATTTTAGGTACAGACGAAGATATCGAATCGTGCCCTCCCTCATTGTTTACTTGTTCCACTCAGGTTCTTCGACTGTGTAGGTACCTAATAAAATAATATTTATCCCACGATTTTCCCATAACAAATTGTGTAACAACCCTTTGCTTACTTTCAAAGTTGTTACCTCTCATTCCGGTCTTGATTAGCTCTCGTAATCCAGCTATTTATCTCAGCTAGTACACTGTTAATAAATTATTATGTTATGCTTTAAACATGAAACTACCGTGAGACTCACTCAAAGTGAAAATAAACGGATCACTCACGTCTTAAACACACGTGCACACTTGTGCACGTTTGGCAGCCGCCGTGACGTGCGACTCCGAGAGGAAGGGCTACGGATTAGCCCGAAACATGTCGAGTTAAACTCGTTTTAAGACGTGAGTGATCCGTTTATTTTCACTATTATGTTATGCTTCAGATACGCAGTTACTTGATTCTGATATCGGGTAGCATTGAGGATGTTAGAGTATTGTATCATTCATTAGCCATAAATCATACTAACAAGGTATTATTGTGGTGTCTACCACACGCAAGATGCTCCTCCTTTTGTACAGAACTCGCACAATGTAGACTTCTGCAACTGCCTGATGGCCTGGCCAGGACTACGCTCGAGCGTTTTCTCTGTTCATTGCGCAGCCTAAACAGTCGGTGCACAAATGGTTACCTAGTAGCATACGCAATGAAAAGACAAAACGCTGACCGCGCTGTCAGTCGCGCATGGTCGTGGTCGAGTCGTAATGACTTGTATGACTTGCGAACCCAAATAAGTCAAGCTCAAATGCTGCATTGATTTTAAGTTATTTACATTTACTTTTAAGGCAAATCTTTTAAGTTAGTATCTACCTACAGGACTACAGAAAGACAAGACCAGAAGAGTGGGGTAGGGGGTTGTAGGGTAGTAATTCCACCGTCGCACCTCCTGCCGAAAGTCTAGTTTAGATCGTCACCATCTCGATGAATGGCGGTCCACCACTCTACAATTTCGTCGGCACTTTCTGCCACTTACAGTGAATCTGTGGAATCAAATTCCGGCAGCAGTGTTTCCAGACAACTATGACATCGAGGCTTTCTAGAAAATGGTTTATACTTCCTTTAAATACCGGAAACGGATAGAGATAGACATAGAGTTGAGCTCGGTAAGTGTAGGCTGGCAAAGTGAATTTGGAAACTCTCCTATGGTGACTTTACCTTCACTATCGTCTAGTTATACTATCTGTTACATAAAACTCTTCCGACAAAATTAAATCCACAAGCTTTTAACGATGTGTCAATATTGAAGTATTGACAGTAAATTAAAACATTTTTTTTAATATTTATGAGGTAACTGTGCTGCAAACGAAGCCGGCACGTGGCGCACCTTCCAGTCAGTATGCAAATACAGCCATGCATGTGTGAATATTCATGGGGCCACTAGAGCGGCACGCACACTACTGCAACAGTTTCCATTCATAAAAGCAACGCACTATCTAGCCATGAATTAATCGCAACCTTTGAATATGTTTACTCTCACAAAGGAAGCGGCCATTCAGAAAAACTTGCCCGAAAACAGGTTTGGCACGTGTCAATGAACGGCGGGAATATTTTGGACGCCGCGCCGAGTCGTCGGGCTGGATGATTTAAACGGTTTAATAGACGCTCGTTTGAATACTTATTTTGTGTCAATTATAATTTGAAATATTTTTTAAACTTTCAATTCTCTATAATTATTTTGAGGAGTTTTGTAACCGAAATAATGAACTTGTTTGTTTTACAATAGCTTAATTATAAATGATTCCGTTATTTTTTATTATGAATATTGATGATATGATTTGATACCATTGCGTGGCCATTGAACGGCCGTAGCATTTGATCTGAGGCATCTTCTACGGTACAAATATTTCCGGTGTCGTTCAGCGTCTCCCTTTGTTTTATTAAAAACTAACATAATGTGTACCTACCTATGTAGTTAACTCATCACTGTTCCATTGCATGATGTTTTTATTTAGATCTAGTATCATATTTTGATGTAATAATACATGACCTACTAAACTGGCTACTTTTTGACCTCGGTCTGACTCTAAAACTCTTATTTCGTTCATGAATAACACAGTAGCTTCGTTCAACAATGAACATCGAAGTGCTAAAATGATTGTGTTATTGATGTCAACTTGTTAGCATAATTTACACTGCTTCTACACACAATGTAATGTTTGCCACGGCGAAATGAAACTTTGTACAATCGACTACAAAGAAATTTATCCATTTTTTACCTTATTGCATTGTAATATGGTAAAAATATGTGTATATTGTTTTGTAGTCGACTGTACGTTGTAATTTAAATTTCTTCTCGTTCGTGTTAAAAAAACATTGATTTGGTCACAAATACAGTATTAAAAAGAAAATGTATACAAAGATCAGCGATTAATGTTTCAATAAAGAGTAGATATAAAACACGAGCTTTAGGCAATTTTGTTTCCCTAGAAAACTTTTTACTTGGTTAACGGGATAAATAGAAAGGTTAACCTATTTTTAATGCAGGATATAAATAAAATGTCATGCTTTTAATAGATAGTGTGTTACAAAAAACTAACGGGCGGACTTGTCATCACCCCACTACACTACATAGGCGATTCTGGAGACGTGGTTAGCACCAACCCTGACCACTCAGTTTATTATAGACGAGTGTTTCGTAGCAATAATTAGAGGGATTAGTGTCCCTATGTTTTTAATTTTGATCGTGTGGATTAACAGTCCATAAATGTAAATTAAACAAAAATGTGAACGTTTCACGTAAATACAGCGGTAAGCGACTTGTATACGTTTACTGAATTGTGTAGGGTTGATCCTGGGCCCTGTACCACAAAAGTTACAAGTGCTACAATTCGACAAAATTGTCAAGTTTCTCATAGTAAAATGTTACAATTTTGTCGATTTGTAGCACTTGTAACTTTTGTGGTACAGGGGGCTGATCTGATCACGACTCCAAAATCAACCTGTATTATTGTTATTTTTTTTTTTTTTATGTTAGAAAGGCCAGACAAACGAACTAGTGGGTCACCTGATGTTAAATGATCACCACTGTCCATAGACACCCGCAGCGCTTTACACGATGCCAGTGCGTTGTCGGGCCTAAAGGAAAGGGAACAGGGGAAGGGGGTGAGGGAGGGGAAGAGGGAAGGGGTGAGGTATTGGGCCCCCGGCACTCTCACTGACCGTACGAAACGCAAGCAGGATTACTGCTGCTTCACCGACTTCATGATCAACGACTGTTGTAGTAACAAGGTAAATAGCATCTAAATAATGGGATATCGAATAATGGAAAAGTTTGTGAAGATGCCCAAACATCCCAATGTTTATTATAACTAATATTCTTCGGGGCTAATAACGAACTATTTATTACCAAAAATTATCCAAATCTTTGCTAGACAATCACATGATAACAGCTGAACTGATTTGGCTGAATCTTGGCGTACAGGTAGACAAGAATCTGGATTGAGCCATAGGATATTTAATATCCCGGAAGTGCATTTTCCTTAGATAATATTTTAACTTCAAACAAGAATAGAGGGCGCTGTCTTGAGAACGTTAAGGTAGGTACCTCGGCTTTCAAGATCATCATCATCAGCCAAATAAAATCAGCCAAATCGACATAGCCAAACGGATTAGCTCGTTGAAATGGCAATGGGCAGGCCATATAGCGCGTAGAACAGATGGCCGTAGGGGCCCAAAAGTTCTGGAATGGAGACCACGGACTGGCAAGCGCAGCGTGGGACGTCCACCAACGAGATGAACGGACGATTTGGTGAAGGCCGCAGGTTCTCAGGGTGGATGCAAATCGCTTCCAATCGTAATGATTGGGCATCAATGAGGGAGGCCTATGTCCAGCAGTGGACGTCCTACGGCTGAAATGATGATGATGATGATTATCATCAGCCTATGCTCGTCCACTGCTGGACATTTCAAGATGACGTGTTAACTTCGTCAGCAAACAATACACGGTGTTGTCGGAGCGAATTTTGCGCTTTAAAAATGTTACCCCAACTTTTTTAAAGGCCAAACTCTAGGATTGTAAATGTTTCTCGTGAAGGTATTTCTAACGCGGTTGAAGCCACAAGTAAAAGCTAGTTTTACATGTCGACCCTGAGCTTTACCAGACACCTTGTATTATTCACTTTATTTCTTATTCGATCAGACATTTAAATAAAATCAATAAATGATTTTCGGTGTCTATTCAGCATGAATGAAAGTTGGCGGCCTCCAATTAATACGTAGGCGACTTGTTGCAAGCAAAGCGTCCGATCTAGTGAATCGATCCATTCACAAAATCGTCGACTATCATACCTTACGTGCTTTTGCAAGTTTGTTAATAAAATATTAGTAACATTAATTACACATTAATACTATGTATTTACTTGTCTTAGAATTTTTGTGCTCTGCGACTGGATGATTTGAGCTTTACGCACACTCCGTTTTTTACGCGGAGATGACACGCATTTACGGCGCTGTATATTCCCAAAAAGCTAGTACGTTTGCTGCCATAAACATTGAACCTAGACAACGGTGATCAAAAATTTCTGAACTAAAAATACTTAAAAAAAAGAATCCCTATTATCTTGGTCACAGAACCTGAGAACGACTTTATTGATTTCATACAACGTGAGAAGACTACTCGCTTTTCTTAATAATTTCTCATGGCTGATTTTTATGTATCTTTTAGAGAATATTGTTAGAAATTAGTATTCAATAATGCCAGACCTATATCCATTGATACTCCACACTATAATCTTAGACAAGAAAAAAAATCACCTCACTTTACGTCTATGGGAGGTACATAAAAAAAATCCAAAATTAAATTCAGCTTTAATTCAGCTTTCTAGCCCTTATAGTATCAGAGCTAAGCAGCGGACAGACAGACATGGCGAAACTATATAATATGGGTTCTGTTTTTGCCATTTTGGCTCCAGAGCTCTAAGATTTTGTGAAGCTATCTAAATTCATATGTGTACAATTTTTGACGGCTATCTAGTTCTGGTCTCCAATAGGGTTCAGGGGATACAAGTTAGGGAATCACTGGATTATTGTAAACAGTATTTCGTAAGTATTTCGCAAGAAAACTGCGAAGTACACTGTTAAGGAATTTATTAAAGACTTTATATAGTAACACCTACCTATAAACCAGAAAGGGTACGAAAAATGATAACTTTTATAGACAAAGCGTAGGTTGTAGGATAAATAAACTTACCAACGTTACGAGCATACACTTAAACAATTTAGTGATCTTTGGCAACTGATAACATTTGATATCAAATATATGATGAGATGAGCAAGGAAAACAAAGTATTTAATATGAAATAACATTTTCATACGTAATACAAAATTACGTTACAGAGTACTTATATGCCCTCTCTCCCCTTGGCTCCTACGCTGGGCAAATCCTACCCGGTATTTAATTGACATGTGAATTTACAAAATCAAATTCAATTTAAGGATTCAATTTTCTACTCGAACAACTTTACAGCGCCGCGCGGCGTTTATTTGAGAAATGATTCAAACTGTGGATGACATTTACATGTGGAAAGGAAAACCGTAAAAGGTAACGGAAACGAAGTGTCATTGGAGAATACAGCTGAGCCCGCGACTGCTAGTTACCCGATAACCATCACGAGACAGCCCAAGTTCTTTATGAAGCTGCTCACTTTCATAATTCCCAACGATATATGAGTTAAACTAATTTAGCTAAGATTGTAATTTTAGGTAAGCGCGCAAGGAACGAGTGAAGCTGGCCGCTAATAAAATACCGGGATTATGGTCGCAGTTTATCGTGTTGCTAGCCTTCAAAGTGGTGTACGGAGCCTTACCAGGAGCTAACTTGGTCATCCAAGCCGTTAAGTGTCGTATTTACAAGCATAGCAATTTCTTCTTTTATTAAAAGATTTTGTATGTTTTAATTAACTTTATGTCTTGAACTTTTTTACTTCCTTAAATCGTACACGGCCCAGCATGTAGGTACATGCATATGAGGTGAGTGCGTTGGTCAGAATGGCAGGTGTTACTCAAAGCGGCAATAAAAGATTTGTTCATCATCATCATCCCAGTCTATATAAGTCCCTCTGCTGGACACAGACCTTCTCTCAGAATGAGAGGGCAAGACCCGTTGTACGTTGTTACCACGCGATCCCAGTGCGGATTGCGATCTTCACACACCCCATTCAATTTCTTCGATGGTGTGTGTAGTTGTCCTCACTATATTTCTTCCTTCCTCACCGTAAAGCTTAGGTGTGGTAAATTTCAAATTTAATTTCTCACGTAAATTCCAAAAAGTTAGTGGCTAACCACTAAGCTACTACGGCTTATTAAAGATTTTTGCATCTTGTCAATGTGATAAATTATTATAGACTAATGATTTGTTATAATAATATCCTCTCAAATGCAACCCCCTCAGTTGGCGCGTCATTATCATTTTATACAAAAAATATTTCATGACAAAACACTGGAAAAAAAATGATTCGGTGATACATACTTCCCTCTTACTGACAAATACTCTAAATTTTAGTAGCAACAAGTCATATTTTGTTTAGCAATTGATTTCTAAAACTAATCTTAGCTCCGGTAATGGTGTAGAAACATAATTTATATTCATTTTACTATCAGTTCCCACTACCAAACTTAAAAGTCGTTCGTATAATATTGGTTTATATTCCATTAAAATTATTAATAGCTCTCAGAGTAGTTTAAAAGGTGTTAAGTTCTAACAAAGTAAATTTAAGTGTAACAATTGAAAAATATTAATGATCATTTTAATATGAAATGACAACATAGCCCCTGAGGAGAGATTGTAACTAAAAGTGTTTATTATATACTTTACTAGTATAAGATGAAATATGAAGATTGGATCTGTTTGCCTCGACAGGTGTTAGGTAATAAATAAGTACAGATTAGTATCCGCGGACAGATCTAATCGGATCGTGTTTACATTGGGAAAGATATTCAGGCACCGGCGCGGCCACTGATTATCTGTACTATTTAAACTGCAAACATACCGGACCGTCTTATACTATTTATTGTTAACCTATTATATCGCTTATCTAACTCGACTTTATATATACGACTGTCCTTGTTAGGCTGATTTCTGCAGAATATCTTCAATTTGTGCAACCTGTGATTGTTTTTGAATGCAAATAGGCGGTTGTAAATATATCGCTTGTTGTCAGATTAGGTATCTGGTACTATTTCCATTTATCGCTTTTAACTACGTGAACGAATATGGAATCAATTTTAATGTAGTTTACATGTTTCTTTGTCCAGACTGTAAACTTGCGATAGCTATGTTAATGTCTAATGCTATAGGTATCATTACAAATGCCAAAGTGTTTGTTCGTTTAGTTGTTTCTGTTTTGATACGACGTAAAATCTTGGATAAATGTAGTTGAAGGTACGGCTGCGCTGCAGAATGATGATAATAAAAGCTAATTTACATATATTCTCAAAACGAAATCAGCTTTTTACTCCAACTAAGCCTCGGGTAAAGGTTGAATACAAATACATAATTCATAGCTACTATAGTGGAAAGAATTCGATCCAAACAAACTGAGGCTCTATTTATATTTATTACGTAGAACAACTAATAAAAAGGTCGATATGAATGGTTTCCAAGGCACAAACAAACAAAACAACTCGCCCGCGCTTCATGCACAGCATTAAAAACTTTTCAATAGCGTCTTGTATCGCCTGTTGCCATAATTTTCGTTAGGTAACTTAAATGTGGACTTAACCATTATACAAAATTAATAGCCCGTTCACCAAACAATTACCCGTCGAGTTAAATGCTATCAGCAAATCTATGGGTTGAAATCTCATAACCTTTTGCCTTCGAGACAAAACCAACCGTATTGAGGCTGAACTGACCGCACTGGCGGCCGCTTACACCTAGCGATTGTGGCGAAAACGGTTTGCAAAATTGATTGCGGTTATGTTAGATTTCAAATGTAGCTACCGATACTCAATTCGGATACGTATCGCTAAAATAACACTCAATAATTTCTTGATTTTTTATCCATAGGTACATGCGTAATTATGCGTTCCTACCTACCTACTAATTTTCAAAATAGCAACATTTTTGAAAATTCTCTAGCAATCACTGAAAGTGATGGAACATTTCGAAGTTAATTTCCTTCTAACTTATAAATTAGAGCCAAATTAAAATCTGTTGCAACACCATAATCGTTACCAAAATCGTTAACAAATCCTTTAATTTTCGATGATCCCGTTTATAAACTCGCGCGCAGCGTCGGCTATGAATGGGCTCAAGTGAATCACGCGCGTCCATTCATGAACGACGCCCCCGCGGCGCACGCGTCTAACAAACGCATTATTTGCCAATAGCTGCAGTATTGTTTGATCTCCATCGACTGCCTCTCACTTCCTGCCTACGATACTCAGCTCATTGCATTCAACTTAATGTCTCATCCGACACCTATTTAACTATTCATAGTCCCATAATAATCAGATATTGTCGTGTATTATTGTGACATTAACATGTGAACCAGCTTCGTGTTATTAGTTATTAATATCCATTATCATCTTTTCAATGTTTGTCTCTGAAGGTGTTTGCATTTAATACCGTTTTATGAAGTGAGGCCAGATTTATGAGCAAACATCGTTTGTAATAAATTATTATACACAGATCATTATGGGTTTCCTGCTCAAATCGTGAAATTTTAAATAAAGGGCTAGTGGTACAGTTAACTGGTGCCTTGTGTCAGTAATGTCTGGTTTATTATGAGAGTAATTTTGACTGATAGAATGCCCGTAGTAACCCTGGCTCTGTCTGTACTGGCAATCTCTTCTTATTTAACTAGAATTTACTTGAAAATTAATACCGTGAATTGAACGTCGTTTTGTGTAACTTCAAGTCGGCGGCACTACACCAGAGCAATCTTTATATCTAACTCGCTTTATCTCGTGAATTTGTTCCCGTGGAAGAATGAAACATAGCATGCTTTCTATTCCATATCTCTGATCCATAGTAATTTCAAAAAATACCTTTTTTATGCTCTTCTATGATCCTCAAGGAATATGTCGGCCAAATTTCAAGTTAGAGAGAATTACAGAATCAGTAGCCAGTCGTGTTACTATTTTATAGGTATAGATTGTTCCCGTACTGTAAAATTGCAAAATAATAAGTTTAAGTGCGTTTATAAATTTTGTTCAAGACGACAGCTTCTTCAAACTTGAGTTAATAACATCAGCGACTATTGTAGGTAGAGCCTTGAGAACTTGAGTGCGACATCAGGCTTTAATGAACCATGCGTCAGATGCTAATCGAGGCTTTTAGGAGCACAGGACGAGACCATTACGCTACAGCGTTAAAAACATAAATCAAGGTTACGTGAATTGAAGCCGAACCAGTCTGTATAGTAATTAATTAGGTATTTAGAGTCAATAGCGATGTATGGAAATCTGTTTAACCTATCAGGAAGTGGTATATCATATCAAGTCTTTCGCGAAACGGGAAAAAAGTCAATTGTGAAATAATTTTTTGACGACCCATGTCTGTTGCATAGCAAAGTACAACTTATATTACAAGCGGAACTCCTTTTCTAATTAATATAAATGAAGCGAGAGTTCCGCTTGTAATATTATTAGTTGTAGGTACTTTGTTATGCAACAGGCCCCAGGTGGCCTAGGTGGTCCCGGGTTCGATTCCCGTGTCGGGACAGATATTTTTATGAAAAACACGAATGTTTGTTCTCGGGTCTTGGGTGTTTAATATGTATTTAAGTATGTATCTGTCTATATAAGTATGTTTATTTGTTGCCTAGTACCCATAACACAAGACCCGGAAGGCTTTAGGGAAAATTTACATTCACGGTAGACAACAAATATCAACATATTAATTTCCAAAGTGGTTGAGTGCTTAAATATAAACGGAAATTAAAGTTTTTGTTACTAATATTCTAGCTATTTATCCACGTCAGATTTCTATTATCAGAACTTGAAAGTTAATTAAGAAAAACCGGCCAAGTGCGAGTCTGACTTGCGCACGAAGGGTTCCTTACCGTTATCTATAAAAACGGCGAAAAAATCACGTTTGTTGTTGGGTACGGAACCCTAAAAAGTGACATTTAAGTATTTTAAACATGAAACTACCGTAAGACTCACTCATATGTGCTTGCAGTACCAAATAAACGTCTTTATCTATCTATCTATCATAGTGAAAAATCTATCAATCGCCTCACTAAATTTCTAGAGAGTAACTCGCTACTATCTGATAGGTTAGGCAATTCGGGTTTAGACGGGGCAAATCGAGGGAAGATGCTGCCATTCTCCTCATTAACCAGATCTCAAATAGCTTAGACAACGGTGAGAAGTGCCTTGGGGTTTTCTTAGATCTCGCTAAGGCTTTTGACACCGTGTCAATTGACATACTGCTGCGAAAACTGGAGGTGGTGGGAGTGAAAGGAGTGGCTTTGGATTGGTTTCGCAGTTATTTGACTAACAGACGACAAATGGTCAAGATAGGGGAGTCAGTCAGTGGTCAACTGCAAGTGTTTTATGGTGTCCCACAGGGTAGCATATTGGGGCCGTCACTCTTTACAATTTACATGAATGACCTTCTCCAGATTTCCCTACCATGCGCGGAAGTCATTTGTTATGCTGATGATACAGTAGTCTTGTTCATTGGCAAGTCATGGGAGGAAACGTATCATATAGCCGAAATGGGGTTGTCTAGGTTGGCTATGTGGCTGGATAAAAATTTGCTAACTCTGAATGTTGAGAAAACAAGCTACATACCATTTTCTAAAACCAAGGTCTGCCCCTCCAGTTGATACACGATTGTTATTGCATACTTGTAGAAGCTTTCATTCGTCTTGTTCCTGTAGTGACTTAAGTAGATGCTCCTCTGTTAGGTACCTAGGCCTGCTTATTGATCAACATCTTACTTTTAAGGAACATATTAGTGTTCTTTCAAAAAGAGTAAGACAATTGATTTTCGTGATGAAGCGGCTACGAGATTGCGTTCCGCCAAACGTGCTTCGCACCATATACCAGGCGCTGTGTCAGTCTGTTATTACAATACTGTGTATCAGTCTGGGGTAGTGCGTGTAAGACCTATATGATTGCAGTCGAAAGGGCGCAACGTGCTGTCATCAAGGTTATGCTCAGAAAACTAGGCTGTGCCTGTATCTTGGGACCCGAAGATACAGGCACAGCCTAGTTTGGGATCCACAGATGAATGATTGTAATCTCCTGGTGCTATATTAAACAATAATAAACAATAAAATAAACGGATCACTCACGTCTTAAAACGAGTTTAACTCGACTTGTTTCGGGCTAATTTGTAGGCCTTCCTCTCGGAGTCGCACGTCACGGCGGCTGCCAAACGCGCACTGCGTGCTACCGCCCTGGTCGCGCAGCTACTCGACGCAACTAACAGCGAAAGTAGCGAAACACAACTACCCCCGTTTCCCCCTACATGTCAAGTTAAACTCGTTGTAAGACGTGAGTGATCCGAATAGTTTTCACTGTGACATTTAAGTGTTTCTGTCCTCGTTTGTTTATTTGTCCTCGTTTTAAGACGTTGGACCTTATAAACGCGGAAACTTGAGAGGATGAATGTATGAACGGATTTAAATATGAAATTTGGCATACAGATACATTTAGAATATATTTTATCACGGACAATATATATTTTAAACATATTATAGCGATAAAAAAATTCTTCGCAGACTAAGTTACTCAACTTAATTAATACTAATATAATAAAAAGGCAAACTTTGTTGGCTGTATGTATTCCGTATGTGGAACTCTCTGGAACAAAACCAATTTTAAAAATTCTTTCACAGAGAGATTTACCTATCCCAGATTAACATAAGGCTGCTTTTGTCACGGGAAAGGGCAAAGTTCTCGCGAGACGCAGACGAATTTGCGAACAACAGCTAGTATTTTGTCAATAGAGTGGGATATATAGAATATGTGACATTATAAGAGTGACCTTAATATCAAAGGGGGTTGGAGTTGTAGGAATATTCGAAAAGGTTAAGAAATGCCAAGCGTGGGTTTTAGTAAAAATATGACTGTAAAATTTGCGGTTTTACTTCGCTCATTCTCCAGAGAGATTGTAATCTACCCACGTAATTTACCTACTATTAGATGAAAAAACCGGCCAAGAGCGTGTCGGACACGCCCAAGATAGGGTTCCGTAGCAGGTACGAAAAAATCTTTGCATACTTTATTAATGTGGTTGTTTTGGTCCCAACTCCCACCACGCACAGAATTTCAACGTCGGCGGTACAGAGCCATCTATCGGCGAATTGGGTAACTAATCTAATCTGTGCAGTCTTACTAGAACTAGTATGTATGTTGATGGTTTTTAAGATGTAATTCTTTATTTTATGAACCGATTTCAATTTCATTTTTTTTATTTGAAAGCAGATACTGTTAGCGTGACCTTATAGGTACTTAAAGAAAAAAAAATGCTTGCAATGGCGGTTAAATTACAATCTTAGTTATGAAATATTTTTTTTAAAAACTTAAAAACTGCTCAACCGATTAAGTTGAAAATAATTTTCCTAGAAATTTTTTATTAAGTTTAACTTACGTGATTTTTTTCATATTTTTTAGACTTGCTGTTCAAAAGTTAGAGGGGGGGGACACATAATTTTGAACTTTCGGAGTGAATATCTCCGTAAATATTCACCTTATTAAAAAAATGGTTTTAGCAAACCCTTATTTATTTTCAAATACCTATCCAATGATACCCCACACTATAGGGTTAGTCGAGGAAAAAAAATCACCCCTACTTTACGTCTAGGGGAGAAACACTAAAAAAAATTGTTTTAGTTTTTTTTATGTAATCACTTTGTCGGCGTGACTGGTATATATATTCATGCCAAATTACAGCTTTCTAGTACTAACAGTCTCTGAGCTTAGCCGCGGACGGACAGACAGACGGACAGACATGGCGAAACTATAAGGGTTCCTAGTTGACTACGGACGGAACCCTAAAAAAGCAGCAAGAAGTTCTATCACGTAGAGATGGCCTCCAGTTTCTTAGGTACAAATAAAGGCTTCTTCATGTCATGAATAGGGACCTAGATATAGCCCCAGTACTCACTTAAAGTTATTGAGAACTTCAGATATAATTTTAATATGTGGGTTCACTAAAGATTGTTATCTTACTCGTATATGTATAATCTATCTATATAAAAAACAATTTTCGAATGTTCGTAAGCGAATCAAAATTTTCTACTTTAATGGCGGTAGTTTGAAGTCAACCCGTAGAGCTAAATGTGCTTTTAAAATTATTGCTTTTAATCTTGTGCGTCCTAGTGTACTTTATGAAGAACAAATCAGTTGTACTTTAGATATATAATGTACATAAGTAATTTCCATAATTAACTCTGACTATGCCTCCCATCTTGCATCTGGGTCCTACGCACTACGTCAGTTAGAAAAAGACCGGACTCGGAAGGTTAACCTAATTCTTAATTAAGCAATATTCCATTCTTTAGTAAATTGTTGCTTTGATATTGCTGATACGGGTACCTAACGAGACCTTTCGGCCTTAGTTACTAAGAAAGTACAGTTACCCGGCTTGTGGACTATAACTGGTGTGCCCACTTAAACACGTCGCTCTTATAAAACGTCCCAGGGGCCCGACGAAAGTTTTAACGTTTTTTAATGAATTTAAATGTGTTCTTAATTCTAAACTGGTTCAGGTGCGTTTAAGTGCACCTCCATTTACACAACCGCCTGTCGATTATATGCGCGTTAATTAACTTAAGTAGCTAACCAAAAGCGAATAAAACTACAGACGCGTACCTGATTTGCATTTCTTTTTCATTTAAATGGATCTTAGCAATGTAGCATTTGTGTAAGCGTAAAGTTCTACTAATAAGCAAAATGCTATTACGTTTATTATGTACCAGATCTATACTTGTAATTAGTATTAATATACATAATTATTAATTTGACATAACCTAGATGAAGACCTCTTTATACAATGAATTATTTCTACTCATGTGGTATTGATATCAGTATTTTATTGTGAGAATTTTCCTACGTAAATCTATAATCTCAATCGATATTCTCGAAAAGGACTATTATGGAGTATCTACTAAATAATAGTGTCATAAAGAGCTGATAATACAGTATTTTACATCTGTAAAGTAGTTTTAATCCTGTGAGGCTGTGATAAGCTGCCTGTAATATGCTGTTATTACAACTAAACAAGTTGTATTCGACACTTTCATATTTTTATGATCGACATCTCCTTTGTTCACTTTATGGGCGGCTCTGTAAATATTTATCTAGAGAACATTCCGATGTATTTTCAAATCTAAGAGCAACGTGTGATCTAGTGACGTATAAGCTGCGGAGGACATAAAATATTGGTTCTATTGTTACGACGCGACGTTGAAATCTAAAGTTTCGTTTCGTTATTGACCTATCTGTAACGATGAAGTGGCTTTTAGAGCAAATACGATATCGAGTGTCATCCTAAAGGTTACATGACGGCAGCGGAAGGTCCGTCGAAGGTCTATTAGGTGGGGGGACCAGGGCGCATTGCGCAACACGCGGCGCCGGTGAATGGAGCACCGTGGGTGTTTTTATGAATGGCCGGCGAATTCGCGGCGTACGCACCGACGTGTCACGGCCGTGGCTGCCGCGCTACGCTTGCTCGTGCTAACCAAAACTGTCAATAGCGACACAAATTCGTAGACAAAGGTTGCGTAAGCTTCGTTCATAAAATGATAGAGTCCGAGGGCTTTTAAATGACAGCTCCGTAGTTTGAAGTGGCAATGTGTGCCATACTGGCGCCTGTTGTTTAACAAAGTAGGTTCATGATTTTGGTATTGTTACTGAAATTTGGATAAAATACTTAATATTTCTAGATTACACGCAATCTTATTGCTCAGCAGACAATCGCCAGACGTAATTATGCTCATTTTACTATAGTAGGTAACTTTATATTTTTTACATCTAAAACAGTGTTGTTTTTTGTACACAGAACTTAATTTGTAACATTTATTGAAATAAACATGATTTAAAAGTTATAATCACCACCATTAAAATGTAGCTACTATTTTACTTACTTTTATCTGTATAACAATACATTAAAATAGCAGACCCAGCTTATTCTATCAACGAAATAAGACACAACAATAAGTCAATTTCTATGTTTCACCATCCAAGGGAGAAGTCGCCTCTTCTCGAAATTTACCATATTGATCTGTATGACGTAGAATATTCGCCTGTGTTTTGTAGCTGGCAAAAACAATAGAAATTGACATTTACAATACCACACATAACACTAATTTATTCGCCACCAAGTTTCTTATGACATAAATGTATAAGAATTCGTTAATTTTATTTTTTTGATAATTTTTTTGCTAGCTATTTTTTTCAGAAAAAAGGTAATTTAATCGATTTTTCTATTTTATTATGTCGAATATTGTTATTTTCTCTAAAAAAGATAATTATTTATATTGTTTTAATACAATTTCTTAAATAATAATCATAATCGTTTGTAACAAATAATTATTTTACTATTCCCACGATAAACACCCTTAGGTAACTTGGCAGTGTATATTGTGTCATACCTACATGATTTTTTTTCCAAAATAAGGCAAACAGGTTTTTAAAAAAAAATCCCATGTCTATTTAGAGCTATGTAAGTTCGTTAAAATAATTCTAAATAGAAATTTAAATTTTGTTTTTGCCTGCCAAATTAAGGGTTAAGCTCTACTAATTTTGTGTGTGGGTTGTAAGCCGATTTCTGAATAAATGACTAAATTTTACCAAAGTAGGTACTTTTGAAAGGTATTATACTTAATCTTAATTGCTCTACCCTAAAACGCCTCCAGTCAGCCTTCGCTTGAATTGAAGTATGACGTACCCGCAGTTCGCCGAGGCACTGACAAACGACTCGCTGTATTAGGCGGTGACTGCATTAGAAAATCTCTCAATGCAACTTTATACAACGCACCTTACCTTACCGCGACTTGGTGCAAGCCAATTTTGCAGTGATGGATGTTTTGTAATGAAAATGACTGCTATATAGTGTCCACCATGTTGCTGCAGGTCTCTATGTATTTACATTTTTAATGTTTTATCTGTGTTGACGTACTGATTTGTTTGTTAGTTTGAAGTTTGTGTCCCATAACCGATAATCAAATCAATTCTATTGATCCTGTTAGCTTCCATGTTTGAATCCTGCGGCCTTATTTTTTAATGCTTTTGGAATCACAATCATTTTCACCACTTTTTTTTCTCATACGGTATAGGATGACGAAAGAAAGAGAATTAGTACACGCAACAGCGAGTGCCCATGCGTTAGGTAATACACGTGTGTATTTTACTTATCTATTATTAAAAAACCATAAAATAATATAAGAGCTTAAGAGAACTGAGGTATAGCCATGGTTAGGTATTGTAACTTAATGTAAGTTATTCAAATTAAAGAAATTTGACGATAGGTTTGATTTTGGTTATGGTTATAGGAACTTGATGCAACACTCGCTTAGTTTAGTAACGCCTCCATCCTTCGGTTATCTGGGCATAACATCAGCTGATGGTTGCTGTACGCTTAGTATAAGTTTTACTTCACCAAAATACTTTTCGATCGCGTTTACGTAAAAAATTCAATTCTATGGAAACATGGACGCGCGGCCGCGGAGACGCTGTCCATGTTTCCCTAGTAATTGATTTTTTTACGTAAACGCGATCGAGAAGTATTTTGGTGAAGTAAAACTTATACTAAGCGTACTGTTCTTAGCATTAATTGTGCTACCATGCGTAGGTATCTTCAACTTCATTGAAATGCATTCTCTGTCTTAGTCAATTTAATTTTTTACGGGTCTTAATTCAAACACTAATTATAAATGAAATAACAAAGTAATCATTTGATATTTCTGATTTCTACTGAACTTATAGATCTGAGAGAAATCACTATGACTAATCAACATTTTAACATTTAAATAACTACATAGCTGGTGTCATTTGTTTATGACAAATAATTTAAAAGGAACAAAGGCCAATCAAGGAACAGTTACAGTATTTTAGTCCTTAATTGTCTAACTGTACTGCGTTAGCGCGAATTGGTGCCAAAGTCGAGATACCATGGCCATTATGTTTATTATCATAGGAATCGTTTTCGTTTAATTCAATGATTTGGTGTTATGGCGCGAGGGCGTGCGCGGGCGGCGAGTGGGCGACCGGAAGGAAACCTATTCGCTTTCCACGACCGAGCTGCAATCTCGTAAACATGTTTGACATTGAATTAGCTAACTTAACTTTTATGGGCCCAAATATTGTCTGAACTTAAATGTTTACATTGTTTACTGAGCTTTAACTGGTTGAATAGCAACTTTGTTAAGTTTTATTTCGAACATTGTCTGTCTAAAAACGTAAGTGTATGTCATAATTTATTGTTAAATAAGCTTTATCTTTTAGTTTTCTACAGAATAAGAAAATCTTATTCTGTTCGATTCCCGTGTCGGGGCAGATATTTGTATCAAAAATACGAATTTTTGTTCTCGGGTTTTGGGTGTTTAATGTGTATTTAAGTATATATCTATCTGTATAATATAAGTATGTTTATCCGTTGTCTAGTACCCATAACACAAGCTTTGCTTAGCTTACTTTGGGATTAGGTCAATTGGTGTGAATTGTCCCGTATATTTATTTATTTATTTTATTTATTTATTTTATCTTACTAATATTATAAACAAGAAATTTTGTATGGATGGATGTTATGGTAGTTATAACAGAGTACGTAATTTAATAAAAATGTATCCCCGCATTATCTTTGTTGACGTCAATTGGAAAACGGCCGGGCGAAATAAAGAGCGAGAAAGACTTCAAACTTCAGACAGATAGTCCGCAACAAAAAAATTACATTTTTGTCATTGATATGTAAAATAATACCTTTGTTATTCCCGTAATTACAATTGTTTAATTTATTGAATCAGGCGTTACTTTGCGGACGTCCATATTAATGAACTAAATGAGCAAAGTAATTGTTTTAGTTCATTACAATTGTTTAATAAATATTTTTTCTATAAAATATTGTGCAGACCGCGATGGTCATTTCATTTCTTAAAACGGACCCCGAGCGAGACTAATGGTGACCCCTGGTTTATAATTTGGATTAACATAGGCTACTTTTTATCCCAGAAAATTGTGTAGTTTCCGTGGGGTAGCAATAGGTATACGAATTCGTCGCAGAACAAGTAGGTACAATATATTTTTTTGTGTGTCTGTCTGTGGCATCGTAGCTCCCGAACGGATGAACCGATTTTGATTTCGTTATTTTTGTTTGAAAGATGAATTAGTCGGGAGTGTTCCTAGCTATGTTTGATAAAAATGGCGGATTACATATTTTTTTACAACTCCCTTAATATGGGTATCAAATGAAAGGGCTTTACTAGACTAGTACTACACTATGATAAATTTCAAATCCAAGATAGCCGCCACCATAAACTCTCTCTCTCTCTCTCTCTCTCTCTCTTATTGGATCAAAGTATCCCGACTTTACAGTATATGATTAACTTGTCTACTTATCGCACTTCTTAGTATTATAATATAATACATAAATGCAATGGTTAGGATAGGCTGGCATAGTCACACAGGTGCACTAAAGCCTAGAAAAAAAAATAGAAAAATAAAAAGGTTAGGATGTTTAGATATTTGCTATAGCATAATACTAGCGTATACTACCTACACCACGCAAAATCGCTAAAGCAATCGCAAGCGGTAATAATAAATAATATTTTTTATCACGGAAATTGCATAGCGTCAGCGATACTGCAATACCGCGTAACTAGCTTTTTCCATAAGGCTCAACTTGAAATGAAATAATATGGAAAATTACATAAAATAGACCTTATGGGTGAAGCTAGTTAGGTACGCGGTATTGAAGTATCACCGACGATAGGTCCTGCGGGATAGCGATAAAAAAAATTCACGGATAATGTTATGGGCAACAGATAGTACATTTTAAAAACACAAATATTACTAAAGTACCTATCGTTTACCACTTTCATTTATTCACAACGTTTACTCTATGCATTAAAATAGATTTTCAAATGGTGTAGTAACTGGAATCCGACCAACTTGTCAGTCGACTTGATAGGCTCTACCGGTATATGTCTAGCTCAATCGGCCCTAGAAGTAAATATCCCTAGTTTCTAAAGAGGGTATAAGCTCATTAATAGCGGTGTAGTTTAGTGGAGTATTAAGTAGTTTTTATGATCAGTCTTAATTAATATCCAAAGGCATCGAAAAAAGTATAGAAGATATTTTTGTTTCTTTGCCTGTGTGGAGTTGAGAGCTTACTAACAAAGGTATTATATTTAATAATAAATTACTTTGCATGTGTCAGATAAACGCAAGCTCTGTCCTTTTTTGCTTACGACTTGAGAAAAGGAAAGCGATAGTTTTAACTGACATTATTTTATCTAGGGGTTGAAAAATCGGCACTACCTAATAGAAATAGTACTTAAATGCTAGTCGACTGAAGTAACTAAGTTTTTTTAAACATACATTGTTGCATATCGGTCACATAGCTATATCTTCATCAATGAACCACTGAATTTATAATATAGTTACAAAGGTGCTAAGAAACTATTCACTGCACATTGAAATGTATTCCAATTTTTTGTTTATAATTTATAATGATGAGTGTAAATTAAGTGCAAAAGCAGGGGGGTTTCACTCCGCAGTTTAGGTATGTTCGGCTGGCGCTCCTCCCGGGAGGAGTATGGCAGTAGGTTGTCGCGCGGCCTTCAGTTCGCACGCTAGCCGCGTCGCGCGTAATTAAGCATCTTTTTTTTCTGTGATTTTTGCAACAATCAATGACTTCTAAACGATATTATAAATAACTTACTTACATACTAAAGGTAGTTTACTGAATTAATACACACTGTTATCTTTCTTGATTTATATACTACCAAATATGGGCGAGTGGGAACCCTGTGCCCTTGGTTTCGGATCAGCGGTGCCCAACGGAATATGAACGCTCGTATCACACGATAAGTTTTAATTTCGCGTGCACGCAGTAGAAGTAGGAAAGTTTTTATACCTAAAGTTGACCTTTGTTCGAGAGTGATCCTTCTGTACGTTAGTACTATTACTTATTCTGTGGCAAAAGTTAAAGACAAAAAACGTGAATTATAATCTTGCAAATATTTTTATGACAGCCCCAGGGCAACCATTAATATGTAACAATACGAACAAAAACACAAAGGTTAGGTTTCAAAAAAGTGGTTTTAGTCGATCTCGTCTAGTCCCGCTAGTATTTCCGGCCGGCGCGCGCGCACACGCCAAACCGGTCCGGTAATTTGGTGTTTCTGGATAGCCATGTCGATTAATTTACGATAGATGGGCTTCCTGTCAAAAAGACGACGCCACATTCAAATATATGATATGACAATTTCAGCCATTACCCAACATTCGTTTATATTTGAATGTTAATGTTAATTAAACTGATCAATGTGACGACATGGTGGTGATGGCTTATGTCGTTTTTTTTTTATAATTTATAATGAATGGTGTGTAAGTTACTGATGTATGGTAATTAGGAAAGATTTCGCCCACGTTTAGAAAAAAATAAAATAAAAACATAGATTATGTATAACAATTTTAATCTGTGCAAAGTTTTAGCTTTATTTTTTTTAATTAGCTGTTTATCGCTATCCCGCGGGAACTATGCAATTTTCCGGTATAAAATTAATACTATTTATTATTCTCCAGGATATGAATCATGTGTGTGATAGATTTCATCAGTATCCGTCCAACCGTTTCATTCAGCGTGAAAGAGTAGGTAACACACGGGACACGCGGTTGAAACATTTCGCGGCCCCACCCGTGACGAACATCCACACATCCATCCATACAAAATTTCATAGGTATAATTATTAAGTGGTATTACATTTTCAATGCGCAGTTTTAATTTCCTTATAAACCATTGCTAAATGTAACTTTTAATTAAGTGTGTGTTTCATGAAATTACGACCGTCAGTTGACACTGAATTTAAATAAAGTTTTTACAGTAACATTTATTTTTAGGGTTCCGTACCTCAAAAGGAAAAAACGGAACCCTTATAGGATCACTTTGTTGTCCGTCCGTCTGTCTGTCAAGACCCTTTTTCTCAGGAACGCGTGGAGGTATCAAGCTGAAATTTATATCAAAACTCAGGTCTACGGTCCCTTGGAGCTGTAAAAAAATCAAACTTCTAAGCCAACGCAATCAAAAGATACAGCCGTTTATGCCGCAAATTTCCGCAAATTTTCGAAACTCGCAAGGGAATCAAAACCTACAGGGTACTTCCCGTGAACTCAGAATCTTGAAATTTGGTACGAAGCAAGGTCTTATAGCACAGATAAAGGAAGAATTGCGAAAAGCATAAATTTTTTTGTCTGTCTGTCTATGTATATCAGTACCCAATCTACAATGATCCCACACTGCGCACATTTTGCTTAGGAGCAGGGGTCTGCTAAGACTGGATGTTCATAGATACATATTAATTTGTACGGAACCCTCGGTGCGCGAGTCCGACTTGCACTTGGTCGGTTTTTATATTCTAGTTATACGTGACTAGCTAGCTAATTAAATTTAAAACATAAATCACGAAGTTTATTTCTGGAATAAAAACTCAACAATAACAGGTAGGTAGATGTAGGTTATATAAAGGTATGAATTAACTTGCGGTTAACCACAAACAGTCTTGGGTCAGTAGTGAATGGACACAGCGGCGCTAAACCAAAAGTGACATCATAGTATCCTTTTATTTATAAATATGTACCTACCAAATAAAGGTACCTACTCACTTAGTCATTGTTTGTGCAAAGCGTGATGCCTTCCGACATAATAATGTTATTTCTGTAATAATCTGCAGTACCTAGCTAATATTATAAACTAGCTGATGCCCGCGGCTTCGCCCCCGTTCAATTTTTTCTAAAATTAATTTCATAAAAACTCTTGACAATAACAAACGCAACAAAAAAGAATTATCCAAATACCGCAGTCAATCGGAAATTATGCGCGTACAAACATTTCGGTGATCCATTTTTATTTATATAGATATACGGCAATTAGCTAATGACCTTTCCTGACTGTGGAAATGCTCGTTAAAACGTCTCCAAATAACTTGGATTAGACTTAAAATTGATACGGGTTTATTTTCGACTTTTTGCCAATTAAGACTGAAGACCAACGCGCATCGAACAATACGGAAGTTAAAATTTGAAAATTACTTAGCTCTGAACCTCTGAGAATCCATTACGTAGAAGAAGAGGACTACTGGAGCTGTTAAGGACGTCAATTATCATTAATGAATACTAACATCGAGTCTTTTTCAAGTTCAAAAAAAAATTGAAAAAAGGGACGACCTATGGGTTGAATTACCTTCTGTTAATTAGTCACTTTTTATCACCTTGTTTATTTGTAGAATTTGGTGCATTATCTATACGATACGTAGCTCAGATTTACTTGAATTCATGCAATATGCAACTGTGACAAAACCGACTTTGTACTTTGCCTTGCCCAACCAAGTCAATACCAAGTTATTATATTTTAAAGCAGTCGATATTTGCAGATTGCGCGCGAAATGTCATAATACTTTACAGCAAGTACCCCTATAAAACGGCAGAGACCACCCGAGCCACAGCAATTCTGAGAAATCTCTCCACGAGACAGAGACATTATTTTGGCAACTTCCATGTAGGTAAGCAATAAGCATGAAAGTAGGTATGATTAACTGAAAACGCCGGCCAGTGAACGGATTACCGTAAGCGGTTTTATTTTGTGTCAGTCAAGTATAAATCACGTAAAAAACCAGTAGTTGTTATAAGATGGGAAAATAATTTGTTTATATAAATTAGGAAAGGTTGGCCGCGTGGGTTGGAGGTGAGAGGCTGAGGAAGCGTCGCGTGCGCGGCCTACGCCCGCTCGTGCCCGTATTTTACGACGGCCCAGAGAAAAACAAAAGATACGTGTTTTGACATGAGCCCCGTAAGTGTTGGTTTAATTACCCATTCAGAGATTTCAATATGTTAAGTAACTTTAGCTATCGGCGAACTGTCTATCTGGCGCCTCCTAAATTGGTTCTGAGAAACCTTTGACGTCAATGAAGAAAAAAAGTCTTGGAAACTAATTGGTGTTAATTTTATGAACACACCAAGGTTTTTTAATAAGTAGGTACCTAGTTACGCTATTTATTCGCAGCTCAACTTCCATTTATATAAGTAAAATTATAGCGTCTGCCAAGCTTGGGACTGGGCAGGCCACGTCAGCCGCATGGATGGTCGATGGGCTAGGTTACCCACGGACTGGATATCACAGGATGGATGGCGGCGACGAGGTAGGCCCAGGAGGCGTTGGCGGGACGACCTAGACGTATACCTTAAAGACTGGAAGAACACCGCTCAATATCGCGATGAATGGTGAAAATGGGGGAGGCATTTGCCCAGCAGGGGGACACTTCTCCAGGCTAATTAATAATAATAGTAATAATAATAATAATATAGCGTCTTGCTGCGAAACACAGTTTTGTTCCCACAATATTTGACTCTACCAAACGTGATCACACTAGATACATGGCTATACCTGGCTATACATGGCTATAATAAATACCGTTTAAAAGCACTACAACAATGAACATATAATAATATATTTTAATTTATTTCTGTATTTAATGTTAATTATATTAATTTTTTGTGTTATTTTTTTTTATGAACATATCAAATGTAGGTATAAACACATGAAGTAAGTAGTACATCCACTAGATGTGCTGCGATTGCTACTTTCTTTAAATAATTTTGCTTGTATTTTGCCATGTTTTCTTCCTCAATTTTAGTCGAGTTCCTGAGCACAAAAACAAATCAACTACTTATCATAGTAATAAAAATAGTCATACAATGGCTACGTGGCTCAATTACCCCGAGGTGGAGACCTGATGAGCCGCTTGCGTCACCTGACAGACCTATTAGACAGGACGGTCGATTTGTGTCCACTCGCTCACTAATAACTCGATATTATGGCACCCCGAGGGGTCCACAGATAGGCAATTTATTTTTATAACGTCTGTTTAAACCTCGGGTCAAACGATTGCTTTTATTTTCATGAATTGATGGAGGAGAATTAGATTATTATAATGGCTTGGACCTAATGAAACATGTAACCTACCTACATACTCGTCGTGTTGGCCTCATTGGGACTGGGGCACTAGTTTTAATTTAAAATGATAATGTTTTACATA
This sequence comes from Archips crataeganus, assembly GCA_947859365.1. Taxonomy (NCBI): domain Eukaryota; kingdom Metazoa; phylum Arthropoda; class Insecta; order Lepidoptera; family Tortricidae; genus Archips; species Archips crataeganus. Next base: position 11,081,386 of record OX402056.1, on the reverse strand, counting down.
CTTACTGAGGTGTATCAGCGACCAAAAGTGGATCTTGGCCTCCGACATCACTTACCGACGCTTGCCCCTTTCCATACTGATTGATAATGGTTTAGCTTTTTCCAGTCTTAACAGGTTCCCTATCCCGAAGGAGTGTGCAGCGTTCTTTCGACACGTTCCCATAATAATTACATTAAACACTCATAAAGTCATGAGGCACAATGTGCCTCATAGATGTACCAGTAAAGTCGCCCATGAGGCACATGTGCCTCATGGAACAGGAAACCTGATAACTTATTCGTAGATTGTTCTATAAAGTTACAATACAATACATTTATTATAGTGCGTTAGTTGACTCTATAAAAAAATAAGCAGATTGGCTTGAAGTTTATAAACATTTCCATGGTAAGTGTTATTAATTAGATACGTAATAATAATTCACCAATGAAATACATTTACCGTCAAACTTTTACTAGTTTAAACATTGAAGTTTTTAAAACAAGCTTTTTAATTAGTCGAAAACGTGAAATATACAAAGATAGGTGCGCTATTATTATTTTCTGCCATAATAATGATAATATTACACTCCGCAGAATGTTCCAAACTTTGCAGAATTTACCTCCCATATTTATTTACTAACAACCTAAACTTAAAAACAGTACTTGTAGCGCCATCTAGTACTGCGATCGGAACAGCGTAGACGCGACGGGGCCACAAAGGTTCTTGCCACGCAGCCAGTCTGCGAGCCCGAAGCGGCTTCGTGACTGCGGCACGGCGGGCAAGAAGTTGTTACCGTCCGCTTGTTCGTATAGTAGGCTAATGTAGCGGTGCGCCCCTGTGCCGTGAGGTGGCGTTGGCGGTTTATACGCTAAAAACAAAGATGGCGTTAATTTGTCAGCCTTCCGGAACAGCTATTTTCAAGAATAAAATATCAAAACAGCCATGGCATTTGGATGATTATTCAAAGTCCTTTTTCTGTTTGAACAAATACATTGTCAGTCTTAGCGTGTGAATACAATACAATGACCCTTTATTGTACACTATATAGAAAACAAAAAAAAAACAGAGAAAATATATGCAGAAGGTAAGCAATAACTGCCCTTATCCCTTTAGAGCGATCTCTTCCGGGCAACCTTTTACAACAGAAAGCAAAATAAGGAATGGATATCAGCACGATGTTTTTGGAATATCCGGCTCAAAGGACCATACAATTGTACGTGTGCATACTTGTATGTTTATACACAAAGTAGGTACTCGTTCATGTTTAGGTTCATAAGTTAAGAACGTATTATATTTATCATTGTGTTTTCACATGTAAAATAGTAGGTTTAATACTAGAGGTCTAGTGAACATATAAATATAGGAAACAAAATACTTACGACGATAATCGATGCCCATTGTTTTACTGACCTCCTTAGCACTGAGACTTAAGCCCTGCAACGAAAAAATATAATTAATTTATTTACTTTATATTAGGCCTTGATGTAATTAAGCGAGTAAAAGCTGGTAAGTAACATACACTGAAGGGTGGGCGTAGTTTTCATGTTGGAAGCTTTAGTAGCTCCGCAATGAAAATGATAATCGCTCAATATTGTCGAGAAACCTAAACGACTAGATTAAGAAGGTCTTACAGGAATGTTGGACTTCAGCATGTGCAGATAGAACTCTCCATCCAACTGCGGCGGCGCGTCAGGGTCAATCATCAGAAGCGTGTAGAACTTTTTCTGTAAAACACGGCTTAGTATAATATGTTTATAAAGTTTCACAATTCTCACTCATAACTTTATATCACCCGGAAGTTAATCAAGATTAATCTATATTGGTAAAACTATCTCGACGTTACGAGTACATGGCAGCGGTCGTGGTCACGAGTCAATGAGCTGATGTTAAAATCTTTGTTGCTATGTTGCTAAAATTACAGACATATACTGGTGATAACCGTGATTAAATCCCGGGTGAATTAATTAGGACGATATCAATACAATCTATCGATTAACCAATTAAATTCAACTCTACTAATGGCCTTAGAAGCGGAGCGGACAATCTGGGCAATTGCATTTGTTGAAATTCACATCTCACGTCGCTCCCCGTATAAAAATGTAACGATCTATCACTCACTATTCTTTTATCGAGACGAGACTTAAATAAAACGTTACACATGGGGCCATACAATAACGCCACAAGGTTGTCTTGCAAATTTTGGCGAAGGTAAATTATGAAAGAAGTATCCCAAGTAGCACAAGTAGCATTATAAGAAATCACTTTTGGTGTACACGGAAACTTTAAGCTGTACAAGACAGTGTTACAATGGTGTTAACAGCGCTGTTAACACTGAAATAACTCTTATTTGGGCACAAATTATTCAGCCTATAGTTCTAGTTTAGTTCACATTTCTGTTTAACAGCATTACAGTAGCACTATATTGGAATTATTATGGGTCACCAGGCTGTTTATCAGCTGCTTAACAGAATACGAGTGTCCTGTTATACAGACTAAGCGTCAGGATTGGGTGACTGCTAGTCTTATATAACGCTTTAGGTTTTACATTACCCTTCGTTCATATTGAAATTGCTTATTATATTTGCAGATTTGCTTTTAATAGTATTATAGCGGTGCCGATAAATTTCCAGAGTGTGATGTGTAATGGCGAAGTAAATGTCACAATTTTATTGAGAATTTGTGTTAACTCACGAAAGTACACCTTTATAGCCAACCTACTGTGAAAACATTTGGGAATGCAAGTTTACTGTGAATGTTTATATGGTTTTTTAGCAAAATTTTTACGCGCTTCGGAAATATCTTGTTTTAATTAGAAATTTTGTGAAAAAAGTAACACACCAAAAATATATGTATACATTTTTGAGCGATTTACATAAAATTATACGAAGTTTTATATCATACTAATTTTTATTCATATATAAGTGTATATGAATAACGTGTAATTTAGGGCAGTAAAATATAAATAACAACAGAATAATTATCGATATATACGATTTAGGTTATAATAAAATGGCGCATTCTTAAGAAACTTTTGTGAACTCTTTTTATCCTGAATTAATTACCATGACTGTACAAGAGTACACCCCAGTTCCTTTATTATACTTATTGCAGTAAATAAGAGTTCAAGTGAACCAATATTCAGCCTGTCAGCTGTTATTAGTTTTATTATGGTTCACATAAACGCCAAAACCATTTATTTGAGCTACTTAAACGCATTACCTTTTAAAAGTTATTTAATTTTTATTTAGTGTTTTAATTTTAATTCAATCTTGTTTTAATTTTTCAATTTTTTTAGCATTTTGTATAATTTAATACACGATCCACGCCAACTGTTAAAATGACCGCTTAAGAATTTAATGATTGACTAACGTGAACCTGATTGCAGCTTCGTGCGTTATAATATATGTAAAGTGTTCTTTTATGCAGACTAAAACAATATATTGGTATATTTCACAGCCAAATGCTGCATTTCTGAGTTAAACAAGGATCTTGACATACCTTCGGTGTTCACGTGTATTAATAAAACACCTTTTAACTGCTTTGAAAAATAGGCTTATAACAGAGCCGAGGCAAACCGATGTGGAACTTTTTGTGTTAAATTACTCTAAGTGTACACTACTCTAAAACTGTTGGCTGTACGGTAGTTCACAGTGACACTTTTAAGACGCTAGCATTTCAGTGGTATAATTCTACGCCTTTAAACAGCAATAGCATATTTTACTACCACTATAATGCTCTTAAGCAACCAATGCAAAAGAGACTGTAAGAAGGCATTTTTGACATCTGCACTAACTCTGATCCCGTAACAATAGTATCCGTTTCTACTTTTATGATGCTGTTATACAGACTAAAGCGTAGTACGCAGCTCTAAGTTCTCAGTTGAACCATATTACCTGTTTATTAAGTCATGAAGTTCCGAGTTATACCCAAAGTGATTTCTTATAATGCTAACTGTGCTACTTGGGATCTACTGCAAGTCTTTACCAGGCAATCCCGTAGGCGTTCTATTATGTGTAAGTAATATAACTTATATTTATGTCACATTTCGATCAATGAATAGATAGGGTACGGAATTTCACGGTGATATTTTAACACTCCAATGACTGGTCGATTCTGAATTATCGCCATTTATTACAAACTTTTGTTTGGAATCAATTGCAAAGTACGTGTGACGAGTCATGATGTTAGCCAACCACGGAGACTTCAAAAAAAAGCATTATTGTAAAAAAAATCTTACAGCGTCAGCCAACGCGTACTGGAAGAGAGGTTCTTCGAAGAACACCTGTTTGGGTAGCAGCACGTCGCAGTTATGGTCATTGACTATCGTCCCTCCGACACTTGTCACGTTTAGACCTGTCAAGCGGTCGCAGCCTTCCAGCAGACTCTTCACCTCTGTCACTGAACACTGCAATGTTTCCCCATACACAGTGCTGCTTAAAAACAAAAAAACAAGTACCAAATCCATTTTCAACTTATAATCATTCACCCAAGCAATCAACTGGTAAACTTTGCCAATATTGAAGCAAATTCCAACTTGTTATGAAAACTCTTACATCACCGGCTAGGCGTTGATAAAGGTTGTAAACAATGCGAAAACAGCTAATGGGCAATTAGGCATAAAGTTTGGCATCGGAGTTTATAACCTTGAAAAAATGGGAATTGCGTCATAAATACCTACAAAACCTACGTTGTCAAAACTTAACATATTCGCTTCCAGCTACGGTTTAGTAATGTTTCGGCGAAAAATTATTTCGCAAAATGATTCATTTCATTTGGCAACTGTTTATTTTTTCTGAAACTATAAACTTTTCAGGATTGTTATAAAACAAACCTGACCTAACCTACAGGATAGTCCTGAAATATATCCTGAATAGTTTACAGTTTCAGAAAAAAATAAATAGTTGCCAAATGAAACATTTACCAAATGAATCATTTTGCGAAATAATTTTCGCCGAAACGGCATTAGCCGGCCAGCTACGCTAGGCTAGTAACTGGTAGCAGCGTTTTGTGCAGTTAAAACACAGCCCCTTATTTGTTGACGCGGAATTAACGATAGTAATGTATAAGACCTGTATTCAAACCCCTTATAATGTTTGCTGTGTTCAGACCAAACTGACTGTCAGCCGCCGAAAGTGAGCGAGCGATACGCAGGTTATTGTATTACCATACATATTAATTTTTTCGTTCACACCTAACCGACAATACGCTATTACGTTTTTTCATATTAACACTGGGGCTCAGTGAGCCTGCTCACATTCGGCGGCTGACTATACATACGTTTGGTTTGAACAAGGCCTAAGGGTTGGAATTATCAGGTCGTACATTATTGTCATTCATTCCAGTTCAACAATTAAGTAGGTACAAGCATCCGCAACAGTTTTTCCGTTTTGTAACGAAAACAGCCTACGAACAGAGAACTCAACTGTTGGATGCTCGGAAATGAACATGTCAAACTTTTGAATGTACAGTCAGCTGCAGAGAAACGTGACCCCACCAGCATACAAACTTTGGATGCAGGTGGTCGTTTCTTTGCAGCTGACTGTACTATCAGTATGAGAAACCATGAAACATAAGTAGATGTAAAGTTATTAAAGTGATCGCATGATTTTGCGACAGGTAAAAAGCGTGATCTGAAAATATAATTTTCTTTTGAGTCCATTTTGTGACTTTTTGTCATACAGTTTTACATGGCTCGTCACAAAACTGACTCAAATTTTTTTTATAGAAAATTAGGGACAAATTTTTTAATCATCAAATTCTGAAAAAGAAAATCCTAAAATTTACTAATTTAAAAAAGTAAACGGTACACTTTGTATTGAAAATGCCCAATAAATAAAACGGCGCTTTAGTCCTGAGCGTATTGCGTGAGAAACTGCGTCCCCGCCACTGGGCCGCACAGATTCTTGTCGACAAGCCAGTCTCCTAGCCTGAATCTGGTACGTTCCGAAGGCACATCAGGACGGAAGCTCCCATCAGCTTGCTGGTACAGAACACTGATGTAGCGATGTAGTCCCGAACCAGCAGGCGGCATTGGAGGGAAGTATGCTGCAAAAAAGCGTAATCCTTTTAAGTTTGAGTCTTGCTGTGGCATAGATTTTCTCTTCGAGGTTGGCGTTTTAATCATTATTACCTATTTGTATTTTATTGTCAATTTGCTCTAAATTGCGATCGTGTTATGTTATGATGCATTATCTTTCTTGTGGGGTTTTTATTCAGATTATTTACATCTGACTAGTTTTTGGCGTTCTTTAAAAGTACCTATACCATATTAAATAATGACTCTATGGTCTAGACTCTAGATACTGAAAACCCCCCAGAAGTGAAAACCAGAGGCCGTATTATCTAACGCGACGCGCCATCTCTTTCTATACCCTGATTCTATCTATATCAACAAAACGAATTGGTGTTAACAATTGTGAATTCAAACGCATTACACACCAAGGCATTAGACATGCATTAGACGGCGACGGAGTATGCGCAGCGCGTTGTATAACACTGAATCATATACGGTGACACACACCGGCGGGGCGCGGCAAGTTTTACGCTGCACACGTTTCGTTAGGCGTCGCGCTGCGCGCACGCCCCGTGCGTCCGTGTGAGGAAGGCTTTACTGCCGTGCTCAAGCTAAAAGGCGGCTAAGTGACATTTGGTCAATTTCGACTTTTCAATACCATTCTGCTTAGAAAAAAAATCTCTATCGATCTGTCTAGGAACGGTTTTTCTATCTTTTACCGTTTCGAAAATAATTTTTCAAAAAAAGCGGTTAAATACATAAAAAATGGACTTTGCTATGCTTAAAGGCGACTAAACCACTTTACTTAACTAAAAAGCTACTAAAGTAGTTTAACGTTTGGATTGTTTTCCATTTTTATTGTAAATGCCTAGCTTAAAAGCGGTTATTATTTTTGGGTACACTAAAAGGCGGCTAAACGTCTTTAACCGCTATTTAACTAGGTTTCATTGAATAAAATACTTCGCTGATACCTGACTACAAGGCGATTATACGACAATGCATCACTAAAAAGCAGTTAAAATCACATTGCCGCCTTTTAGTCCTGTATTCATGCCATAATTCCAGTAAAAAACCTACGGTTGAAAGCGGCATTGGTCCGTGCGCAAAGTAAACGACATAAATTATTCAATAAATTATTTAAACGACATATTTTATTTAATTGTTTGCATAACTTAAAGGGGGCTATCCTACAATACATGACTAAAACGCAGCTAACTACGCCTGCCTCTTTCTTCAGTACCCTCGCTAAACCAGAAATCTTACTATAATAAAGTAACAGATGTGTCAATGTGCAGAAAGCTCTTAGTGTAGGAAGACGTTTCGCGGGCGTATGGCGACGCATTCCCACCAAATAACATTATGGCCGATAAACATATTATGAGTTATTTTTGTGTAATCGCAGAATTAGAATTAGTTTTACAAGATTTGTAATGTACTCGGTTGACTAGTAAAGTATGTACATTATATTAATACAATTAGCCACTCACGTGCCTTTTTTCCAATTACTATCATTTATTGACAAGTGATTTCAAACAAGGTCATTACTGCCTTAAGGAATAAATATGATTGAAATAAATAAATAAATTGGCAACCGTGGTTGCACAAAGCATGTGATTGGCTATATAGGTATGTATCTTGTACGTTAAATTTGACCCACTTTCTGGTTACCGATTGAGCTGACATTTTGCAACTTCGATCAACAATACGCATACTTAATATTCCGTCTTCCGTCTTCTAATTTCGTCTTCACCCGGATCTTTGTTGTTTTTAAGCTGCCCCAGGGCAATCCTAATCTCGCTCATTTCGACGTCCGGGATACCTTCAGTGTAGTGGCGTGTTAGTGAGGCTCTGATATGATTTGGATTAGTAAGAGGCTGTGCAGCATGGGAAGCATACAGCTGTCCATAAAAGCTCTCAATCTCAGTGAGGATTTTTAGGCTTAGAGGAGACGGTTTGGCCATTTGCAGTTTTTAGTTTCAGTAGGTTGCTCTTTCCAAGTTGCTGCATAAAGACTTTCAATCCCCGGTTGCGCTCTATTGCCTCCATAATAGAGCGAGTATTGGAGCTACGGAGATCTCGCCTTTATCAGCTTTCTAACATGCTTGGAGAGCTTTTTCTCACCTAACGAAACAGTCTGCGCCGCCATTTCTCGTCGCCGCCTCATGAGTTCCAGAGTCTCGCGAGAGAGTTTAGACTGCTGTACACTTCACTGCTTTGGGAAACACGTTGATCCTACATCCCAAATCGTCCTCACCAACTGGTCGGCCTCCTTATCAACATCGTCGGTGATTTCCAACAAATCAACAAGAGTTGTGTTGGACGCAAAACAGATGTCACCATACGGACTCTCTCCAGCTTATGACGTATATTCAGAGTGCCTCGAACCAGTCGGTGATCACTGCCTGTGTTAAACCTGTTGATCACTGAGACATCCCTGAATATATGCTTTGTATCCGTCATGATAAAATCGATCTCATTTCGCGTCTTACCGCCAGGGCTTCTCCAAGTCCACTTCCTGTGAGGCCCCTTCTGAAAGAAAGAATTCATTAGAAAAAGCTTTTGGCTTTCCAGGAAGCTGACCAACATGTGCCCCTGTGGTTTCTAACTCCAAATCCGTGCGGTCCCATAATCGAATCGTCGCATGCCTGTACTCCCACCTTTGCGTTGAGGTCTCCCATAACAACGCTGTAATGTGTTCTAGTGGTGCTATGCATGGCTTTACTTATGTCCTCAAACATAGCTTCCACTTCGTCGTCGGAGTATGCCGAGGTCGGCGCGTACACTTTCAAGGAGTACCTATCAGTCAACTTAAGTACAAGGTACCTTGCCGACACGCTACCGATCTCCACAACGTTGTTACAGAGAGCTTTATTGACAAGGAAGCCGACTCCACCTTGGGACTGATGTTCGCCCTCTCGAAAGTAGAATAGGTTACCGAAGCTTAAGGTTATCGTATCCTCTCCGTCTCTACGGACTTCCGACAAACCCAAGATATCTATAGATATAAGATATATGTCAGTTGATGTGACCTAATTCCACTTCGAGTTCTGCGATCCTATCGTCATTCCTCAGAGTACGTCCGTTATAGGTAGTCAGGTAAAGTCGTTTGTTTTGGTAGCCGTCCGTAGCTCGGTGATTCTTAGCACCCCCCGCCCTACCGTTACCATGGCCGCTACCGTAACCAGGAATAATAGAGCTGCCGAGAACTGGGGGCCGGGGTAATGGTTGTGCTGCCATAAAAGGTTTTGCCTATAATCACCACGCTGGGCAGGCGGGTTGGTGATCGCAGAACTAGGCCACTTGCACCAGCAACGCTGCTGCCCGTTGCTGGCCTATTTAATTTTACCTACTTGCTTTTGGATGGTTATTCCGCCATCTGTCGGTCGCCAGAGCCTCGTCAGTTGCTAGCAGGGTGCACCACGGGCAGGTGAGGTTGACATAATTTGGAGATTGAGATTCTGGGTTCTCCCTTACACCCCTATGACCTTTTTATTTCAATACCATATTATTATTCAAATGGACATAATTCCAAATTACTGTGACTAAGTTGCTTTTTTTGAGATTGTACAGTCGAGTTCACCAATATCTGTATCGCCAACCTTTCGTAAATATCTATACATAGACCTTATGTTACCGTAATAAGGTCTATGTATAGATATTTATGAAAGATTGGCTGTACAGATATTGGTGAACTCGACTGTAACTATCCTTTTGATTTTTGCGCAGAGTGCCATTTTTGTTCTATTTTAATATCACAATGAAGAATTAACTATGGTAGCAATTACAAGCTATTTGAATGTCGATTTTACATCGAAATAAAGGAATAATTCACAGTAAAATGTTTATTTGAATTTGTAGTTACGGCCAATTTTGCAGGATTCTTAAAAAAATATTGGGACTCGTGCAAGACTAAAAAGCAGTGACGCCAAAAGTTTTGTAAGTTAACCGCTTTTAAGCTATGTTCCAGTATATCGAAAAGTAAACAAGAAACAGTGAATTAGTTTATAAGGCGGCAATGTGCCCTTTGCCGCTTTATAGTTATGGACTGGGTTAACAATAACACTCACTAACTTAGATTAAAATGCCGCTAAAACAGATAACTGCTTTATAGTTACGTAATTGTAGTTAACTATCTATTTCAAAACAATTCCTATATCATTAACAAAAAATACATGTCTATAAAGCAGTTAAGATCCGATAACCGCCTTTTTGTACTGCAATGTAAAAAGGATTTTATTTTATTTTCATAACTATAAGGGAAAAATGACTTTTAGTGACACAAAAACTATAATATATCAAGAGTGACTAAAATCAAACCATAATTTAAAAAACGATCTACCGTTTGGTATATGGCAACATAGCTAAAGATTTAAAGAAATTGACCAGCATCGATTTGAAATTTTTGTGACGTTTTTCGCCGTTTACTCAAAAGTTGGTTTTGTCACTTAGCCGCCTTTTAGCTTGAGCACGGCAGTTTACTCATCAGTACGCTTAGTTTATAAGTTTTACTTCACGATTATACTTCTCGATCGCGTTTACGTAAAAATTTCAATTCTATGGAAACATGGACGCGCGGCCGCGGAGGCGCTGTCCATGTTTCCCTAGTAATTGATTTTTTGAACGCGATCGAGAAGTATTTGGTGAAGTAAAACTTATACTAAGCAATAAGCATACAGGTTAGTACTTACGCTGATGATCGTCGCCCCTTACTGTCCCGTTGTTCTTACATTTTAATTCTGAACCCTGAAAAGAAAAACATAAAGCCTTTAGGGTCTTCAAACTACACAAGCCTTTCAACTGTGTAAACGCATTTTAGTGAAAGTACTTACAGGGATGTTGGATTTTATCATGTGCGAAAAGAACTCTCCTGCTGCGTAATTAGCAATGATCGGATTTCCCGGTGCAGCACGGTGGAATTTCCAGGAGAAAACATAATATGGATATGACCAAAAGTCCTGGATTTCGTTTGGAAAAAAAACGATATCGATATGATAGGTGTGGTGTACACTTAAATAAGCAGTTCAAATTATAACATATACGAAATCTTTACTAATGCATTGAATATTTTTTACGTTAGTGTGAACTCTTAATGTTAATCAGGTGATTTAATAACACGTCGCCACAACGAAATTAGAGATCTATTTCGCGAGCTATGCTAACACGCTTGGGGGAACGTGGTCAAACATCCCATCATCATAGATGGCGACGGTGGACTTCGTGGGGATCTCTGCTGCCGCGGCGTATGGCATGCACAGAGGGAGGCACTATTTGATATCCGTGTCGTAGACACCGACGCTGCTCCCTCTTATATTCCACGTCCAGTGAAACACGTCACGCAACTTTCACATCCGTCGATGGAGTCTTTCCTCCCCAAATGTCCACTTTCATCAAACATGTTGGTGATCGCCGACCAGTAGGATAGACCCCTTAGTGTAGTAATGGGCTGGCTAAGATCCAAAATTATGAGTTCGATAATCAGAGGCACCAAGCATGTGTATCCGTGGAACACAACACAGATTCAAATCCGTCCAACATTTCTTTGGCTTCAATGACGGTGCGTGCATCCCTACCCAATCCGTCTTCCTCTACCATACACTAGCACCATGCTCTTTGTTCTTGTTTATCTCTGTTTTTTTTTTAAATAATTTTACATTTATTGATAAATAGTTTCATCCTATATTTTTATAATATTGTGTTTTGTGAAATCTTACTGAAATGTATTGAATGTAATATAATCAGAATCTTATTCAACAATATAAGTCGTGGAATCCCGGGGCATATCCATATTAGTATAATATGGACCGACGCAACCAGATTTTGGTGATCGCAGGGCTCGCAGAATAGAGCATTTTTTATAGCATAGCTTTTATAGCAATTATAGCTTATAGCACAGGACACTTCGTGGGGTTCATGATAGTCTCTATACTGTTTTAAACTTTCGTTTAATTGCTGTCGTATTAATTGTTTAAAGATTTCTGTAAGGATCCATGTTCAACGGTAAAAAAAGATGTAAAAAAATACCTTGTCCTTGCCCTGCCAAATTTTGAATCATAATATAATCATAATAAGTACTTACCGGATCCGCCCGTAGATATTGGAAGTGAGGCTCCAGGGCAAACTCCGTTAGGGGCACTACCAATCCGCAGTTGTAGTCATCAACTCTGGTTCCCCCAACACTCGTCTCACTCAGCCCTCTCAAACATGAACATCCTTCTAGAAGTATCTCCACCTGTGTGGCTGGACACTGGTATATGGGGATAGCCAACATGTAATACACATTCAACAACAATAACAAGTAATATGCATTAATTTCGAAGATTGCCCTTGCAAGCAAGTACTGAAACAGTTACATTGTAATACGTTTATTCGTTTTCATCTCTCATACTCGGAAAGTGAGGCAAATCATATCTGACATACGGGAGGATATGTATTATTTTCTTCCCAAGGGTAGAAATGAATTAAAAAAAATAAAGGCATTGGCTGTCAATGGAACACATACGCTTTCAGCCAAGCATTACTGCATGGAATAATTAAGTATTGAGTTTTTTTTCCTAATTAGTCATATTACAAATTTTATAATGCCAGTGAAATAGTATTAAATTAAATTATTAATTTCTTATTTAGTGACTTAAACCAGAAAAGTTAGAAAATGTTAAGAAAAAAAACACGGTAAATGAAATGACAATGTTATTGTCCACACAGCCTATCTCTATACAGCTTAACTCCTTGGTTCAAATTGGTTACTTACATAATTTATAAATAAATTTACTAAAATACCTACTTTATCTACTGTTTTCATTAATTATTATATTGAACATTCTAAATTTTGTTAAATTAATTATTCCTTAACAATAAACTAAATTGAAATATTTTAAAACAATCATATTGACCAGTTTAGACATTTTTATTTATTTATACTTATATTTTCTTACTTTCCTTGTAGTCGAAATGAAAAGCAGAGTGTTTAACTCGGGAAAAACACCAATATCACCCTCGGAATATTGGCACCCTCGCTGTGCTCGGGTGCCAAGTAACCTCATGTGATATTGGTTATTTTCCTCCCTTGTTGAACAATCTACTATTTTATAACGTGCACAAATTTTAATGAGGCACAATATAATGTGGGTAAGTTCATAGTGATGGCTGTATTACGATTTATCGATTAGGTATTATTGTTAGGTGAAAAGTTATAGCTACTAGTGGCGTGGCGCCGTAACAACTTGACATTATACGTGACGCATTTGATTACAAGTATGGCAAAGCTTGCCACAAACTGCCTGGTCATATTACAAGTATGGCAAAGCTTGCCACAAACTGCCTGGTCATATTACAAGTATGGCAAAGCTTGCCACAAACTGCCTGGCCATATTACAAGTATGGCAAAGCTTTCCACAAACTGCCTGGTCATATTACAAGTATGGCAAAGCTTGCCACAAATTGCCTGGTCATATTATAAGAACGTTCATTATGTACAGTCAAGGAAACTGAACCGCGTACCAGGGTACCGCGTACCGCGTACCTTTTCACAACCAATTTCACGATGATTTCGTTTAGTAATGGGCCGAACATAGATTTCACCGAATACGAACATTCGGCCGAATATTCGTTTAAACTTTCACCGAACCGAATATTCGGCCGAATATTCGGCATACCGGAGCAGGTCTATACGTGTTAACGCTAACCGCGCGAATTGACGCCGGGCGCACCCGCCCGCTCCCCTCGCTTCCCCCGCTACACTTGTCAATACTTGTCATTATTATTGCAACATCCAGTGCGAAACGAAACGGCACCACGTGCAAAGTATAAAGCTACACAGTGATTTACTTAGGTTAGGTCTAATAATAATAATAATAATAACTTTATTTCACCAACAACAACAAACATTTTACAAATTACACTAAGTACATTTTTTATACTTAATACTAAAGGTGGTGGGTAAGTTGAAGGTTTATACTTCTAGTAATTAATGATGAATTTTACTCCCCGTACTAGTATAAACTGTATCACGGTGAAGTAAGATCAGTCATTCATAATCGTGAAGTTTATAAAGTATCAATTGTCTATTTATAATATGCATATGCATCGTTCAATCAATCATTCTCATTGTAATATAGTTACCACTGTCCCGAATATTCGTCAGGTTTACCGAATATTCGTCCGAATACGAATATTCGGTAAACCAGCCGAATATGCCGAATACCGAACATAAAACGAATATTCGGCCCATCCCTAATTTCGTTGGTAGATGTATGGAATGTAAAAACGACATTTGCAATGCAAAGGGCTCACCCTGGTACATAGTTCAGTTCTTCGACTGGTCAGATGTTGCAACCGAAAATACATCTAACCCAAACTTCTCTCATTTTCGCGTTTGCCTGACGAAAATGTTCACTCCACGCTACTGGTAGCTGCGGTAAATATGTAAATTTTGGGTGGTTACATTAATTTATGATATTTAGCGTGGTTTCTGTAAAATTTTATTTGCAACCTTATCTACGTATGTAACAGAACCTTTGAACTTGATTTTCATCTAGGTACTTCTTATTGTGGTATTGACACAAAACTAAGTAATTATACTACTGAGTATAATTAAAAAAAAACGGCCAAGTGCGAGTCGGACTCGCGCACTGAGGGTTGCGTACAAATTAATATGTATCTATGAACTTCCAGTCTTAGCAGACCCCTGCTCCTAAGCAAAATGTGCGCAGTGTGGGATCATTGTAGATTGGTTACTGATATAGACAGACAAACAAAAAAAATATGCTTTTCGCAATTTTTCCTTTATCTGTGCTATAAGACCTTGCTTCGTACCAAATTTCAAGATTCTGAGTTCACGGGAAGTAGGTACCCTGTAGGTTTTGATTTCCTTGCGAATGTCGAAAATTTGCGGCATAAATAGATTGGTTACTAATATAGTGATATAGACAGACAGACAAAAAAAATTACGCTTTTCGCAATTTTTTCCTTTATCTGTGCTATAAGTCCTTGCTTCGTACCAAATTTCAAGTTTCTGAGTTCACGGGAAGTACCCTGTAGGTTTTGATTACCTTGCGAGTGTCGAAAATTTGCGGCATAAATAGATTGGTTACTGATATAGACAGACAGGCAAAAAAATTTATGCTTTTCGCAATTTATCCTTTATCTGTGCTATAAGACCTTGCTTCGTACCAAATTTCAAGATTCCGAGTTCACGGGAAGTACCCTGTAGGTTTTGATTCCCTTGCGAGTTTCGAAAATATGCGGAAATTTGCGGCATAAACGGCTGTATCTTTTGATTGCGTTGGCTTAGAAGTTTGATTTTTTCACAGCTCCAAGGGACAGTAGACTTGAGTATTTGATATAAATTTTCAGCTTGATACCTCCACCGTTCCTGAGAAAAAGGGTCTTGACAGACGGATGGACGGACGGACGGACGGACGGACAACAAAGTGATCCTATAAGGGTTCCGTTTTTTCCTTTTGAGGTACGGAACCCTAAAAAGAATACAAAAAAACCGGCCAAGTGCGAGTCGGACTCGCGCACCGAGGGTTCCGTGTAAATTAATATGTATCTATGAACATTTAGTCTTAGCAGACCCCTGCTCCTAAGCAAAATATGCGTATTGTGGGATCATTGTAGTTTGTTTACTGATATAGACAGATAGAGAAAACAAATTATGCTTTTCGTAATTATTCCTTGATCTGTGCTATAAGACCTTGCCCCGTACCAAATTTCAAGATTCTGAGTTCATGGGAAGTACCCTGTAGGTTTTGATTCCCTTGCGAGTAGTTGCGAGTTTGAAAATATGCGGCTTAAATTGCTGTTTCTTTTGATTGCGTTGACATAGAAGTTTAATTTTGTTACAGCTTAAAGGTATTATAGACCTGAGTATTTGATATGAATTTCAATTCAATACCTCTACGCGTTCATGAGGAAAAGAATAGTAACTTTAAATTTATTAAAAATATTTTTTTTATATGATGTGACTAAAAATTTACGGTTTTTCAATTTTTCCTTTATCTGTGCTATAATACCTTGCTAGGTACATACCAAATTTCAATATTCTGAGTTCACGAGTTGTAGGTTTTGATTCCCTTGCGAGTGTCGAAAATTTGCGGCATAAATAGATTGGTTACTGATATAGACAGACAGACAAAAAACTATGCTTTTCGCAATTTTTCCTTTATCTGTGCTATAAGACCTTGCTTCGTACCAAATTTCAAGATTCTGAGTTCACGGGAAGTACCCTGTAGGTTTTGATTCCCTTGCGAGTGTCGAAAATTTGCGGCATAAATAGATTGGTTACTGATATAGTGATATAGTCAGACACAAAAAAAAATGTTTTTCGCGTTTTTTCTTTTTGTCTGTGCTATTAGACCTTGCTTCGTACCAAATTTCAAGATTCTGAGTTCACGGGAAGTACCTTGTAGGTTTTGATTCCCTTGCGAGTGTCAAAAATTTGCGGTATAAATAGATTTGTTACTGATATAGACGGTCAGACATAAAAATTTATACTTTTCGCAATTTTTCCTTTATCTGTGCTATAAGACCTTGCTTCGTACCAAATTTCAAGATTCTGAGTTCACGGGAAGTACCCTGTAGGTTTTGATTCCCTTGCGAGTTTCGAAAATATGCGGAAATTTGCGGCATAAACGGCTATATCTTTTGTTTGCGTTGGCTTAGAAGTTTGATTTTTTCACAGCTCCAAGGGACAGTAGACTTGAGTATTTGATATAAATTTCAGCTTGATAATTCCACGCGGTCCTGAGAAAAGGGTCTTGGCAGACAGACGGACGGACGGACGGACGGACAACAAAGTGATCCTATAAGGGTTCCGTTTTTTTCCTTTTGAGGTACGGAACCCTAAAAAGAAAACAATAACAATCAAACTGGTCTGATGACAGAGCCGGAGGCTAGACACTGGTACTCCAAGACGGTACAACGTAACCTAGCCGTATTTGAGTTTGTTAGATTAGTTTTAGGGTGTACTTTAGCCAAGAATGGTATCCAGGATCTGGTGATGGAGCATCAGAAAAAAAAATCCGCTGTTCACCTATCGATTAGCTATATTTTTCGTATTTTGTCTTTGACACAACACTCGCATTGTGAGTTCAGAATAGACACGATATATTTAATGATGCATTTAATTTGTACCGCAAAAATCGTGCTTGCATTATGTACGCTTGCATAGGTAGGAGGTATACATACATCGTTCAATGAAACCGTGTTTGTTGTTCGCATAATTAAAATATAATCGCTTACGTAAAACAGGATACCAACTTTTGAATAAAGAAGATAATTTACATGAATTACCCTTTGATTATTTTTAGAACATCTTCAATTGGCTTGTACCTAAATGCGGTGCCTTCACAATGTTGTCAGGCTCCGTTTGCGTAAGAAATTGCGTGGCGGCCACTGGCCCGCAAAGGTCTTTGTCGGCAAGCCAGTCTCCTAGTACGAACTTGACTCGCAGTACCGGCATGTCAGCAGGTCGGAAACTGTCATCGGCTTGTTCGTAAAGAAGGCTGATGTAGCGATGCGGTCCTAAGGCTGGTGGCGGCGTTGGTGGGATGAATGCTGAAAAAGAATACTGTCATCAACACAATCATCTTTTTTGGTTCTGAATTATTTTAAGGTTTCCAACTTTCCAAAAATAATTCTCTCGTAGCTCCACCACCCATCATACCGATGAAAACTTACAAAACGTTGTCAATTTTGTTTTCAAACGTCACGAAATCTTTTTGAATATAATAAATAATCCATTTACAGATTTTTTTTTTAAATTTTCTGTCTTTCCGTAGGTAGTAAGGCTCCATTGCGTAAAGTTTGATATTTCCAATATTTAAAGTAGCTGCGGTCCATTTCTCGTGACGGGTGAAAACAAAACGGGAAAAGGATGGTACGGCCTTGCCTTTGTTTTGCTCGACTTTGCGAGGGCACTACCGTGCCCCCAGATGAACACATAATTGTTAGTTGTCATGGCCTTCTGTTATTTTGATTGTGTATGCTATTTAGAGACCTTATCAGTAATCCTTTCGATTTCATCATAAAATACGGCATTTTATTTTTGTCATATTTGACCGGGTTCGAGTCCCAACTAAGACAACCGATTTTTCAAAAATCCAAAATACATTATTTTTGATTTTAAAAATAAAGGAAAGTCTCCTTTGCATAAAATGTGGTATTTCTAATAGGTATTTAGGGCAGTTGCCCTCCATGTGACGTTTGTTTTTTTACTCTGTACAGTTAAGGACTATACTCTGTCTATTTAACAGAGTTAGCACTAGAAAACAGAGAATGCACGTAATTGGTCAGCGATAAGGACGATGCACCGGCACATACGTCCCACTGTAGGGCACATAATTAAATATTATTATCTACTACTTTAAATTACGTAATTATGATTAATAGATGAATAAATAATAAATAGATGCCACGAGAAAAATCAAAAAATCACGAGAAATATTACGAATATTCCAACAAAACAAACGGCATGTAAGCCGAGCCCGCCATCGACGTGCGATTGGTTGACGCCCACTGACAGTTTCTTGTCCCTTTCATTTGCATACAAAAGTGCAACAGAGAGAACGCCTTGCTAACTCTGTTAAATAGACAGGATATAGTGTATAAGTGAACACTAAATAGGGAGTTGTGGAGATCTAAAAACTTTAGCCCAGTAGTGAGACACAAAAAATAGGACAGTAATAAAAAGGACATCGAACAGTTTGAGGGATAACCTTAACAACGACTAAGTAGTTTACTTTTTATGTCTGTGAGTTCGCTTCCTCCGATCATGCTTTTTCTACTTATAAATATAGAAAAAAAACCCTGACTGACGTACTGACTTATCAACGCCCAGTTAGATAAGCCTAATAGAAACATTTTTGGAAATGTATATGAGATAAGGAGTTCTGCAACGGCACAAGGTAAGGTAATAAATACTTACTTTAACATAAAGGTACAGACGAATAAAAATAACGAGGCACTTTTCATACAACTTTGTACAAAGTGACTTGTTATTTTTTCTCATCAGTGTACTTACGGATATAAACGTCGCAATCTGTAGTCTGATTCTTCTTGGCTTTTAATGCTGAACCCTTGAATGAAAAGATAAAGATTTAAGTAACTAAGTATACAAAAGTATTTCCAAAAGGCCATCAAAATTATGTAAGCTATCCTATCATAATTATGTAGCACTTACAGGAATGTTAGATTTAAGCATGTGGACGAAGAACTCTTTTTCTGAATGTAGGGGCACGTCTGCATCTAACAAAAACAGTGTGTAAAACTTTTCCTGAAAAAATAAAGAGAGGGAATTATTTTATTAGGTTACTTATGTATACCAGTTGTTCCCTTTAATAGAAACAATAACGAAAATGATAATTCTTCGACTATATACACAGGCATAACTACCTAATTCATAGTAATTTATAATAATTAAATTGTGTATAAGTGTGGAAAGTGGGCACTTCCTATCAAGTATCGGTGACCCTCGATTAAAATGTAATATTGAATATTTGTCGCATATTATTACTGAAGTTCCCAATCCGCACTGGACCTGCGTGTAAACTACGGCCCAAGGCCTCTCATTCAAAGAGGAGGCCTGTGCCCTTCAGTGGGACGTATATAGGCTGGGATGTTGATGATTATTACTAAACTCAACGCTATGCGTGGCCCGCCGCGCACTTGCCCGTTTTTTTTTAAATTATTTTTGGGCAACCATGATAAAAAAACCGGCCAAGTGCGAGTGGGACTCGCGCACCGAGGGTTCCGTACAAATTTATATGTATCTATGAACATCCAGTCTTAGCAGACCCCTGCTCCTAAGCAAAATGTGCGCAGTGTGGGATCATTTTAGATTGGTTACTGATATAGACAGACATACAAAAAATGTATGCTTTTCGCAATTTTTCCTTTATCTGTGCTATAAGACCCCACTTCGTGCCAAATTTCAAGATTCTGAGTTCACGGGAAGTACCCTGTAGGTTTTGTGTCCCTTGCGAGTGTCGACAATTTGCGGAAAATTGCGGCATAAAAGGCTATATCTTTTGATTGCGTTAAAAATTTATGCTTTTCGCAATTTATCCTTTATCTGTGCTATACTACGTTGCTTCGTACCAAATTTCAAGATTCTGAGTTCACGGGAAGTACCCTGTAGGTTTTGATTCCCTTGCGAGTTTCGAAAATTTGCGGAAATTTGCGGCATAAACGGCTGTATCTTTTGATTGCGTTGGCTTAGAAGTTTGATTTTTTTACAGCTCCAAGGGACCGTAGACCTGAGTATATCTATACCTATAAAACAGTACCGTGACTGACTGACTGATTGGTGACTGACTGACAGACGACGCTGACGCACAGCCTAAACAACTGGTGCTAGAGACTTGAAATTTGGCATACATGTACCTTGAGTATTGTAGAGGTGCACTATAAGGAAGGATTTTTCTAAATTCCCACGGGATAGGGAAATGTCTAAACTTTCTTTGTTTCTTTGTTTGTAGGGGAATCTCTGAAACTATGAGCCGATTTTAAAAATCCTTTCTTCATTAGAATGCTACACTATCCTTGATTGACATAGGTAACTTTCCGGGAAAATACAAAATTCCCACGGGATAGAAATAAATTAACTCAATTTTGGGCTGAATTTCAAAATTCTTACATATTATGTGATATGACTATCCCCAATTGACACAGGCTACTTTTTCTTCGGGAAAATACAAAATTCCCACGGGATAGAAAAAACTGAAAGTTGACTTTGAGGCTGATTTCAAAAATTCTTTTATCAGTAGAAAGCTGCACTATTTGTGTTTGGTATAGAGTACTCTTCTTCGGGAAAATGCAGGATTCCCAGGGGATGGAAATAAGAGAATGTAATAATACATATAATAAATCTGTAACAAGTCGGTGTCTGTACATTGAAGATATTTGAGAAAAACTATCACTAGGGCTATTTATTAGCGCAATAGAACCCAAAACAATGATTTTTAGAATTATTGTCTGTTTGTCTGTTTATCTGTTTGTCTGTTTGTCTGTTTGTCTGTGCGTTTGTGCGCGCTAATCTCAGAAACGGCTTAACCTAGAAGGATGCGGTTTTCACTGATATGTTGGTATTTTCTTGGATTAACATTTAGTGTTTGTTTCATTTGAATCGGTTCACAAATAAGAAAGATACGTCTATTTTAAGAATTTATCGAACAGGTTTTTTTGTTTGAACGCGCTAATCTCAGGAACTACCGCTCCGATTTGAAAAATTCTTTCAGAGATAGCCCATTTATCGAGGAAGGCTATAGGCTATATATCATCACGCTAACACCAATAGGAGCGGAGCGGAGCGGAAGAATGTTTCAAAATCGGGGGTTTTTGAAGTAAAACTTCTATAGGCAGGCTTGACTTGGGAGTACGGTGTTGAATGTGAACGCGGGTGTGCGGGGGGGGGGGTGCGGGGGGGTGCGGGGGCGGGTATTTTTTTTTTATATCGAGGAACTAAGGAGAGCCGTAACTGATGAAAAAGCAAATTGGATAAAAAAAAATAAGCTGAATAAATTACTAATTCCACGTGAACGGAGTCGCGGGCAAAGCTAGTTAAACTAATAAAAAGCTCCGCTGTCTCTCATTTTACAAATAGGTCAAAACAGTTATGGCTATCCCGCGGGGACTTTACTTTGCACTTTCCCAGGATAAAATAAGTCTGTTTCAATCAGGCACAGGCCTTCTACCAGAACAAGGAGGACTTGGGCCGTAGTTCACATGCAGGTCCTGTGCAATTTGGGAACCTTACACACACCATTGAATTTCTTCTCAGGTGTGTGCAGCTTTCTCCGCGGTGTTTTCCTTCACTGCAAAGCTGATGCGTAACTTCAAACATAATTTAGCACGACTTCGGAAAAAACTCAGAGGTGCAAGCCCGGGCGCAAACCCACAACCTTCTGATTAAGAGACCATAGGTACAACCACTAGGCCACCACGGCTTAGCGGCTATAGAATTCAATTATTCCTATTCCATGGGAAGTTTGCATTTTCCTGGCATTATCCTTATCCTATGTGTTAATCCATGTAATGTAAAAAACTACCTGTATGCCAAATTTCATCCAAACAATTAACGTTATTGTCTTCGCATACGAAGTCGCGGGCAAAAGCTAGTTTGATATAAATTTCAGCTTGATACCTCCTCGCGTTCCTGAGGAAAAGGGTCTTGACAGGCAGACGGACGGACGGACGGACGGACGGACAACAAAGTGATCCTATAAGGGTTCCGCTTTTTTCCTTTCGAGGTGCGGAACCCTAAAAATGAGCAGGTATGTACGACTCTTGAGTTTTTAATCTATGACTTGGCCTATACGCCTACCTATTGTTTGGCAAAATTAACTAAAACGTGAAACTTAATGGTATAAGTATACCGTCGGGGATAGTGCAACTTCGCTAATTAAATAAATAAATATCAATAAATAAATATTAGGGGACAATCTTACACAAATCGACCTAGTCCCAAACTAAGCAAAGCTTGTACTATGGGTACTAGACGACGATAAACATACTTATATAGACAAATAAATACTAAACACATAGAAAACATCCATAACTCAGGAACAAATAATATTCGTGCTCATCACACAAATAAATGCCCTTACCGGGATTCGAACCCAGGACCTCTTGCTTCGTAGGCAGGGTCACTACCAACTAAGCTAAGGCGGTCGTTCAATTAAATTAAATTAAATTTATAATACAATAACGTGTGTCATTTTGCTGATGATGCTTTTAACTTCGTTTTTGTTTTACTTTAACCAATTTGAGTATAATTTGGAAATTGGCTAAATTTGTCAGATAAGCGGAATCATCTAATACCCGTTAAAAAGATTTGCATTATCCCTGACGATACGTTGTGCGTTATAAGTTATAATTTTATAAACAAACTATTGAATGAAACTATTTTGTTTTTTTAAACAATGAAAATTTTATTGATCTTTTAACAAAAATTTATTCGGTATGCCGAGATCTGGCAAGATGGCGCTTTGTGTGCGGAATTGCGTCGCCGCGATGGGGCCACAGAGATCTTTGTCGCTCAACCAGTCGCCGAGGTTGAAGAAGACACGGATGAACGGGACGTCAGGGTAGAAGTTGCCGTCTGGTTGCTCGTACAAGAGACTGATGTAGCGGAAGGTGCCCGTGCCTGGCGGAGGCGTTGGAGGGAAGTATGCTGAAAACAAAAACCCGCTGTACAACAATTAACAACCGCTGGACAATTTTAATTAAAATTAATTATATAAATAAAAATGAATCGCCAAATGTGTTGCTAAGCGCAAAACTCGAGAACCACTGCACCAAATTGGATACCTTATTATTTTTTCTGCTGTGCCAGGACAAGGTTTTTATAAAAAGCTTCAACGGCAGTGAAGCCGCGAGCATCAGCTAGTAGATAAACATAAATGATGTGTAGAAATAAAATTAGAAAAAGAAAACCCTATCTAAACGCGGCATAGCCCCCATACCACTGGCGCCAGCCTTTTGGATGGCAAGGGCTATCCGCTGGCATGTATACGTGCTAATCGAATGTAGTCTCGTAGTTTTGGGGGTTGAAATCGCTCGCGTCCGTAGGTTTACCCTCGAGACCTACACGTGACCCCTGGGTGGTGCTAAACGAGCGATACAACTCCGGTGGTAGGCTTCGGCCGTGGCTGGTCACCACCCTATCTATAGGTTGAGCCAGGTCGCCAAGCGACTCTCGTCGTGTTCCGGCTTGTTGCCTATAGAAGCCATTCTGGAGGGCCGGTCTGAGTAGTTGTGCAGCGCGCGCGTACCGGTTGCAGTGCCCCGTATTTGTTGTATGGTTTGCACTGCTTGGCAACTGGCGCAACACCGCGATCAACTGCCTTCTTCCTGCTTATTCCCCTAAATTTAAGTCTAGGGCGCAAGCCACACAATAGAGGCGTGGGCCGCCTAGGGTAAATGAGCATTTACCAGGCAAGCGCGCTCCATCGTAGGCCTCATCTTCGCTTTCCATCAAGCGTGATTGTGGTCAAACGCAAGCCTATATTGTATAAAAATAGTCTCTGGCTACAGCATAGGTAGGTATTTTTTTTTAATAGCTATTTAAGAGGCTTACATTTTATATCATCGCCTTCAGTGGTTTTGCTAGTGTTGCTTTTTAAAGCTGGACCCTGCAATGGAATAATAAACACAATTATTTTTCAAATGGGTGGATAATATGTATTTAAGACATTTATTGGTTAAATATAGAAATATAAACATGACATAATAATCTAATCTTTAAATAAATTAACACTATAATTAAAAATAAAATAAAACTAACTAAACTAAAAACTAAATAAAATTAATAAATGGTTCCCCCCACGGCATGGACCTAAAGATACTGGCAGCATTACCTCGCTGTATAGCAATGCTGATACGTTGAGCGAGGAAGCTGCCAGCTCTTCGGTCCCCTGTGGTATCACAAAGCCTTTTTGAAAGGTATAAAATATTTTTGCGCTGGGGCCCCACGGACCTAAGGTCTCAACCCTGAATGGAATAAAGTTGTATTCAGAGCCGAGACCTTTGTATTTGTTTGCCTTGAGTTTCTCCGCAGCCTCTGCTGCTGCACCAGCTTGATTTGCTGTTCCGCGGACGTGGGAAGGAGCTAGTATGTCTACGCAAGTAGCGTCGCACACTAGCACACGACCCAATTTCCACGGAATCAGTGACATTCCGTCTGGTCTCTTGCCATCATCTCTGGCGATGCCCGATGGCTCCAGTAACGCAGGCACATTGACGGTGGCAAGAGAGCGACGGATAATGTAATTGAGAGCAGAGTGTCTAGAGAAGCGGCCCGCACTCTTCCGGCATGAAGGGCCGTGGTGTCCCAGCGCGTCGACATCAAATTTTCAAATTAGATATCTACATTGGTACATTAGATTAAAGATTATAAAGCTCACACTCACACGAATATTGGTTTTGACTATGTGCAGGAAGAACTGTTCCTTTGTGTGCAGAGGTATGTCCGTTTCAACCATGATCAGCGTATAAAACTTGTACTGCAAAAAATATCACGTACTAAACCAATCACTTTACTACTCTGCGTGTATCTAAGCATTATTTTATTTATTTTATTTTATTTTATTTTCTTTATTGAGGAAAACAAACAGCAACAATCATACATAAAGGTAATACAAGGAGGTAGAACATAGCCAGCAAAGTTTTCACTTGTATATCGATACTTATAAGAAAAAATGTAATGCACAAAGTAAAAAACAACAAAAGTAATGAAAACAAGACTTAATTAAATTAATACATGCAGAAAACGGAGTATGAGTATTGTAATGATCGATATAACAACGTTTGATAGAACTGCAACTTTTAGCATGTATATTGTGATTTGCTCAATAACTGAATATCACAGGATTGTTTTATAAAAAAAGTCTAAAAAAACTAAACCAAACTAATAAGTATAGTACTAGGGGCGTTCAATAAAAAGTGAGAATGAGTATGTTATAAACAACTTTTACTAAATGTCATTTTATTTTTCGACATAGTCACCTTTTAGCATAATACACTAAGTATATCTTTTTCCTAAACTTAAAATTCCATTTTTAAAAAAGGTCTCATCTTGAGTACTTAAAAAATCTTGTACTGCAGCGACTACCGCGTCGTCGTCTTCAAATTTCTGGCCTCTCAGGTATTGTTTCAATCTCGGAAATAGGTAGAAATCACTGGGAGCGAGATCTGGTGAATACAGAGGATGCTTAAGGATATTCAACCTAGCATCACGAATTGCACCCATTGCAACGGCGGACTTGTGTGCCGGGGCATTGTCCTGGTGGAACAGCACAACTTTCGAGAGTTTACCTCGCCGTTTTTCGCGGATCTCATTGCGCAATGTTGCTATTTGTTTGGCGTATAATGTGCCCGTAATAGTGGCTTCATGCTCGAGATACTCAATCATTAATACCCCTTTACTATCCCAAAAAACAGAGCCCATGACCTTACCGGCAGATGGGCTCACCTTGAATTTCTTCGGAGTTGGAGATGATGGCCTTTTCCATGTCATAGACTGCAGTTTCGTTTCTGGGTCGTAATGATGGAGCCATGTTTCGTCCATTGTTATAAATCGCGCCAAAAAAAGTTCCCGGTCTTGCTGCATCAGGTTCAAAGCTTCTTGACAAATCTCTAGTCTAGTTTGTTTTTGCGTGTCAGTAAGCATTCTTGGTACCCAACGCGCAGATACCTTTTTCATACCCAAGCGTTCATGTAAAATATTATGCACGCTCCCCGTTGAAATCTTTACATTTTCAGCAATAAAACGAACCGTGACACGACGATCCGCCAAAACTGAGTTTTCGACTTTTTTCACAATTTCTTCAGTTACTGCTGTAGTAGGGCGTCCGGAGCGGGGGTTGTCCATTGTCGATGTTCTTCCACGTCTAAATTCGGCGCACCAACGTGCGACTGTCGAATACGGAGGAGCATTAGACCCTAAAGTGTCCCGCAAATCCAAATTGACTTGGTCCGTAGAAAAATTTTTCAAACACAATTATTTGATAACGGCGCGCAGTTCAATTTTCTCCATTTTCGCTAACGTACTCAATAGCATTGCAAAGAAATTACCGTATATTTTTTTAGACAAAAGACAGTTAGTTTTTTTTTTCATAGCAATCAGCTAGATAGATTAGCTTTACCGTCCAGTATTTAATTTCGTAATATTAAAAGACATTTCGTACTAAATACAAACTGAAATATAGATGCACAGAAAAAACCCCCAGAAAAAAGACCAATGCTGGGAATCGAACCCAGGTCCTCAGCATTCCGTGCCTCGTGCCATACCCCTACACCACCACTGGTCTAGAGATTAGACACGAATCTTTCCTATACATCATACATTTCAATCTGCTAAATCATCACCTTATGCAGTGACAAACGCACATCTATGTTACACCCTCATCGAGAGATTTTAACACTCCTTCGGAACTAACCGCTCACCTGGACAAGAGATGGCGCTACTGTGCAACTTTAAACAAGCTAGCTATGAAGTATCTTTTTTTTGTACTTATTTTTTCAACTTCATTTTTTTTTATTACTTTTACGGTCATCCCGTAAAAAAAAAAAAAAAATAAGTACAAAAAAAGATACTTCATAGCTAGCTTGTTTAATATTAAAAGAGTTTGCATCTCATTCTCACTTTATATTGAACGCCCCTCGTAAATCGATATTAACAATCCTTTAAACTGCCTATATTTTTGAGTACTGTGTATGCTTGTAAGTAAGCTTTTTATTACACATAACAATTAAAAACACAATAGTAGAGAGGAAGTTGTTGGTACAAAGGCAAATATATCCCTAAAATGAGATCTCTTCTAGCTAACCTAGCGTTATGACGACCGGATAGTATCTGAACTATCAGGTCGTCATTCATAACGCTACACGTACCAATCAATTGATCAATCGGGGTCAATGACCCTAATTATGAAGCTAAAGGTCCTGGGTTCGAATCTCGGTAGGGGCAGATGTTTGTATGATGAATACAAGTGCCGCATTAAACCAGCGCGTGGCCTGTAGCAAATTCTATCAAGGGTCCCTTGGATTGTTTAAAGTTATCAACTGTAACATGTGGACATTTTGATGAAACTATTTTCTTCGTAGTAAGAATTGCGGCTACATTGATTCGAAAAATATTTTCACTTACAGGGTTATTTGTAATTCACTGACATCCCCTTAACCCTGAATTCCTATCACTCAAACAAATGTTTTTTGTTTTAGGACTTTTTAAAATGAAGCCCTTTTTTCCCCATACAAATACACAGAGTATCGTAAAAATAAGAGGTAGTCTCAAATTTTCAAAAAGTTATTACACCAAAAATATTAAGTTATGACAAAAGCCGTAAAACAAAAAACATTTGTTTAAGTGGTAGGAGTTTAGGGTTAAAAGGACGCTAGTGAATTACAAATAACCCTGTATTTCTATTATTTTGTATGGTCTGAAAACGTTGGACCACGGGGCCTACTCATGCGCTGAAATGTATCATTATGACAAACATGTAGCATCTATCAAATGTTATTTGTATCCTTTGATTCGTACCTGTTTATTATGTTAGCTAAGTCTATGTGACACATGTAAGTTGATTTATGTAGAAGCCGTACATGAAAACATGCATATATAGTTTAAAAAATATGTGTTTTATTGCATAATGTGTACTTACCCCTGAAGAAAAAGTCCTTATAAAATCACTGTTCTTATCTAAGATAATGCTTACATACCTACTTATACATATTTCTACCATAGCGAAGGGGCGTTTCAATGGCTTATGGCCTTATCGCAAAAAGTTAATATCTAATAGGTCCGCTTTAGCGACCGCCTTAGCCTAGTTGGTAGTGACCCTGCCTACGAAGCAAGAGGTCCTGGGTTCGAATCCCGGTAAGGGCATTTATTTGTGTGATGAGCACGAATATTTGTTCCTGAGTTATGGATGTTTTCTATGTATTTAAGTATTTATTTATCTATATAAGTATGTTTATCGTCGTCTAGTACCCATAGTACAAACATTGCTTAGTTTGGGACTAGGTCGATTTGTGTAAGATTGTCCCCTAATATTTATTATTATTATGTTGGTACGGATTTCCGATCACGGGCCCATGGGGACCCGGTCATTTGAAAGGCATTCATGGGGCCAAAGCCAACATGAAGAGGCCTTTGGTACCATATAATATAAATGAGATGGGCGCAACTATGGAGGTCTATCCCCTAATACACCATGAGGATGTGCTAGCGGACAGTCCTCCACAGTTGCCAATCTATTGCCAGGTAGGAATCGACATGGAATTGGCTATGGGGTTGGGATGTTGTGGACAGGATTACCGGGCTATGGAGTGAGATAACGGACACCTACCATTTCAATATCTCATAAACTGAACTTTTGGTAGGCGGTGACTCGCCATT
Source organism: Archips crataeganus (assembly GCA_947859365.1). Lineage (NCBI taxonomy): Eukaryota > Metazoa > Arthropoda > Insecta > Lepidoptera > Tortricidae > Archips > Archips crataeganus. The sequence goes on along the minus strand of OX402056.1, from coordinate 11,052,497 downwards.
CACTAAATGGGCCCCTCAAACTATTGCCCACTCGGGGCAACGTATTATTATTATTATTATTTATTAGGTAGCCTAAATTTAAAAAAAAGTTTTGCCAAATGTCGACTTTGTGAAATGATGATAAATTTTAATTGCTTAATTCAATTTAAACAATTTTTTACCTAACACAATAATTCAATACAGGATAAAAATAACAAGTTCTCGAAGTTGCATAAAAACAATAACTTGAGATACCTAATACAAGTAATTATATTTAAAAATAATAGAAAAATATTTGTTATAATCTTATTGTAAAATTTAGAACTTAGGTATTAGATACAAGATATAACCCACCCTGCACCTACCAAAAATAAAAGAAAAAAATCAAAAAATCATCATAATCATTTCTATTAGACGACCAGATGGCCGAGTGGTTAGAGAACCTGACTATGAAGCTTGAGGTCCCGGGTTCGATTCCCGTGTCGGGGCAGATATTTGTATGAAAAATACGAATGTTTGTTCTCGGGTATTGGGTGTTTAATATGTATATGTATAAGTATATTTATCCGTTGTCTAGTACCCATAGTACAAGCTTTGTTTAGTTTGGGACTAGGTCAATTGGTGTGAATTCTCCCATGATATTTATTTATTTTATTTTATTATATTACCCAGCGCAAATATACCCATGACACTGGTCGCGTTGGCACGTTGAACGGTAATGGACATGGACAATCTTTGCAACAAAAAATGGGTTACGTATCAAAATATCTAAAATTATAAAACCTAACGTAAAATAACCTACGTTCAAAATACCTAAAATCTAAATACCTAATGATTTTTTCACTTATATTCAAAATACCGAAAGCTTAAAATACCTACGTATTGCAATGTCTAAAATTAAAAAACCTAACGTAAAATAACCTACGTTCAAAATAACTAAAATCTAAATACCGAAAGCTTTCGTATATCCTAACCGGTATCTCGCTGGCAGCGAGCGAGCGAAGCGAGCGATCAAGACTTTTTAAGGCAGAAGCGACTCGGATAGGTTAGGTTCAGAATGCTAAGGCGGGAGCGAAGCGTAGCGAAGCGTAGCGTAGCTCCCGCCTTAGCCTTCGATGTTAGGTATTTTTTTTGTAACAGCACAGAAAATGATTATTTCCATTAGGTATTATTGCCTTTAACATTATGAAATGTACCTAAATGTAAATCATATACCAAATTTTATCAAATAAATTAGATTTATCACGTGGTAATAAAAAAAATAACTAACACTATGAACCTATCCATTCCGAGTCGCTTCCGCCCCGAACCGTCTTGCTCGCTCGCTTCGCTCGCTCGCCGAAAATTAAGCGATGTTCGTTTCATTTAGGTATTTTGACCATTTGGTATTTCAAATGTTGGTGTATCAAACTTAGGTGTTATAGCTGTTGATATTTTAAACATTAGACATTTACTCCATTAGGTATTTTAAACTTAGGTAATTCTTAGGTAGGTGTTTAGTTGCTTAGGTATTTAAAATCATTAGGTATTTAGATTTTAGGTATTCTGAACGTAGGTTATTTTACGTTAGGTTTTTAATTTTAGATATTTTGATACGTAACCCTCGCGCACCGAGAGTTCCGTACAAATTTATATGTATCTATGAACATCCAGTCTTAGCAGACCCCTGCTCCTAAGCAAAATGTGCGCAGTGTGGGATCATTGTAGATTGGTTACTGATATAGACAGACAGACAAACTAGATCTCGTTCAAACCAATTTTCGGTGGAAGTTTAAGTACATGGTAATGTACATCATATATTTCTTTTAGTTTTATCATTCTCTTATTTTAGAAGTTACAGGGGGGCACACATTTTACCACTTTGGAAGTCTCTCGCGCAAACCACTATTCAGTTTAGAAAAAAATTATATTAGAAACCTCAATATCATTTTTGAAGGTCTATTCATAGATACCCACACGTATGGTTTTGAAGAAAAAAAAATTTTTGAGTTTCAGTTGGGGAACCCCCAAAATTTATTGTTTTTTTTTCTATTTTTGACTGAAAATCTTAATGCGGTTGACAGAATACATCTACTTACCAAGTTTCAACAGCATAGTTCTTATAGTTTCGGAAAAAAGTTGCTGTGACATACGGACGGACAGACAGACAGACAGACAGACGGACAGACAGACATGACGAATCCATAAGGGTTCCGTTTTTTGCCATTTGGCTACGGAACCCTAAAAACACTGCCTCAGAGCTAAATTTAGCCAAGTGCCCAATTTTTTGGAAAACGTATACAAAATCATTGCGTATCCACGGCCGGTTTATCCACGGTTCCGCTACTTAGTGTTAACCAAGGTCTGTCAGTCGTATGGTGATTCACTATTAAGTATCGTAGGTAACTACAATTCACCTAAGTCTTGTCCCTGCGCAAAAGTACCCATAAAGCTGGCATAGCAGCATTTCCGCGCTGGATTATGATGACAATACGCCGGGCGAGAAATGCACCAGCCCGCTCTATTTTCACGGGTAAGAGAAATATATTATTTCTCAAACATGCTATGAAAGATTGATGTTATGTTCCTTATAATACTTACTTAGCTTACTTTGGGACTAAGTCAATTGGTGTGAATTGTCCCATGATATTTATTTATTTATTTCTTTATTTATAGGCCGCGAAGTGTCACGTTTTAGGCGCGTCTAGACGAAGGGTCCTTAACGGAATTTCATACAAAGTTCCAGAGCTAGGCCTGCAAGATGCCTTTTTTTTTAATTTCCATTTCACATACATTTGCGACACGGCATCATGGCGTTCAGCCATTAAAAAAAAACTACCCCCGGCCTAATGTACATACAAACAGCAGTTGATAATGATAACTTACCGAATCGGCTTGAGGGTACTGAAAGAGTGGTTCTGTCAGGAACTCAAGCACGGGCACCAACAAGCCGCAGTTTTCGTCGTTGATGGTGGTGCCACCAGAACTTGTCTCACTTAGGCCTTTCAGGTAATCGCAACCTTTTAAGAGCGTCGATACTTCCGTAACCGAACAACATTGCGACTCTACATAAATAGAACTAAGAAGCAAGAAAACAAACATCAAATTCATTTTGGATTTTTTGGAATCAGATGTTTGTAACCTATTAGCTGCTGGACACCAATATTAGCAGTAATAACCCGATGCCGGTATTTTTATACTGCGCACTTAAGTAGTTATAATTTTAAGCAGTACCAGTGATGTGATGTAGTATTTAATTGACTTGTCGATATCTTTATTAAATAGTGTACCTGGGCCATTCTACTTTTCGTTGACCAGTCATTTTTAGGGTTCCGTAGTCAACTAGGAACCCTTATAGTTTCGCCATGTCTGTCCGTATGTCTGTCTGTCCGCGGCTAAGCTCAGAGACTGTTAGTACTAGAAAGCTGTAATTTGGCATGAATATATATATCAGTGACGCCGACAAAGTGATTGAATAAAAAAAAGTAAAAAAAATTTTTTTAGGGTACCTCCCATAGACGTAAAGTGGGGGTGATTTTTAGGGTTCCGTAGTCAACTAGGAACCCTTATAGTTTCGCCATGTCTGTCCGTCTGTCTGTCTGTCTGTCTGTCTGTCCGCGGCTAAGCTCAGAGATCGTTAGTACTAGAAAGCTGTAATTTGGCATGAATATACATATCAGTCACGCCAACAAAGTGGTAAAATAAAAAATAAAAAAATAATTTTTTTTAGGGTACCTCCCATAGACGTAAAGGGGGGTGATTTTTTTTTCTCGACTAATCCTATAGTGTGGGGTATCGTTGGATAGGTCTTTTAAAACCATTGTGGGGTTGCTAACATGATTTTTCTATTCAGTGATCTGTTTGCGAAATATTCAACTTTAAAGTGAAAATTTTCATTAAAATCGAGCGTCCCCCCCCCCCCTCTAAAATCTAAACTGTTAGGTGGAAAAATTTGAAAAAATTCAGAATGGTAGTAAATATATCATATTTACTAGGAAAATTATAGCGGCTAAGATTGCTTGGAAATTATTTGTAGTTTAAGAGTAAATAGTAGCCTAAGGTATAAAACATACTTAAACTTGGATGATTCCGTACACATACGAAATCCTTAGAAAAATATTACTTGATTTATTTGTAATGGCTACGGAACCCTACCTTGTGCGTGTCCTACACGCTCTTGGCCGGTTTTTTTTTTTCTCTCGGCTAACCCTATAGTGTGGGGTATCGTTGGATAGGTCTTTTAAAACCATTGCGGGGTTACTAATATGATTTTTCTATTCAGTGATCTGTTTGCGAAATATTCAACTTTAAAGTGAAAATTTTCATTAATATCGGCAGTCCCCCCCTCTCTAAAATGTAAACTGTTTGGTGGAAAAATTTGATAAAATTCAGAATGGTAGTAAATATATCAAATTTACTAGGAAAATTATAGCGGCTAAGATTGCTTGGAAATTATTTGTAGTTTAAGAGTAAATAGTAGCCTAAGGTATAAAACATACCTAAACTTGGATGATTCCGCACACATACGAAATCCTTAGAAAAATATTACTTGATTTTTTCGTAATGGCTACGGAATCCTACCTTGGGCGTGTCCGACACGCTCTTGGCCGGTTTTTTGTAATGTGCTCTTCAAATATTTTTTTTACAAAAACTGTAAAGTGCTCGGTTTTATCATTAAAAATTTAAATAGGAACATAATTAAGCTTACATTTAAAATTATCACTATTTATAAAAAGTAATCTTTATTATGTATAAAGTAGGTAACGCAGTGGACATGGATGTCCCCGCCATTTGTATGGAAATTGGTGTATTCTCCGCTGAGTTACCAACTTTTTTTACAAAATTTCTTTCAATTTAAAGTTTTTTTGCTTTTAAATATTAAATTTAGTTATTTCAGTTTTTATATAAGTTATTTATACTTCAAAATAATTACCCGGGATGCCTTATATTTCACAAAAGATTAATGGTTACTTAAAAGTAGAATGGCCCACCTATCTTATGAACCATGTAAATAAAAAAATAGTGGGTGGAGTCCCTCCGCACCGAAGAAGTGAAACTTCATAATAAAAAATAAAAAAACCAGGCGGTCACCCATCCAAGTACTGATCGCGCCCTATGTTGCTTAACTTCGGTGATCGGACGAGAACCGGTGTTTTTGTCAAATATCTTGATAACGGTGCATCCTACGGAAAAATCAATGAAATTATCATCCCCCTTTGAAACCGCCGCACCCCCTACCCCGCACCCTCCCCCCACTCCCCCGCGGTTTTTTTGTCAAATATCTTAAAAACGGTGCATCCCACGGCAAAATCAATGAAATTTTCATCACCCCTTTGTAACTCCCGCATCCCCTCCCCGAAAACTTGAAAACGGTGCATCCTACGGCAAAACCAATGAAATTTTCATCCCCCCTCCTCACCCCTAACCTCCCCCCCTCACCTCACCCCTCTCGCAAACGTCTCGTAAACGTCAACTTGCGTTGCGTTGCGTATTCAACGCATTTAGTTTCATATAAGGCCTGGGCCCAATTGCATAACAAAATACAAGTAAATAACTAGTATTAGTGAATTTCAATACAAAATAGCTAATACTACTTATTAGCTTGTAATTTGTTATGCAATTGGGCCCGTATCACGCCAAACCGTGACATCGACAAATGTGTTGCTGTAATTTAAACAGCATCTCAGGTTTAATCTCCCCGGTGTGTCATTTGCCGTATACGCAGTAACATAAACTCAACCGTTTATTCGATTGCTTATCTTCGGCATAGTGTGCTTAGACACTAATCATCGTATCGTATCGCAACTTCGCTATTTTCTCAGCATACCTACATAAATAAGCCTACAGCCACAGACACCAAAACGAATTGGTTCCACGGACAAAACTTTAACCATTGTTGGTTGAAACAGGTGGTTATTATTTTGTGAATTAAATAGGTACCTATATTATTCATAGATCATAACATAAAGTACTGGTAATTAGCCATGGTGAATACAGTATAAGTACACATAAAATTAAAGGTGTTAGGTAAGCATACAATACAATACAATACAATACAATGACTATTGTACACCACACAGAAAACAATACAGAAAAACAAGTACATGGAAAACATTTACAAGGTAAGCAATAGGCGGCCTTATCGCTTCGAAGCGATCTCTTCCAGACAACCATTACCATAGGACTCGTCATACATAATATTATTTAGATTTTCAAATGACTTCCTGAGCAGGGTCATGATTCATGAAAAACGCGTGTCATATTTTCACCAAATACTAGGTATTTAAGTACGCAAGTGAACATACCTGGCAAATAATTTCATGACATCCATTTGACGTAAATAATAAAGATTGAGGATGAGGATGACCTCTGGTTGAGTTCGAAACGAGTCAGTGTCAGTGTGGTTTAGTCGTGGTGATAGCTGGGTTTGTGATATTTTGTGTGTGTTCGTACAGTGTGAAGTTGGAGGAAGTGCATGAACACATATTTCTTGCATAAACGTAGCTATCATAAGGTCGCGGGTGAGCAAGGTAGGTAATTGCTTCAATTTGTAAATAATAAAATTATGTTATTAACATAAGATAGATATAATAAGTATAGAGTCGATGTGTTCCTGAGTGGCGGTCGCGCACGGAAGATGCAGATTGGTTAAATCATCCACTAGGTGGACTGATAACCTAGTGAAGATCGCGGGAATCTGACGGTGCAAGTGGTTCAGGAACGGTCCCGTGACCCTCTTTAGGGAAGGCCTATGTCCAGCAGTGGACGTATTTCGGTGTTGACGGTGACGACGATAAGCGCAATTGGGAATGTCTAAAAAAATACTTAAGTACACATTTTTTTTGTATAGAAAAGTTAATTATAAGAAACTAATTTCAATCTTTTTTCATTTAGTTCACATCAAAATTAAATTAAATTCAGCATCATCATCATCATTTCAGTCGTAAGACGTCCACTGCTGGACATAGGACTCCCTCATTGATATCCAATCATTACGGTTGGAAGTAGCATGCATTCTAAATAATTCTATTTACACAGAATAAAGCACAACTTAAATATATTTCAATGTCAAATGACGGTCATTTTTTATTTGATATGTAAGTAATGCATTACATTATGTTAAAAATTAAAAACTACAGAAAATGATTTAAAAAGCATTTATCTCGAAATGGTTTCCGATTTACTATGCATTACAAAAAATAGACATCCCGAATTCAACGCGCGAGTAAGTTTTTTCACCATGGGCTATCGTTAATTGTCACTGTGTGTGTGTGTGTGTGTGTATGTGTACAGTAAGATTATTTCCACTTTGGCACTCGGCAATTCTAGACATACCTACCTACATCGAGAGAGATCGGAAGTGCAATAAGGCTTGTTTTCGAAATAGACATTTTTTAGTATGTTGTTTCGTGACATTTTAACAAATATATAGTCTAGTTTAAGAAAAATATACATTCAATATCATTGTCTTAGCAAAATCATCATGGCGGGAAAAAATAAAAATATTCGCCAATGAATTGTAGTGTCCTATTGTACAGAAAAGAGCATTACCATGCGATAACTTGCAAAAAGATACAAAATATCTAAAGATGGTATGCATTTGGTTACAAAAAAGTTTGAGGAGTTTAATACACTAGGTGATCTACTAGGACGAAGTCGCAAAAAATGCTGCGTTAAGCCGAAATTGGACGCGACAATAGTTGCGTCTTTTGATTAAAAATAATCGGTGTCTACGCGATATGTAGCCAATAAGGTAAAAACTTCTGTCGGGAACGTGCATAACACTAAAAAGATAAATAATTTATTGACCAAGAAAAACAAAAAAATCCCTAAACGAACTGCTGCCCAGCTTAAAAAGAGCAAAATATCGAGTTAGAACATTAAACAAGTTTTTTCATAGAAATCGCGACAGATGCATTTTAATGGACGACGAAACATACGTTAAAAAGGACATAAGGACGTTACTGGGACTCCCTTTTTATACGTGTATGGCTGGCGAGGATCTTCCAGAAGATTATAAATACGTGGCTTTTGAAAAATTCGTTCAAAAAATCTTAGTATTTGCTGGTGTGCGCTAAAAATGAAACGAAATGAAATATTTTTTTGATGCAGAAACAGTAACATAAATACATTATCAGCGGGCCCCAAACTAGGCAGTGCCTGTATCTTGGGCGCCCTGAACAGTTGGTGTTCCAAACAGAAACGAATTACAGTGCATAGTGCTTTAAAAGGTATATTAACTGTTATATAGAGAAAGAGGAGTCATGCAGAAATACCTAATAATAATAATAATAACAGTAACCCTCACCCCAACTAATTGGGATGCACCAAAAAAAATAACCTATAGTTTTTATATTTTTTTTTGGAAAGAATAGGATATTTTAAGATACAATTTTAATCGAATTGAATCGATTTTGAAAAAAATATGAAATACGTTATGAGATACGTTGGATGACGTCACAGTGAGAGAGCCACGTTCCATTGCCTAGAAAAATTCAAGTCGTACATAACATAATCTGTGGCACTACTGATTTGTCTTGTCACTGTCAATAAAACAAGCACGGCTTAGGGTCCTAAATGAACCATGACAAATAGTTTTATTTATTTCTCTTCTTTTAGCTTCGATTATTCCTGTTTTTTTAATGGTGTGATAGTAAATCGATATTTTTTATTAAAATCTGATATTTAAATTCTTTTATATTTACTTGGAACGTAGTAATTTAATAATTAAATTTGTAACAATTCATTGGAAATACTCGTATACATTTCGGACTTTACGATAAATGACAACTGTTTAAAGCCAGGTGCGCATCATGTGATTAAAGTTCTGTCTTTGTCACTCTTTGCTATTATAAGCAGGACAGCAACATTTCAAACTGTCAGTTTGCTTTAGAGTGTAGACCTGCTTTATATCTGCTTTTGTGACGATTCACTGCAGGGGTCAAATGAAGGTCATTACTTAAATTTTCTTTATCTAATTCAGTTTATCATATTTTTGGAATCTGATTTCTGAAAACGCTTCCCAAAGCCTATTTCTCCAAACGGTTTTCGATTAATTATACGTTGTCAAAAATTGGGACATCCCAATTGCTGCCACTGTCACAATATAAAAGTATGGTATGGTATGTGAGTGTGTGTTTTTACATAACTGGTACAATCAACGGTGACGTCTACCGACAGCAGTGCGCTATGAAGAGACTTCTACCGGATATATCGGAAACACGTAGGTACGTCCTGCAATATTTTGGCTATATTTAACTTCTGTTTATTATGTCCAAACCACTTTAAATTTACTTGATAAGAAGAATATGGTTTTTGTTTCAAATAACATGAAGTCGCCAAAGTACCCAGAACTTTGCCCTCTTGAGAGGTACCTATTGGGCAAACATTAAGCGATACCTGCTCAAGAAAGGTGCAGTGGCTGGCAGTAACGCTGACTTCAAGAAAATATGGAACGCAGCCGCTCCTCAGTTCACTAACAGCTCAATTCGTACGCTGATGGCAGGCGTTCGGCAAAAAGTCAAAAAGTGGCCCACCCTTAGGTGTCCTTTAAAAATGTATATAGGTAGCATTTTATTTTTAATGTTTATCCCTACATAAATATCACTTTTTATTTTAGTTACCGTAAGAAATACACGATTTATTTACATTGATCTATGGCTACTTTTTCTCGTGAACAAGCCTTACTTAGGCTGATTTTTTTTTATTAATTAGGTACATTAAATAGGTTTGGATATTTTATGTGATTAAATTATAGAATTTTATACAAGTACTCTATGAGAAAACACGAACCTTTGCGATTAAAACTGACGTGTCCCTAGTGTTAAAGTGGAAATAATCTTAAGTTAGTGTACTTATGTGTATGTACTTAGTGCTTTTATCGCGCCTAGTGCCGTGGCGTGGTTAGACAAGTCGACCGCGAAAAAACCAAATGTTAATTAGACAAATTTCAACTTTAACATTGACCGTATCGACTAGTGGAACAAAATAGCAAGTACCTATTGATTTTTTTAATTTTTAGCTTGTTCGATTCCCGGCTGAGACAATCGAATTTTAGAAAATCTTTGAATGCAGTTTTGTTTCTTTTTGAAAATAAAAGAAGGAATGTTACCTTTAAGTAAAATAAGCTAACTAAAAGATTTAATTAAGCTAGTTCCCCTCCAGGGTCTATAGTTCTTTTCCGACATAGCTATATTTCATACAAGGCCGGCTTTCTATTATGTTATAACCCACTAGCTGTTGTGATGGAGGCTGTTTACCTATTCGCCAAGTACTTGTCTAATTCAAGTTTATGTCTTTGTTTTCTTGTCATTTATGACACTTTGTTTAGACGGCATATGTGTCTATCAATCAGTAAAGTTTTACGTGAACTAAAATGCAATGTACACCCGGAGCTCTTCTTTTAAGAACATTAAATAGAAGCGAGATGTATCTGGAAACGACCTGCCGTATCCGCTGTGCCCGTCAGTGGTGTCAACGCCACTGGCACCTGCTGAGAGACCCGTCGTTACGACGCAGTGCCAAATTCCAATTTTACAAGACGTTTGTGAGGCCCATCCTCACCTATGGCTGTGAAGTATGGACCCTCGATGATCGAACCAAAAGCCGACTTCAACGCTTCGAATCTTCAATACTTTTTGAAATCTACAAGTCAAAATACCCTCCCAGACACCCAAAGAGACTGCGACCCAATCCTTTCAGGGTGTTTGCCATATTTAGAGATAAAGACATTGTGGACCACGTGACCAATGACCGGGCAACTTGGGACACTCTACTCTGTATTGAAGAATCTGCTTTGAATGGACCTCGTACAGATAAAAAATGTATATCCTGGAAGGATTCGAGTGGGAAGCCGGTCAAGATTTGAAAATAGGCACTCTAAGTCGCGTACGTTAAAGCATTTATCCATAAGATGCTAAAATTATACCAATTTAAATTTATTGTTTCCATAGTTTGAAAATACCTATATATTAAATAAAAATTGGGTTGTACTTATATCGATTTTTTTATTTTATCCTTAAATACATACAATTTGATATGTTTCTAATATTACTACGTCAATAGTACCTAATCATCACCAGGCCACCCAAAGTGTACCCTTAAGCAAAAAATTGTTCGATATTGGTGGTTTCTCTCTTCTCGGACTTTCTCCATTCTGAATGGAGGGTCTCATAAAATGAAAGCTATACTTAGACATACCTACTTATTCCAGGCAGCTCTTTAGGTCTTTTCAAAACTTTCGTCTACCTTTGTAGGTAAGAGGCGTAACAGCTGGGAAAACAACCCCATATCAACAGTATTTCGTCGTACAGACAAAAGTTCAGTAAATGCCATTTTCAGTTTGCATAGAAGAACTAATATCATGTTGGAAACTCATCGTCAGATTCTGAACTTTCAGAGCATGAAGAAATACAGGCGTGTCGGTAACGCAACCTATCCACACAATCGTTACACAGGGCATGATGATCGTGATTACTTATATCACTTTCAGAATCTCGTATTCTGGCTCCGAACGAAGTGGATCCACTGGCCGAAGGATCATGTTTGCGATTACATATTTCGCTCCTAAAATTTAGTATTCTGGGTCTGGATAAAGTAAGATCGGATTCTACCTCGGAACTTTCGGATTCACAAGTAACTCTTACATCTACGGCTCTTCGTCGACGTCGTGTACAATATGGAGTCCTGGTAAAATATGGGGTCGGATCTTCAGGCAAATCGCGGGTTAGCATGTTCTGCGCACTTTGTGGACTCATTTTAGTTCTCCTCTTCCACCTGATCTCTTCGATTCTTTGATAATTTCCAATGCTACAGTCGGAAAACTTCTCGTACAAAAACTTCTCATTCCTTTTACCAAATATGTCTTTCAAGGCTTGAACTTCTAAACTCTTTAATAATCTCCCACTGCTTGTAAACCATCCGTATATGAGCATAGGTCTCAAAAAAACTTTGTAGGCCAATATTTTTTTAGCTTTTGATATATGCGACGATTTTAAGATGTGGTTCCTTAACTTATTCCATTTCTTTACAAATACTGTATTAGACATTGAGATCTGCTTTCTAAGAAATTTAAAAATCTTGAATTCTTTGTTGCAAGGTAGCCAATGACAAGTGACATGCCATTAGGTAGATAGAAGTCGTCGGCAGCTTATGTCCGAATACTTATCAGGGCCAAAATCCATAGACAGATAATCTTGACAAATTTGGCCTTTGTGCTTGATATATTCGCTAAAATATTGGTATGAGCCTAGGGTATGAGTTGGTATCAAAAATTATACTTGATCTAGCTGTTGCCCGCGACTCCGTCCGCGAAGAATGGGGGGGGGGATAAAAAATAGCCTACGACCTATCCTCAGACCTGCCGAATAAGGAGAAAAAAGTTTCATAAAAATCGGTCAAGCCGTTTCGGAGGAGTTCGCTAGCAAACACCGTGACACGAGATTTTTATATATTAGACTAGCTGTTGCCCGCGACTCCGTCTGCGAAGAATGGGGGGGGGGGATAAAAAATAGCCTAAAACCTATTCTCAGACCTACCGAATACGGAGAAAAAAGTTTCATACAAATCGGTCGAGCCGTTTCGGAGGAGTTCGGTAACAAACACCGTGACACAAAATTTTTATATATTAGATTATACTAACACTAACAGCGTAACAGGTAGAGTTACAGTAGATCTGTCGCGGCATGCGCAAATCTCTAGGTGAGTGGCCCGCTTTATAAGTTAGATTGGCAACGCGAAACATAAAAGTTGTATGTCTGAATATAGAATAATAATTTGTACTGGAGGAAAAACTGGCGTTAAAGTAAAACATGTTTTAAAAATTGTTTCTGAAAATTTTCAAGCCAGAACTACAGGATCTCCTTAGAGGAAAACTGAGCATTCCTCTGATCTGTATAAAGTATTTTCCTTAGGGCTTTTCGCTGTATCATGGATTTGTTTCATACTCTAGCTTGCTTGCTTATACCATAGGTATACGAGGGGCGTTCAATATAAAGTGAGAATGAGATGCAAACTCTTTCAATATTAGGAAATTAAATACTGGCCGGTAAAGCTAATCTATCTAGCTGATTGCTATGAAAAAAAAAAATAACTGTCTTTTGTTTAAAAAAAAATACGGTAATTTCTTTGCAATGCTATTGAGTACGTTAGCGAAAATGGAGAAAATTGAACTGCGCGCCGTTATCAAATACTTGTGATTGAAAAATTTTTCTACGGACCAAGTCAATTTGGATTTGCGGGACACTTTAGGGTCTAATGCTCCTCCATATTCGACAGTCGCACGTTGGTGCGCCGAATTTAGACGTGGAAGAACATCGACAATGGACGACCCCCGCTCCGGACCCCTACTACAGCAGTAACTGAAGAAATTGTGAAAAAAGTCGAAAACTCAGTTTTGGCGGATCGTCGTGTCACGGATCGTTTTATTGCTGAAAATGTAAAGATTTCAACGGGGAGCGTGCATAATATTTTACACGAACGCTTGGGTATGAAAAAGGTATCTGCGCGTTGGGTACCAAGAATGCTTACTGACATACGCAAAAACAAACTAGACTAGAGATTTGTCAAGAAGCTTTGAACCTGATGCAGCAAGACCGGGAACTTTTTTTGGCGCGATTTATAACAATGGACGAAACATGGCTCCATCATTACGACCCAGAAACGAAACTGCAGTCTATGACATGGAAAAGGCCATCATCTCCAACTCCGAAGAAATTCAAGGTGAGCCCATCTGCTGGTAAGGTCATGGGCTCTGTTTTTTGGGATGGTAAAGGGGTATTAATGATTGAGTATCTCGAGCATGGAGCCACTATTACGGGCACATTATACGCCAAACAAATAGCAACATTGCGCAATGAGATCCGCGAAAAACGGCGAGGTAAACTCTCGAAAGTTGTGCTGTTCCACCAGGACAATGCCCCGGCACACAAGTCCGCCGTTGCAATGGCTGCAATTCGTGATGCTGGGTTCGATATCCTTAAGCATCCTCCGTATTCACCAGATCTCGCTCCCAGTGATTTCTACCTATTTCCGAGATTGAAACAATACCTGAGAGGCCAGAAATTTGAAGACGACGATGCGGTAGTCGCTGCAGTACAAGATTTTTTAAGTACTCAAGATGAGACCTTTTTTAAAAATGAAATTTTATGTTTAGAGAAAAGATTTAATAAGTGTATTATGCTAAAAGGTGACTATGTCGAAAAATAAAATTACATTTAGTAAAAGTTGTTTATAACATACTCGTTCTCACTTTTTATTGAACGCCCCTAGTACATCTTTGTGGGGTCAGTTTGCATGTTTGCCTACACGCATTTTGTGTGATGCATTCGAACTGGTGTTCATCATGTACTTTACCTACATCTCCATAGTCTTCCCTGGCACATATCTCGTTCTCCAATGCGGGAGACGGGATCTGGGATGTTGAGAATCATGGCGTGCGCACTTGTCCAAGTACTTACCTACTGTTTCGTCAGCGAGTATTACCGGAGACGTTCGGTTGACTCGTTACTAGAGACGTCTAGTAATCTCTCGCACCTTTGAGAGTGAGCCTGTAAGTCTTGTCTGGGTGTCGTACTCATTAGGTACTTACCTATAGTCGGGGTAAGAAAAGGTTCGTCACTTTTTGACTCTATGTCAACGAATTAAGGTGCTAACCCTAAACGCAGCCTTAGACGGGTCAATTTTCGCCGTGCGGCTAGAAGTCGGATGCTACCCAACTTTGGGGCTTGCGGCTTTAGTCTAGCCGAATTGCCATTTAGACGGTCGATTTTAGCCGCGCGGCAAAATCGTGCGGCTTTAGTTACCCGTGTAAACCCCACTTTATGGCTCGGCCACGACATTGCGGGAGGGGCAGCAGCGGCGAGCGTTTTATCAGCTCATTGCGTGTGCCACCAGGTAATCACTATGCGGCGAGCGTCTCGGCCGCGCAATAAACGGAGAAAACGCTCGCCGCTGCTGCCGGTTGCGCGATTTCGGGCCCGAACCGTTAGCGCGTGGTGTCTCTGTGGGAGCGCTGCGCTTGCAGCACAGCATCAACTCTTTCCTGAAGGTGGTGATAGGAAGGACCGACAGTCCAACTATCGTTTAACTGCACATGTCAAATCGAACAAACATTTAATTTAAGTAATAATAATATGGATCGTCCCATTGCATGGCACAGGCCTCCTCTCAGAATGAGAGAGCTTGGGCCGTAGTTCCCACGCGGACCCAGTGCGGATTGGGAACTTCACACACTCTATAGAATTTCGTCGCAGGTGTATACAGGTTTCCTCACGATGTTTTCCTTCACCGTAAAGCTCATGGTAAATTTCAAATGTAATTAATTAATAGTATGGATACTACCTATGACAATAATATGGATACGTAATCTGAAATAAATAATTTCAATTTAAAATTTCAATTTTAATGAAGAATGACAACATCTCAACTGTAACTGTAACTGGCTTGATTATTCAACTACATATTCTTCTGGAGCTAAATTCTGGAACGGCCCAACACGGTTTGCGAGTGGTAAGTGGTAATTCAATCGTTTGCGAGAGGATAGGGATGAACTGCTATTCAGGAACGCCAAAAATCACTGGTTTGCGAGAGGTTTGGGCTGAGATTGGGATGAGCCTTATTTTTATTTATTTATTCATTTATTTATTTACAAAGCGAATTTACAGGAAAATAAGGCTCATCCCAAGCTCAGCCCATTCCTATCCTCTCGCAAACGATTGAATTACCGCGATCGCAAACAGTGTTGGGCCGTTCCTGAATTTAGCCCCTGAAGATAGTGATGATAACGACAGTTAACTTGTAACATGGTCTAGTACGTACATAATAATAATAACTAGGTAGTTGAAGATAACATTTTTTGTATTATTTTAAATAAATTTAAATGTATCACTTTTTTGTTTTGCACCCTCTAATTCTCAAACCAACATTATATTATTATTTTATTACATTTAAATATAGGTAGGTACAACTATTTTAGATAATTTTGTGCCTGAATCAATCGATCTTTATGTGATCAAAGCAATCAATGAACCAAATAATTGAGTATACCTATATATTATACAATAATTTTAAGATCTCAGAAAAGATTCTTAACGATTTCGATCAAATTTGGTACTGCAATCATTTACACAATATTTACTGAGTCGTTTTCAAAAAAATTGTACACAATTAAGGGATTAATTAAAAACAAAATTCAATCATTTATTTTTGTGTAACGGAGTTACCCATAATAATATACTTTGTACGACTAACTTTCGTTACACAATAAAAAAACTAAAAAACACGCTTTAAAAAATAAAAAATAAATTTTAATAAATTTAAATTCATTATTCTTATAGTGCAGTAAAAAATCTTAGTAAGCAATTATTATATTGTTATATCCAGATCAAAATTTGTAAACAATTCTAAATATTGATAAAATAAATAATAATAGTTTCAAATATTTTATTGTAAAAAAAGCGTGGGGTGCATGGTGTCAATTGACAAGGATTGCCATTTTGATAACATCTTAAAAAGCACCCCACGCTTTTTTTACAATAAAATATTTTAAACTATTATTATTTATTTTATCAATATTTAGAATTGTTTACAAATTTTGATCTGGATATAACAATATAATAATTGCTTATTAAGATTTTTTACTGCACTATAAGAATAGTGAATTGAAATTTATTAAAATTTATTTTTATTTTTTAAAGCGTGTTTTTTAGTTTTTTTAAACTATTATTTATTTTCTATTTTTTAGTTGCATTTTTTTCTTTCTAACTTTACCCCCTCACCTACAACCCCCAAACCCCCTAAACCCAACCCCCCAACATCCCCCACCCCATTTCCCCAAACCCCCCCCAAACCCCACACCCTTACCCCCAATCCCCTAAACCCCCCTTACCCCCTCCTCATTTTACAAACCCCCGAACCACCTAAACCCAACCCCCCTAACACCGAACCCCCATACCCCCGGAAACCCCCCCCCCACCCCCCACTCCCCCCACCGTCACCTGCTCCCCCCACCCCACCCATCCCACACCCCCACCCCGCCACCTACCGCCCCCCTTCCAGTTCCATCATCAAACCCTTGTTACCATCTAGGCCTCTTACCCCCTCCCCATTTCCCACAACCCCCCAAAATCACTTACCTCCGAACCACCTAACACCCCCACCCTATTTCCCGTAAACCCCCCCCCCATCCCCTAACCCCAACCGCCACACCCTAACCCCCAACCCTCTAAACCCCCGACCCCCTTACCCCATACCCCATTCCCCCCCCCAACCCGCCACCTACCCCCCTTCCAGCTCCATCATCAGACTCTTGTTACCATCTAGGACCAAAGTACTCGTCAAAACGAATCAAACGAGCCCAAACTCGATGGGGTTGTTTCGTTTTATTGTGGAGTGCCTTTGGCCATCTTCCAGCTCCATCATCAGACCCTGGCTACCATATGGGATCAAAGTGCTCGTCAAGACGAATCAAACGAGCCCAAAATCGATGGGGTTGTGTCGTTTTATTGTGGAGTGCCTTTGGCCATCTTCCAGCTCCATCATCAGACCCTGGTTACCATATGGGATCAAAGTGCTCGTCAAGACGAATCAAACGAGCCCAAACTCGATGGGGTTGTGTCGTTTTATTGTGGAGTGCCTTTGGCCATCTTCCAGCTCCATCATCAGACCCTGGTTACCATCTGGGATCAAAGTGCTCGTCAAGACGAATCAAACGAGCCCAAACTCGACGGGATTGTGTTGTTTTATTACATAGTTCCTATGGCCACCATCCAGCTCCATCATCAGATCAGCTCCATGTTACAATAATATTGCATTGTCATCCAATTTACACATATGTGCAAAATTTCAGCTCAATCGGAAACCGGGAAGTGGGTCAAAATCGCGCCCTAAGGAGTCGGTTACAAACAAACATACAAACATACATACAAACATACATACATACAAACATACAGGTGAAGCTAATATAAAGCGTGTAAAAATAGCGATCGTGATTTTTGTTTTGATTAAGCCGTTAACTATGTACAATTTTTTTTAAAGCAACCCTACTAACAAGTATATACCTAACTGTTGACCCTTCGCTAGCTTATTAGGTTATAGATAACATTAAAATTAAACAAAGCATAGAAATACGTATTTGTAATTATATTTACACAGGTTGAACGTCATTGAACAAACAGTATTATAAACAAAAGCCTAGGCGAATACACAAGCTTAGCTGACCCTACGGGCTCAGAAAGTTTAAAGTAAAGACAGTAAAAAAATGGTTAGTATATTCCAATTCCGCAAACACATTGAGCGGGTAAAACTACGCCTCGCTTCGTGCTAAATAGTATGCATGTAAATGTAGTGTATGTTAGGTAGTGGTAGAGCCATGTTGTAGCTAGCCGCTGCATCACGAATGGGCCGGCTCGCCCAGGGCAGTACCACCCTCTCACAGAACACCGGCGTGAAGCAGCAGTACTCCTGCTGCGTTTCGTACGGTCAGTGAGAGCGCCGGGGGGCCAATACCTCTCCCCTATTCCCTCTACTTTTTAAAGGCCGGCAACAGATCAGCGACTCTCTTTGAGTTGTTGATATTTATGGGCGGTGGTGATCATTTTCCATCAGATGACCCGCCTGCTCGTTTTCCTCACTCCCACAATAAAAAAAAAATGTGTGCCGGTCTCAATTTGCCGTTCGCAACTCTGTCTTTGCTTTTTATTTGGTCTGAGCCTACAGCACCTTAATACTAATAAATAATAATATTGTACTGTTAATTTAAATTAGAACAGTGCAGTTCCGCACATTATTTATACATCTATAAAACACGACTATGAGTGGCTGACTGACGAAAAACGCACAGCCTATAGAACGAAAAACTTGAAATATGACAGACATAAACAAAACTCATGAGACAACTCAACGTAGATACAGTTGAACCCACTGAATCGTGACCCATTTTGGAACAGCCATAGAAAATGTCACAGTGAAATTGCATTGCTTGACAGAAAAAATCATTGTTACACTTTCTTTGAAAATATTCTAAGTACATGGGGTCAGAAATCAAATGGTTTGACTGTACAGTCAAGGAATCAGAATCAGTCCTATCAGAATGAGAAGGTTTGGGCCGTAGTTCCCACGCGGGTCCAGTACGGCTTGGGAACTTCACATATACCATTGAATTTCTTCTCAGGTATGTGCAGCTTTCCTCACAATGTTTTCCTTCCCCGTAAAGCTCATGGTAAATTTCAAATGTAATTTCGCACATGAATTCTGAAAAACTCAGAGGTGCGAGCCCGGGTTCAAACCCACAAACCTCTGCTTGAGAGACCGTAGGTCAAACCACTAGGCCACCACGGTTTATTCAGTTTCTTCAACTATACAATAGGCCCGCAATACACATGCCTGTAGCTTGCACATTTTTGTGCAAGTTGCTTGCATGGTTGTGTCATATTTCTATGAAGTTTGACGTACATGGGCCAGCTACTGGTACAAAAATGTGCAAACTACAAGCATGTGTATTCCGAGCCATAGGAAGTGAGGGCCCGTGAGGGCAAATCGTAAATAAAACTAATAGAAGAAGAATAGAAGGCATTCACATGTCACTAAGTGTGACAAAGTTGCAACTGTTCATGCAAGTCCTACACATAATCTTTATCTTAATATATACCAGATTGAGCTACAAGGACCTGTCCCAGCTATGGTTTTCTAATATATAAAAATCTTGAGTCACTGTGTTTGTTATCAAACTCGTCCGAAACGGCTCAACCGATTTTTATCAGTTTTTCTCTGTATTTGGAAAGTCTGAGAAAAGGTTGTAGGCTATTTTTATACCCCCCCCCCCCCCCGCCCTATTCTTTGCAGACGGAGTCCTGGGCAACAGCTAGTAATTTATACAATAAAAAATATGGGTGAATCAACTTTTTGTGTTGTTTGC
Organism: Archips crataeganus; assembly: GCA_947859365.1. Classification (NCBI taxonomy): domain Eukaryota; kingdom Metazoa; phylum Arthropoda; class Insecta; order Lepidoptera; family Tortricidae; genus Archips; species Archips crataeganus. The sequence continues at coordinate 11,032,627 of OX402056.1, read as the reverse complement.
TCTGTCCCCTGCTGTCCAAGTGACACTTCATACTGTTTCATAGAAAAATGCCAACAGACAAAGCATTGCAACGGGTACCGTGCCACTAAAAAGTTAATTCACCCAACATACAAGATATTTTCAACACAAAAAAGACTACATTATGTAGTAAACACATCCGTAACCAGACCTGTGGCTACTGTCACTCCCGCAACTCGCAGCATGACGCGTCCAAGCTCTTTTACATCTTTGTAGCGCTCAATACAAATTGGTCTACTTAGTTCAATATCAACAATTGCAACAGAATTATTACCCAAGCAACGGGGCTTTTTCTTGAGTATTTCTCCGGAACTTTTATTTAAAAGGGCCTTCAACTTGATAATATGAGCTGGTTCCACCAGAGATTGATGGTGTAAGAGCACCGGGTAGCCTTTAGTAATTGGGGTTCTTACATTGAATACAACAAGCCTAGCTTCAAATCTGGTAGCAATTGGGACTTGCTGGTTGGGATCACTTAGTATGTAACCAACGGACACATTCTGCATATCTACTCCAGATAAAGTGACACTTGCTTGATCACCAGCAAAAGCTACATTATTCAAGATATCATTAACACTTATGCTTTTGATTTCTGCAACTTCTTTAGTTGGACAAACTAGCACTTTGTCACCTTTGTTTACAACACCATTTTCAATGCGTCCAGCTACACAAAATCCAGAGCCTGTTCCTTTAAAGATATCATTGATAGACATACGCAGAGGCTTGGACACTGGCCTATCTGGCACATTAAATTTGTCAATTACATCCAGAAGACAAGGGCCTTGATACCATTTGAGCAGCTCTGGTTCACTTGATGACTTCACTAAATTTTCGCCCGTGAGTCCTGAACATGGCACATATGTAACATCAGATTCTTTAAAACCAGCTTGTTTCAAAAAAGCTTTGAGTTTCTTCGTAATTTCATCAAATCTTTCTTGCAACCAATTAGTTGTATCAAGTTTATTTACAGCAACAGCAAGTTGACTCACTCCGAGAGATCTCACAAGCAGTGCATGTTCACGAGTTTGACCCCCAAGATCAAACCCTGATTCAAACTCACCTCTGGTTGCATCTATGACCAACAGTGCTACATCTGCCTGGCCGGCACCAGTTATCATATTTGGAATGAAGTCAGCATGGCCTGGGGCATCCAGGATAGTAACTCTTTTGGTCTTAGTTACAAACTGCGCTCGGCCAACATCCATAGTTATGCCTCTCACCCTTTCTTCACCAGTCTCGTCCAAGACCCAAGCATACATGAAGCTTTGTTTCCCTATTTTTTTACTCTCTTGTTCATACTTATGTAAAGTTCTTTGACTCACTTCTCCTAAGTCACAGAGTAGGCGCCCCATTAGAGTAGACTTTCCTGCATCCACATGACCAATTACAACAATATAGAGATGATCTTTGTCAGAACCCCTTTCATTTGAATATAAAGTGAGAGGGTCAATTTTATTCTCTTTTGACTTCCCAATAACTTTGTTTTCATCTAACAAGTCACCTTTTGTACTCTTCTCAGCTATGGTTGGTGACCGTGATCTTGGAGATTTTGGAAAACTCTCAGAGTTTAGGTTTTGTTCTACTTTAAAACCTGTAATAGCACCAAGGGTCTTAGGCTCTATATTTGTAGTAATAACCTTAGGAATAACATCTGCTATGGGAATAACTGGAGCCTTACTAAGAGCTACAGCTGGTCTTGAGGACTCTCTTGGTTGAGGAGGATCTTTTTTCTTTGTAGTATTTAATAATTCATCTAAAGCTGCGTTATAATCGAAATTGTTTTTTAAAACTGATTGTACAAGAATATTTTCTGGTACTGTATCATCTAGAACATTCCTTAATTCATCTAAGCAAGACATTAGCCGGGCCTCATCAATTTCGGTGAGATTTAGAGCGCGTAAGTCGACGGACTCGCGACGTTCGAACACAGACTGCTGCATATAAGTAGTTTCATCCTCATTTTCTTCTTCAATATTGTCATGACTTTCTAGGAAGTTAGATATGGCTTGCTGGTTGCGAGATCGATCATACAGAAACTGAGAGGCATCGTTTGGTGATAAACAGCTGTCTTCCTCTACAGAATGACCATAAACATCATCGTAGTCGTAGTCGTCGGAATAACTCCTGTTGCGAATGTTTCGATGACGCGCCATGACGATGACTATTACAGTATACTATTTATGTTTAAATTAACACGTTGTGTACATATGAACCGATGATTTCATTTCCTGAAACAAGAACATAATTATTGACAGTATGATGACTTTCGTATTATGGATTATAGAAGTTAAAACAGTTACAAATATTTTACCTGTTATGTTGCTTCATTACGAGGAGAACATCACAATGCAGATTTAAGGAAGTATCTATCGCAAAAGTCATATTTATCTGGTGATGTGAAATGGTGAGGTGAGGTAGTAACAATCACCATGCCATCCCATGCACAAACAATGACACTTCACGAGCGAGGTTCATCGACGACACAAATGACTTTGACTTGACAGATAACGTAGAGGAGACTTTGTTTTTTTTTATGAATGAAGTAAAGGGTGAGTGAGCATGGAATGAATTAAAGATAAATGTTTCAATAAGTTTTTATACGCAGATTAAATCTTAAATCGTATCTGCGCAGTGTGTGACTCGCTCGCTAGAGAAACAAAGAAAGTGTAACACGCTATTATTGAAAATTCATTGTAGCCTATCTATCTCTCAAAGGGCCGGCAACGCACCTGTGACACCATTAATGTTGCGGGTGTCCATGGGCGGCGGTAATTGCTCCCCATCAGGTGACCCGCATGCTCGTTTATCCCCTTTTATATAAAAAAAACATCCTGTATAAGCCATCTGCACCACAAAACACGCCTACTCAGCTCCGAAATTTTAGAGTGAATGTAAAACCTCGCATCTGCGCAGTGTGTGATACCCAGGGGGGGCACACTTACATATATCACACTTTTCATGCGACTACAGCGATCTCTGGTGTTTTATTAAAGAACTAAATTAGCGGCCATCTTGGTTGACTTGTCAAACTTGTCAGTTGTCATTTATCGGCCATGGCCATGGCGTACCAAATTGTACGGTCAAGGACTTTAATTGATAGGCCGCTTGCCAATGTTCGTATTTTAGCCGTATAGTGCAAATCGAGTTTAGCCGCTTATACTTCGTACATGCTGATTTGAATTAGACGGCTAAAATACGAATAGTGGCAATTAGCCTATCAATTAAAATTCAGTGTATAATAAAATAAATATAAAATTACGTACTACTTAAGCAAACAACAAGTCATCCTTGCGTAGAAATGCATTTTCGCATTTTTTTACATTTTGTCGTGAAGAGAAATAAAGAAAGTGTAACGCACTTTTATTGAAAATTCATTGTAGCCTATCTATCTCTCAAAGGGCCGGCAACGCACCTGTGACACCATTAATGTTGCGGGTGTCCATGGGAGGCGGTGATTGCTCCCCATCAGTTGACCCGCATGCTCGTTTTCCCCCTTTTATATAAAAAACAGCCTGTCCTGTATAAGCAATCCGCACCACAAAACACGTCTACTCAGCTCCGAAATTTTAGAGTGAATGTATCAACTCGCATCTGCACTGTGTGTGATACCTGCAGACGGATAAGTTTTTATACGCAGATAAAATCTTACCGCATCTGCGCTGTGTGTGATACACTTAAAGCCCATCACACACAGCGCAGATGCGGTAAGATATCTGTATCTGAACAGATATCTATCTGTCAATATCGCTCCCTATACAATTCAATGGAGGGCCACACACAGCGCTCATGTGGTAAGATTTTTATCTGCGTATCTGTGAGCACCGACATACACCGTGAAATTTTAGTGGTTGTTTTCCCGAAACGAGGTGATTTAGTATCGATTGTACAATCGATTTATAATAACTATTTTCATCATATTTCGGTCATTTTCGACTTTCGTTTTTCACAATTGGATTTTTGACTGTAGTCAAAATAGTAATTATAAATCGATTGTACAATCGAAACTAAATCACCTCGTTTCGGGAAAACAACCACTAAAATTTCACGGTGTATATCGACAGAATCTGACAGATGTGAAGATTATATCTGCAGATAAATACAGGTGGATGCGCAGAAGCACACTTTCATCATTATCATCATTATCATCCCAGTCTATATTACGTACCACTGCAGGGCACAGGCTTCCTCTCAGAATAAGAGGGGTTGGGTCGTAGTTCCCACGCGGGCCCAGTGCGGATTGGGAACTTCAGTGTATAATAAAATAAATATAAAATTACGTACTACTTAAGCAAACAACAAGTCATCCTTGCGTAGAAATGCATTTTCGCATTTTTTTACATTTTGTCGTGAAGAGAAATAAAGAAAGTGTAACGCACTTTTATTGAAAATTCATTGTAGCCTATCTATCTCTCAAAGGGCCGGCAACGCACCTGTGACACCATTAATGTTGCGGGTGTCCATGGGCGGCGGTAATTGCTCCCCATCAGGTGACCCGCATGCTCGTTTATCCCCTTTTATATAAAAAAAACATCCTGTATAAGCCATCTGCACCACAAAACACGCCTACTCAGCTCCGAAATTTTAGAGTGAATGTAAAACCTCGCATCTGCGCAGTGTGTGATACCCAGGGGGGGCACACTTACATATATCACACTTTTCATGCGACTACAGCGATCTCTGGTGTTTTATTAAAGAACTAAATTAGCGGCCATCTTGGTTGACTTGTCAAACTTGTCAGTTGTCATTTATCGGCCATGGCCATGGCGTACCAAATTGTACGGTCAAGGACTTTAATTGATAGGCCGCTTGCCAATGTTCGTATTTTAGCCGTATAGTGCAAATCGAGTTTAGCCGCTTATACTTCGTACATGCTGATTTGAATTAGACGGCTAAAATACGAATAGTGGCAATTAGCCTATCAATTAAAATTACGCGTAATTATAGCTGTACATCACTACCAACATATACATATAGATAGGTATACATCTAAGGATACGTCACATTAGTTCTTCACCAGGGCGTAGGGCAGCAGCACCTTCCATACATGCATATTTGACCATAGAGTTGCCACTCTTGTTCATATAATATTACAATACTCTTTGGTGATGGGCTTTAAGTTTTTATACGCAGATAAAATCTTACCGCATCTGCGCTGTGTGTGACAGGCTTAATGCGACCATGTGACAATCTCTTAACTTAACTGTCACTGTGACATAAGTCACTCGTGCGCGCGTAGCGTAATATAATAGAATGAATCTAGAATAGATAGATAGACCTTTTTTGATTATGGCTTCAACTTCAACTTGTTTTGATTGTGGCTTTGATTATAGCATTTTTTTTGCTTGACTTGACAGTTTGGTGTGAGTTTGAGTGACGCACGGCACAGCGCGCAGCCAAGGCAGCCAAGCCAAAGAGTCAAAGAGTATTATGCTACGGAGTGACGTGCGTTCGTTCGTGCGTGATCTTGAATCGAAAAGTAGTAATAGTTGAAAACAGCTAACTTAAACTATGTAAAGACCGTTTGAAGTTGCGTTATTAAGCACCAGAAACTTAAACTATACTTAATTTAGTTGAAATGGAATCGCACCCCCTTAATTTGGTAAACAATGGTGTTTAATTAACAAATGCGAAATACGTCGTGCATTATTGTTTCTATAAATTGATTTTTAATTATAGGCACATCAACAACATCGCCGCGCAGAAGCTCACCTCATTGGCAACAGATATGACGAGGCCATGCAGTGCCATCACCACGCAGCAGAGTTGTTACTGGACGCTATGAAATCAACCACTTCTACAGTGGCCTTAGAGTCCATCACTCTGCAGCATAGCTACCACCTCAAACAAAAAGACCTCATAAAAAGTAAGAAAGAGCAATATGCCCGAGTTAAAAAAGCCATGGACAACATTAAATGGCTTGGCAAAGATCCATTTTCAAACCTTCAGGGGCAAGAATATGCGAAATTGCAAGTAGCCATCTATAGAGCTATCAATGAAACAGACTCTCTGTTACATTTTTTAACACATAATAATGATAGTCCAGTGGTACATGGATTGTTAAAAGATATAGTACACAAGAGAGATGTTACAGATGGCATAAAAACTGAAAAATCTCAACAAACTGTTGTAGAAGAATTGCAAATTCTTAGCCAAAGCCTGCACTCTCTTGTGGATCAGTTGGTGCTACAAGTTGAAGTACTTAAAGATGAAAACATGACACTTAAAGAGAGGGTTAACTATTTAGAAAAAGAAAGAGTGAGGTACTTAAATCTTCCAACAAGCAGTGATTTAATTCACGAAAATAATTTCTCTACTTTAAGTTTGGCCACAGAGAGTTTCCCTAAAGATTCTGCACAAAGAGCTCCAGCGGCACCAACACAACCCACTTCAGCAGGAATGGTGGATGCAAACTTTGATCTTACTGCTTTAAAAGAATGATGCACTGAATTGCCCAAGCTAAAATAATATTCCTGAGTGATGTGTAGTTAAAAGCAAAAATATACCTCCAGCTGGTGTTTGTGTTTAATCACATGTTTATAACAGTACAGGCACTGTATGAAATTATTCACATTTCAAAAATGAACTTTGTGTTAAAAGAGAAACAGGTTTATTTTTGAAATATGAATAATTTCATAGTGTCAGTATTGTTATAAACATTTACCACATTTTTGTAATGTTGCAGTATATAGTTTGTACATGTTTTTGCAACTGGTTCTATGTTTTAGCAGTATTTAGGTTTTTGGCTGCATACACATGCCCTAAAATGTTTAAAAGTATTTTTAGATTATAAATATTTGTGAAACTTAGTTAATTTGTTATTTTTTGTAGTTTTTATCATTATCTTATTTTAAGTTGTCTATGAAAAGTTTTTTTTTAGTGAAATGGTTAATGCAAATAAAAACCCAGTGTGTTTTATAGATATGTATTGCATTATTGGTCTTACACAAAAATAAAATCTTACTCTTGCTTTACATGTAAAAATAAACTTCCTAGTTTTGTAACCAGGAATAACTATACCTTATACCTAAAAGAAATCTATACATTAACAAGTAATTAAACTAATAACAATTATATATTTTTGGTAACATGGAATATCATACTGCCAACACTATCTGCGCTACATTACACATCCTGTTATTTTAATGTAGGTAATCTTATTATGACAGTAATTAATTAAATTGTGAACCCCCCTATCAAATGTTTTATTTATGACCTGCTTAATTAATATAGGAACGATTCTACAATGAATTGGTGTGTTGCTAAACAATTTAATCACATGCAGATGAATATGCAAAAGGAGTATTAATAAATACTTATTCTAGAAGCTCTTGGCAATACTCCATTCAGAAGTCCAATCATACGGCAAACACATTGTGAACGCAGATTCAAGTGCGAGTTCAGATATTTGAACATACAAGCTGTTTTTTAAAAAATTGTACACAATAAGGGATTTTATTAAAACAAAAACTTAATTGATTCCTTTGTGTAACGAAAGTGATAGTGATTTTGTTTTCATTAAGCCCTTAACTATGTACATCTTTTTGAAAAGGACCCTTATATTACACTTACATTAACCAAAAACGCTTCTGCCTAAAATACCCTATTCCCAAAATACTATGTTACCTATTTGCCACATTTCTAGCAGTTTACCAGGTTCTTGTTGCACCTCATTACAAAATCAAAAATCGAGGAAGTGATTATTTTTTTGGTGGAATGTCTCATTTTGAAACTAGCTGTTGCCCGCGACTCCGTCTGCGAAGAATAATAGGGGTATGAAAAATAGATGTTGACCGATTCTCAGACCTACCCAATATGCACACAAAATTTCGTGAGAATCGGTCGAGCCATTTCGGAGGAGTTTGGTAACAAACACCGCGACACGAGAATTTTATATATTAGATTATTTTTTTAATATTTTGTGAACATGGTATTTTAGGCACGAGCGACAAAAATACATAGAGAATTAGACTGAATAATGTCAGCTTGTCAAGATCCAATCAATCAATGATCATGTTCAGTGCCACTTGCACTGCAAACCTAATATTAGTAACTTTTTCTAGCATTTTAATGAATGTAGTGCATGCAGTAAGGACATAATAATTATGATTACAGATTGATTAGTACGTATAGTTACAATCAATTTGTTGATACATCTCAATAACTGCAACATCTGCCGATGACAAAATAATAGAAACATTAGCATTATTTTGCCAATGATCAAGAATTTTAAAAGCAGTCCACATAATTTTATTAATGTTCATTTAATTATTTTGAACTACCTGGTAGTACCAGGATCAAAACCTGAAAACACTCCCTAAGATAAGGCCAAGTTAGTTTGATTGTTCACCACCGAAAAAGAAAAACCCCCACAGCAAATTCCATCGAAATCGATAGAACAGTTTCTGAGATCTCCAAAATAAATGTATGAGAAAAAGGTATTAGTAAGTAGATTTGATTATTACAGGGTTCATCTTAACATTTTATTGAAGACGTTAGAGTAACAGGATAAAACTTCTTGAAATTAACTTGATTTATATCACATCATCAATAAATAAAAAGGAAACAGAGAGTTCCAATCGTAAGACACCAGTAACTACTGTGAAATACTTTCTAACAAAATACTTATTACTTATTAAAATACACAACTATGAATAGTACTATAAGAGAAATGCTTGTTTCGTCCTCAACTTACGCTAGTGAAATTTAGAAAATTACAATAATATTAAAATATATGCTATATGTACACAACAAACCAAATTAGTAATCATTTTAAATATCATTTTTAAAGCATTTCAAGAAGTACGACATGAATAGGCACTAAAATGGCAAATCACATATTTGAAGTGAAGAGTAACCAACTCACAACCACATATACAAAAGAGAACAATATGGTATTATGCTTTCTCCTACATATAAATAACATTTAAATTTTATATTGTAATATTTATTATATTGTTGTCTTGCATCAAGAATGCTGAAGTCGGTTTGGAACAATTTATTTTCTGCATATCCAAATAGTTAGAGACTCACATCTTTGAGATCTGATGCAGATTTAACGCATATCTATCATCGCTCGTTTTAGAAATAAACTATAACTATATTTAACCATAACATTTAAACTACTTTTATTTTATTGTTTATTCGACGTGAACTGCTAGTCAATTATATATTATTGGTATATAATACATATATTCAAACTTTCCTAATTTTTGGGGGCATACTTTGTCAAGAAACTTTTACACACATCTAGCTACGATTATAGAATGTATGTAGTTATTATTGTTACTAAGGCAAAAATTAAATTCTAATTACTTTCACAAATGAGACAGGCTTAAGTTAGGTCGTTCGAAATCTTTCACAGTTTACAAGAGAGCCCAAGTATAGTTATAAAATGTTTCAAAACTGAAAACAGAAACCATATCAAAACTAAGGAAACATAAATACTGTTGTGTGTTTACCTTTTTCGTTAGTAGTACCATACCAAAATTAAATATTAAAGACAGAAACATGACGGTTAATGTAACATTTTAAGGGGTGTAAGGCGGTGGCGGTGGAAGTATGGAAAGGTCATCAAAAGGGAAATATTGTTGGGTGCCGAGGATTGGGGGCGCGTAAGTAGGGTTCGCTGAAGGGACGTAGTCCGCGCTCGGCGTATAAGGCGGCAGGGTAGGCACGGCCGGCGTAGGCCCCACACTGTGGGCCTCATAACCATCCCAGTCTTCCATTAAGTTACGCCGTTGAATATCCTCCTCGCTAGACAAAGGTGCTCCCCACAAATTAGCAGCGGACGCTAATAAAGCCAGAGCACCTGCAATGACGGAGAAATACAGTATTAGTTACCTTTTGTATCATGGATAAGAAGTTTTTTTATTCAAATTACAAATCGTCGGTGATACTGCAATACCGCGTAACTAGCTTTTTCTATAAGGTTCAACTTGAGATGAAATAACAGGTAAAATTAGATAAAATAGACCTTATGGGTAAAGCTAGTTACGCGGTATTGAAGTATCACCAACGAAATCATGAGTAACCATTAATTACACACTTTCATGCAATGAGACAAACAGTTGACTAACCTGCTCCAGTAATTGTGTAAAACCCATATTCATAATCCACTTGTATAGTATTGGGATCGTTGCTGTTTGCCATACCCAACACTACGGTTGTGTAATAGCACACACCCACAATAGCTATCACCCAAAACACGCACATTATGCTAGGGACTGCATTCCTTCTCAACATCTTGATTACTTTACTATTAAGGCTAGTGACGTTGATAAGTACTCCGATGCAAGAACAAAGAAGCACCATAAAGCATAACAAGATCAGTACTCTCATTAGTGTTATAGTTTCTGGTGTTGAACATGGTGGCAGACCTGAAAAACAAAAAAAATAGTACAGCAACAGCTAGAATGTCAAAGAATGTGGATTGTTATGTCATTGCTTTCCTGCCAATCAGTGGATAGGGACATCTCCTTTACTCTCACTAATATTTCGACATATTTGACTATGTGTATCGCAAGCATAACTTAAAAATTAAACATTATAAATGTAAATTAGCCAATTTAAGAACTCTTTATAAATATGTTACATGGCATAAGGAAACATTGTTCAGCAACTAAATTGATTAAAACTTTTATACCTCAATATAATTACAGGAAAGTTTGCAAGTAATTTGTAACAAATACTACATTCTTTACACCAACTTTAATGGACAGAATAGAAAATAGTTACTGGATAACAGTACAGCAGTACATTTTATCTATTAAATTGTATTCCGAGTGAGGAGACTGACGAGTAATTATCAAAAAAAGTGTAAACAATTAATGGATTTTATTAAATCAAAACTTATTTGATTCCTTTGTGTAACTAAAGTTACCCATATAGTTTGTATGACTAACTTTCGTTACACGTAGGACGCGATTGTGATTTTGTTTATCATTAAGCCTTTAACTATGTACAATTTTTTTGAAAACAATCCTGATATGATTTGAAAAGCATGATTGTTATTTCTGAATTGGCATAAGAGATTATATTCCAAATACCAATTTAGATTACTTTCATCATCCCAGCTTATATACGTCCCACTGCAGGTCACAGGCCTCCTCTCAGAATGAGAGGGCTTGGGCCGTAGTTCCCACGCGGGCCCAGTGCGGATTGGGAACTTCACATACACCATTGAATTTCTTCTCAGATGTATGCAGGTTTCCTCACGATGTTTTCCTTCACCATAAAGCTCATGGTACATTACAAATGTAATTTCGCACATAAATTACTTACACACACATAAATTACTTATACAGGGTTATTTGTAATTCACTAGCATCCTTTTAACCCTAAACTCCTACCACTTAAACAAAATGTTTTTTGTTTTACGGCTTTTGTCATAACTTAGTATTTTTGGTGTAATAACGTTTTGAAAATTTGAGATTACTTACCTCTTATTTTTACGATACTCTGTGTATTTGTATGGGAAAAAAAGTGCTTCATTTTAAAAAGTCGTAAAACAAAAAACATTTGTTTGAGTGATAGGAATTCAGGGTTAAGAGGATGCCAGTGAATTAAAAATAACCCTGTATTTATTCTTTTGCAGAGGTCCATTTTTAAAACATAATAGCCGCGTACTGACTGAACGAGCAGCCTCGGGCGTTTGCCGCGGCGAAAAATCAAAATCGCCATGAGGCCGCACGTTCGGAAAGCTATCGCCATCACTGCCTTTCTAATTATTGTAAAAAAGAAACGGAATCCTAAAGGTAGGAACAGATTGTTTGAAGAGTTGTACTTGATAGTTGTATTAATTTAAGATACTGTTCTTTATCCATAACCGCTAACACGCGACAAACAAGCGAGGCAAAACAACCGGCTTGAGTGAGCGAGGCAAACATACCGAGGCGCCTTTGAGCATGGACAAAAACCGACAACGCTCGGCTCGGGCCGCGGCATGCTCGCCCGAGGCCGGACATGCGTTTGCCTCGCGCGAGGCACGTCCTGACCTGACTACCCGAGGATTTGCCTCGCGAGACTGCTCGCTCAGTCAGTACGCGGCTATTAGCCACAACAACTCTTCAAACAAATCAATCAATCTGTTGCCAGCTTGTAATCTGTTTTGGTATAACAGTTTCATCCAAAAGTGCTTAGGTTTCGGTTTTCATTTTTTTTACAAGAATTATTAGAAAGGCAGTGATGGCGATATCTTTCCGAACGTGCGGCCTCATGGCGATCTTGAGCAAAACTGGCTCGGCCTTTCCTCGCGCGGCAAAACTTATTTTTTTACTACACGAGGCTGCCTCGCCGCGGCAAACTGCTCGCTCAGTCAGTATGCGGCTATTACATTTTATACCAATAGTATAAACCACAAAAGTGCATGACAAACTCAAAATATACTTTAAATTTGATTCCTGGGATTTCCTTAATATTGGAAGCATTATTACCGCTGAATTCCGATCTCTTTCCGGTGTCAAAGTCGATTCCTTGGTGTATGTTAATCGGCTCATCATAATCATCTTCCTCATCAAATGTGAAGAATTGAGTCAGAGACAGGCTCTGAGTGCAGTGCAGGCCCTTTATTCTGAACCAACTGGGCTGCACCAGGGCAGCGCAGGTCAGAAAAAAAGTAGACATGTTGAAAAATGCTGCTATCTTATTTAATTCTTTGTCCTTGAAGGGTAAGGCCATTTTAAAACCTGGAAGATCATAAAAGTACAATTTAATAAAATTAGTATTGATCAGAAACAACCAACAGGCAAGCTTTAACCTTTTGAATGCCACACATTGTTTTTGTTACAAACAATTTTTATGCGGATGGGGGGTAGGTTAATTTGTGTATTACCGTATTGTCATCAATAGACGATGCTAGCGTTCAAAAGTCTACACATAATTCGAGGGGTGCATGATCAAACCTAATAAGTTGAAATAATTGAATGTTGAAAAAAGAACACTATGTACAATATCTAAATTCCAAATTCCTTCAAATTATTAGATCAACATAAGGGCGGGTTAAAGGCAAAACCAATTATCTGCTATTTGTTTTTGGACAAAACAGTTGGGTTTTGCCTTTAATCTGGCAATATCAGGTTTGACCATGCATCTCATCTTATAGGATCGTTTACTGGTGATAGTTTAAGAATGTTCCATAACCTAGTGAATAAAACAATGACTGACCTAGATTTCTTTGGCCTTAGTAATGTTTTGTAGAAAACACTGATGAGGGTACTTGATATAAAATTTTAACTATAAACAGAGTGTCAAAAACAGTATATTAATAAAATTTAGGGAGAGTAAATACAAATTTTATAATAGTAATCAGTTTATAATACAATTATTGTCAACTAACTGTTGCCCGTGGCTCCGTCTGCGAAGAGGGCTATAAAAAATATCCTATAACCTATTCTCAGACCTACTAAATACATATACACCGTGAAATTTTAGTGGTTGTTTTCCCGAAACGAGGTGATTTAGTTTCGATTGTACAATCGATTTATAATTACTATTTTGACTAGAGTCAAAAATCCAATTGTGAAAAACGAAAGTCTAAAATGACCGCAAACCAATAGTAACGCTTTGTTGGTACAAGTAGCGTACGATTGTACGATAGGTCAGGTACCAACAAAGCGTTACTATTGGTTTGTGGTCATTTTCGACTTTCGTTTTTCACAATTGGATTTTTGACTCTAGTCAAAATAGTAATTATAAATCGATTGTACAATCAATACTAAATCACCTCGTTTCGGGAAAACAACCACTAAAATTTCACGGTGTATATAGGCAAAAAAGTTTCATAAGAATCGTTCAAGTAGTTTCGGAGGAGTTTGATAACAAACACCGTGACACAAGATCTTTATATATTAGAAGAAGATGTCTTACTGGATGTAGGTAGATTCAATTAAGTAGGTATATTTCACAGAATCAGATCTAATTACAAATATTCTCTTATTATCAAGCAATTAACAAAAACTTAAGAAGAATGGGATTTTTACATTTTTGACTATGTGAGATTTAGGTTATGAAACCTTGACTTGTTTAAATTGGCAATTAGCACCAGAACAAAACAAGAAAAACTGGTGAAATGAAAACAAATTGATTAGTAGGTACTCAACACAAATAAATATTCCAACTATAAATAGGTTTCTATGCTTCAAAGGGGGTGTATCTCTGAGGGAGGCTAACAAAACAGTTTCATTAAACATTTAGAGATTGCAGTAATTTCAGTCAGATATGACCATATCATTACACTTAAAGATAGATAACATTCGACAAAATAATATGTACATTAAATCCTGGCCAAGTCCCACAAGATGTTCGGTGTGCTTTTAAAACAACAGCTTACAATACTTATTTATATTTTAACGAGATCACATTGTCAAAAAGAAAGATATTTTGGCGAAGTTGAGATTACGTGAACCATATAAGTGCAAGTTAACATTTTAACTAGGAATATCACTAGTAATTGCGTATATTCAAGCACAATAACTGCCCAAGGTTGAACGTCATACTAATGTACCTCGAATCCAAGTTAAACAGCCCATTTTATTGCACCTTCTTCCATCAAACAGAAAAAATCACTCACAAAACAGTATTTAATTATTTTCAAAACAAATGTTAACTAGACGAGATCCACTATTACATAAATAAACATGTTTTATGAGGCTACTGCCGTCAGTGGAAAAACGAAACAACACGACTCGGTCGGTCGGCGATTCCTATTCCACGATTTGACGTTTTGCTTTTTTACGTAGGCCACACTGGCTAACAAAACTGACAACACAACACAGATGCACAGATCATACATACAACGCACAGCACTGTACCTCTACCATGAGTTACACTAGTTTACAGTGACCGTACTCGCTAGCGACGGCGTAAATGATTTTGTATGGAGAATTGTACTTCCGTAAGTGACCGCTAGAGGCGCTGCACAATTCTCCATACAAATAATTTACGCCGTCGCTAGCGAGTACGGTCACGTAAACTAGTGTAAACTCATGGTAGAGGTACTGGACATGGATGGACATCATTATAGTCGCATTTTTGTGTGACATGTGGTATTATTCACGTGTATTCCATCTTTTTTATTGGCGTTAGGCACTAGAAGGATAGTAGAATAAAAACTAAATTTTCGCATAGTTCCACTGCAGACATCTTATCTTAATATATAAAAGAAGAAACTGACTGACTGACTGACTGACTGACATATCAACGCACAGCCCAAACCACTGGGCCTAGAGATTCCAAATTTGGCATGTAGGTTCCTTATAAGGTCTAGGGGAGCACTAAGAAAGGATTTTTCAAAATTCACTCCCTAATGGGGGTAAAAAGGGGGTTCAAAGTTTGTATGGGGAAACAAGATTAGTTCGACTATTTTATTCGAAACTTCACAGAAATACTCCTAATGATAAATGAGTAAACACGTGTTTCAGGTTTTTTGAGAATTCAACCCCTAAAAGGGGGGAAAGGGGTAACAAAGTCTGAAAATCAACATGGGTGTTGTTTCTATGGTTTATCGGGTTGCTGGTTATGAAAACAACAACGGTTTTAAAATCCGATGTGGCATACGTAAAATACCATCTCCCTGGATGGGGTGCGATGGGGTTGAAATGTCTAAATATCAATATGGGTGTCGTTTTTAATGTTTTGCCCAAACCACTGGACCTAGAAACTTGAAATTTTGCACATAGATACCATATACAATGTAGGTATCCACTAAGGAAGGATTTTTGGGAATTCCCACGGGAACGGGAAAAAACGGGATTTATATATTGGATTCCGAGTGACCCTATCTCAGTAACTATAATAACTAGACTCTTCAAATTTGATACACAAGTAGGTATTACATTAGTTAAAACATTAATTTCAGGATTTTTCAAAATTCTCACGGGATAAGGAAAAAACGGGATTTATATATTCAGGTCAACGGAATCCTATGAACTATAATTACTAGACTCTTCAAATTTGGCATAGAAGTAGGTAATTATAATAGTAAAAAACAGTTTTAAGGATTTTCGGAAACTCCCACGGGATAAGGAAAAAACGGGATTTTTCGTTTTAATGGTCGTAGAAAGCTGAAATTCGGCATGTAGGTTGTTTGGGGAGTGTAGAGGAGCATTGAGAGAGGACTTTCCGAAATTCCCACAGGAACGAGAAAAAACGGGATTTATATATTCAGTTCAACGGAATCCCATGAACTATAATTACTAGACTCTTCAAATTTGGCATAGAAGTAGGTTATTATAGTAGTAAAAAACAGTTTTAAGGATTTTCAGAAATTCCCACGGGATAAGGAAAAAACGGGATTTTTCGTTTTACTGGTCGTAGAAAGCTGAAATTCGGCATGTAGGTTGCTTCGGGAGTGCAGAGGAGCATTGAGAGAGAACTTTCTGAAATTCCCACGGGAACGTAAAAAAACGGGATTTTTCGTTTTACTGGTCGTAGAAAGCTGAAATTAGGCAAGTGGGTTCCTTGGGGAGTGTAGGGGAGCATTAATAAAGCATTTCCCGAAATTCTTACGGGAACGAGAAAAAACGGGATTTTGCGTTTTACTGGCTGTAGAAAGCTAAAATTTCAAAATTCAAAAGTTTATACTGTAAATAGGCCACAAAGGGCTCTTTAACCGACTTCAAAAAAGGAGGAGGTTATGTATTTTTTTATGTAGGTATGTTCACCGATTGTGCGGTCAAAATTGTGGACCGATTTTAAAAATTATTTTTTTATACGAAAGAATATAATATACTCCTGAGATGGTCCCATTGTCACCAAATCAGGATCTGATGACGGGATCTCAGGGAAATCGAGGGCAACCTTCAAATTTTGTAGGCATGCATTACGTTTTTCATATATTTTCTCAAGCTATTTAAGTGTTTGCGTCTGGTAGACATCATCTCATGTTGATGAGCTGATGATGGAAGGTAAAACTCCTTAACGGTTAGGAGTTGAGGATATTTTTTCATATATTATAGGTACGTATAGACCGATAGTTGTATTTTTGCAGGTTATCCAGGTGAGCTGATGATGGAAGGTTAAACTCCTTAACGGTTAGGAGTTATAGGAAGTTTCTTTAAATATCATATGCATGTATAGACCTTTAGTTGTATTCTTTCTGGTCATACAGATTTTTAGTGCTCGCTTCCGAATTAGTGAAAAACATTGTATACAAAGAAATACTGTAAAGGATCGTATCTACCTGAAGTTTAGTCGTGCTTGCTTGCACGCTTGCTTGCACGCTTACTTGCACGCTTTCTTGCACGCTTGCTTGCTTGCGTGCATGCATGCTTGCTTGCATATTGCTTGCGTGCTTGCTTGCATGCTTGCATGCTTTCTTGTTTGCCTGTATGCTTGCTTGCCTGTATGCTTGCTTGCTTGATATCTTGGTACACGCGAGCGAAGCCGCGGGCAAAAGCTAGTTGAATTATAATTTTTAATCAGAAATGCCGGACTCAAAAATAGTGCATTGTTGTAGAGGCTGGAAAGTAAGCAATAGATGGACGAGTTTGTTTGAGGGCCGACGCGTAGCGGAGGCCCTCGAAAGTACGAGTCCATCTATTGCACTTTTGGCCGAGACTAAACATTGTGCTTTTCACGACTAATGCGAGGAAATCATTATCATCATCATCATCATAATCATACATCCATCCATCCCGTCCATCCCGTCCATCCTGTCCATCCCGTCCATCCCGTCCATCCGACCATCCGTCCATCCGTCCATCTATCCCGTCCATCCCGTCCATCCGTCCATCCCGTCCATCTGCCCATCCGTCCATTCTGTCCATCCCGTCCAACCCGTCCATCCCGTCCATCCCGTCCATTCCGGCCATCCCGTCCATTCCGTCCATCCCGTCCATCCATCCCGTCCATCCTGTCCATCCCGTCCATCCCGTCCATCCCGTCCATCCCGTCCATCCCGTCCAACCCGTCTATCCCGTCCAATCCGTCCATCCCGTCCATTCCGTCCATCCGTCCATCCGTACATCCATCCCGTCCATCCGTCCATTCCGTCCATCCCGTCCATCCGTCCATCCGTCCATCCGTCCATCCGTCCATCCGTCCATCCTAACCATCCCGTCCATCTGTCCATCCGTCCATTCTGTCCATCCCGTCCATCCCGTCCATCCGTCCATCCAGTCCGTCTGTCCGTCCGTCCGTCCGTCCGTCCGTCCGTCCGTCCGTCCGTCCGTCCGTCCGTCCGTCCGTCCATCCATTCATCCATCCATCCATCGCATGCAGCAGACGATTACTGTTGATTGGTCCAATAATGTCGTTTCAGCACGCCAGGAATGAAATTCAGAAATTATCTTTCAAAAAGTCGTATCGTATAATGAAATACATATACTGATACGTCCTGTTTTCGATTAGTGTAACTTTGTTGTCGTGTTTGTGCGCCATAAATGAGTCAGCTGTTAAATGTACATATATAGGCAGTTTTGAGTACTGGATTTAGGTTATCTATGGCCACATTTTCGAGCAGTGTCGTGAAAACTTAATTTTTCCCCGTTAATTTTATTAAGTGCGCGCGCAGACAGAGAGCGGTCTGGAGATCCGCGTTCCGAGTTCCGAGTTCTGCGTTCTTTCGAATGTACTGAGTCCCATACGATAACGCACACAGCAGGCGGTCGGAACTCTCGAGCGGTCAAAACACAGAACTCTGAACGCGGAACTCGGAACTCCAGACCGCTCTCTGTATGCGCGCGCTCTTAGAGTCAATCAAAACCCAGGCAGATATTCACATGCGTTAGTGTTCTGTGACCAATCAAAATAAACTAGTCGATTCGATATGACTAGACTGCCTACGACCACGAGCCCAACCCCGTTTTAATTTATTCGTAGTCAGTTTACCTATCCACAAATTGTTATACTTGCTACGGAGGTCAAGGGTAATCAAGGTGAAGGCGCGCCCAACGCGACTAAATTACACTGTGTCACGAATTTCAGGTTTCCAGGCTAAGCCAGACTTGGATTGGATCTAGCGCTATAACTTGGTTATAAATTATGACTCATAATCGATGCATGAATGTTTAACGTCGATCCGAATGTCAATTAATAAGCATTAGGCGTTGGTCGACCAGCTCTCAGCAACCCAGCCTGCATTAATTCACTCAGTTAGGTACTTAGGACTTGGGACTCTGGTCGGTTTTACAAAAGTCTGTGTTAATTCGTGTTACTTACCAAGTTAAATACGCAACGCAACGCAACGTAAGTTGACGTTTACGAGACGTTTGCATTGTATATATACCAACGGATGTTAAAAACTTCGTCAGTGCGATCCAGAACAATTGCGTGGTTTAGTATGAAAACTTGTAAAAATCAAAACTATTTTAATCAAAACTATTTTAATTTTTAACGTATTTAGTAAAAAAAGTATTGAATATCTTTGAGAATTACGAAAAATCAAGAAAAAATATTGAAAATAACGTGCGCACGAGGAGCAATGCCATCTAGCGACGAGTTATGTAACTTGTTCTTTGCTTTGGGTTATTGCAATAAGGTTCATATTGATGTATAAGTGCCTTTTTCATTTCCACATTACGAAGTTTCACTTCTTCCGCGCGGAGGAGCTGCACGCACGATTTCTCTCTCTCTCTCTCTCTCTGTAAATTAAGTGGTCTAGGTAGGTACTATGTCATGGCAATGAAAATAAATTGAACAATTTTTAACACTTCACCAGTTTAACATTTCTGACTAGGAGTTAAAAGTTTTACCCTTCAATTTTGGCGGGTTTTTTAACCCAGGGTTAAGTTTTAACATTTGACCGTGCAATTCATTAGCTATGTAACACTGGGTTAGCAGTTAACCCGGGGTTATATAAGTTATACCTACCCTGGACCGTGCAAGTGGCCCTTAGATCCATACACACAAACACACAACGATCCACATTTCTGAGACGTACCTAGCTATTTGTAGACGACAGAAGTTGTAACCCTAATGGCCCGGCCACGACGACCGACGACCGGCGGCAGCGGCGAGCGTTTTGTACCTAATTTACTTTATCAATATTTTACTGCTATTTTCAGGCGTATTACCAATATAGATTTTTAGGTACTAGTTAGAAGTACTTAGAACTACTTACTTATAAATAGAAAGAAGAGAAGTACTTAGAAATACTTAGAACATAGTCGAAAGTCGTCGGTTTGAACGGTTTGGCGCGTCGCGCTTCTCTTCCTCAATTTACAATTAGTTTGCGTTATGCCGAGTGCCCGGTTACCGGTTGGAGCCTTTTCACGCAACGATTTCTTTGGCAGATGTATTAAATGTTACCATGACATTTGCAGCGAAAAGGTACCACCTAGGTACCTACGCGATTCAGTTTCTTTACCCTAGATAGTAAGATGAAAATAGCCATCCCGCGAATACGGCTTGGCCTATGCTAAATATAGAATAGCTAAGGGTTGGAGGCGAGTCGTGGTTTCTTTGCGGACTGTTTCCGCAGTTGGTGCTATTCGCTTGGAAAGAGCGAATCATACCCTGCCCGAGACAGCTTTGTAATTTCAAAAGATATTGTGCTAAAGGAAAATAGGACAGCAAAGGTAAGTCAGCGTAATAATATAAAAACACCAACAATACGGAACTGTCAACATTAAAAAAGCTGCTCGTGAACCTAATACTTAGGTGTAATTATGAGCAAACCGGAAGATAAATACTTAGATTGATTTAATTAGTGGGACCACTAATATTAACGGCGGCAACTACTGTTTTGAGCCACATAATTATTAATGAAAAGAATATAAATGTTAGTGCTTATTAAATTACCACCCAAAATCGATAGCAAACGATGGAATTCAATTTATAAAAACTTAAGTATAATTACGGGTGCGTTGCTGGCCCTTTGAGGAAAGAATAGGTTCGTTTTTTGAATTGAAGATCCTTAAGTTAAATATTACCGCTGGATGTTTAGTTTTTAATGTTTTAAAGTTAGGTATTAAAAAAAAATATCCAATTTTTCGGCTCGCCTGCAGATAGGTAGGTAATAAAGCACGCACGTTTTTTAGTGTTTTTTATAGATTTTTAGTATATTAGTTACAAGTACCTGGGCGGCCGAGCTCCGCTCGGGCTGAAATTCGGTGACAAGCGTTTTCCCAGAGATAAGACCAAGCTAGATCAATTTTTCATCCCCGAAAACCCCCGCATTCATACCTACCAAATTTAATCGAAATCGTTGGAGCCGTTTCTGAGATTCTGAGTAGGTAGACGACCAGATGGCTTAGTGGTTAGAGAACCTGACTATGAAGCTTGACGTCCCGGGCTCGATTCCTGTGTCGGGGCAGATATTTGTATGAAAAATACGAATGTTTGTTCTCGGGTCTTGGGTGTTTAATATGTATTTAAGTATGTATCTATCTATATAAGTATGTTTATCCGTTGCCTAGTACCCATAACACAAGCTTTGCTTACTTTGGGACTAGGTCAATTGGTATGCATTGTCCCGTGATTGTTATTTATTTATATATATATATGTTATACGTGTATGTTATGGACCAAGTGATTAATGCGGGCAGTATTTATAATGCCCGGGCAATGAATAATGTCTAGCTCTATCGGGCAAAGTGATTAATTACTATCTAAACCAAAGCCAGCGAAGAAATGCTCGTTTAAAGGTATTAGATAGATACATCTAAGCAAAATGTCATATTTTGAGCAATTGGGCTTTTTAGTCATATTTAGGTGCCTCGAGTTTTTGGCTCACGTAACACCGTATCTGTTGTGATTGTGAGAACTGCTTATAACACGCACCCCACTTACTATAAGAGGTGCAAAGCGAGTTCAAGGCCTTTTGCCAGTTAGAAAAACCGATGGTTCATAAAAAAACCCGGGTTTTCCTAGAGTCACCTAAGTCATATAAGTAATTTAGAGTAGGGCAGGAAACTTATTGTTAGATATGCTGGCTAATCGTGAAGTCCAACCAATTATCGTAATTGAGTTAGGTACTAATTAAAATCTTGTTACAAACAAAAATTTTCTCTTTGTTACAGATCGTTCTCTCAAATCGAATCCATTTAACACAATGCTGTTATCTAATAATAATGAGTGATTCAAGATAAAAAAGCGGTCAAATCATCACAATGAATAACGAAACCAATGCTTTTCAATACTTCGTTTATAACATTTCAGAAGACCGTAAATCAACGGATAATTTTACATTCCTCTTTAACAGCAATTTATTCGATGAGAACGTCTGTGATATTTCTCAAACTTTACTGTATAATACAAGTTTAGGTATTGAAACTGCTGTTGCTGAATGGGAAGCGCTCACTACGATCATAGTGCTGTCAGTAGTTATTCTTGGAACCGTTTTCGGAAATGTTCTTGTGATACTAGGAGTGTTTACGCATAAACCGTTAAGAATTGTGCCGAACTTTTTCATAGTGTCACTTGCAGTGGCCGATTTGGCTGTCGCGGTGTTGGTGATGCCACTGAATGTGGCCTATTCGACGCTGGGCCGATGGTTGTGGGGCAAGCATTTGTGTAAGATGTGGCTGACTTGCGACATTATGAGCTGCACCTCATCAATACTGAACCTGTGTGCCATAGCACTGGACAGATACTGGGCCATCACCGACCCTATAAACTATGCGAACAAAAGGACGTTGAAGAGAGTTTTGTTACAAATTGGTGGCGTATGGGTGTTGTCCCTAATAATAAGTTCACCCCCTTTACTTGGTTGGAACGATTGGCCAGATGAGTTTACCCAAGATATGCCATGCCAATTGACATCAGAACCTGGCTATATAGTATATTCGTCCTTAGGCTCATTTTTCATTCCACTCGTCATAATGACTATGGTGTACATTAAAATTTATATTGCCGCTAAACGGAGATTCAGGCGGCGTACAGTAGGAACAAGAATTTGCAAAAAGCGACCAATTATCAATGTTGAAAATCAGGAAGAGAGTCAGGAAAACAGGGAAGATTCGGATAATGACTCTGAAAGCGGAGAAAGTGTTAAAAAGAATCAGAGAAGAGCATTTAATGAGATAAAAAAGAACTTTTTTGTGCCCCTGCTTCTACTTCACGATCCAGTTTCAAGGCAAAAACTCGAGGCCGATATCGGCACATTAACACCTAAACTGTCGCCCGGCAGTTATGAAAATCACAAAAAGAGCACGGGTTCTTTTCGAGGTGGAAATTTGAATAAGAGGAAGCAAGAAAAGCCGTTGTTGGCAAGCGTTAGCAACAGCGGTGATGTTGTGCACCAGTTTATACAGCAAAAACAGAAGATTTCACTATCTAAGGAACGGCGAGCGGCGCGGACTCTAGGCATTATTATGGGAGTATTTGTTATTTGTTGGCTCCCCTTTTTCCTTATGTACGTGATATTGCCTTTCTGCCGACTGTGCTGTCCGAGCAACAAGTTAATTAATTTCATTACGTGGCTGGGCTATATTAACTCTACGGTTAATCCCATAATTTACACAATTTTTAACTTAGACTTCAGAAAAGCTTTCAAAAAATTGCTGGGTATGAATTATGTATAAGTAGGTAAGTAGATAATACTTGATAATACTCAATAGTAGAAAGTAGAAATATTAAATTTCTTTGTGCAGGCGTTAAATATTTTTAAAAATGCACTGAAAGTATAAAATAACCAGGCTTTTGATGAACCTACTTACCTACTTTGATTTAAACGTTGTTTGTGTTAAGAATATACGAGTAGGTATATCTGAAGACAAAAACTATAGAATGTCACTATTTTCTGTAATTCTAGTCAATGTCATTATAAGATCGAGTTAAACACGCCGAACTGCATCGTGACCGACTGTGGAACCTTTTCACAGTAAATATCACAATGATATCGCATTGCTTGACAAGGAAAATCTTTTTGATGCTTACTGTAAAAAAGATTCACGATGGGTCAGAAATTAAATCGTTCAACTGTATCTACTTATACTAGGTAGGTACAGAGCAGGAAACTGAATAGCGTACAAGAGTGGAACTTTTTCTCAACCAAATTACACGCTAATTTCTTTGGTAGATGCATGGAATGTCAACATGACACTTGTAGCCGAAAAGCAGTGATTCAGTTTCTACAACTGCCTTAATTTTAAGAAAATACAATACTTAGATACCTACACTCAAATTTAACTTTATTTTAGAACCTTCATTTAAAATCTCCCTCGTAGGTATTGTGATTATAATCTGTTACTTGCGACCGCTCTGTAAAATGAAGCAGAACATTACGGCGTCGGAAAGAGGAAGACCCTTAAGGTGATTTATAAGCGGAGTAAATAATCAGACAATTTGCGGTTTTACCTATTTTATTTTTTAAATAGGTAATGTAAATCAATGTGATCCAAATGTAATCAAAACCAAGTTGCTGCCAATGTTTAAGAAGATCGTGTTTGCGAATCGTGCACTTTTCACCTAGTAAAAACAGAATTCGTATTTTATTATTTGTCTTCAAAAAGGCAACTGTATTTTTTAAATAACTCCGTGCTCTCGAGTAGTGCATTCGCCTAATTGTGGCTAAACAAAGCCCTTAGAACCGGGGTCAAGGGGCTTCAGAGCTTCTCCCGCCTTGTTAGTTGCCGCTCCACAACCTCATGTGTATCTTGAGTTTTGCTCGGGTAACGAGAACATATTGAAACAAGGGACACAAACTCAACTAATGCCGTACGACGTGTAGTTACAGCGTATAATGTAAGTATTCAAAGTTTTTGTATATGTATAGGTACTTACTATGTCAGTGAAAGAAACCTTGCGTTAATTAAGTATACCAATTTTAGAAATATTTGGCTTATTATTTGTGAAAATGAACCACGTAGGTAATTTTTAACCGACTTCAAAAAGGATGCATTTTTTATGTACTAGGGGCGTTCAATAAAAAGTGAGAATGAGTATGTTATAAACAACATTTACTAAATGTCATTTTATTTTTCAACATAGTCACCTTTTAGCATAATACACTTAGTATATCTTTTTTCTAAACTTAAAATTCCATTTTTAAAAAGGTCTCATCTTGAGTACTTAAAAAATCTTGTACTGCAGCGACTACCGCGTCGTCGTCTTCAAATTTCTGGCCTCTCAGGTATTGTTTCAATCTCGGAAATAGGTAGAAATCACTGGGAGCGAGATCTGGTGAATACGGAGGATGCTTAAGGATATCGAACCCAGCATCACGAATTGCAGCCATTGCAACGGCGGACTTGTGTGCCGGGGCATTGTCCTGGTGGAACAGCACAACTTTCGTGAGTTTACCTCGCCGTTATTCGCGGATCTCATTGCGCAATGTTGCTATTTGTTTGGCGTATAAAGTGCCCGTAATAGTGGCTCCATGCTCGAGATACTCAATCATTAATACCCCTTTACCATCCCAAAAAACAGAGCCCATGACCTTACCGGCAGATGGGCTCACCTTGAATTTCTTCGGAGTTGGAGACGATGGCCTTTTCCATGTCATAGACTGCAGTTTCGTTTCAGGGTCGTAATGATGGAGCCATGTTTCGTCCATTGTTATAAATCGCGCCAAAAAAAGTTCCCGCTCTTGCTGCATCAGGTTCAAAGCTTCTTGACAAATCTCTATTCTAGTTTGTTTTTGCGTGTCAGTAAGCATTCTTGGTACCCAACGCGCAGATACCTTTTTCATACCCAAGCGTTCATGTAAAATATTATGCACGTTCCCCGTTGAAATCTTTACATTTTCAGCAATAAAACGAACTGTGACACGACGATCCGCCAAAACTGAGTTTTCGACTTTTTTCACAATTTCTTCAGTTACTGCTGTAGTAGGGCGTCCGGAGCGGGGGTCGTCCATTGTCGATGTTCTTCCACGTCTAAATTCGGCGCACCAACGTGCGACTGTCAAATACGGGGGAGCATTAGACCCTAAAGTGTCCCGCAAATCCAAATTGACTTGGTCCGTAGAAAATTTTTTCAAATACAAGTATCCACTCAGTTGCTCGCGTGAAAAAAAAACCGGCCATGAATTGCTCTCGCCTTGCGTTGCAAACAGCGACGCGGTGTCGAATTACGTTTAAAAATCGTTTTTTTTAATATTTCTCAAATATGAGTTACATAAATTATTACACAATAAAGCCAAATAAACAGAGAACATGTTTCTAGTAGTAGTTTGGTGGGCTATTGTATTGAAATAATTAATAAAAATGCACAAAAAGCAAAACAATGCTTACGTACCTACGAAAACTCGGGGCACTTTTTCGAGTCGATTTCAAACACTACAAACCACTTATAAACACTTGAACTTATAAAAACAAACACTACAATCCTTGCCAGTAACAACCGTATGCGTAACATTGTATTTACTAAACACGATATAATTTATTTCATCACAAATCTAAACAGCTGATCCGTGACCGTTACGACTCGAACTTTTTTTTTTTTTTTTTTTTTGTTTTTTTGAGTGTGGCTATACTATTGATTAAGCCAGTGTCGGGTCGATTTGATTACTACAACTAAACAAAAATAAAAACAGGTTAACGAACGCGAAATACTTACCATCAACTAATAATTGCTACTCCTGCAGAAGAGACACAACAACGAAATTAGTATTATTAGTGACATGTACCACCACCAAACTTAAAAATAAAAATATAAACACACTGACAAGAAGAAGAATAATAGATTAAAAATATGTATTACAATTTTAAATTGTTTAGTTCACAAAAATTACCCAAAGCCATGAGAATCTCTTTATCTTTTGCATCAATCAGGCATAAGATATGAGTGGGAAACTGAACATTGCATTTGATCAATTCATTGTAAAGTTCAGAATGATTAAGTAAGGGGCAAGAAAAAAAAATATGGTTTAGATTTCCGTCGTCCAGCCCGCACTCACAGAGGGAGGAGTCCCTTACGTGAATTTTTGCTAAATGAGAAGGGGTGCAGCAATGACCCAGCCTCATCCGAATTATTATTGAACATAACTTTTTAGGGACAAAGGACTTCGCAAACCAGGGCCTTCTTGGTACCGTAGGCTGAACAAGAGAAAAAGTCCTTCCACGTTTCTTGCTTGACAAAGTCCATAATTTAGTCCATGCTTGAAATAAGAAGTTAGATGCCAAAGGGACCAAATCATGACAGTAGTTACGGAAAGGAACCTTGTCACCACATACCACTGCTTCTTTTGCGACCTGATCAGCCCTCTCGTTTCCGGCGATCCCAGTATGTCCCGGGACCCAAACCAAAGCCACCTCATACCCACGTGATTTGCATAACTGTAAGTGTTCTTTGATTTGATAGATAATCGGATTATGTATTCTAACCGAGAAAGGATTGGATGACAACGATTGCAGACAACTACGTGAGTCAGAAAAAATGATAGTTTTATTTAATTTAAATAATAAAATGAATTTAACGCTCTCTAATACTCCTATGCATTCTCCCGTATATACTGAGGTTTCTGGGGGACATTTCACTTTTTGGACTATATCAGATTGTGAATGAAAAATTCCCACGCCCACGCAGCCCGTCGGAGACAGCTTAGAAGCATCGCAATAAATAGTATTCCAATCGTGCCATTCACGCGAGAGAATCTGGCGCAGGTACTCATCCGCATGCGGGTCGCCCTTACAAATATCAAAGTTAAGAATAACGCGAGGGAGGAAAATGATAGTTTCATAGCTGAAGTGAAATAGGGGGATTTTAGCCGAATGAAAAGTAGGGTCTTTTATACTCTGAAATTTTATAAGACTTTTCACAAGACAAGGTTGATCAGTGTTACTATGTGTGATGGATTCTTTTAAAGCAAGGAGGCGATGAATTAGGGGGTGATGAGAAATTTGAAAGGCTCGAAATAGGAAACTGTCAGCTAAAAACTGACGCCGAAGTTGGAGAGGAGGGTCAGCACACTCTACCTGAAGGGCGTTGGTAGGACTAGATTTCATTGCCCCAGAGATAATCCTTAATGATTTATATTGGATGAGGTCCAGTTTTCTCAACCCCGCCCTATTTCCTGGCTCGAGGAGAAACGAGCCATAATCTAGTATACTTCTAACAGTGGCATTGTAAAGAATTCGGAGAGAGGATGGGTGGGCGCCCCACCAAACCCCAGCCAAACATCTGAGGGTATTAAGGCGTCTTTCACATTTCTTAATTAAATGATCAAAATGAAGGGAACCGTTTAATCTGTTATCCAAAACCACACCTAGGAATTTATATGAAGAACTAACCGGGATGACAGAATCGCCAATACAGACTCTAATTGATGGAAGTTTTCTTTTGCGGGAGAAAACCACTGTACAACTTTTTGACGGAGAGATCGAGAGGCCATTTTTTGAGAGCCAGGAATTTAATGAATGAAGAGAGTTGGAAATGATTTCGGAGGCATGCTCAATATTGAGATTACATGAGTAGACCAGCAGATCATCTGCGTACTGTAAAATTTGACATCCCTGACCAATTGATTCTTCCAAATCACTAGTATAAATGTTGTACAGTAAAGGACTTAAGACAGATCCTTGAGGGAGACCCTTCCACACTGTTCTTGAAGGGTTAATGTCAGGATCTCTTCCACGGAAAGTGACCTGTCGTTCTGACAGAAGATTACCTATGAGGCAGGCCAGCCTCGCCGGAATTCTCAGCTTGTGGAGTTTCTCCCTGAGAATGGGGAGCAGGACATTGTCATAGGCAGCCTCGACATCTAGAAACGTAGCTACAACAGATGAACCTTTTGTAAAAGCGAGCCTTATGTCAGAGGTGAAAATACTTAGACTATCTACGGTACTTTTTCCCCTTCTAAATCCAAATTGCTTGTTGCCAAGCAATTCTCGACTCTCAAGGAACCATTCCAGCCT
The DNA here is from genome assembly GCA_947859365.1 of Archips crataeganus. NCBI lineage: Eukaryota > Metazoa > Arthropoda > Insecta > Lepidoptera > Tortricidae > Archips > Archips crataeganus. The sequence goes on along the minus strand of OX402056.1, from coordinate 11,003,876 downwards.
ATTTTTTATTAGATGTTCAAGGATTTTAGTTAGAACTGAGGATAAGGCAATAGGACGGTATGACTGAGGATCATTACTATCTTTAGATGGTTTCAGTATTGGCAAAACTAGTTGAGATTTCCAGGATGATGGAGGATATCCGGAAGCTAAGATGCAATTGATTAATTCTAAGAAATAGTTAAGAAAAGAGTCTCCAGCTTTAGAAATGAAAGAGTAAGTGATACCGTCTGGGCCCGGAGAAGAATCTTTTACGGATGAGAGGACATTTTTGAGTTCTAATAAAGAGAAGGGTTGGTCTAGAGGATCGGATGACTTAAGGTTGAGAAGCCCTATAGGAGAATCTAGGACAGCCGGCACATAGGGGGGCGCTATTCTAGCTAAAAACGATTCCGCCCAATCAAGTGTGGCAGGGTAGGGACAATTACTACTATTAAATGATCTCCTAAACTTACGGATGTTATTCCAGACTACCGTATCAGGTGTAGAGGGGCTTAGAGTAGAGCAGAAAGATTTCCAGCCAGCGGACTTCTTATTACTGAGCAAGATTTTTGTTTCAGACATAACTTTGGAAAGAGCTTGGAAGTTATCTGAGGACATGTTTGCAGCATAAGAACGTTCGGCTAGCTTCCTCTCCTTAACTGCCTTGGTGCATTCATTATCCCACCAAGGGGGAGACGGGATTTTACCTGTAGCAGAGTTCTTTAAAGGAAATGTTTTATCCGCAGCAGACTTAATAGCAGACACCACTGCATCTGAACTTGCTTGGATAGATAAAGGGTTAATGGAAGGAAAGTCTTTAACCTCATTGTCCAGGAATTGTTTATAGCTTTCCCAATCAGCGCCATTAAGATTGTATATTAAAAGAGGCTTTAGAACGGGGGTTTTTTCTGACGATGATGCAAGACTGATAATTAAGGGGAAATGATTACTCCCGAAGGTGGAATCTAATACTTGCCAGGTGGCCAGAGAAGAGAGGGATGGAGAGGTTAAAGTTAAGTCAACTGCACTTAAGGATTGATTAGGCAAAGTACGTAAGGTAGGGATTCCTGAATTGAGCAAACATAGGTTTGTTTCGTCAAGAATTTCTAAAAGTTGTTCACCTAATGCGTCGTTAATATCACAACCCCATACGCGGTGATGAACATTAAAATCACCCAAAATGATAACAGGAGGTGGTAAAGTTTTTATAATCTTTTTCAGTTCGCTAAGGATGGCAGAAGATGAGCTGGGAATGTACAAGGACAAAAAAGTTATACCTTCAACTCGGGCACAAACAGTATGAAAACTGGGACTGTGTTCAGGAACGGGGATAGAAGAGAAAGTTATGTGGTCTCTAATGAAAAGCGCACATCCGGCATATCCATCGGCCCGCGGGTCCATTAGAGAGACAAAATTTGGTAGTCTAAAATTAGAGTCCTTTTTCAACCATATCTCTGATATTGCTAAAACAAAGAGGTTATATTTATTGATTAGAAAGAAAAGATCCTGTTTTTTATTGGAGATACTACGGCAATTCCACTGTAAGACTGTTTGATCCATTGTTGAAATTCGATATTAAAGATGAAATAAAGGGGGCAACGTGGGATAGCAAAGAGGGGTCCGCTAGGGGGCTGGAAGGAGAGAAGACTTTCATAAAGGAAGAAATGATATTAATGAGTTCTCTTATCAAATCTTCAGTAGACTTTTGAGGGGGAAACTGGGGAAGGATCGGGTTAGAAGGGATCGAAGGTTCCCTTATAATCCTTTCGTGTGTCTGTCTGTCGTATCCTTTGTTCAAGGGGGGCGGGGAGCGGGGATTACGGTAAAACGTTTTTTTGTACGACGTAGTTCCTTGGGGCGGGGACTGATGAGTGGTTGCAGTTACATTTGCGTATGATTTTTTGGTGATTTTCGTATGAAGGTTGGATGCCTCCATGTACGATATGCTTTCGTCAACCATAGTTTTTTTAATTGCTAATTGGCGATTATATTCCGGACACACTTTACTGTCCGCAGAATGCCCGAGGCCCAGTCCCTGAGGGCAATTACAGCAGTTGGACTGCTCTACTAAGCACGAGTCCCCAGAATGGGGCCCACCACATTTGAGACAACGCGGGAGCGATCGGCATTTTTCCTTAGTGTGCCCAAAACGGCAGCACTTAAAACACTGTATTGTTGGGTACGCGTAGGGTTCCACTGCAAGGGAATTAAATCCCATAAAGATTCTGTTGGGGAGAGTTTGCCCGTCAAAAGTAATTACTACAGTTTCCGAGGGAAGCCAATTGTAACCACCATCAATTTTGGGTTTTTTAAAATTGAGTCTACGGACCTTAACAGGGCGAGCACCGCCACACTGGAGGGGAATCTCCATATTATCGATTACATCCTCGGGAGACAGGTCCGCCGGAACCCCTCTCACGAGGCCCAATCGGGTGACGTTGAACGACGGAACAAATGCCTCATATTTGTGGTTTATCAAGGTGGGGGATACAATAAAATTGTTTGCGTCTTCGCCAGAGTGAAAACTAACCGAAATCCTGTTTCGTCCTATTCTCTTAATGCTTCCTTCTTTAATGTTGGGGAACTCACGCTTTCTATTTTGAATGAAAAGGCCGAAAGATACCGGATGGAGAATCGTGCCGGAATCAGGAGATGATTCAGATTTTCTGACATGAACTACAAACGGTCCTTGATCATTCAAGTTATACCTATCACGTCCGATAGGTGAGAAGGGCGACTTTGTTGGTTGGGAGGACTGGGTCTGGGAGACAGGTTCACTCGGTGGGTCTGTAATTAGATGAGCCGGAGGGGTGGACATAACAGGCGGCGAAAATATATTCCCAGATTGTTGGCCTGGTGGAAGCTGAGTGTCTTCCACGTCCCTGTCCTCACGCTGCCTCTGCGAGGACGAGCCAGATCGCGAGCGAGATCTACTTCCATTATCATTCTTTTGAGATCGAGGGTTCCTTTTAAAATTTTTTTTCCCCATTTCGGGGGTAGAAAATTCTAACAGGGAGTTTTCGAACTGCTCATGTGCTGATAATCTAATACCCCTTAAGACAGGGAGAAAGTTGCCATCCCCTGGGTCATCCAGGCCAGCACCCTCAAACATGAGGATGCCGGCGTGGATTAACGTCTATGATTAAAATATAATATTATAACAACTCTATGGACAAGGACAATGACAAACACCACTTACCTGTTAACCACCACCAATTTAAAATAAGGAGTAGCAACTATTTAAACACTATTTAACTAATTTACATCGAAAAACTTTCTAATTTCTAAAGAGAAAACTTATTTTTTTCCTTCAAAGGCAACCGTCCGCGATCGACCTTCTACCCGCTCTCCAGAGCTAATTAAAAAATCACCTCGAACTTTACTTGTGTCGTCGGAATATTTTTTTTCCTTCGAATTTTGTACCATAGACCTTCGGTTTTATTTTTTTTAATGTTGCTAGTTTATCTCTCTGTATGAATGATACTATTAAGGTCTCAATACACGTTGACCAACATAAGGAGAAGACAAAAACTGTGAGATCGGTGTCTGGCAACCACAGTTGCCAGAAGCATTTTGCTAAAATATATTTGGCAACCGTAGTTGCTCAAAGCACGTGAGTGGGTATTTGATAACGGCGCGCAGTTCAATTTTCTCCATTTTCGCTAACGTACTCAATAGCATTGCAAAGAAATTACCGTATGTTTTTTTAAACAAAAGACAGTTAGTTTTTTTTTCATAGCAATCAGCTAGATAGATTAGCTTTACCGGCCAGTATTTAATTTCGTAATATTAAAAGAGTTTGCATCTCATTCTCACTTTATATTGAACGCCCCTCGTATGTTCATCCCAAAATCCACTTGCACTGAAAGCTTAAAAGGTTTTTCCACTTTCAAACGGTATTTTTACGGATATGATTTGAAAATTGTCCCCTGATAATCCATTGCTTTTTTATTTCATTTTTAATACAACATTTTTTCCAACTACTGTAGTAACTAGGTACTTGCACTGTAATCAAATCTATATTTTAACACCTTTCAGATCAATCCGGCCACCAAATTAAATGTGGGTGAAATTAGATTATACTTGCTCTATTTTTTAGGGTTCCGTACCTCAAAAGGAAAAACGGAACGGAACCCTTAAATATAGGATCACTTTGTTGTCCGTCTGTCTGTCTGTCAAGACACTTTTCCTCAGGAACACGTGGAGGTATCAAGCTGAAACTCATATCAAATACTCTGGTCTACTGTCCCTTAGAGCTGTGAAAAATCAAACTTCTAAGTCAACGCAATCAAAAGATACAGCCGTAAATTTTCGACACTCGCAAGGGAATCAAAACCTACACGAACCAGGAATCCCGTGAACTCAGAATCTTGAAATTTGGTACGAAGCAACGTCTTATAGCACAAATAAAGGAAAAATTGCGAACAGCATAAATTTTTAGTTACATCATAGGTATACTTAATTAAATTAAACATTAAGGGCGTCCCAAAAACCAACATAAAATGATCCTACACGGCGTACATTATACTTAGAAATAGGGCTCTGCTAACACTGGATTATTATAGTTACGGCTGTTTGTGGCGTATATTTTGACAGCCAAAAATATGGACGGTTTATTTGTATATCTCACAATTATATATAATATATATTTACAGAATAGCCACACATGTTAATTATATAAAACGAGAAGTGAATAAATACTTACATGCGAAAGAGTTTATAAACTTCATGCATTTATAGTGCTTCAGGTCACAATTGACTCCAAATCCTTCATCTGTCCCCTATAAGTACCTTTTATCATGGTTAAGTGAAAATTGCAGAAGCTTTTTTCTCATTTTTACAGTATTTTTCCTTGTTTAATGCTTTTTCTGCCATACCCATAATAATTTCATGGATCTCCATAAAACCTTTAAACAAAACGTCGGAAATATCTATGCACCTAGAGACTATTTAACATCATAGAAAGTAGCGGATCAGCAAACAATATTACAGCAAAATGACGTTAACACAAATAATATGTCGGCGCTTGCACTGTTATTGGTGTTATGTAAGGGAACTAGAGATGTGCAGGGAGCGCCAGTGTACCGCATTCCAGTAAGCAAGGTGCACACAGATAATTCGGACCATATAACTTCATGTAGCGTGTAGTGCACGTCAAGATAATTATCGCAATCAATCATCGCCTCTATTTTGGCACATTTGTCGAGGACGGGGCGTGATGAATGGCGTCTGCTTCTATTGTGTTAATTTGCGAATCAACAATCGCAGATAATTATTTTTGCACTAAAATTACGCAGTCGCCATAATAAATATCGGAGCTGTCTGGATGCTCATGAATGTCTAAAATACCGTGGTATTTATGAACACCTAAGTAGATTTATATAGCTCCGATGGTGCGTGTTTATCTACATAAATAGCCTTCCTTGTAAGTAAGTATCGAAACAAGTTTCATTCAACGAACCTACTATGAGTAATACTGTAATAAACAAAATATTCCATCATCCAAACACATACAGAAAATTGTAGCTCTAGGCTACCCTGTTCTATCCTATCTTATCCTATGTCTTTCTTTAAAGACCATACCTACATACCTACCTACCTATATTTAAGCTACTTGCTAAATAAGTTTTAAGTCCAAAAAAATCATGTATATATAAGGGAACACCTCATTGGTATATCTGTCGCTGTGGTAATATTATATACAGTTGGTATTCTAAAAACATTTTTTTCAAACAGGTGGTTGTATAAATATAGATCTATCTAAGATAACAAGATAACATTTCCCATGCTAACTGCATAGAAAAACAGATATAGGTGTTTATGTTGTTCAGCTGAGTGCTGAAACTAAGCTTCCAGAAACAAAAATCTTCACTGTTGGGGGTTTAACAGGTTCCCTGTCCTATGAGGCACATGCGCCTCATGTGTGACTTTACTGTTATGTCCATGAGGCACACGTGCCTCATGATACTATGAGCGTTTAATGTCATTGTTACTATGGGGACGTGTCGAAAAAACGCCTTACATTGCTTCGGGTCAGGGAACCTGTTAAAATGTGTAGAATCCGTCATCATAAACATCGGAACTGCCTAAAGAAGACAGTATTATAGAGAATTGCAGATATCTTGGAGCACCCAGATAGCCGCCATGTTATGTCGCATTTAATTACGTAGACTTTCTCATTATTTTTTTATGCTACCAACCGTTTCCTTGTAAGTAGGTAATATACAATTGGGAAAGTAGATAATAATTTAATCAAACGAGGACAAATAACAACGAAAAACATTCTGAATCTATTTGGAAAATACAAAGATTTGCATGTAAATCCGTGCTTATTTATGATGGAATACGGATGGAAGGCTTAATACGTAACTCGGGCCTTAATTACTATCGGCGAAAGAATATCATTGAATAACACTGCTTTGCTTGGGTCACCGGAAACTGATTATAAAAAAAACATTTCTGTGGATGCCCAACAAAATTGGCATTGATCACTTTTTTACAATGTGGTCTAATTCCAAAACCATTTCGAGGAATAGGTTTATTAAATCATTTTATAACATTGTAGTAAAAAAATATTAAACGATCGTGTGTATTTTTGCAAAATAATGTTTGACCTTTGTTTGACCTTTCTGTGGGCATTAACTTTGAAAACCTTTGCAACAAGAAAAAAAAAGCCGTCCGTCTAGTTTCTCTATACTATTCTCTGTCACTTCGACGTAGTTATCATCTGTCAGTTTAAGGATACTATTTTGAAAAACATTCTTCTCGTTTTTCATATTTTAATAATGGATTTATACAGGAAGTGTTTCATTCCTACTTGTGCAAATGATTCTGTCAATAGCCCAAACAAATTAATTGTTTGCATTGATGATGATGATGTATGGGGACGCCTTGCTGAGTCAGGCGGGCTGTCGATCGTTTGCACAGTCATTCAGCCCAGTTCCCCGTGGTTGGAGCCGACAGGTTACTGTCCCAGCAGCGCTCCCACACAGCAATTCTCCTCGAATCTTCTCGTTCTCCTGCTGAACAAAAGGACATCTTTGAGACAGACATCCTTTAGCTCCTCCTCCCTCAGCTCGTCACTCCCGAATACATCACGCCTCGCTGCCGCGTACATGACACACTCGGTTAGGACGTGCTCACTCGTTTCCTCCTTCCCACAATGTGGACAGGAGGGGTCACTTTTTATACCTATTACGCTTAAGTGCCTATTTAACAAGTTATGGCCAGTAATTATGCCAGTTATAGTTCTTAAGCTACTCTTACCTAGATTTAGGAGATACCTAGTTCTTCTGTGGTTTATGCCATCCAGCATCATCTTCGATTGTCTGCACCCTACAGCCTGTTTCCACTCACTGTTTGCTTCCTGTTCCTTCATTCTATCTATAACCCCTTTGGTGACTTCTGCAGACATTGGAAGTACCGGTTCAGGACCTATGAATCCCGTATCCGCTCCCTCCCTTGCCAGCTCATCAGCCTTCTCATTACCTGTCACTCCCTGATGTCCTGGGACCCAGGCCACCGTAACCTTCGTACTCTCTCCTAGTTTATTAAGTGCATCTCTGCACTCTCTTACCAAAGAGGAGTTAACTGTCGGCTTGTTTAATGCCTTTAGCGCTGCTTGACTATCAGAGTAAATCACCACTGTTCCTACACCTCGATAGTCACCCAGTTTTGCTTGCATAATCTGAGCGCACTTCAACACTGCGCACACTTCAGCCTGAAACACACTGGCATATCTGCCTAATGGTATAGCCTCTCGAACATTCATCTTGGGTATTATTATACCTGCTCCCGCAAGTTGGGACGTTTTCTTCCTTGATCCATCCGTAAAACAAATTGTAGTCGGATATTCAAGGTCTACCTTCCAATCATCTCTCTCTCCTATATGGATTCTGTATTTCTTATCGAAAACCCTCTGTTTCTTAATTAAGTCGTTATTCTGTGCTAGCATTCCTAGCTTTAATAACGCCTCCTTTTGTATAAGTGCATGTTTCTTGTCTGTGAAGTTCCCCCTCCACTCCTCACATGCCCTCATTCTAAACCATTGTTCCATGGCCCTCTTCTCTATTTCCAGATGAAGTGTCTTCAGTCCTAGCATAACTTCCATGGCATGCGTTGGGGTTGTTCTCATTGCCCCTGTTATCATCAGGCATGCCAATCTTTGAACTTTATTCAGTTCCTTTTGATACTCCTTAATACGGGCCCTATGCCACCATATCACAGCACCATACAGCAGCCTTGGTAATATGACCGCCTTATACATCCAGTTTATCATCCGGGGTTTTAGTCCCCACTTCTTTCCAACTGCCCTTCTGCATTGACACAGTGTTCTTATTGCCTTTGCGGCCTGCTCCTTTATATGTGTCTTGTATCTGAGGTTTGTATCGATTGTCACTCCCAGATACTTAATTTCTTTCACCAATTCAAGATTCTCACCTTTTACGCTTATTGGCCTCATATCGCCTATCTTCCTTTTGTTGGTAAATAATATCAACTTCGTCTTTGTAGGATTTAGATCTAATCCTCTCTCCCTGCACCACTCTAACGTCTGTGACAGTCCTTTTACCATTATGTCTCTGACGATGTTAAGAACCATGCCTTGTACCAATAGCACACCATCATCAGAGTATGCTTGCATATAGAGTCCTCCTTTGTTTAGCTTTTTAATCAGCGAGTCCAGCAGTAGACACCACATAAGGGGGGACAGACATCCCCCCTGTGGGAATCCCCTACGAGGTCTGATTCTTTTCGTAGATCCGCCCAGTTGGGCCATTACTGCCCTTCCTCTGAGCATCCTCGAGATCCATCTTCCTATAATCTGACTAATTCCTTCTCTCACTAAACTTTCTTCAACCGCGATATACGTTGCTTTATCGAATGCCCCCTCCACATCAAAGAAGCATCCTAGCATGTATTGCTTGGCTTCCAGTGCCCTTTCCACTCTAACCGTTAGATTGTGCAAAGCCGTCTCCGTTGACTTCCCTGCTACATAGGCATGTTGATTACCATGTAGCGGTCTGCCACTACTTTCTATTCCTTTTCTTACGTGTATGTCTATCATCTTTTCTAGTGTTTTTAACACAAAGGATGATAGACTAATGCTTCTGAACGCCTTCGCATCCTGGTACGTTTTCTTACCCGGTTTTGGCAGAAAGACTGCTCTAACCTCTCTCCATTCCTTCGGAATGTATCCCATTGCTATGCTTCCCTGATATAGTGCTATCAAATTATCTCTAATGCACTTAAAGCCTTTCTGAAGAAGCACCGGGATTACACCATCTGGGCCCGCCGCTTTGAAAGGGGCGAAGGATCTAATTGCCCATTCCAATCTTTCCTCCGTTACCACCTCCTCAGCCTGTACCCAGTCATGCATACCTCCCTCCACTTCTTCATCCTCTATCACCTCATCTACGCAGTCTGGGAAATGCGCTTTAAGCATGATCTCCAGAACCTTATCAGGCTCAGTGACCATGTCCTCACCCACCCTCAGACTTCCTAGTTGACACGTTCGTTCGCCAGCTAGCAGCTTCATTATCCGTGCCCCCTCAGAATAAGTTTGTATTTCCTCCGTATAGGTTCTCCAGCACTTGAGACTCGACTGTTCCCTCATCCTGGTGTACCTATTCCTCTTAACCCTATACATGTCCCAGCTTTGGGTATCATTCTTCTTAATGGCAACCCTCATTGCCTTCCTTGTTTCTTTCCTTACCTTCTGCAGCTCTTTATTCCACCAAGGTTGCCCCTTACCAGACCTCACCTCCCTTTCAGGACATGCCTTGCAGAATGCCTCCATTACATCTGTCTTGAGTTTTGATGCGCCCCTTTCCAGGTCCTGTATACTCGCATACCTCCCAGTCATGGTCACATTCTTACTCAGTTCCTCCTCATACTTCACCCAGTCTGTTTTCCTGGGATTCCTTATCCTAGTTTTCTCCACTAGATAGTCTATGCTGAAGAGTAACCTCCTGTGATCAGACATACTATCCTCTGTGTCCACCCTCCAGCTACTAATCTTCTCGCTTACACCCTTCGATGCCAGCGTAATATCCAATACCTCCTTCCTTGCCCTAGTTACAAAAGTGGGTACACAACCAACATTCATTATATCTAGGTCACTACTTACTATGAATTCTAGCATAGATTCCCCCCTGTCATTGGTGTCTGTGCTCCCCCACACCTCATGGTGGGCATTAGCATCACAACCAACAACTAGGGGTATACCCTTACCTTTGTACTTCAGTACCACTTCCTCGAGTTCCTTAGTTGGTGTCCCGTCCTCACTTGGCAGATAGCAGGATGCCATTGCCACCTTGTGCCTTCTCCCATCCGCGCAGGTAAAGAAAGTCTCCACCACCACGAGATCTCTGTAACATATGGTCATTACACACCCCATATTTCTCACATGCATCATATTTCTCATATATGCATGTTCTGGGAGGTCGCTCACCATTCCTCTCGTAGTAAAGAGCTCCCCCCAGATGTCCCAGGCCTGCTACCTGATTTTTCCATACATAAGGCTCTTGTAGCAGTGCAATTTCAACTCTATTCCTCACAACAAATTGTCCCAGTTCAGACATTGCATCTTTGCAGTGTTGGAGGTTTACTTGGCATATCTTTGTTTGTGTTTTTGTGTGTATATGTTTGTTCAGTGTGTTATGTGTAAGTAGCATGATTTGTATTATTGTATAGTGTATTTGTCCCCACACCTTCACTCGGAGAGGTCCTCCCCGGCGTCACTCACTCTCACACCTCCCGAGTGAGCGCCGTCCGATTCAGTCCCCCCCTGCTCCAGTGTGGGATCTTTAAGAGGCGGGTCAACCCTGCCCTGCTCCAAAACTCTTCTCTCCTTCGAAGACTGGGACCTAATGAGCCTAGCCCGAACCTTGGTGGCCGAGAAAAAGAGAATCCTATGATTGGACTCTCCCCATTTCTCCTCCACCAAGGCCGGCACCGAGAAGCACAGCCGCGTGCCCTTCTCCTGCTTCTCCCGGCTCACCAGGCTCCAGTCTCCCATCTGGAGTTCTGGCTTGTCCCAATTCTGGACCGCCAGCATCTCCAGAAACCTCTCCGTGTCCGGCTCCCCTGGAACCCAGACCTGCACCCTAGACTGCTCAACTTTCCGCACTCTGATTTGGTGTCCGCCAATTACACCGAAGGACCGACCCAAGAGCCACTCCCTCGACTCCACCGAAACTGGTGTCACCAGGAAAAATCCCTCGGACACCAGTCCCGACGCAGCAAACTGGGGAGCCCTCGTACCAGTCCCTCCCTTCCAGATGTTCATGACTTCCACCTCAATCATGTGGGTCAGTTCCTTCCTAATGAGCCTCGCCAGAGACTCATCCACCGAAACCCCATCCTCCCGGTAGACAGCCACAGCGAGATCGCGATTAGCCTTCGCCTCACTACGTCCCGCTGCAACCGCCCCACCAAGATGATGACGCTTCGACGGAGGCTTCTCCGACTGCCCTTCCTCATCTGTGCCTTGTCTTTTCAGCTTCAGACCGGGAGTGGGGCCCTTCTCTGGTCCACTTGCCTCCACCCCCTCGCGCACTGTCCTCTCTACCTTTCTTGCTCTCCTCGCCCTCTTCTTCTCCGCCTTCGACCGGTATTTCTGGAAGGAGTTCTCCCTATCAAACGGTTTATCCTCCTTCGCAGTCACCTCCATCGGCGTGGGCGAACGCAACAGCCTCTCCTCCTCCGCTATCTTCAGGCCTCCCAGCTGTAGATGGACATCTGGGGGTGCCCTACTCGGTCCCGGTGTTGACTCCGGTCCCACATCTCCTTTCCCTGCCATTGCAGGTCCGAAAAATTTCTTTTGCAAAAGATTGCTCATTTCAATGAAATTATCTGTATGGGAAGAAATATTTAATGAAAGATGGCAGTGCTCCCTTACCACCCCCCAGCTACATTTCACATACGCAGTGAGCGCCACCTCCCCTGCGCACAGTCGTTCCCGACAGCGATTGTGCCGAGTAGGCTCGCAAGCCCGGAGTAAGCAGCCCCTATACCGCTTGTTAGCCGCGGTCCGGATCCAGTGGCGTTCTGTTTCCCCCAAGGACCTCGCTCCTGAGGCCCAAGAGTTCCGTTTCCCGCACACCTCTCCATTCCACCGCTCCGTTCCTGGTTCCGAGAGGCGTTTGATCCGCCCCAAGTACGTCGCTAGTGACGCCCCAAGGCTTCCCGCACACTCCCCCTTCCCCATCACGGACACAGCACAGGTCCTGCCACCCCACCCCTCGACCGCTTGCGAGCCCAATCTGCACCCACCCCCCGCTGCCCACAGCCGGCTATGAGGGTCTTCGGCACGTCCTCCCACCACTGACCCTGGGGGTTTTAAGGGGCGCGCTGCTATACCGGGATAAACACCAATATGTCAACGCGACCAGTGCACTCCTCTTTTATCCGGGCTTGTGACCGGCTCCATACCAGACCCCGACCTGCCGCAAGCGGTAGTCAGTGATCCGTTATCGAGGCAGAGTGTTTGCATTAGAGAAGATTTACAAGAGAAGTGGTGCCGCAAAGTTAATTCAAAGTTTACAAGATGTACTTATTCTTATGAGGATCATTTTAATGTAAGTATGGATTAAATCCGCCAAAGAACTTTCAAGGGAACACTTCTGACCATTTTATTTTATACATACAAAAAATACTATAGCCGTAAATCGTTTTTTTTACCTATTCTCTTGGAAGAATCGGCAACTTTAGTGTTATTGTTATTGTAATGTAAAGTGACATTGTCAGATGACAACTAACCATCGATTGTGACACATTTTTTTTGTCATTATGTCTGTGGTTTATACACAGATTCAGCCGCGGCATGTAATTTACGAGAAGTCGTATCTCAAATTTTCAATAAATTATAAAAAAATATTGGAGTGATGAATTGCTGAAATATTCAAATTAGTTTCTTAAAATGCTCTATATTTTCGATAAAAAAAATAAAAAGGGGGGGTTAGAAAAAATGATCAATCCCAATTGGTGAATATTGATCTATATATTGCCAATGAGTATGGTTCTAGCTAATTCAAGCAGTTATTTTGTAGCAATACACAAGTTTTTGCCATTTCTCCAGGTAAATGCGGGCGGCACGAGACCAGCCATTGTGGCATTCTTTAGGGGAGGTCTATGTTCAGTCGACGTCATACGGCTGACGATGATGATGATGTTGATGATTATTTTAATTCTGCATGTGTATTATCGGGCCCTTAGACGTCATTCCATTGTAAAACGCTGCGAATTCTTGTTGTTACGTAGACAAACCCCTTTGTATAGGTGAATAACTTAAGAAGATGACCTGCTGTATGTAGTTGAGTCATTTTTCTATTTTGGCACGTCAATTTGTTTATACGGTCACGTTACTACTACATACAGCAGGTGCTAAATTCAGAAACGGCCCAACACGGTTTGCGAGCGGTAATTCAATCGTTTGCGAGAGGATAGGGATGAACTGCTATTCAGGAACGCCAAAAATCACTGGTTTGCGAGAGGATTGGGCTGAGATTGGGATGAGCCTTATTTATTTATTTATTCATTTATTTATTTATAAAGCGAATTAACAGGAAAATAAGGCTCATCCCAAGCTCAGCCCATTCCTATCCTCTCGCAAACGATTGAATTACCGCTCGCTAACCGTGTTGGGCCGTTCCTGAATTTAGCCCTAGGTCATCTTCTTAAGTTTTTCGCCTATACATGTATGCATTTCAACGGTTTTCAATAAAATGATTTTTTCTCTTTCCTTATTTTTGTACAATAAAGAGTTTTTACATACAAATACCTTCAATAAGGTAAGAAGGTAATATGTATCAGAAACTAATGAATGAATGAAGCTTCTGGGTCATACACAGCATAAGAAACAAAAGTTGTCTCTGGATATAAAATTAGCAACTGTCCTTCGAGTCAGCAAACTTAAGATTGATTTGAATCAGCCGAAAGTTGGCCAGGCGTCCCACACGCTCTGATGGAGTGTTGACTTAAAAATACTGGGTATAGATTGACCCTAAACTTTTGCCCTGTCCACTGAAGAGAAACGAAAAAAAATGTGTGTGAGCCTTGGGAATAAATATCTTGAGTACTTAATAAAATGTTTAGTGTCAAGGGAATGTAAGCAAATTAATTCATTGTTCTCTAGACTTCCACCTTAATTACAGGCCCGAGGTTTAGACTCAGAGCCACCTGGCTGTAAGCTATGATTACCGACCGCTGCTTTGAAAGCAACCGCGCCAGACTTGACTAAATAATACCTAACTCAATCTAACTATTCACGTTAACTAATTAATCTATTGTACTGCCTTTATGTTAATTCCACAAGAGAAACCTTTGATTTTGAGCAATACTTAGAAAGCCTCTTGATTACCGACTTTTACTAACTGAAGTAGTGCTTTAGACCTAGGTGATGGTTATAAGTTTTGTAATTTTGGAAATCGGACAACACCCTCTATTGATTGAAGGGGTCTCTATCGTTTGTCAGAATTTCATATGCCATAACGTATCGTTTTCCATAATTTTCATTTGACATAAAGTAATTTATTTCTGACACAGTATTTTTTTCACAATTGTTATTAAACTAACCTAACCTATTATTCTACTCTATAAGATGGCATTTCAAAAAATCCTAAATGCAGCGCTCTTCTATATATTTTATGGCAAATTTATGGCAAATGACATTATGGGAAAAAAAGGATCCGTGATTGCAGGCGAAGCTAGGACATGATCTTAAAAGCCAAGGTATGTACTTCAACGTTTTTGGAGTGCGTCCTCTATTCTAAACTCTCTCTTTCTTCTCTATTTTAAAGTTTAAATATTAACCCACGGGAATTACCGGAATATTAAGAAGCGATGTGGCCTGCCCACTGCCACGTACTAGTTTTAAAGCCAGATATTCACTAGGGGACAAATGTCCCGCGACACAATTAAATGTAGTCGGCGACGTGGGTTAAATTGACGTCCCGTAACGTTGGTGGTCTTTGCTCAACATAACATGCCCATGTAAATAAAGTCGCCAGACATGTTGAGCGAAGTTCGGCAGCGTTCTGCCACTTCGTTCGCTTGTCGTTGGACATTTGTCCCCTATTGAATACCTGGCTTTAAGTATAGTATATGTACGTGGCAGTGGGCAGGCCACATCGCTCGTAGAACTGGCGGCCGATGAGAACAAAAGGACCAAAAGGCGTCCACAAACCGGGAGACGCAATGGAGATAAACCTCTAACAAGATGGCGAGACGACCTGGTTATGGTTGCAGGAACGCGTTGGATGCGGATGGCGTAGGACCGGTCTGTTCGGCGAACTTTGGGGAAGCCTATGTTTAGCAGTAGACGTCTTTCGGGTGAAATGGTGATGACGATAATTCACCATGGACCGGAACAAATGCATTATCGTACGCTCTTCGTCATTCCTGCACTCGGTGATTAAGTGCTTGCACTTCCTAAACTACGGAACTAAGGATTAAGCACTGCAGCGGTAAACGATTTATGCCCACGCCATTTCGTCGAGTAAAATAAGTTCTTAAATATACTTCGTTTATTTCGACACTAGCTGTTGCCCGCGACTCCGTCTGCAAACAGTTCGTTTGTCGATATTCCGCGGGAACTAGGGCAGATGCCCCAGTTCTGGCCACTTTAAGACTGATTGTCTATTCAAATGCCTGTACCTTAGTAAACTCAACTTAAAGTTGAAAATGGCCAAAACCGGCCCGTGGCCAGAACCGGGGCTTTTACCCTATGTTTAATTTTCCGAGATAAAAAGTATCCTATATTACGAGTATTATTATGTGCCAAATTTCATCACAATCCATGGAACCGTAACCAACGTACATTAATTAAATTACAAGATCAAACAAAATCGGAAAACATAACACACAAATACTTAAGTACAAATACCCATATAACACAAGTGAATATTATTTCGATAGATTCATGGTTCAAAGTAGTGTCCAAAATATTTTATTTTCAAGAATAATAAGTAGTGTTTATTTATCTAACAAATTACGGTAAATGATTTTTCTCAAACATCCAAGGAAATGTGGTCCTTATAGTCGTGACAATAGAACACGAAGTATGCCATTGTATAGCAGTTGAGGAAGATTCGTTCTAATTTCAAATTAGACGACAATAATGGAATTTCATACAAACATTGCTGGCCAAGGCCAGCAAAGAGATTGTCTTTTGTTTTAGTGGGTCGTATTTTCTTTTATTGACTATCAATGACATACTGCGAATTAAGAAAAATTTAGTTTGTGAATTTACTTTTTAATACCTTACTTGGCTAGATTTAATCAGGTATTCAATAAAATAAATAAGGATTGGCGTTTATTGTTAACAATTTATTATTAATAAGGTCGTAATTTTTGAATAAATATAAATCATCTCAAGATTTTGCGTCAAAAACTTTAACTGGAACAGCTTACAAATAAATTGCTGGAAAATAAATATTTTGGCGGGAATAAAAAAAAAACAATTTGAATTAAATATGTATATATAAGTTGAACATTCGTATCATTTCCTTGGATTTATTTGAGAAAAGCACTATACAAGCCTTGGCCACGAACAGGGATTGCCGGCCTCGTATCTCTAGATGGCCTCGTTAACACTCGGCCATCTATTACTACTCGGCCGGCAATCCCCTATTTCGCGGCCGCTTCAGTAATGTACTATTATTTCGTAGCTTAGTTTACTTTTTACACGACTATACGGCAAAGGCAAAATGAAGGGTAATGATTAATGATTGTAGCAGTGTAGATGTATGTTTGTGTTTACGTATTTTACACCGTAGCGTCTAGCTAGCTAGACTAGTCTAGTAGTCTAGACTAATCATCTGATTTTAATAAATAAGCTAAACATCTACCTAAACATTTGGTAGCATAGTGAACGATTGCGGTACTCTGAGGATGAGCGCTGGTTGAGTTCGAAACGCGTCAGTGTAGTTTGGTGGTGGTGATAGTTGGGTTTGTGTGATTTGTGTGTGTTCGTACAGTGTGGAGGTGGAGGAACTGATGAACTCGCATTTCTTACATAAACGTAACTGGGCCATTCTACTTTTCGTTGACCAGTCATTTTTTGTACTGTGCTCTTCAAATATTTTTTTTACAAAAACGGTAAAGTCCTCGGTTTAAATCATTAAAGATTTAAATAGGCACATAATTAAGCTTACCTTTAAAATTATCACTACGTATAAAAAGTAATCATTATTATCTATAAAGTAGGTAACGCAGTGGACATGCATGTCCCCGCCATTTGTATGGAAATTGATGTATTTTCCGCTGAGTTACCAATTTTTTCCACAAAATTTCTTTGAATTTAAAGTTTTATTGCTTTAAACATTAAATTTAGGTGTTTCGGTTTGTATATAAGTTATTTACACTTGAAAAAAATCACCAGGTATGCCTTATATTTCACAAAAGATTAATGGTTACTTAAAAGTAGAATGGCCCAACTATCATAAGGTCGCGGGTGAGTAACGTAATTAATAAATAGGTAAGCTGTCAACTGATTCGTTATTATGCTCCGGGTGACATAGGATACCTTTTTATATAAAAACAATATTGTTCGGATTTTACATATTAAAAATTGAGCGAGTAAAAAAACAAAATTTAGCGTAAGCTGGCGTATGAGGGATTAAATGATTTAGGTCTTGAACTAGTTGACTACGGAACCCTAAAAATGATGTAGAGATTTCTTACAAGGTTTTTGGTTTAAGATAAGTGTTGAAGAGCTATTAGTTATTATTAATTTTATACGTTTAGGCCCTATGCTTTATTACTTTGTTGGGCGAATAGGGTTGTTGACACCACCACACCACCACTGACGTACTTTTTATGAGCTGTCAAAACACAATTCTCCCACAGAGTTTGAATGGCAATAGCAACTTATGACGTCACTTGTTCGCCAACTCAATCAACTAACTGTTCTATTTATTTGTTTTAAAGCAACAAAAAATTTAATGTTGCAGTTAATCAAAAATTAATCTGGTTTTCAGGGTTAAAATAAAGCGTTATTACTGGAATACGAATTCTTTGAATTATTTTTTAATAGCGTCAACATCCCTATTGTATGGGCGGAACTATCGTTATAATATTTCCGGGTGCCACGTAATATCATCAGAATTACGTTTAAATTAGTACTTGCATTGTTGATGTGGATTTACATGCGGGATGCGGAATCACCATTTATGAGATGGATGGCCCGTAGTGCTTAGGTACATACGTCTTGTCGAACCGTAATATAGTTTTTCGAATCCGTATTTTGATATGTACAGGGTGTCCCAAAACTCAACGATAACCCGGTACCGGGTGAGATGCCGAGTTACAATCGTTCTAAAAAAAAATAGAAAAAAATATCCATGTCACGTAGTTAAGCGATAAAAGTTTTTTTTATATTTAGAATCTACTAAAAGTGATATGTTATGTGACTGTATTATCGGTTAACTAAGTGACATGGATTTTTTCTGTGCGTGTGCGTGTGCGTGCGTGTGTATGTGCGTGCGTGCGTGCGTGTGTGTATTTTACTCTTTTCCGCTAAAACTTCAGAAAGGATTTGAATAAAATTTAGTATGCAGATAGTTGTTTTTATGGAATAACACATGCTACTTTTTATTCCGTTATTACGTATCGAATCCCAAAATATGACCCACTAAGTCTATTTATAAAACTGAATTAGAAACTTTTATAATGTAAATAGGTTCTTAATTCGTGAAGAAAAGGGTTTGATGGATGGGCAGAATGACTAACAACAAAGAGCTTCTATTAGGGCTCCGTATTGTCTGTGGAACCTTAGAAGGCTTGTTTTGTAAACACGCTCCGAAATAAAGGGATTAAGATTTGGATTTCTTACATCGATTCATCTACCTAGATGACGTTTTGTTACTACATGTACCTCCTGCCGCCCACGTCAAATTTTGTTCAATGAAATTTAAACTTTTTCACTACTGAGTTGAGTTCAATGTCACATTAGAATAAGTCGTAATAATAGGACATCGGACCTCAGGAGACCTCTGGACAAATACTGCTAATTTAGAAGAACGTTTACGATGAAACGAATCTCCAAAGTACCTATTATAAACTATCGGTCTATTATTTTACCAATAAAATAATGAATTTCATTTTATCTATTTGCAGCGGCTTATGTGTACCTATGTGCAAGTGTAAGGGAATTTAAAATCAAGAAAGTTCAACTAAGTACGTAGTCTAGTTTTTCAAAATGATAAGAAAGGAAGTTACCTATAGGTATATAAAGATTTGTATCTGGAACTGAGGAAGTTACACGCATCATGTCATGGATGCATGTAACTTCCTTCTTTTCCTTCTCTCCTTCATGTCATGGATGTTGCATGCTCTATAATTTGAGATTAAAATTTCACTGTCAAGAAAAAAGGACTAGACATGTTCTTTCCGTATACCCTTCAAATATATCATGTTGAAATTTCATACATCAGCCAAAGAAAATCATCATCAAATGAGTTGTGAAAAGGTTTCACCCTGATACGCCATGCTTCCTCGACTGCACTTAATTACGAGTTTCAGTGACGGAGCGAGTTGCAGTATACTAATAACTACATTTAATTTGCAATTAATTGCTTTTGTGGAATGCAATTACAATTCAGCAAAGCTCTATGTAGCCTCCCAAACAAGCAGGATTCCGAAAGGGCTTTAGCACCGTAGACCAGATACATGGGTTGCGGAAGGTTATAGCGACCGCCACGGTCAGATCGCATGTTGTTCATACATAATGCGGGCTGCGTTCAATTTGATTTTGAGCTCGTTTTTTTTAGGTACTTAGGTACAAATTAAGCAAATGTTGTCTATACACATGTCGTCGAAGTGGGTGTGTTTCTGGTAGGTTCATTAAATGATAAGTACATTTAAATTAAAATATTTTAAAACAGAGATAAACTGGTCTTATTCAACAGATTGTGACAAAATCATTATTTAAGTCACCGTAAACCGTCACCGCTTTATTTCGTTTTATCAAAGGTTTTATTGATTTCTTTAGAAATAATTTAACTTTTCGGACAGTAATTTGTAAGTCCAATATTTTGCCAGTGAAGCTATTTTGATGAAGATATGATAGGTTAGTTTTCTTCTCTACCGTCGGTGAAGGTAGTTTAAAGACACATTCGTGCTCGCAGGGTGTCGTCCTAACAGGGCCGAAGGGGGGAGGTGAGTTCCGAAAACGAAATTAATAAAACATGCTAAGGACTTAGCAAGCTTGTCAGGGGTCGGTCGGTAGTCACTGACAACTTTATTAACGTCAAAAAATAAAACTTCACTAAAACGGCTCATCATAATTAACAATAGGTACCTACGTTGTTTAAGCGATACAAATGATTATTGCTTTTATTCAGAGTAGCAGAGTAGGGTAAACCACTTGTTGTTGGGTAAATATGTTAAGCGTATTTTCCGTAATGAAAATGTCCTGTTATTTCTAAAAGCTTTTATTAAGGTTTAGGTACCTGTGTTTGGTGGGATAGGCGGGTGTGTCTGTCTGTCAAAATTCAAAAATTCAAAATGTTTTTACTGACCATAAAATTTGAATTAAACGATACAAGAGAAACAGTGATCCCCACACCAGGTACAACCTGTATCGTGGATATCCAGACGTAACAGAAATTACAAGAATGAGCGGCACTTAATTTTGTATTTGGTAGGCATCCTGATCTACATTTTATTAATTTTATAGCATAACTAAATTTATACGTGACATGCTTATTATATTACTCTACACTAAAATTATCAGTAGGTAATCAAATATTGCAAGTTAAATTTGACCCCCTTGTAGTAGTTGGATTGCTTGGAATTCAAATATAGGTAAGTACCTACATATCTCTCTGTACTATTCTAACTGGAAAAGGGCTGTTTTAACGACAGGCGTTATGAAGTAACTTTTAAACGTTGTTTTCTACAACAAGCAAATTTTTCGAATTTTCTGGTTTGGTCATTGTCATTCTCAACATGTGACATGCAGGTTAGATGATAAATTGATAATGCAAAACGGTCAACAAAAAGTATAGTCAGTTTTAACAAAAAGTTATTTGTAAACGATAAATACTGTTTAGCAAGTATAGTCGACCATGTAAGTGCTTTACCATTTTTTGTGACAGTTCCTCCATCAGAATAAAACCAATAAGGCCGATTGTCACATTGACTTGTAAGTGAAAATAGCCTTTGACATCTTAAGTCATACAACTGACATTGAACGTGGTAAAGGAGTTTCTTGGTCGACTATACTTACTTAAATGAAATTTAAAGGTTTTGCGTAGAGTAGAAAATGGATGAAACAGGAACTATTTTTAGATTGTCCAAAATTATTGCTGTGTGCGGCGGACATTGTATTGTTACATTCTAAGTTTGTTTGTTTGTTTGTTCGGTGTTCCCAAGCCGCACTGGGCCCGCGCCCTGCAGCGGGACGTATATAAGCTGGGATGATGATGATGATGACTCTAAGTTTGTACAATTTGATACGGTTTGGAGCTTTAGTCACTTGTCTATGCACTGCCCTCTAGTGTAGGGTTGCCATAAGAGTGGGGACTCAGACCGGGACATTTAAAGAAAAACTAGTAAAGGTAGAAAAAAATAAACTTTTATTACAGCAATAGGTAACTTTAAAGGTTTAGTCCTTGCCTAAACACAAAACAACTTTTAACACAGCCATTCAATGCCAGCGAGTTTTTACTTTTTTTAGGGTTTTCTGTTTGTTGGCGCTTTTCGCTATATTGGTGAAAATGCACATTATCGGCTACGAGCGCAGCGTGTAGCATGCGCTGCCGCTAGGTATATTACTGTTTACCAAGTCCAGCCCTCTATTAAATTACTATGATTTTTAAACCGGGACAATTTGCGTATCGGCCGGGACGCCGGGACACCATGCTTCAAACCGGGACATGTCCCGGCGTACCGGGACGTATGGCAACCCTACTCTAGTGGGATAGGCTGGGATGATGATGATGATAATTGTGGTATAAAATAAACGGCCCAGCACCTCTGAATGTGTCAAATTTGACAGCTGAAGTTTATTTACCTTTTGTAGGCTTACCTACTTTCTTTGTCCCGTGTTTTTAGAAAACTAGCAATATAATTGTCAAAATTATTTAGTAGGTATACGATATTGCGAGTACATATACATGTACAATTAAATTTACGTGGGTGGGTACATAGAAAAGGATCCTTGATTAATTGTTGAACCATTTGCGCTAAAATTAAAAGGGTAAGGGATGAAATATAACCTTCAGCGTAAGTCCCATATTTACAAAACACAATCCTTTTGTTTTATTGTGGAACGGGAATAATGTACTAACTTGATTGCGGCGCGATACAAAATATTTAAATGCCGTCGTGCGTGGCAATACTGAAAGAGCGCTTTCCCTGGCATTAAATAAAAAAAACTGGCCAAGATCGTGTCGGACGCGCCCATGATAGGGTTCTGCAGCTACTACGACAAAATCTTTGCATACCTATCTTATTAATTTTACTATTTATTTATTTATTAGTTAGGTACAATTACATATTGTAAACAGTAGCACAATTTAGATCTTACAAGAATAACATTTGTGAGCAATTTGTGTGCTCTCATATTTTTACACTTGACTGTACATACCTACACACATCACGCCTGTATCCCCTAATTAATTATACTGTCCGTATTTAACAAGTACTATTTTATACATGAAGCTGCTATTTACTCTTAAACTGCTAATAATTCTCAAGCAAACTTAGCCGTAATAGTTTTCCTTGTTAATTTGATATACGAGGGGCGTTCAATATAAAGTGAGAATGAGATGCTAACTCTTTCAATATTAGGAAATTAAATACTGGCCGGTAAAGCTAATCTATCTAGCTGATTGCTATGAAAAAAAAACTAACTGTCTTTTGTTTAAAAAAATATACGGTAATTTCTTTGCAATGCTATTGAGTACGTTAGCGAAAATGGAGAAAATTTAACTGCGCGCCGTTATCAAATACTTGTATTTGAAAAATTTTTCTACGGACCAAGTCAATTTGGATTTGCGGGACACTTTAGGGTCTAATGCTCCTCCGTATTCGACAGTCGCACGTTGGTGCGCCGAATTTAGACGTGGAAGAACATCGACAATGGACGACCCCCGCTCCGGACGCCCTACTACAGCAGTAACTGAAGAAATTGTGAAAAAAGTCGAAAACTCAGTTTTGGCGGATCGTCGTGTCACGGTTCGTTTTATTGCTGAAAATGTAAAGATTTCAACGGGGAGCGTGCATAATATTTTACATGAACGCTTGGGTATGAAAAAGGTATCTGCGCGTTGGGTACCAAGAATGCTTACTGACACGCAAAAACAAACTAGACTAGAGATTTGTCAAGAAGCTTTGAACCTGATGCAGCAAGACCGCGAACTTTTTTTGGCGCGATTTATAACAATGGACAAAACATGGCTCCATCATTACGACCCAGAAACGAAACTGCAGTCTATGACATGGAAAAGGCCATCATCTCCAACTCCGAAGAAATTCAAGGTGAGCCCATCTGCCGGTAAGGTCATGGGCTCTGTTTTTTGGAATGGTAAAGGGGTATTAATGATTGAGTATCTCGAGCATGGAGCCACTATTACGGGCACATTATTCGCCAAACATTTAGCAACATTGCGCAATGAGATCCGCGAAAAACGGCGAGGAAAACTCTCGAAAGTTGTGCTGTTCCACCAGGACAATGCCCCGGCACACAAGTCCGCCGTTGCAATGGCTGCAATTCGTGATGCTGGGTTCGATATCCTTAAGCATCCTCCGTATTCACCAGAACTCGCTCCCAGTGATTTCTACCTATTTCCGAGATTGAAACAATACCTGAGAGGCCAGAAATTTGAAGACGACGACGCGGTAGTCGCTGCAGTACAAGATTTTTTAAGTACTCAAGATGAGACCTTTTTTAAAAATGAAATTTTAAGTTTAGAAAAAAGATTTAATAAGTGTATTATGCTAAAAGGTGACTATGTCGAAAAATAAAATTACATTTAGTAAAAGTTGTTTATAACATACTCATTCTCACTTTTTATTGAACGCCCCTAGTATTTACTCTCATCATGATTTATTTTTCAAAATTTTCAAAACAACTGTTTAACTTTTAGAGGGGGGGAGGCTCGATTTAAATTAAATGTTGACTATTTCGCTAACGAATCACTGTATCGAAAAAATGTCTTCACAACGTATAGAATGGATAGAATGTTTTTTATGTTATGTAATATATATGTACATAATCGAAAACCAATAAACAATAACTATTCGACTTACATGTTCAGACAAGTAGCCTAGTAATTAGGAGGAAAATTATGCAAGCAGCACATTACATATACACCCCGAATCTTCTGAACCGTGACTGTAAACATCATCCATCACTTGTCATCAATTTATTAAGTTTTGTCTCAGCGGTTGCCAAAAGTTCCAGTCGTCTTTCCATGGTCTGAGGTTCCAGTATAGTCGACCAAGTAATTCCTATACCACCCTAAGGTTCAATGTCACGCATACGGCTTAAAACATTAAAGGCTATTTTCACTTACAAGGCAATGTGACAATCAGCCTTATTGTTTTTATTCTGATGTAGAAACTGTCATCAAAAATGGTAAAGCACTTACGTGGTCGACCATACATTCTACTTTTAGTATCAAAACTGCCTGGACAAGACTCAAAAACGGTTTAGATGACGTCATCCCAGCCTATATACTGTGGATAGGGAAACTTACTCAAATTAGACATGCCTTTATTTTTAAAAAGAAACTAACTACATTTTTTTTTTGTTTTGTTCTTTGTTCGGTCAATTAAAATAAGTTTGGATTAAAATAAGAGGGGTAAGGGCCTACGCTAGCTGACGCGGACGCCCGCCGCGTGCGCCGGCTCGCGGGTCTAAAATGTACCGAAAATCCGTCGCACGCGCCCGCGCCACTTAGCGCTGTTCATACAATTTCTTATTAGACGCGCGCTCGACGGGCGTCCGTTCCGGGTAATCCGCGTCAGCTAGCGTAGGCCCTTAGACCGTAGTTCCCACGCGGACCCAATGTAGATTGGGAACTTAATAATCTAATACATATATAAAAATCTCGTATCATAGTGTTTGTTATCGAACTCCTTCGAAACGGCTAGACCGATTTTTATGAAACATATTTCTCTGTATTCGGTAGGTCTGAGTATAGACCGTAGGCTATTTTTATACCCCTATTCTTTGCGGGCGGAGTCGTTGGTAACAGTTAGTAAATCTTAATATATAAAAGAAGAAACTGACTGACTGACTGACTGACTGACTGACTGACTGACTGACATATCAACGCACAGCCCAAACCACTGGGCCTAGAGATTCCAAATTTGGCATGTAGGTTCCTTATAAGGTCTAGGGGTGCACTAAGAAAGGATTTTTCAAAATTCACTCCCTAAGGGGGTAAAAAGGGGGTTCAAAGTTTGTACGGGGAAACAAGATTAGTTCGACTATTTTAATCGAAACTTCACAGAAATACTCCTAATGATAAATGAGTAAACACGTGTTTCAGGTTTTTTGAGAATTCAACCCCTAAAAGGGGGAAAAGGGGTAACAAAGTCTGAAAATCAACATGGGTGTTGTTTCTATGGTTTATCGGGTCGCTGGTTATGAAAACAACAACGATTTTAAAATCTGATGTGGCATACGTAAAATACCATCTCCTTGGATGGGGTGCGATGGTGTTGAAATGTCTAAATATCAATATGGGTGTCGTTTTTAATGTATAGCCCAAACCACTGAACCCAGAAACTTGAAATTTTGCACATAGATACTAGAAGGATTTTTGGGAATTCCCACGGGAACGGGAAAAAACGGGATTTATATATTGGATTCCGAGTGACCCTATCTCAGTAACTATAATAACTAGACTCTTCTAATTTGATACACAAGTAGGTTTTAGTAGTAGTAGGTATTAGTTAAAACATTAATTTCAGGATTTTTCAAAATTCTCACGGGATAAGGAAAAAACGGGATTTATATATTCAGTTCAACGGAATCCTATGAACTATAATTACTAGACTCTTCAAATTTGGCATAGAAGTAGGTAATTATAATAGTAAAAAAGGGTTTTAAGGATTTTCGGAAATTCCTACGGGATAAGGAAAAAACGGGATTTTTCGTTTTAATGGTCGTAGAAAGCTGAAATTCGGCATGTAGATTGCTTGGAAAGTGTAGAGGAGCATTGAGAGAGGACTTTACAAAATTCACACGGGAACGGGAAAAAACGGGATTTTTCGTTTTACTGGTCGTAGAAAGCTGAAATTCGGCATGTAGGTTGTTTGGGGAGTGTAAAGGAGCATTGAGAGAGGACTTTCCGAAATTCCCACGGGAACGAGAAAAAACGGGATTTATATATTCAGTTCAACGGAATCCCATGAACTATAATTACTAGACTCTTCAAATTTGGCATAGAAGTAGGTAATTATAGTATTAAAAAACAGTTTTAAGGATTTTCAGAAATTCCCACGGGATAAGGAAAAAACGGGATTTTTCGTTTTACTGGTCGTAGAAAGCTGAAATTCGGCATGTAGGTTGCTTGGGGAGTGCAGAGGAGCATTGAGAGAGAACTTTCTGAAATTCCCACGGGAACTAGAAAAAACGGGATTTTTCGTTTTACTGGTCGATGAAAGCTGAAATTAGGCATATATTAGTAGGGGAGCATTAATAAAGCATTTCCCGAAATTCTTACGGGAACGACAAAAAACGGGATTTTGCGTTTTACTGGTTGTAGAAAGGTAAAATTTCAAAATTCAAAAGTTTATACTGTAAATAGGCCACAAAGGGCTCTTTAAACGACTTCAAAAAAGGAGGAGGTTATGCATTCCACTGTATGTGATTTTTCGGTCAATTGTGGACCGATTTTAAAAATTCTTTTTTTATACGAAAGAATATAATATATTCCTGAGATGGTCCCATTGTCACCAAATCAGGATCTGATGACGGGATCTCAGGGAAATCGAGGGCAACCTTCAAATTTTGTAGGCACGCATTTACGTTTTTCATATATTTTCTCAAGTTACTTAAGTGTTTGCGTCTGGTAGACATCATCTATCATGTTTATGAGCTGATGATGGAAGGTAAAACTCCTTAACGGTTAGGAGTTGAGGATATTTTTTCAAATATTATAGGTACGTATAGACCGATAGTTGTATTTTTGCAGGTTATCCAGGTGAGCTGATGATGGAAGGTTAAACTCCTTAACGGTTAGGAGTTATAGGAAGTTTCTTTAAATATCATATGCATGTATAGACCTTTAGTTGTATTCTTTCTGGTTATACAGATCTTTAGTGCTCGCTTCCGAATTAGTGAAAAACATTGTATACAAAGAAATACTGTAAAGGATCGTATCTACCTGAAGTTTAGTCGTGCTTGCTTGCACGCTTGCTTGCACGCTTACTTGCACGCTTTCTTGCACGCTTGCTTGCTTGCGTGCATGCATGCTTGCTTGCATATTGCTTGCATGCTTGCTTGCATACTTGCATGCTTTCTTGCTTGCCTGTATGCTTGCTTGCCTGTATGCTTGCTTGCTTGATATCTTGGTTCATTGGAATACTCATGGTACACGCGAGCGAAGCCGCGGGCAAAAGCTAGTAATAAAATAAAACACACACACCATTGAATGTCTTCTCAGGTGTGTGTGTTGCGCAGGTTTCCTCACGATGTTTTTCTTCACCGTAAAGCTTATGGCTAGTTTCAAATATAATTTCGCACATAAATTTCGAAAAACTCAGAGGTATAGTAGCGGAATGAAAAGGTTTGTCACTTTTCGATCTTAACTCGTTGACTTAGAGTCGAAAAGTGACGAATCTTTTCGTTCCGCGACTGTACCTTACGAGACCGGATTCGAACCCACGACCTTCTGCTTGAGAGGCAATAGGTAAAACAACTAAGCCACCATGGCTTCTTTGCCACCATACTTGCAGCAACACAATCCGACTTATTTTAAAAATTCATGACATCATATGGTTAATGACAAAGAGTTGTATTAGTTAATGACATAGAGTTGTACATTTTAAGTGTTAATATACGTTTTAAAGTAATATGCACCTAGATAAGAACACTATAATTCGTTTCTGTTTGGAATACCAACTGTTCAGGGCGCCCAAAATACAGGCACTGCCTAGTTTGGGGCCCACTGACAATGTATTATGTTACTGTTTCTGCATCAATAAAATATTTCATTTCATTTTCATATATTTTTGACACCTTGTTAACGTAGGTATATATATATTTATGATCTATTGACCGTACTGTTTGTTAAGTAGTTTAAACATGTTTGTTGTTTCTTTTGTTACGGTTTACGCTTTGACCCTTTTCCAAAACGGCTACATTAAACAAATAAGTATGTTTATTATTTATGCTGTAACAATGGAACAATAGAACAGGTAATTTTAGAAGAAGTTGGTTGCGAAAAGTGTGGGCAGCCACGATGTAATGAAGTGTCTCAAGGAGTGACTGCGACACCCACATGGTATTCTGACGAGATAGTTGGTTTGACCTATGGGCTCTCAAGCAGAGGGTCGTAGGTTCAAATCCCGGCTCGCACCTCCGAGTTTTTCGGAATTTATGCGCGAAATTACCTATGGTCTCTCAAGCAGAGGGTCGTAGGTTCAAATCCCGGTTCGCACCTCTGAGTTTTTCAGACTTTATGTGCGAAATTACATTTGTAATTTACTATGAGCTTTACGGTGAAGGAAAACATGGTGAGGAAACCTGCATACACCTGCGAAGAAATTCAATGGTGTGTGTGAAGTTCCCATCCGCACTGGGCCCGCGTGGGAACTACGGCCCAAGCCCTCTCATTCGGAGAGGAGGCCTGTGCCCTAAAGTGGGACGTATATAGGCTGGGATGATGATGATACTTGAAATGCAATCTTTAGTGAAATATTATCCATATATATAGCTTCCATACTAATCTTCTATCAACGTGTACTATTTGTGTGTTTATCCCTCTTTCACGCCGAAACTGAGCGACTGACTGCCGTGATTTTTTGTATGGACATAGTTGAAGGGCGGAGAGTGACATGGGCTATTTTTTACCACGGGAAAATATCTCATTTCCACGGAAAAACACGTTTCGATCTACTTAAGCGGGTGCGAAGCCGCGGGCATCAGCTAGTATACAATATTTCTTGGTAAAAATGTAAACTAAATAATTAGATAAGTAAAGTTTTTTAATTATAGTTTTCTTGCAATACCCACAAATTTATTAATATAAATAATTTTATGTCTCTGATTTAGCGGCTAAGATTTTCATGCATGACCTGACTCCGTGGGAACACCGAGATAATATTAGCCTATGAGTTATTTCAGAGATCCGGCTAGGTTAGGTAGGGTAAGCCGTACCCAATATCATATTATCCCGCCTAACCATTTTATCGTGAAAGAGTAGCACACTTTCGCAGACTTTCGTAGTTATAATAAGTATTACGCAGTACAATCTCGAATATATTATATAGTTATCCCTCAAGTGCCATTGGTATCAAAAGGCTCCAAGCATAAATAAAAAACCGGTCAAGTGCGAGTAGGACTCGTACATGGAAGGTTCTCGTACCTCCGTACAATGTTTTAAAAAATCAGTTCAGTATAAATCAGTATAAAAACGCTGAAAAAGATACGTTTCTTGTATGAAGACCCCCTTTAATTTTTAACTTTATTTTATTTTTAGTATTTCTTGATATAAGGACCACAGTAATACATAATCGGTGAAAATTTCAAGTGCCTAGTTATTACGGCTTAAGAGATAGAGCCCTGTGACTGACGGACAGACAGACAGATAGCGGCTTCTCAGTAATTGGATCTAGTTGGCACGGGGTACAGAATTGCAGGTAGCTAAAGTAGGTGGAGATAGGCATTGATACAGCATGAACAGATTAAATATTTACTGACTTAGGTACATTTAACATCTCAACTCGAAAAAGCTGTACTCTATTGAAAACGTACATGTTTTCGAGCATTTTAGCCAGAAACATAACATTTTAGCGCTTCGTATATATATATCCCACCGATTAGTGGTAAAAACTGAGCTCGGAAGGACGCCAAGTTCAGACTTACGAGTGAATAACGCTTCTCCCCAGCTCTCTATTAGCGCCAACTTTTCACATTTATCCTGAGCCGTGGGAACGCCTCCTTAGCGTAACGAACAACAGAACGATTGATTAATCTTGCTAACGATAAACTTAACAGATTTAAGTACAGATGAAACTAGTTTAACTAGTGAAACAGTTATCGCGTAGGTATACATATTGAACAATTATAAAACCTACCGTTTCGAGTCTTCTTCAGTATACGCACGGGTAACATTTTATTTTATACTAATACTTAAGGGGGGCTCCCATACAAAAACATGATTTTTTGCCGTTTTTATAGATAATGGTACGGAACCCTTCGTGCGCGAGTCCGACTCGCACTTGGCCGGTTTCTTCAACATTTTGGCAAAGAAATCTAAATCTTTTACATACCCCACGCAAACTGCGGTTTGCCGATGCCTGCTTTAGTATAGCATTTATACTAGGGGCGTTCAATAAAAAGTGAGAATGAGTATGTTATAAACAACTTTTACTAAATGTCATTTTATTTTTCGACATAGTCACCTTTTAGCATAATACGCTTAGTATATCTTTTTTCTAAACTTAATATTCCATTTTTAAAAAAGGTCTCATCTTGAGTACTTAAAAAATCTTGTACTGCAGCGACTACCGCGTCGTCGTCTTCAAATTTCTGGCCTCTCAGGTATTGTTTCAATCTCGGAAATAGTTAGAAATCACTGGGAGCGAGATCTGGTGAATACGGAGGATGCTTAAGGATATCGAACCCAGCATCACTAATTGCAGCCATTGCAACGGCGGACTTGTGTGCCGGGGCATTGTCCTGGTGGAACAGCACAACTTTCGAGCGTTTACCTCGCCGTTTTTCGCGGATCTCGTTGCGCAATGTTGCTATTTGTTTGGCGTATAAAGTGCCCGTAATAGTGGCTCCATGTTCGAGATAATCAATCATTAATACCCCTTTACCATCCCAAAAAACAGAGCCCATGACCTTACCGGCAGATGGGCTCACCTTGAATTTCTTCGGAGTTGGAGATGATGGCCTTTTCCATGTCATAGACTGCAGTTTCGTTTCAGGGTCGTAATGATGGAGACATGTTTCGTCCATTGTTATAAATCGCGCCAAAAAAAGTTCCCGGTCTTGCTGCATCAGGTTCAAAGCTTCTTGACAAATCTCTAGTCTAGTTTGTTTTTGCGTGTCAGTAAGCATTCTTGGTACCCAACGGGCAGATACCTTTTTCATACCCAAGCGTTCATGTAAAATATTATGCACGCTCCCCGTTGAAATCTTTACATTTTCAGCAATAAAACGAACTGTGACACGACGATCCGCCAAAACTGAGTTTTCGACTTTTTTCACAATTTATTCAGTTACTGCTGTAGTAGAGCGTCCGGAGCGGGGGTCGTCCATTGTCGATGTTCTTCCACGTCTAAATTCGGCGCACCAACGTGCGACTGTCAAATACGGAGGAGCATTAGACCCTAAAGTGTCCCGCAAATCCAAATTGACTTGTTTCGTAGAAATTTTTTTCAAATACAAGTATTTGATAACGGCGCGCAGTTAAATTTTCTCCATTTTCGCTAACGTACTCAATAGCATTGCAAAGAAATTACCGTATATTTTTTTAAACAAAAGACAGTTAGTTTTTTTTTCATAGCAATCAGCTAGATAGATTAGCTTTACCGGCCAGTATTTAATTTCGTAATATTAAAAGAGTTTGCATCTCATTCTCACTTTATATTGAACGCCCCTCGTAATTATGGTTTTGTATGACTAGTAAGTTTTATGTCTTACTATATTAGTACAAAACATGTTAGGTATGTAGGTAGAGCTGGTAGAGCATTAGGTAATGTAATACTTATTAGTTAAAGAATTTTTAAAATCAAGCCCGAAGTTGTATTTATTTATTTCTACCCCACGGACAAAAAACCAACAAAATTTAGACTATATTTTCCTATCCTACGGGAATTTCGAAAAATAATTTTCCTACTCTTGTACTTTTATCTGGTTTTTACATGGTCGCGAACAAATATATAAGAACATAGATAATATGACTTCAGAAAGTCTATACTTAATCTATTCGCCATAACAGCACTTGTGTCGTAATGTCGGTTATTACGATACACCTAGCTGCCACATAATATTAAATGTAGGGTACACTCAACACTAAAGCCCAGTTTAGACCTGCTGAGTTGAGTAGAGTAGGGTACAGGCGGGTACAGTAGGGTAAAATAGAGTACAGTAGGGTACAGTCGGGTACAGTCGGGTACAGTAGGTTAAAATAGGGTACAGTCGGGTACAGTAGGGTAAAATAGGGTACAGTCGGGTTCAGTAGGGTAAAATAGGGTACAGTTGGGTACAGTAGGGTAAAATAGGGTACAGTCCGGTACAGTAGGGTAAAATGGGGTACAGTTGGGTACAGTCGGGTACAGTAGTGTAAAATAGGGTACAGTCGGGTACAGTAGGGTACAGTCGGTATTGACGACACTACGTAATTAAATGAAATACACGTTTAAAATGGTTACCAACTATAATAAAAGGGAATAAACAGACAAATAGAACTTAGCACAACCCGTCTGACAGAGCAACTGACTTCTCCGTCTCTGTCAGGCGGGTCTTAGTAGATTTTAAAATAGGAACAAAAATAACGAACTACAAAAAAGAGGTTTTGCCAACCAGTCGCCAACAGTCGGGCACAGTCGGGTACAGTAGGGTAAAATAGGGTACAGTAGGGTACATTCGGGTACAACAGGGTAAAATAGGGTACAGTTGGGTACAGTCGGGTACAGTAGAGTAAAATAGGGTACAGTCGGGTACAGTAGGGTAAAATAGGGTACAGTAGGGTACAGTAGGGTAAAATAGGGTTCAGTAGGGTACAGTCGGGTACAGTCGGGTACAGTCGGGTACCAACTGTACCCTACTGTACCCTATTTTACCCTACTGTACCCTACTGTACCCTATTTTACCCTACTGTACCCGAATGTACCCTACTGTACCCTACTGTACCCTACTGTACCCTATTTCACCCGAATGTACCCTACTGTACCCGACTGTACCCCATTTTACCCTACTGCACCCGACTGTACCCTACTGTACCCGACTGTACCCCATTTTACCCTACTGTACCCTATTTTACCCTACTGTTCCCGACTGTGTCCCATTTTACCCTATTGTACCCGACTGTACCCTACTGTACCCTATTTTACCCTACTGTACCCTACAGTAGGGTACAGTACAGTACAGTAGAGGTGAGTCGTAGGAAAAATATTGTATGCAACGGTGTATAATTTGGTCTTAAAAGGCGAGTGACGTGAGTTGCGATACGAGCGAATGCGAGTATCGCAATGGAAAGGCGGCACGAGCCGTTAAGACCAAATTATACAACCGTTGCATAAAATACTATTATTTAGTAATGTCAAGTCGGTAGCACCAGTTGTTAACGCTGTGCGTTGTCTGTCAGTCAGTCAGTTAGTCACGGTGCTGTTTTATAAGCAGGTATATGTTCGTGTAAAGAACCCTTCGATAGCTGGAGATCACTGGTCCTAGGTTTATATTAGGATAGCCCCAGGGCCTTTTAGGCATTGTACTCTCTCAATATAAGGAAAGCCACTCACCTTGGTCTGCTCTCAGGCGCTGCTGTTATATTTACACAGAGTCCACAATGTCACACACACAATAATTTTCAAATGTAGTATCCCGATGACCTAAATAATATCACCAAAAAACCAGTACTTTGGTTAAAAGAACAGTACACACCAAAACACATGTGAACCGTACGTTCGTTTACCTCGAACTGTCAAAGCTCTTTTGCCGCCAACCGACCGTATTATTGCGACTTACCCTCATATTAAAAGATTACAATGCCCGAACAGTATAGATTAGCGACGATAACTTTATTCATTGTGACCCAATTTTAATGAAACAAAGCTTATATGTTGCTCTAATTTAAGCTTCATCTATCTACCAAAACCGCAAGAAAATCCGTTCAGTAAGTTTCGGAGATTAGCGATTACATACAGAAATACAGAGCTCTACTTTTACTGTTTTATTATAGTATAGATATTATAGTATAGATAGATTACATACATACAGAACTACAGAGCTCTACTTTTACTGTTTTATTATAGTATAGAAGAAGATAGATAAAACAAATATTCACAAAATCTATGGGAGAATCGTGCTTTGACAGCTCATTAAAAGTACGTCATTTGATTGATAGTGTGATCGTCCACCCGTATTTTCATCCTCTTTAATAATAATAATATGATTTATTTCGAATAACTTAGATTCATAGTGTTAGTGTTAGTAACGATTAAACTTAGAAGCTATGTTAGCTTTGGTTGTGGGTAGCTGATTTGCGCTACTACACAGCCTCGCGCCGCCGCACGAAAAAAAAAGGCGACTGTCAACGTGTAACTTGAAATTTAATATTGTATACATTATTGTATTTAGTGATTGTAAATAGTATTTAGTATGTAAACATATACGGCCATCTTTTGCTGTTTATAAAATTATTTTTAGTGGCAGTGCGAAAGACTTACGGACTCTGGAAAGAGTGGCAAGTTTCGTATCGAACTCGGCTTCATTGAGGTTTGTTAGATTTAATGCTGTACAGAAAACAAATAAGTCAAGGCCTTGGTAACAGCCACTATCTGTAATCGCTAATGGTACCTAACTAGCTTACCGCTCGCGACTTTGTCCGCGTTGAATATATATGTATCGCCTGAATAACTATAATTACCCAGCATAAATACGGTGATAAATTTAGCCTGGAAAAAATTATAAATATATACTTAATTGTTTTTTATAACGAGTTAAATAAGCACGTCATTTATTCTGCGTTTGACTCTATATCAGAATTAAATGACGTGTCCTTGCTTGTGCGACTTCGGAAGCTCTATATCTTATTGTGACAATATTGAAAATTGGATACCTGTACGAAAAGAAATTGGTAGTTTCCGATATTGAATTTTTCAGACCAGAAATTTTATTGTAATGTTACCAGCAATTTCTGTGAATGGGAATTTCTTTACAATTTACCAATATATTAATAGAATAACTCAATTCTATAAAGCAATTAATCAGCAGTTAAGCTTCAAAAGTTAATCAGTTCAGTTAATCTTTGTCAAAAGTAAATTATGAGTTATTCATATGAATCGCGTGAGTCCTGTCCTGTGGCAATTATGTGCATATTTAATATGACAGTAACAAAAAAAAATAAGCATAATATTTCCCGAACGTACGAAAATCATTGTGATTATTTAATAACTAAATGATGTGAAAGAGGCTCTCGGTGAAATTCAACGTTATATCTTTGGATTGTATTAATCCATGCAAAGGAGCTGTTTACGTCTGAGTTCAATATTTATTTACAGCTGTAGGTATAATCCAGAAAAAGCGAAAAGTTTCTGAAACTATAGGAAAAATGCGGCGTCATGATAAATAAGTTACTTTTACTTTTTACACCCTGACATAACTGCTTAGCGTGCGAAAGACAAAGTGCCGGTAGGTATTTTTATGTTTAGTGTATTATTTAGGTCTATTCAGTACAGAGTTCACAGGACAGTTAGGGATAAACGTAGATCTATCATGAACTTTCACAATACATGTAGAGATGAAATTGAATGCCCGTTGCCGCGGAATCGTCGCTCACCCTCGTCAAAACGGATCAAACTATCATCAGTTTAAATAGAACTAGTCGAAAAATATCGAACCTACCTCAAAAGTCAAAGATAAAGTTGTCGCCCTTATGATATTAGATTTATCCTATTATCATTCTTCTTGCAGCGTTATTCATAAATACAGAAAAATTTACATTAATCTTATTGATTTATTGAGATTACGCGTCAATCAAGTAATATTAAAATGAATGATCAAACATTTATTTACCTTAAAAGCTCGGCTTTTAAGTAAAGATATGTAAGTCACCATGACTGGAGTCCATATTTTTTGCGAAAGCCGACGTCTTCAATACTGTAAGGTTTCAATCACTTAGTGCCATTGAAGTACAACACGTCGGAGGGTATTTTTGCAGCCATTGAATCTAACGGTGAAGTGAGCACAAAACGTTTAAAGTTAAGTTTTATGAGTGTGCTCGTACTGCTCGTGTGCCTCGCCACGATCACGCCTCGTGGATGCAGGAAAAGTGCTTTTAAACTTGATGAAAATACTCTTGTTCAACGTTTTTTCTTTTTTTTACAAGCTTTTATTTAACTCACAACGTTGGTGTGTGTTGTGGTTTAAAAGTTGCAAATCATTTTTCCACCACTTCCTGGTATCCGAATGAGCTGAAACTTATCATACCCATGTAAGTTCGGTGAAAGTACAATAATCTGGCAGTGAAATTCTGGTGCACCAGTCAGGATCGCCGTAGGAGGAAACTCTTTAACGGTTTATAGCGTCGACTGGAAAGTTTCCAGTGGAAACATGGTAGGGATAGTGAAGTTGGATGGTAATTCAAGAATAGCTAACAAAATAACAGTCAGCAAAAAAAAAATGGTATTTTTACAAAAAAAATATTAAGTTAAAATGCTGTGCATGTGTTTTTCGAAGAAAGGGACCGTCAAGTGTGGTATTACGTAATAATTATAATTATAACTGTGAAAACAGTAATTTTGGATTTTTGTAAATGCCGCTGTATATTTTTCCTTCAGTAAAATCCTTGGTATAAGAGACTTAGCAAAGTTTTGTAAAGTTACGATTCGGGTTTATCGTCCGTAACACCTTCGAACGCCTAGTCACTATCTGCTTGTTACAGACCATTTTCTCAGAAACTGCCAATCGTCGAATATGTTGGGTAGAAACATTTGTCTGTAAAATATGACCGAGATTTTCCAGATTCTTATATCGGTGGTATTTTGAGAATTGAAATGGAACACTATTTACAATTTTTAGACTAGGCTCCCAGTGGTCTGTATGCAAAATACGCTGATCGCATTCAGACTTCTTATCCTATGTGTTATCGTGATCCTACAGGCTACAATATGATTGATATCGATATTTTAATATGGTCAGAAGCCTGCCCCTCCTCTTAACATTATTATTAGGTGCACAAAAGGCAAGTTATTATATATTTCCAGTGGGATAGAGATTACTAATAATGGGGATTATGTAATTTTCGGGGATATAAAGTATTGTGTTAGAATGCGTTCTGCATATTTTGCAAACGAGCTAGTAGCTGGGCGAGCGTAGATCCATATAATTAATATGCCGTGGATAAAAGTACATGATGATGGAAAGTACAACTGTTGAAACATGTCATTATTTAGACAGCTAACGATTAGGCAAACTTGCACACACCAGCTTCACACCAGAGTTAACTAAACACCTCCGAATTAAGCGCTAACCCAGGGTCGACGATTTCAATTTTTAACCCATATAGACCGTTCAATCGGCCCTTATTGGGATGGTTGATTCAATGATATCATACAATGCATGTGATATGACATGATATTATTCACGATTCCTTGATATGTACTTAGTAGAGACAGCTAGAGCAGTTATAAGGCTGAAAGATTGACTGACATCCAAAGGCACAGTCCAGACCACCAGATAAGGAGCTTGAGAATTTACACTCCTTTTTTAGGGTTCCGTAGTCAACTAGGAACCCTTATAGTTTCGCCATGTCTGTCTGTCTGTCTGTCTGTCCGTCCGCGGTTAAGTTCAGACGTCGTTAGTACTAGACAGCTGTAATTTGGCATGAATACACGCCAACAAAGTGGTAAAATAAAAAATAAAAAATATTTTTTTTAGGGTATCTCCCATAAACGTAAAGTGGGGGTGATTTTTTTTCTCGTTTAACCCTATAGTGTGGGGTATCGTTGGATAGGTCTTTTAAAACCATTGAGGGGTTGCTAACATGTTTTTTCTATTCAGTGATCTGATTGCAAAATATTCAACATTAAAGTAAAAAATTTCATTAAAATCGACCGTCCCCCCCCCCCCCCCTCTAAAATCTAAACTGCTGGGTGGAAAAATTTGATAAAATTCAGAATGCTACAAGGAAAATTATAGCGGCTAATATTGCTTAGGAATTATTTGTAGTTTAAGAGTAAATAGTAGCCTAAGGTATAAAACATACCTAAACTTGGAAGATTCCGTACACATACCTACGAAATCCTTAGAAAAATATTACTCGATTTTTTCGTAATGGCTACGGAACCCTATCTTGGGCGTGTCCGACACGCTCTTGGCCGGTTTTTTTTAATCATATCAACGAGAACTACGAACATGTTTTTGCAAATTGGTTCACCATGGGGGTCAAATGGGTATTGAAGAAACTTTCTAATAACGGATTTCGTGACAGGCTGATAGGCGAACTTTGTTCGTGTGGGGTGATTTATAGAACTATCAAACCATCTAAAGTTTCTTTTACTAATGAGAAGCAAGACTCCCTCATCAATATTCTTTTCATCCCTGAAAAGATCAGAATACCCATGAGACGGTATAAAGTGGCGGGGAAAAGCTAGTGGCATATATTTATAATGATAATTCCCAAAATGTTCTAACGACGATTTAAAGCAATGTTTTCACACATATTTGAATTCGCACCGAGAGCACCACCCGTGCATTAGGGCGGGTGCAATGCAGATGTCTCCGCAAACCATTTATATTCTCCCATTCCCGTCGCCTGACACAAAAATATATGTGCTACCTAATTTGGAAGCTATGAGTTTTTCGCTACTTTACTATAACTAGGATTTTCACAGAATAATTCTAACATTTAAACTCTATTTTTCTTTGTCTTTCTTAGAAACGAGCGGGGACATCAAATTGAAATTTAAATATATGTTTTTATAGCCGCCTGCAACCTTAAAAAAAAGATTGAGTGAGGAGAAAGCCCGCCAAGATAAAGGGAAAAATCCGAAAAATTACTGATCTGTAAGAAAACACTTGAGCCTGGCAATTCCTCGAGCTATGTCGGAACAAGATGGAGCGCCGACCTAGTTAAGGTTGCGGGAACTCGTTGGATACGAATGGCGCAGGACTGATTTGTTTGGTGAACCTCGGGGGAGGCCTATGTTCAGCAGTGAACGTCTTTTGGCTGAAATGATGATATTTGAATGTGACTGTACGGGTGGGTCCACATTTGTATAATTTTTTATGTCTCCGTCGCATAGCACCTACGAATATCATGATCGTTAGTTTGGACGCTTAAATCAGATACGGTTTGGTTCATGATAGCGTATCTTTTCGCGATCAAACTAATGTATAATGAATGATCAATATCATTTCATTATACTCGTCAGCGTTGCACGTCATTAATTTTACTACGATACGACATGATACAAATATGGTAACGTGCTGTAAACCTATAACTCTGTACATGCTAATATAATAAGGGGGTAAACTTTATTTACTTGATTGTGTATATTGATTGAAGGTTAATCTGTGGAATTACTGAACCAATTTCATTAAATCCCCTGAGCTGATGGAGGCCAGAAAACAACATGGCTTGAAGTGCTGAGCCTTATGAGGGTATTCGTCGATATATGTCCATGTTTATATTATCCATGATTTTTCATAAATTTAAGTACAGTTAAAAAAAAGCAGTGCGTGGAGTTCCTCCACGCGGAAGAAGTGAAACTTCATAATAAACCAACCCGCTCCCAATCCGCCCCCAACCCCCTCCCAATCCGCTCCTAACCCGCCCCCAACCCGCTCCCAACCCGCCCTATCCGCTCCCAACCCGCTCCCAACCCGCTCCCAACCCGCCCCCAACCCGCTCTCAAGTGCCTATAGAAGTTTTACTTCAAAAACAAACGTCTCGTAAACGTCAACTTGCGTTACGTTGCGTATTTAACGCAACGCATTTAACGCAACGCTTGTTGGAAGTCGCATTAGAAGTTTCACTTCAATAAAGAAACAGTTTTTGAATCCAGTTTACAGTAGGTAATTTTGATTTTAATGTCTCGGCCATCACAGGAGAATCTTGTTTGGTGAGACTACAACAGTTACTGAGCATGACACACCATTGCCTTTCTGGCTGAGTTTTATTTGAGCTAGATTATCGCTGTGTAGTGTGTAGCCGTGGTAGCTGTGTGACTTGACTTATGGCCTCTCAAGCAAAGGGTTGTGGGCTCGCACTTCTGAGTTTTTCGGAATTCATGTGTGAAAATTATACAGGGTTATTTGTAATTCACTAGCATCCTTTTAACCCTAAACTCCTACCACTTAAAAAAATGTTTTTTGTTTTACGGCTTTTGTCAGAACTTAATATTTTTGGTGTAATAACGTTTTGAAAATTTGAGACTACCTACCTCTTATTTTTACGATACTCTGTGTAGGTATTTGTATGGGAAAAAAAGTGCTACATTTTAAAAAGTCGTAAAACAAAAAACATTTGTTTGAGTGATAGGAATTCAGGGTTAAGAGGATGTCAGTGAATTACAAATAACTCTGTATAGATAGATAAATAGTCAAATACAATATTAAACACCCAAGACCCGAGAACAATCATTCGTATTTTTCATACAAATATCTGCCCCGACACTGGAATCGAACCCGGGACCTCAAGCTTCGTAGTCAGGTTCTCTAACCACTAGGCCATCTATCTGGTCTGGTCTGGTGGTAATTTTGACAGGGAATATATGCGCTCTTACTACCTGAGGAAATATAAAGCGTGGTTTACCAATAATAGACAAACAGGTACGATTGGCTATTGAATCAACAACGATACTCGCTGGTATTAGCACTGAGTCACGTCCACGCTTTACGGTTGATCTCTACCTATTAACTCTCCCTTGTGTTGTTGTTGTAACAGCCTCAAATATTTATTTTCCCATTTTCCTGGATACCTAGTGTGTCGTTTCTGGGTGAAAATTTTCCTTTTCGTCAACCACTTTTCGATCGATTTTAAAGCAATGGCTTCCGAAAAACCATCCAACCATCAGAGGCGCTGAAACAGACAAGGCAAGGGCGGCATGACTTGAACATAATTTCACTAATCGATTTATTACTTAGATAGTTTAGATTTCTTTATAAATTTTAATTAAATATACGTACATTAATTTAATCTTAATCTAATATCCACCAATCGCGGGCGTGAAAATTCACCACTGATATTGAATGAGTGAATTTAAACAAGTTAGCTATGAAGTATCTTTTTTTTGTACTTATTTTTTCAACTTTATTTTTTTATTACTTTTACGGTCATCCCGTGAAATCATATATTTCGTACTAAATACAAACTGAAATATAGATGCACAGAAAAAACCCCAGAAAAAAGACCAATGCTGGGAATCGAACCCAGGTCCTCAGCATTCCGTGCCGCGTGCCATACCCCTACACCACCACTGGTCTAGAGATTAGACACGAATCTTTCCTATACATCATACATTTCAATCTGCTAAATCATCACCTTATGCAGTGACAAGCGCACATCTATGTTACACCCTCATCGAGAGATTTTAACACTCCTTCGGAACTAACCGCTCACCTGGACAAGAGATGGCGCTACTGTGCAACTTTAAACAAGTTAGCTATGAAGTATCTTTTTTTTGTACTTATTTTTTCAACTTCATTTTTTTATTACTTTTACGGTCATCCCGTGAAATCATATATTTCGTACTAAATACAAACTGAAATATAGATGCACAGAAAAAACCCCAGAAAAAAGACCAATGCTGGGAATCGAACCCAGGTCCTCAGCATTCCGTGCCGCGTGCCATACCCCTACACCACCACTGGTCTAGAGATTAGACACGAATCTTTCCTATACATCATACATTTCAATCTGCTAAATCATCACCTTATGCAGTGACAAGCGCACATCTATGTTACACCCTCATCGAGAGATTTTAACACTCCTTCGGAACTAACCGCTCACCTGGACAAGAGATGG
The DNA here is from genome assembly GCA_947859365.1 of Archips crataeganus. Taxonomy (NCBI): domain Eukaryota; kingdom Metazoa; phylum Arthropoda; class Insecta; order Lepidoptera; family Tortricidae; genus Archips; species Archips crataeganus. The sequence continues at coordinate 10,962,015 of OX402056.1, read as the reverse complement.
CGCTACTGTGCAACTTTAAACAAGTTAGCTATGAAGTATCTTTTTTTTGTACTTATTTTTTCAACTTCATTTTTTTATTACTTTTACGGTCATCCCGTGAAATCATATATTTCGTACTAAATACAAACTGAAATATAGATGCACAGAAAAAACCCCAGAAAAAAGACCAATGCTGGGAATCGAACCCAGGTCCTCAGCATTCCGTGCCGCGTGCCATACCCCTACACCACCACTGGTCTAGAGATTAGACACGAATCTTTCCTATACATCATACATTTCAATCTGCTAAATCATCACCTTATGCAGTGACAAGCGCACATCTATGTTACACCCTCATCGAGAGATTTTAACACTCCTTCGGAACTAACCGCTCACCTGGACAAGAGATGGCGCTACTGTGCAACTTTAAACAAGTTAGCTATGAAGTGTATTTAGTACGAAATATATGATTTCACGGGATGACCGTAAAAGTAATAAAAAAATGAAGTTGAAAAAATAAGTACAAAAAAAAGATACTTCATAGCTAACTTGTTTAAAGTTGCACAGTAGCGCCATCTCTTGTCCAGGTGAGCGGTTAGTTCCGAAGGAGTGTTAAAATCTCTCGATGAGGGTGTAACATAGATGTGCGCTTGTCACTGCATAAGGTGATGATTTAGCAGATTGAAATGTATGATGTATAGGAAAGATTCGTGTCTAATCTCTAGACCAGTGGTGGTGTAGGGGTATGGCACGCGGCACGGAATGCTGAGGACCTGGGTTCGATTCCCAGCATTGGTCTTTTTTCTGGGGTTTTTTCTGTGCATCTATATTTCAGTTTGTATTTAGTACGAAATATATGATTTCACGGGATGACCGTAAAAGTAATAAAAAAATGAAGTTGAAAAAATAAGTACAAAAAAAAAGATACTTCATAGCTAACTTGTTTAAAGTTGCACAGTAGCGCCATCTCTTGTCCAGGTGAGCGGTTAGTTCCGAAGGAGTGTTAAAATCTCTCGATGAGGGTGTAACATAGATGTGCGCTTGTCACTGCATAAGGTGATGATTTAGCAGATTGAAATGTATGATGTATAGGAAAGATTCGTGTCTAATCTCTAGACCAGTGGTGGTGTAGGGGTATGGCACGCGGCACGGAATGCTGAGGACCTGGGTTCGATTCCCAGCATTGGTCTTTTTTCTGGGGTTTTTTCTGTGCATCTATATTTCAGTTTGTATTTAGTACGAAATATATGATTTCACGGGATGACCGTAAAAGTAATAAAAAAATGAAGTTGAAAAAATAAGTACAAAAAAAAAGATACTTCATAGCTAACTTGTTTAAATTTGCTCAGTAGCGCCATCTCTTGTCCAGGTGAGCGGTTAGTTCCGAAGGAGTGTTAAAATCTCTCGATGAGGGTGTAACATAGATGTGCGCTTGTCACTGCATAAGGTGATGATTTAGCAGATTGAAATGTATGATGTATAGGAAAGATTCGTGTCTAATCTCTAGACCAGTGGTGGTGTAGGGGTATGGCACGCGGCACGGAATGCTGAGGACCTGGGTTCGATTCCCAGCATTGGTCTTTTTTCTGGGGTTTTTTCTGTGCATCTATATTTCAGTTTGTATTTAGTACGAAAAATATGAGTGAATTTATTTTTTATTTTTTAAAGCGTGTTTTTTAGTTTTTTTTAACTATTATTTTTACGATACTCTGTGTATTTGTATGGGAAAAAAGTGCTTCATTTTAAAAAGTCGTAAAACAAAAAACATTTGTTTGAGTGATAGGAATTCAGGGTTAAGAGGATGTCAGTGAATTACAAATAACCCTGTATAATAATCTGAGCATGTTCAAACTAAGCATCTTAATCTCATTATAAAGCCGTCAGTGACTCTGAGCGGGCCTTATCACCCCTTAGCAGTGAAATACATTTTTAATAGCAGCATCTCCTAAACTCATAAGCACGAGCACTGTTGTTTGAGCAGGTAAAGTTTACCCATGCGGACCGACGACACGGAAATTGCGGCGCATATTATTTATGGCCATTAGTTCTAGCGGATTTCCTAACTTGGCGCTTGTAGGCTATGCTACGTTTATGCTTTGTGGCTTGTGCGTTTGTTGGTTAAGGCGTTGCTTGTGAACTGAAATTCATGTCCTAGCTAGTGCAAGTGTTTGTTTCATGTGTGTGATTTAAACCTCACCAATTGAATAAAACATTGCCTCGATGACATCTATTTTTAATCCCCGTTTTCTCGTAGTCCCATTGATTTGTCCCATCGATTTGTCCCATCAATGGGACCACGAGCGAGACTTATTTCTCGTAGTCCCATACACTTCTATTGAAATGAACTCAGCAATGTAACACGAGATTTTTATATATTAGAAGAAATAACAGCGTCACTTGTTATGTCACGTCATTGTGATGTGAGGGCAGTAAATGAAGAATTATTACACTTTGTAAAGGTAAGGCGATGATACAGCTAGAGCGGTAAAAGTTTGCATAGTAAAATTGATAAATGTTTGCCCAAATTCATGAATATTATAAAATATATCGATTACTTAAAATATGCATTCAACAAAATTAAAAAAATAGTTTATTAGTTTAGGGTAAGCAACTAAGCATGGGCATGAAATGTTTTGTATTGTACCTAGCGATTCTTATCGAAAAATTAAAATTTTAGATTCCTAAATGTTAATTTACTAAAGAATTACAGGTGTTGTTTTGTTTCTCTCCGTGCACCACAGCGCTCATTTAAATGTCACGGCTAGCAAAACGAAAAGCAGTAAGTAAAGGATTCCCGAGATTGTAAAGAGATTCTCTCGATTCACTCGTCGGCACTTCAGTTTGGCGAGAAGTTCCGCGCGCAACAGACGTGCGATCGCTAATCAAAAATTACTCTCGATACTTGGCTTTGTGAAATGTGCCAAAACTCCCGAAAACAAGCTAATACGTAATTTTAACAGGATTTGGAGTAACTCAAAGTATTTTCAACAAATCACGGCAAATACTTTCGACCTCGTTACAACTTTCGAAGTCACGATCGGGCTTATAAAAGGGTGTACTGGAAGGCGAATTTCAAAGTGCCGTCTTCAGGAAACCTTGTAATTAAATAAACACCTAGAAGTTTACTCTTCAATTAAGTATTCTTTGCTGATTGTCAGTCATTAGAAGTGGAGCGCAAACAGTTGCGGAGCTCCGATAAATGTAATCAAATTTACCCTTTCACCTGTAAAACAAAGCATGACGATGAGATTAAATTGTTCAGTATTTATACTGTGAATTGCCGCTTATCAATTTATTGAATCGATTTACAAAATGACGACGGTGACGATAACAATTGTGTGTTAACAATAACATGAATGACCAATTAAGCTTAATTATTTTATTGAAACACGGTATTTCTCCTACGTTTCCCTTATTTTTGTGGTTTGGTAAAGGAAATATTGGTCAGATTTCTCATAATCTTCCGTAAAGCTTGCTTACCTAAGTTCTTTGTGTAAATTACAGGAACAAACCAACCATTGAAAAATTACAAGTTTATTCAAGTGTTAAGAACATGTTGGTCATATTGTTAAGTGCGATGTTTATTGCAAGTGAGTATAAATGAATAAGTGTAATCTAAGTAATAAAGAAACAAATATGCGCTTTCAGTATTCAAAAAAGGAAAAATAATGAGTGCCAAGGGTAATAAAATAATCAACGTACAATCAGTGTAGGAGCAGTATAAAGGAAACTCACCTCAATAAAATGTCAAAGTTGGCGCATAAAATACAAAAAAATGGGTCACTTTAATTTTTTTTTAATATTATCGAGAAAAAAATATTATGACCGTCGGATCATAACTGAAAAAAAATTCTTGTAGATTTATAGACATAATGAAATATAGTTACCAGTAGAAGTGTCATTAGTAATATTAATAAGTCTGATTATATTTCAAACTAAATACAAACTGAAATATAGATGCACAGAAAAAACCCCAGAAAAAAGACCAATGCTGGGAATCGAACCCAGGTCCTCAGCGTTCCGTGCTGCGTGCTTACCCCTACACCATCACTGGTCTACCAGACCTGACCTGATAGACCAGTGATGGTGTAGGGGCAAGCACGCAGCACGGAACGCTGAGGACCTGGGTTCGATTCCCAGCATTGGTCTTTTTTCTGGGGTTTTTTCTGTGCATCTATATTTCAGTTTGTATTTAGTTTGAAATATATGGTTTCACGGGATGACCGTAAAAGTAATAAAAAAATGAAGTTGAAAAAATAAATAGAAAAAGATACTTCATACTTAACTTGTAAAAGTCTGATTATACTTTCTTCTCGTTCAGAAGAAGTTAGTTTTATTAATTACTAGCTGTTGCCCGCGACTCCGTTCGCGAAGAATAGGGGTAGGTATATAAAATAGCCTAACCTATTCTCAGACCTACCGAATATAGAGAAAAGTTTCATAAAAATCGGTCAAGCCGTCTCGAAGGAGTTCGATAACAAACACGAGATTTTTATGTATTCTTTAAACAGCTACTTTTACAAAATTGTTATACTGCAAAAGATAAACAAAATTAGCTGTAGCTTTGACGTTTTCTTTCAGTGTATTCCTTTGTTATGAAGTAAAAGTTACGTAAAGAAAATTTATTTTAATTATTTGAAGATAAAGGATTTATTCAGTTCTAGGAAGCTCTGAGTAAAACTCTTTACTTAAGAAATAGCTTGAAATTAAAAAGGTCTTCCTTACCGTGTACCTTCATTACCATTGTCAGAATGCACGGATTCGAACCTTTCCAGTGATTTAATCGGTCAATTCTAAAGACTTTTAAATGCTTTGTGCAAAAATCTTTATACTGTGGGTATATGCGCAATTGCGCATGATACTTTTTAGCCTAGTAATAAAAAAAACAAATAAAAAATAAATGTCTCAAGGTACAATTTAAGCCACAGCAAAATAAATAAGTAATTATGAAATTTAAACCCAATAATCGAATGGTTATAAAATTAATTACTTACTTACTCTAAAGTTTATAAATTATCTTTGTACGCGAACTAAGAAAATGTTTTAAGACAATGAAATAAAAATAAATAAATATCACGGGACAATTCACACCAATTGACCTAGTCCCAAAGTAAGCCAAGTAAAGCTTGTGTTATGGGGACTAGGCAACGGATGAACATACTTATACACCGTGAAATTTTAGTGGTTGTTTTCCCGAAACGAGTTGATTTAGTATCGATTGTACAATCGAAACTAAATCACCTCGTTTCGGGAAAACAACCACTAAAATTTCACGCTGTATAGATAGATACATACTTAAATACATATTAAACACCCAAGACCCGAGAACAAACATTCGTATTTTTCATATAAATATCTGCCCCGACACGGGAATCGAACCCGGGACCTCAAGCTTCGTAGTCAGGTCCTCTAACCACTAGGCCATCTGGTCTTCTAAACCAATATTTACGATTTTCAATTAACAAAATATAATTTTAAAAATCAGTGCATTTTTTATACCACTAATATACAAAATGTAAACTAACGACAACCGTTCCCGAAAACAGGTGATAGTGTTGCTTAAACTGAACAACTCTCTCCAAGGAACATAGGTCGAAAAACGAAAAAAAAATCATACTCCCATATAAAATTGGTTAGCTGACCGACTTACTATGGAAAGGCGAAAAAAAAAAACGTTTTTCGACCTATTCTTTGGAGAAAGTTGTTCATTTTCAACCGACGAAAACAAAAGGAGGAGGTTCTCAATTCGACGTGTATATTTTTTTTTTTTTTTATGTATGATCACGCATAACTTTTTACAGAGTAGTCCGATTTTGATGATTCTTTTTTTATTGGAAAGCGTATACCCCGAGGGTGGTCCCATTTACATTTGGAAACAATATTCTTACCCTAAGGGTAGAAAAACAGGGGATGATTGATTGTTCAGTTACTGATTGTACTATATGACCACGCATAACTTATTACAGAGTAGTCGGATTTTGATGATTCTTTTTTTATTGGAAAGCGTATACCCCAAGGGTGGTCCCATTTAAATTTGGAAATAATATTCCTACCCTAAGGGTAGGAAAACAGGGGATGATTGACTAACTTTTTACAGAGTAGTCTGATTTTCATAATTATTTTTTATTGGATACATAGGGTATACCTTGAAGTTGGTATTATAAATTTGGAAAAAAAATTACCCCAAGGATGGAAAAAAAGTATAAAATAAAACTTTTTAACAAAAAATTAAACCGCCGAAAAAACTGAAAAGCAAAAAATAATACCTTTTTGTTTGACCTTAATCTAGGTACCAGTTTGAAGTCGGTGCCTCAGCACGACCCAGGAGGAGTGATAGAAGCCAATCAGGTAGACGATTATAGGTCCACTCCTCCTGGCTAAGTGCTGAGGCACCGACTTCAAACTGGTACCTAGATTAACCCTTTACCGACGGGTGTCAGCTATAGTTGACAGTATGTTTAGTATAAAATAGACTTTCTGTCACTGTCATTAGGTAGAGAATTCATATTTATTCAGATTTTGCCCGTAGGTAAAGGGTTAAGGTCAAACAAAAAAGGTATTATTTTTTGCTTTTCAGTTTTTTCGGCGGTTTAATTTTTTGTTAAAAAGTTTTTAAGCAACACTATCACCTGTTTTCGGGAATGGCTGTCGTTAGTTTACATAAGTACTGTATTTATGAATGCGCGTGTTCTTGTTACTCTTCCACTCTAAAACGGTTAGACGGATTTGGATGAAATTTGGTGTGCAGGTATCTCAGAAAAAAATACTAGTTATTTTTTGCGACGGGATGGGGATCTACGCACATAAAATCCCGAAATCTAGATATCTAAAGACGTGAAATTTTGCACGGGTGTTCTTCATACGACGGAAATGAAGACCACGGTGCAATTTACGAGTAGTAAAATTCCAGGACGAAGCGCGAAATTCGAACTTCGTTTCATGCCGTTCCCCTCACGCTAATGGTATTTATTACGAGAGTGAGAGGGACCACACGATCCGAACTTCGAACTTCGAATTTCGTAGTGACCCCCCAGAACCTGACTTTCAATTCAACTATCGGATCTAATGGTTCACAAGAGAAAATCCACCGGTAAATGCTAGTTATGCATAAGTTAAACGTCCCTGTGCTCGACACTGACACAATACATGGCACCTTCAATCTTATATCATAGTAAGAGAGGTGACAGCAGGTGTGTGTCATCTACTGGGCGTTGAGGTGCCGAGCATTGGTACGTTTACCTTATTATTTTAAAGCCTCTGAGCGAAAATCAATCCCGGGGATCTACCGGACTTGGGAAATTGAAAGTCTATAACTTAGTTTTAAAACTCTCTGTATCTTTTCAATCGAATAACGTTGCCCTTCAAATTAAATATTCCATTATACTCGTATGTACTTACATCCATCTTATTTTACTAATTTTCTAAACGTGAATGAATTTTCTGAACGTGTAGATGTTTGTTACTCTTTCGCGCTAAAACGGTTTGACGGATTCTGATGAAATTTATTATATGTACAGATGGTTTATAACCTAGATTAATAAATAAAGCGATAAACGAATCCTTTACAGACGGAGTCACGTGCAACAGCTAGTATTAAATAAGGGAGCCGTTCAATCGTCATACAAACTTTTGCATAATTGATCATTTGTCCGAAATTATCATTTTACATAATCGCTTTTTACTCTGAATCCATTAATTATTCAGGAATTTTGAAATGGTTATCCTGTAGGACTCTATAGGTTAGGTTAGGTTTGTTTTATAACAATTGTGAATAATTAATGGATTCAGAGTAAAAAGCGATTATGCAAAATGATCATTTCGGACAAATGATAAATTCGGAAAAAAACGATTATGACGATCATTACACACCCATTAAATAAATGCATTAGGTAGAGAAACTTAAAGATTTTTAAAATATAGGTACATACATTGCAAGGTGTTCTGTCTGTAATAAGTACATATGCTTGGAATTGAGGCTTGCACCTTTCAGTATTGGCAATATTTATCTATCAGGATACGGGTTATTTTTTTGTGCAGTAAAAAGTGTTACATTATATTTGTACATCCATATATGTCATAAATCCTCTTTGTTCATTGTTTTGTTGTCATAAAGTTTAATCCATTGAAACATTCAAATGATTTTTTAACAGAAATACCTTGAATAAAGACTCTCTGCATTTATTTTTTAATTCGGTTTATGTAAAAATATATATATTACAGACGAATTGATCACTAAGTTTCATGTCGGTTAAGAAAAGTGACTTACAAGAATAGGCAGTTGTTTGAGAAACCGGTGGAATAATAGACCGATAGTTAATTTGACTCTGAATGTTTATGATTATGACCCAGTTCCAACATAGTCGTTTAAAAAATACTAAATTTAAATGCTTCGTGAAAACAAAATCACGATCGCGTCCTTTGTGTGACGAAAGCCATACAAATTACTTATTAAGTATACCTGTGGCTAACTTTCCTTACATACTTAAAGGAATCTATTAAGTTTTGTTTTAATTAAAGCCTTTAACTAAGTTCAGTTTTTTTTTAAACCTACTCTTTCCTGAAATCTACAAGCTTTTAATTTTTGTGTATTTGCGCATTTTCGGAAATCGTTAAAAAAGCTTTAATAACAAGTATTTGCAATACAAAGATAAATTGAAATAGCCGTTTATTGTTTTGTTTATTTTAGTAGAAGTAAAAATTTTAATTATAAGAAGTGGCTACCTATCTATCTATTAATTTCCTATGAATTCCGGCTTTTGCTCAGCATGGACTTAGATCCATGCAATATTAAACAACCTTAACGGCCTGCCTTTTGAAAAAGAATACACTTAGGACTAGCACTCACGTATTGTGATCTAGAAAATACCTGCAGCTGTGATTTATTGGTTTTATTTTAATAAAATAGGGGTGTTAATTTATTATTACCAAATACAAACTGAAATATAGATGCACAGAAAAACCCCAGAAAAAAGACCAATGCTGGGAATCGAACCCAGGTCCTCAGCATTCCGTGCCGCGTGCCATACCCCTACACCACCACTGGTCTAGAGATTAGACACGAATCTTTCCTATACATCATACATTTCAATCTGCTAAATCATCACCTTATGCAGTGACAAACGCACATCTATGTTACACCCTCATCGAGAGATTTTAACACTCCTTCGGAACTAACCAAAAGTAAAAGTAAAGTTAGTAGTAGTAGTTAAAGTTGCACAGTAGCGCCATCTCTTGTCCAGGTGAGCGGTTAGTTCCGAAGGAGTGTTAAAATCTCTCGATGAGGGTGTAACATAGATGTGCGTTTGTCACTGCATAAGGTGATGATTTAGCAGATTGAAATGTATGATGTATAGGAAAGATTCGTGTCTAATCTCTAGACCAGTGGTGGTGTAGGGGTATGGCACGCGGCACGGAATGCTGAGGACCTGGGTTCGATTCCCAGCATTGGTCTTTTTTCTGGGGTTTTTCTGTGCATCTATATTTCAGTTTGTATTTAGTACGAAATGTATGATTTCACGGGATGACCGTAAAAGTAATAAAAAAAAAAATGAAGTTGAAAAAATAAGTACAAAAAAAGATACTTCATAGCTAGCTTGTTTATTATTACCCTTATAGGTATATATATATATTACCCGCGTCTCCGTCTGCAAAGAATAAGGGTATAAAAATACGATGACCTATTCTCAGACCACCAAATATAGAGAAAAAAAAAGATAAAAATCGGTCAAGCCGTTTCAGAGGATTTCGATAACAAACACCGTGACACGAGATTATTATATATTAGAAAGAAGAAAATAAAATCAAAATAACACGATTCGAAAGAATCGTTACCCGCGACTCCGTCTGCGAAAAATTTGTTTATCCCTATCCCGCGGGAATTATGCAGTTTTACGGGTTAAAAACTATCCTATTTCCTTTCCCGGACTCAAATTGTCTCTATACCAAATTTCTTCTTAAAAGGTTCAGCGGTTCAAGCGTGAAGTTCTATTTTGACATTTTATTTTTCTATTATGATAAAACTTTTTCCACCGTTTACTATAGTGCGCCAATTGACTGTAACAACGAAACGGCTCTACTTAGGGTATTAACAGCCGAGGAACTACAATTTACATTTCAGATAAAAAAACTGTTCAGTTTTTCCAATTCACTTACTCTACTCTATTGGATTCAGTTAGTGAAACAAAATTAAATGCACTCAACTCAGAACGAATTTACGTACATACGTATAACGATATAGCAAGGTAGGTAAATGTCGAATAACGATTCGAAAATATTAATATTATTCCAAATACGCGTAATTAGTGGAATGTGAAAATTATGATATGTGAATGTATGCTATGAATACAGAATATGTGCGTAACTACACCGTTATTAAACAAACACAGACAAAGCCAACCATATTATTTATAACCTAACATTAATTTCATGAAATTCGCGGGCATAATTTGCTCTGAAACCTTTGGTGTTAGTAATAAAAGAGCTTAAACAATTTAGAGGACGGCGGTCGGAAGGCACTGTAGGTATTCAAAAGGATAGTCGTAATTGGTACAAAGCCGTGATGGTCCGAACCGTGTTGTTGAGGCTTAAACAAAGAAACACAAGTGATTTATATGTAAGCTTAGTGCCCAAAGAACTAAACACAATACAGTCTAGCAGAGAGTAGTGAAAATTTTCTTTTTAACACATCTTGGACAATTCATCATACTAATATTTGAAATGCGAAAGTAACTTTATCTGTCTGCCTGTATGTGGTGACAAGCTTTAACCGCTAAACTGATTTAGATGAAATTTTATATCAAGATAGCGTGAGATCCTGGAAAGGATAGTTTTTACTCAGGAATATTTCAGTCCCGGGAGACATTAATAAACAAATTCTTTACATACGAACCCTCAATTCGCAGGCATCAGCTAGTAATATTTATTTATTTATTGGAACACAAACAGTTATACATAGCTCACGAAAAAATAATAAGACGTGTTGAATTATTAATTAGCAGAATACGATGGATGCGTAAGATAATATATGAAAAGTTTTTGTAAAAAAAAACATTTTTAATACAAGCTTTTTTGCTGAGTACCTATACCATATCTATGGTCAAAGTACTCATCAAGACGAATCAAATTAGTCCAAACTCAATGCGGTCGTGACGTTTTATTACAGAGTTCCTATGGCCACCTTTCAGCTCCATCATCAGATCAGCTCTATGTTATAATAATATTGCACTATCATCCGATTTACACTTGCATGCAAAATTTGAGCTCAATCGTAAATCGGGAAGTGGGTCATTTAGTTTCGAATTTAGCGCTATCTACTAGACATCGCACTATCGAAGTTTCTCAACTCAGCTGCATAAATACAACTTCCAACTTTCATCCAGCGGACTTCGGTCCCCAGGCATAACATCTGCCTAGAGAGGCATCTCTCTCTTGTAGCCCATCCCCACATTGGTGATACCGACGTGAAAAAACCGGCCAAGTGCGAGTCGGACTCGCGCACAAAGGGTTCCGTACCATTATCTATATACGGCAAAAAAATCACGTTTGCTGTATGAGAGACTCCCTTAAATATTTGTTTTATTTTAATTTAATTATTAAAATTTATTTTTAAAGTGAATATATGATTAAATATTCTGTGAATATTTCAAGCGTCTACTTGTTGCCGTTATCAATATCAAGCAAAAACGAGCAAAAAAGGGAGCCTCCTTAAATATTTCTTTTATTTTGCTTTTTAGTATTTATTGTTATAGCGGCAACCAAAATACATCATCTGTGAAAATTTCAACTGTCTACCTATCACGGTTCATGAGATACAGCCTGGTGACAGACGGACAGATGAACAGACGGACAGACAGACGGACGGACAGCGGAGCCTCAGTAATAGGGTCCCGTTTTTACCCCTTTTAAACGGAACCCTAAAAAGAGATCGTTTGGAGACGACAGACATGTCCATTTTATAGTTTTATAATAGGTACTGCTTACATAAATTTGATCTAACTAAACAGCAGAGTAGCGTTTCTTGGGCTGCCCTAATAATTCTGAAATTTTGAACAGGAAGCATACCTATAATTTAAACGCAAACAAAGCTACACGAACTGCTGCTGCTGACATGACAGACATTCTATTAAAAATGAGTAAGAACATAATAAAGATGATAAGAAAATGTGGGTTTTCCACCTGCAAATATTTAAGCCCATTTATTCCGTTAAACAATATTTTATGTTGTATGTAATCTTTCAAACAAGGAGCCCGTGTGATTATTCTAAGTTCGTTGGTTTTTACAAGCTTTTTATTTTTTATTAACTTGCAATGTTTGTATGTACGGGTCAAATCTTGCATGTTAAAGACGCACTTCCCAGTTTCCGATTGAGCTGAAATTGTGTATGCATGTATGGAGCGGATGACAATGCAATATAATATGACATGGAGCTGATCTGATGAGCTGGAAGGTAGCCGCAGGAACTCTTAGTAAACGACACGTCCGCATCTAGTTCGGGCTCGTTTGATTCGTCTTAACGAGTACTTCGGTCAGAAAAAAAAGCTTGAATTTAAAAATGGAATTTGTAATTTAAACTTATTTTATTAATATGAAATTGCATGTATTTTTTTTTGTATTTGTGTGTCTTGTAAAAGTGAATGAATATCTTCTTTTTTTTTCTAAATGTCCCAAAAAAAACTGACGTACAATCACTGTTTTAGGAAACATGGAGCCAGTTAGAATATAAACAAAAATACAACTTTAGAAGAATTTTCAATAACACAAAACAACTCGAACTTTAAAACTTCACTACCATTTGGTATTCGGCGCGAGATGTAAAAAAGGCATAAACAGTGAATTGAATTTGTTCTTCTGTCTTTTTGCCACGATACCTTATTACCCCTCAACCCATTTATCTTCGCACCATTCGTAAAACTGTCCTCAATTATTATGCTCCCATCAACCATTATCTCCTTTTTCAGTTCATACTTCCTCCTCTTAATAAAGACACGAACTTTTAATAAAGAATAAAGTGACACCGGAAATTAAATATTTCTTTTCCACAGTGAAGGTTTATTTTCGAAGAGTTGGAGCGCGAGACAGTTCGTATTTAGTAGCTTGTCCTTGCAACGAAAAGGTGAATTTGATCGGCAGCATGACCTCAGTAAACACAATTGACTACGCCTTCAATTTGGACGCTCGACAGTGAATTTTATTACCTATTTTATCGAGACTCAGAAATGCTATACTCGTCTCCTTTTGTGATTCTAATCTGTGTTTTTTTTACTTACTTTTTAGGGTAGCTCGTAATGACTTGTCTTGTCAAAGAAAAACAAATTTAGCAAATTCTTTATTTATTTTGCAGGGAATAAAATGGACCCAGCCTTAATAATTATATCATTACTAGCTGTTGCCCGCGACTCCGTCTGCGAAGAATAGAGGCATAAAATATAGCCTACGACCTATTCTCAGACCTACCAAATATAAAGAAAAAAGTTTCATAAAAATCGGTCAAGCCATTTCGGAGGAGTTCGATAACAAACACCGTGACACGAGGTTTTTATATATTAGAAGAAGATATATAATTAGTGCCACTGTTTAATTATTAGTTTTATATTGTATTTCATGCTGAAAATTGATTTTACTGTGATATTTAAGTTTTTTTGTATCTTGTGTATATTTTGATTGATATTCAATTTATGCTCCATTAACTATTGTTATTTTTTTCAAATTGACATTCTGATTGTATTTTACTGTTATAGTTTAATTTCCTGACATTTGATTGTATCTTATTATTATATTTTCAATTTACAATCTCTGTAAAAATTAAATATGTTTTATGTATAAGGTGTCTCGAAATCAAATCTGAATATTTCAGGAAATGGTTTGATTGGTTTTACTGAATAACTATTTAAACCTTTTTCATCGATAAATTTGTTTCCAGATGAAGTCGCGCCTCTCGAACTCCTTGAAGATCGCTCAATGTATGAAATCATTCGTCAACTGCAATTAAAAAAACTTTTAAACACATTTACAAGGGTTTTCAGTAATACCAACTGAAATATTCCAGATTAATTTTGAGACATCAAAAAAAAAGTAAACAAAAACTTACTTTTTTAAAATTTTGTCTCATATTTCCTCGCCACATCACAAGTATATAATATATTATATTTTTATCTTTTTCTTTCGCAACTATCACATTTGGAAAAATAACTAAGGTGGACCAAACCTGACTAAACGAAATAGTACCTATTTCTACGAAATACGGAATTCTTAATCAATTTAAGAAACACAACAACGTCGGCTTAGGATTTCTCGTCGTCTGACAACCTGTAAACAAAAGTATTTGTTTATTTGTCCGATGTTCGGGAAAATCCCCTGAACCAATATCGGACGTGATATTTTGTTACGATTGCTTTTTGAAACAACTCGCGCTGGAATCTCTGATAGCTTTGAATATCTAAAAAAATAAAAACATTGAGCGCAAATAAATTTACATCATGAAGAATCGAATCAAAGGGATCGCGACACACTCACTGCACCTTTTCATAAATGAAACAGTCATAATAACATCGCATTGCTTGGTAAGGTAAATACCCCAGTGTTCGACACTTTCATTCCAATAATCGACACCCTGCTTATCGCCTTTATTGCTACGAATTAAGATTGAAAGTGTCGGCTATTGGGGCACCGTCTGGCACTGGGGTATTTCCCTTATAGTCCCCAAGCGTTTTTCATCTTACACTGCTTTTCATCTTATTTTCATCTTACCCTAATAGAATCTTACTCACCCTAATAGAATTCGTTATGAAACTTACTGTGAAAACATCCTATGGTAGGTCAGAAATCAAATGATTTAATAGTACATATCTAATGCTAATGACAGCTAATATACAAAAAATAACAAAGCCATCCAATTTCAACACTTTAAATTGCTTAAAGTGATAGTGAAAAAATTTTAAATAAAAAATAGAACCGCCTTCAAAAACGCCCAAAAAAATATTAAATAAAAATTTAACCGACTATAATGAGCATTATAATATCTTTCTACTAATCTGTTTGAAGTCGGGCCTCAGCACGAGATAGCAGGAGTGGTAGAAGCCCAACAGATAGTAGGTATAATAGGGATAATAGGTAGGTAAGATAAATTACTACTATAAAGTTTGAGGTCCCAGGTTCGGTTCCCGCGTCGGGGCAGATATTTGTATGAAAAACACGAATGTTTGATCTCGGGTCTTGGGTGTTTAATATGTATTTAAGTATGTATCATCTATATAAGTATATTTATCCGTTGCCAAGTACCCATAACACAAGCTTTGCTTACTTTGAGACTAAGTCGATTGGTGTGAATTGTCCCGGGATATTTATTTATTAATTTAATTACTAGGTCCACTCCTGCTGGCTCGAACTGAGGCCCGACTTCAAACAGATTAGTAGAAAGATATTATAATGCTCATTATAGTCGGTTAAATTTTTATTTAATATTTTTTTGGGCGTTTTTGAAGGCGGTTCTATTTTTTATTATTTTTTTTTTATTTTTGGCTTTTTAGTTGTATTGGTATAAAAAAGATGCGTAGGCGTAGCCAGTAAACGTAGCCCCGCTTCTGTTTACGCTCTGAGGATCGCAAGGTAACTAACGAACTTAACCAGGTTAAACGGGGGTAGTTTGAAGGTATTTTTTAATGCGGGAAGCTCTGCCCCCCGAGCCCCCCGTTCCAGTAGCGAGGCTTCTATTACTACTCTGAGGGACGCTAGATAAACTGACGAATTTAACCAAGTGAAACGGTAGATGGTTTAACAGATTTTTTTATTGCGGGGGGCTCTGCCCCCCGAGCCCCCCTCCCCTCCAAGAGCGGGGCTTTTATTTTCACTCTGAGGGACGCAAGACAGCTAACCAACCTAACCAGGTTAAACGGGAAGTGATTTGAAGGTATTTTTTATTACGAGAGCTCCGCCCCCCAAGCCCCTCTACCAGTAACGAGGTTTCTATTTCCACTCTGAGGGACGCAAGATAACTGACGAATCAAACCAGGTTCAGCGGGAGGTGGTTTAAGAGTACTTTTATTGCGGGGGGCTCCGCCCCCCGAGCCTCCCTCCGACAGCGGGGCTTCTATTTCCACTCTGAGGGACGTAAGATAACTAACGAACCTAACTAGGTTAAACAAGGGGTGGTTTGAAGGTGTTTTTTATTACGGGGGGCTCCGCCCCCCGAGCCCCCCTTCCAGTACCAAGCCTTCATTTTCCACTCTGAGGGACGCAAGATAACTAACGAATCTGGTAAGGTAAACGGGACGCGCTTTGACAGTATTTTTATTGCGGGGGGCTCCGCCCCTTGAGCCCCCCTCCCACCTAGTATCACTTTGAGGAGCGCAAGGTAACTAACGAACCTAACCAGGTTGAACGGGGGATGGTTTGAAAGTATTTTTTATTGCGGGGGCTCCGCCCAACGAGTCCCCTTTCCGGTAGCGATGCTTCTATTTCCACTCTGAGGGACGCAAGATAACTGACGAATCTAACCAGGTTACACGGGAGGTGGTTTAAGAGTATTTTTATTGCGGGGGGCTCCGCCCCCCCAGCCCCTCTCCAAGAGCGAGGCTTCTATTTCCACTCTGAGGGACGTAAGATAACTAATGAACGTAACCAGCTCCGCCCCTAACAGGGTTTAAAACAGGTTTGGTTTTAAACAGAGGGTGGGTTGAAGGTGTTTTTTATTAAGGGGGCTCCCCCCCCCCAGGCCCCCTTCCAGTACCAATGCTTCATTTTCCACTCTGAGGGACGCAAGATAACTAACGAATCTGGTAAGTTAAACGGGAGGCGGTTTGACAGGTTTTTTATTTCGGGGGGCTCCGCCCCCCAAGCCCCCCCTCTAATATCACTTTGAAGAGCGCAAGGTAACTAACGAATCTAAACAGGTTAAACGGGGAATGGGTTCAAAGTATTTTTTTTATTGCGGGGGGCTTCGCCCCCCGAGCCCCCCCCCTTTATTATCACTTTGAGGAGCGCAAGGTAACTAACGAACCTAACCAGGTTAAACGGGGGATGGTTTGAAATATTTTTTATTGCGGGGGGCTTCGCCCCCCGAGCCCCCCTCCGCTGGCTGAACATCCATTCCCACTCTACGGGACGCAAGATAACTAACGAACCTAATAAGGTTAAGCGAGAGGTGGTTTGTAGGTATTTTTTATTGCCATACCTACTTACTACAGTTTAGGTGAATAACTAACACAATTCTTAGGACTGCTTTGGCGAATTAATATTAGTAATAAAACGTGACGTAGGTAATTCGATGTTCTTGTTATCAATATAAGGATGAACAAATATGCTTTAGGACTTTCAACAGTATGCCAAACATTCTTCGCCAGAAAATTTTAGAATGATCAACATTATGCGATACAACAGGCACTCTTTGCTGACTGTACTTTTTGATCCTGGTTACCAAAGTACTCGTCAAGACGAATCAAACGAGCCCAAACTCGATGGGGTTATGTCGTTTTTTTACGGAGTTCTTATGGTCACCTTCCAACTCCATCTTCAGACCCTAGTTACCATCTAGGATCAAAGTACTCGTCAAGACAAATCAAATGAGCTCAAACTCAATGCGGTCGTATCGTTTTATTACAGAGTTTCTATGGCCATCTTTCAGCTCCATCATCAGATCAGCTCCATGTCATAATTATTTTGCATTGTCATCCAATTCACGCATGTCTGCAAAATTTCAGCTCAATTGGAAACCGGGAAGTGGGTCAAATTTAACTTGCAAGATTTAACCCGTTGAGGAGTTCCGTTGGCCATCTACGGTCTTCTTCATCAGGTCCAGTTTACCAAATGATACTTTCTGAATGCAAATGTTTCACTTGATACTAAAAATACTAAAATCACTATAGGTTTGCCTGTAAAATTTGAAGGTTGCCCTCGATTTCTCTAGGATCCCATGATCAGATCTTAACTTGGTGCCAATGGGACCACCTCAGGAGTATACTGTTTCAAACAAAAAAAGAATTTTGAAAATCGGTTCACAATTGAGGGAGTAATCGCGTAACAAACATACAAAAAAAAAACATACAGACGAATTGATAACCTCCTCTTTTTTTTGAAGTCGGTTAAAAATACCCAATCCGCACTAGGCCCGCGTCCTGAGCGCATTCTGAGAGGAGGCATGTGTGTATGTGTAGGCTGAGATGGATGGATGGATAGTGAAAAATACGGATCACTCACGTCTTTAAACGAATTTATCTCCACGTCATGTTTTGAGCTAACCCGTCCTTCCTTTTGGAGCAAGCCCCTTCCTGTAGCTCCAAGAGGAAGTACTACGGATTAGCCCGAAACATGTCAAGCTATGCTATAATATAGCTATATATATATATATATATATATATATATATAGTTTAACGACGTGAGTGATCCGTATTTATCACTATGACTGAGTCTCACAGTAGTAGTATGTATGTCCAACATAACGTCAAATACTTAATGCTTATCCTTTTTGATAGCAATAAATATATAAAAATAAATAAATATTAGGGGACAATCTTACACAAATCGACCTAGTCCCAAACTAAGCAAAGCTTGTACTATGGGTACTAGACGACGATAAACATACTTATATAGATAAATAAATACTTAGGTAAATAGATAGAAAACATCCATGACTCAGGAAAAAATATTCGTGCTCATCACACAAATGAATGCCCTTTCCGGGATTCGAACCCAACACCTCTTGCTTCGTAGGCAGGGTCACTACCAACTAGGCTAAAGCGGTCGTCAATAAGTCTCAGATAGATTTTAAACTGTCACAGGAAGAGGCAAGCTTTGTTTGTGTATTTGTTTCTATGAGAGTAACACATACACTATCATTAACAAAGGCTACTTACATCTAGCTTCGAAAGAACACACTTTTATAACGTGTTGTGAAATCGTAGTTTTGGAGATTTTGGAAATTATTCTAACTAAAAGTTCATTTCTTGAAAGTTTTTACTTCTTGTGGTACAGTCATCATCAAAAGTAGCTGGTTACTTTTGTACCTTGTCGCTTTACAGTCAGGTGCAAATGTCATACATGATTGACAATTTGTGTTATTACTACTTTTCCGTATATCCGGCATTTATTATTAAAGTTGATTTGTACTATATAAAGTGGCTAGGACTTGCAAGTCTAGGAATAGTACAAAGTTGAAGTTAAATTAATCAGCAGTAGACAAAGTCTGTTTCTCTTATTAATTTCATGTTTTAATGTACAATAAAGAATTTCACATACATACATATTTACAAGGGTTGCAGCTCTGAAAATTAGGTAAAGTCTTAATAGAATTGCGGGTCGCGGCACGACGTCCGCATTAATTTAAATTGAGCATGCGCTTAATAAATCCAGACGGATTAGCGACGGTCCATTAGCTCAAATTTAGCCTCTCAAGTAACGTCTGTGTGAAAAGATAAACTAAATGAAAGGCGTACAACAGCTAACTACGTCATAAAATATAACGAGGCGAGTTCTATGACTCGTGAACGTAGACCCCGCTACGGCGTAACGGCCGCGTAGCGGTCTACGCTTTCCCGTAGCAATGCCCAAGAGTGCCACACAACTAATAGGATCACCGATTATAGTTATTTTATTATTACTACGGTTAAACAGTCTTAGAGACTGACTTGTTATTTCAAAAGATTGTTATTGTTAGTTTGCTAAAACCATTCTTACTAGGTACAGTCATACTCATGAAATAAGACTACATATTATATTTTGTTGGTCGAAAATGAGAGAATTTAACTAATTTTAATTTCTTAGACTCCTGCGGGTAGGACCTTCCGCAAAAGCTATCTGCATTACTACGAACATCTTTTTTGCTATTTCTGCCACCAAGCAGCAGTGCTTGTGTTACTGTATTCCGGCAAGGAAATAATATAGTGGGTGAAATTACTGGTACTTATGGTATTTTATTTTAGCCCGGCAACGCACCTGCAACTCTCTGATATTGCAATGGTCATGGGTGATTGTGTTTACTCACTATAAGTTGCCCACTTGCTCGTTTTCCACCCGCAAGAAAAACAACGATCTGTCGGCGTTTTACCGTATTGAGGCGTATTTAATTCGTCGTGTAATTAATTGTAACCACAAACAACACGATTTCTTACATGATACAAAATTAGTTTCTAGTTCAGTTAATTCTGGATACTATACTTTCTCTTAACGCCCAAAGTCCTTTTAAAAGGTCTTCGGCTGTTTATGGGTACTGGCCCAAGCTCCAAGCCAATTTAACCTAATAGACGCCCGAGGTCCTTTTAAAAGTACTTCCCAAGTAGCACAAGTAGCATTATAAGAAATCACTTTTGGTGTACACGGAAACTTTAAGCTGTACAAGACAGTGTTACAATGGTGTTAACAGCGCTGTTAACACTGAAATAACTCTTATTTGGGCACAAATTATTCAGCCTAAAGTTCTAGTTTAGTTCACATTTCTGTTTAACAGCATTACAGTAGCACTATATTGGAATTATTATGGGTCACCAGGCTGTTTATCAGCTGCTTAACAGAATACGAGTGTCCTGTTATACAGACTAAGCGTCAGGATTGAGTGACTGCTAGTCTTATATAACGCTTTAGGTTTTACATTACCCTTCGTTCATATTGAAATTGCTTATTATATTTGCAGATTTGCTTTTAATAGTATTATAGCGGTGCCGATAAATTTCCAGAGTGTGATGTGTAATGGCGAAGTAAATGTCACAATTTTATTGAGAATTTGTGTTAACTCACGAAAGTACACCTTTATAGCCAACCTACTGTGAAAACATTTGGGAATGCAAGTTTACTGTGAATGTTTATATGGTTTTTTAGCAAAATTTTTACGCGCTTCGGAAATATCTCGTTTTAATTAGAAATGTTGTGAAAAAAGTAACACACCAAAAATATATGTATACATTTTTGAGCGATTTACATAAAATTATACGAAGTTTTATATTATACTATAATAAGTGTATATGAATAACGTGTAATTTAGGGCAGTAAAATATAAGTAACAACAGAATAATTATCAATATATACGATTTAGGTTATAATAAAATGGCGCATTCTTAAGAAACTTTTGTGAACTCTTTTTATCCTGAATTAATTACCATGGCTGTACAAGAGTACACCTCAGTTCCTTTATTATACTTATTGCAGTAAATAAGAGTTCAAGTGAACCAATATTCAGCCTGTCAGCTGTTATTAGTTTTATTATGGTTCACATAAACGCTAAAACCATTTATTTGAACTACTTAAACGCATTACCTTTTAAAAGTTATTTAATTTTTATTTAGTGTTTTAATTTTAATTCAATCTTGTTTTAATTTTTCAATTTTTTTAGCATTTTGTATAATTTAATACACGATCCACGCCAACTGTTAAAATTACCGCTTAAGAATTTAATGGTTGACTAACGTGAACCTGATTGCAGCTTCGTGCGTTATAATATATGTAAAGTGTTCTTTTATGCAGACTAAAACAATATATTGGTATATTTCACAGCCAAATGCTGCATTTCTGAGTTAAACAAGGATCATGAAATACCTTCGGTGTTCACGTGTATTAATAAAACACCTTTTAACTGCTTTGAAAAATAGGCTTATAACAGAGCCGAGGCGAACCGATGTGGAACTTTTTGTGTTAAATTACTCTAAGTGTACTGTGGGACTTAACTAGAGTCTAGGTAGAACTAGTACGGGGATACGCGCGTGATGCTAAACTTCAATAAGAAATAACAATATATATTTTTATATGTGGATTTATTCTTTGAGATTAGTATAACTACTACAGTATTATGTCCAGCACCTTTGGTTGTTCGGAGCAATCCGCCCTGACTCGCATACCGCTGACGCTTCTAATTTATTTAAAATCAAGTTCTAGAATTATTTACAAATTTTATACATAATAACATTAAACTAACCTGCCAGTTGGACAACATTTTACCACTGGCTAGCGGTATCGAGCCGTGCCTACATATCCTCCCATCCTCTCAAGGGACGGAGCCTACTCTAAAATCCTACCTCGCGGGATATACAGTTATGAAAGTGCCACTGCTAGTGGCTAGCCACATCTTTTTCATGGAACTCTATGTTAGTATATGACTATTGTTATTAGCAATTGCCATAGAGTTCCTATAAAGATGGGGCTTCGTTAAGCAAAACCCGAAAAAAGCTTAACGCCTTTTCCAAGTTATGTCCTAGCTAAACAATAGGACATGCAATGTTGCCTGCGCAACATGACACATCATTCTTACACTGAAACATCTGTGTCATATTTAATTTTTGGCCAGAATGCCTCTAGACATCAGAGCTTCATGGCAAGAATATCATACTGCCAACATCTGCTCTATTAGCACATGTTGCTAGCATAATTTGCCTTTTTATGCGGTGTACCAGATATCTTAGCAGATATCCTCGTGTTCTGCCCATTCTTCAGCGCCAGATGCTGAGGAGTTGTGGTGTTCATATTCTTGTTTCTCAGGACCCAAGAGCGGAGTTGCTACTCTGCTTGGCTAGTGGTCTTCCATCTTTTCTTATTTCACAGCTACAAGCTGCGAGTCTTCCATCATTTTTCTTATTTCACAGCCATGGATCCAAGTGTGGACCCCTGGGCAGCCTATCGGCGATCCCAGATGGCTGTGTGGACTTCTGCTGCTTCAATCTATTTGAAAGGCACACAAAAAAAACAAACATTATAATCACCAGCCGTGAACACCAATTATCTTTGGGCCTCCTGAACACATGAAGATATGAAGTTCTTCACATGCTAAGATAATCTAGAACTACCAATTCTTTATATACCAAAGTTCACATCATATCTGATTATAGTTCATACTGGGAGATGTATGTTCCAATAATCTTATACTTCGTGAATTTTTATATTTAAAAAATTCCCTAAACTAAAAATAATAGTAAAAATTTATCAGTGGGCTATGATTCCATCGATGCCATCAGACATCAGCTTTGATATGGACAGCTGGGGCTGCCATCAGTCTTCATCAACCACAGCCTGGCTGCTGTAGACTGCTTTCTCATCTCAGCATGCGAATATTCAATCTCCCAATATGAAAAATACATAAGAAAGAAAATATTAGTCACATATTATCATTATAGCGCACATAAATCCTAAATTAACATTATAGCACACATAAGTCATATAATTTCATTATAACGCTAATTCCCATAACTAGCGCCTAAAACTTAGAGCAAAGCAAAATTAAATTGAATTATGCTACCTAATCTAACTTTTCTAACCCCTATATCACGAGAAATCCTATGGTCATTCATAAAAACACATAAATCAATTACTATTAATCATCCCTATTATTTACCTGTCTTAGCACAATGTACGAAACCCATTCACTATCTTTTCCGGCACACAGCACTTGTACTACAAACAACCTATAAATAATACTAAACTATGACAGACACAAATACTATTATTAACCCATTATCTATTAAATCATATTTCGTTAATCGCTGTAAAAATTATTCAAAATATTTTATTTACATGACAACTACTACCCTTTGACGCAAGTGTCAATTTCTTTTTATTCTTAAATTCAGGGACACGACGTCTGTAATGAACTTTTTTAATAGCGTCTGTCACACTATCGAGTTCACTCGACTCCTTACACTCACTTCTAAACCGATTTAGGGTTAAAATATATTTATTAGTTTTTATAAAATTATAAGTCGGGTTTACATTACCATTCACCGTATCGGTGCCAAGTTTCTTCACGATTCTACGCCTTCTCGCAAACCATCTATCATTTGTTCTACAACTTTCTGAAGTCGCCTCTCGCTCCTTCATCATCAGAGCAGCTTTCCTTTGAAACCCTTCCGACTTCGAAATATTTTCACGCTTTCCAACCTCGCTCCGCTCAACCTCAATCTTACGCTCCGACTTTCCATGAACTATCGATACTTCCTTGACCGACACAACCTTCTTGGCCATACGATTTGAGTCTGAAACAGAAAAATTATTAGCACAGAACCCTGTTGCCGTTTTAACCGAACGCACTTGACATTCCGTGGTCAAGAAACCTATTTTCTCACACTCAACCTCTTTCGACCTATTTTCATTCGTTCGCACTTCTTTCTTTAAATTAGACATCGTGTCACTTATTTTTTTAATGAAGTTGACACGGAATTTTCCCTTCAACGTCAAATTGCCCCTATAAAAATCAATAATTGCGTTATGCGCACTTAGGAAATCCTGTCCTATGATTACGCTATCCAAATCTTCCTCTACTAACAACAAATTTATGGGACAACAACCCCTGTCCACAAGTAAATATGTGCTAGCCGTTCCTACAGTATGAATAATGGAGCCCCCTGCCGCACGCAAAGGTGTGCCAAGTGCACGCTTATACTTCAAGCAATATTTTTTTGCAAGCGCAGCAGATATCAGTGAAACATTGGCTCCAGTATCCACCAAAGCCTTACATAGTTTGCCATTAAGTTCCGTCGGCACGAACGTGTCCATGCTCGTATAAATATTACCAATATCTGGAAACTTCTGTGAAAAAATCGTGTTGATCTGCGGAACATTATGCTGTGCTTCAAGATTCGGCTCCTGAACAACCGCATTTATATTTGACGCGCCACGGCTATCCTGACGCCTCTGGACATTTGATGCTGAAGCGCTAGCCTGCGTTCCTGTGTACCACTGGCGTGGACGTAAATTATAGCCGCCGTACGGCCTTGGCGCGCCTTGCTGCGCCTCTCGCGTCCCGACGCAAGTGACTGGAGTCTCTGGAGTACCATACCGTGACTGCGGCGTACTCGGTGTGAACCCCGTGTTTGTTTCTTGTGATCTAGGAATAAAATCTTCATCATTATAAATCGGCAAGTTTATTTTTTGTGTTTTCATATTTGCTTCTGCATTAAATACATCACACAATTGCAGTATTGTTTTTCTTAATTCATCCTTTGATGCGAACAATCTAGCTGCTAAATGGGCTTGCCATTGCGAATTAATTGATTTGAGGAAGTGCTTAATAAATCTACCGTCCTCAGTAATGCCTGCTTTCAACGCCAATCTCTCGAGATCATAATAAAATGACAGCAACGGCTCTTTCGGGTCTTGCTTTCTGTAGTAAAAAGACTGAGCATAGTCTTCTTGCGATGGAAATTGTTCTGCCAATTTCTGTATTACTAAATCATACGACTCCAACGTCGTAAAATTGGCCTTGTACCATGCCAACGCGGGTCCCTCTAAATAAAGCGCGATGGCCACTCGCTTCTGTTCTGCATTCCAATTCTTGATGATCGCAATCGTTTCAAATTGGTGAATAAAATCATCTACATCTGAGTATCCTGCGAACTTTTCCGCCATCTTCTTTCCCAATAACCTTTATCGGTGCACAATTTCTAAATAACACAAAATATTGCAAGCTGACTCACGGTTTTGCTTCTTAAATTGATACTTTTACCCAAACTTCTCATATACTTCACGCGCTCCGTTTATGAGTCAAAACGCGGCTTACAACGGGGAATTGGTCATCCTTCATTTACCGCTCACGGTTTTTCTTCGCCGCCCTCTGGATGGCTAGCTAAAACATAAAAGACATCGACCGCGCCTAACCTCCACCAACTTGTGGGACTTAACTAGAGTCTAGGTAGAACTAGTACGGGGATACGCGCGTGATGCTAAACTTCAATAAGAAATAACAATATATATTTTTATATGTGGATTTATTCTTTGAGATTAGTATAACTACTACAGTATTATGTCCAGCACCTTTGGTTGTTCGGAGCAATCCGCCCTGACTCGCATACCGCTGACGCTTCTAATTTATTTAAAATCAAGTTCTAGAATTATTTACAAATTTTATACATAATAACATTAAACTAACCTGCCAGTTGGACAACATTTTACCACTGGCTAGCGGTATCGAGCCGTGCCTACAGTACACTACTCTAAAACTGTTGGCTGTACGGTAGTTCACAGTGACACTTTTAAGACGCTAGCATTTCAGTGGTATAATTCTACGCCTTTAAACAGCAATAGCATATTTTACTACCACTATAATGCTCTTAAGCAACCAATGCAAAAGAGACTGTAAGAAGGCATTTTTAACATCGGCACTAACTCTGATCCCGTAACAATAGTATCCGTTTCTACTTTTATGATGCTGTTATACAGACTAAAGCGTAATACGTAGCTCTAAGTTCTCAGTTGAACCATATTAACTGTTTATTAAGTCATGAAGTTCCGAGTTATACCCAAAGTGATTTCTTATAATGCTAACTGTGCTACTTGGGTTCAAGTTCAATCTATATGTACATATAAAATGCTTTCAGTGGCGTAGCTACCGTCGGGCAAGCCGGGGCAGTGCCACGAGGCACCCAAGCTCAGGAGGCCCCTCGGACTCTGACTTACAAACTATAAACGCGGGCCTATGAGAAAAGCGGCGCAGTTCAACAGCGTGACTATAAAACGCTACAAGTGAATTTACAAGCGCGCGAGTCTAGTGAATTTAAAGTGCATTCATCCTTACTTGTCTTATCATTATCATGTAATCAAACACGGGTCCATTGCAAAATCACAACTTTGGTCTTCATCACATCGTAAAACCGATTTGTAACCTAATCTAATATATTAAAAATCTCGTGTCACGGTGTTTGTTATCGAACTCCTCCGAGACGGCTTGACCGATTTTTATGAAACTTTTTTCTCCATATTCGGTAGGTCTGAGAATAAGTCGTAGAATATTTTTTATACCCCTATTCTTTGCGGACGGAGTCGCGGGCAACAGATTTTTATATATTAAAAAGAAGATATAACATTATTTGGGGGAGGCCTATGTTTAGCAGTGGACAACTTTCGGCTGAAAGAATGATGATAAAATAAATAAATAAATCATGGTAAAATTGACACCAATTGACCTAGTCCCAAACTAAGCAAAGCTTGTACTATGGGTACTAGATAACGGATAAACGTACTTATATAGATAAATACATATGTACTTATATATTAAACACTGGAGCACAAACATTCGTATTTTTCACACAAATATCTGCTCCAACCGGAAATCGCACCCGGGACCTCAAGCTTCGTAGTCATATTCTCTAACCACTAGGCTATCCGGTCGTGCAATGATGATGATGATATAACATTATCCAATAACCTATGTAGGTATAGCAAGCCAACGTTATTTCGATTCTCGACTGTCACGTTCACGTACAGCTATTTAAGGCACTTCGTGAAAGACATTACAGCTGCAGAAGTTTCGCTTATCATCTTTATTCCTATGTTATTGGGTTAGGTAATGCCAGTGTGATATATACGTTCTCTTTACACCCTCATCATCGTTTAGTACGCTACCAAGCTATTTATGAGAGAATGGTCGGAAAATAACGCTTAATGCGAAAGATAAGTCTCCAAATTATCCGGCCGGTACGAGGTTTACGGCACCTGGTATAAATATAGCGTGCTTACTTCAATATAAAGATAACGCTGAAGCATTTGATCGGGCATAAATTGTTGATGTTGTTTCAATTTACGCAGGGTAGTAGGTTTTTATATGTAGATAAAAGCAACGTGATGCTTAGTGTTTTGACCTATAGGGTCATTAATTGACCGTTTCAATCGCCATACTTTCTTGGTGACATTTTTTACAAATTGGCTTTTAATTTTGATGATGTATTCGGTTAATTGATAGAGGTCCTGTACTTGTACAAGATAACTGAAAATTGTATCAGAATCTTTTGCATTTCTACAAAAATGTGTCCATCAAAGGGATTTGGAAAAAACGGTCTAATAATGACCTCTCAAATATCGAGCAGTAGGTACGAATCCGGAATTATATCTAATATTTTTGGCGAAAGAAAATTCGCATAGTTACATCTGCGAAGTAATTTAATGATGTGTGTGAAGCTCCCTATATGCACTAGGCCCACGAAACTACAATCCAAGCTCTCTCAGTATGAGTAGAGGACCGTGGACCCATCAATAGAACGTTATTATGAAAGAAAATCAAGCACACATAGAGACACATCAACTTCAAGATACATCAAAAGGCAACGAATAAGTATATTTATTGTCACTAAACATTAACCAGACAGTTAATAAACAAAAGAAGGAAAGGATCTCGCCAATTTAGAGAAAATAATAACTTCAAGATTTGTTTTCTAAATCAGAGACAGGTTTTTCTATTTTACCTGTAAATGACATAAGTACATAAGTAAACAGTTTGAGTTCGCATCTTCTCTAAATTTCTCGAACACTTGAATTCAAGTTTTATCTTAGTTACCGCTTTCGAGAACACTTTATTAAATTTAAATAAAATGTTCTTTAAATTAGCCACACAAAGGGAAATAAAACGGTTTCGAGAATGTTAGAAGTTAACAATTAAATTGTTCAAATATCGGACCTTTTGGCATCTTTTGAAGTAGCATTGTTAGAAAATTTAATTCGTATTCTAAACTCGTATACTAATAATACCGAAAATAGAAATGTGTTTATGTCGAAAATTAGGTAACAAAAATGTATACCTACGTTTCCATAGAAAGCGATATGCAATTTATATTATTTTTCTACTCCTGTAGTATAATCTTTCAATTATATTTATTTATTTTATTTTATTAACTTTGGTACAATAACATAATGCAAGCTATCGAAACTACAATTAGTGACTTAATCTATGTAAGACATTACAGCGCATACATCACAATAATAATTGTACACAGCATTTAACACAACCCTCATAAAATATATATGGTCAAAAACTATGCAATAATAACTAACGTTATAAGTCTGTTTCGAGTTCTATACTCTATGGTGCAAATTCAGTAACATAATAACCCATGGTAATTTCATTATGTTACGGGACTGAGTAATATAATAACATTCAAAAAAAGAATACTGAAATCAATTTTGATAATCGAGTATCTTTAAATATGCGTGTGCCACGTGATTGGTCGCTTAAAAATGAGTAAGAACAGGTAAGACCAATCACAATCAAGGTTTATTTTTTCAAGCGAAATTTCGTAATTGACAACACGCTGATCAAGCTCTATGGTACGAGTACGGTCGCCAATTAAAAAACAATAAAGTGTGAAATTAATATAAAGTCATTATACATTAATTAAAATATGTTTACAGTATCAATTATTAAATAAGGAATACTTAAATAACGGACAATAAATGAATTTTAATGTCATTATTAAATATGAATATTTTAACATCATTCAATTTGGCTGTATTAACTAAAGTTCCCGGGTCCATTCTAAGGTTGCGAATAGTGAAAAAAAAAGTTGCAAAATAGCGGGAATTTTTTTTTGCTTTTGCACGGAGTTCTTTCAAGTTGAAAGAAATAAAAGAGTTAATCACTATTTAAATGACTTGAGAATTTGTGACTTTGGTGAATTAAGTGATGCAGAAATGTTGACGCCGCTAGAAATAAAACAGGCGGCAATGGAAGTGAGTAATAGTTTGCTACTTTTAAAATCGAAAAATTCATTTATTGTCCGTTATGTAAGTATTCATTATTTAATAATTGTTTATTTTGAACTCGCAGAAAAAGTAATGTATGCAACTATTCATAATCGGTCATTAAGACACTCATGCGTATCTATTATGACATTCGGCTTCGCCTCATGTCATAAACTCGCATTCGTGTCTTAATAACCCTTATTATAAAATAAAATAAATATTAGGGGACAATCTTACACAAATCGACCTAGTCCCAAACTAAGCAAAGCTTGTACTATGGGTACTAGACGACGATAAACATACTATATAGATAAATAAATACTTAAATACATAGAAAACATCCATAACTCAGGAACAAATAGTCGTGCTCATCACACAAATAAATGCCCTTACCGGGATTTGAACCCAGGACCTCTTGCTTCGTAGGCAGGGTCACTACCAACTAGGCTCAAGCGGTCGTTAAGCGGTCGTTATGATACAGTGGCATAAAATACTATTTTAGTGTATGGTTTGAAGGATATAACACGACGGTTAAAATAAGCGCCATCCTGGCTGATATTGAATTACATATGCTGATTCCAATTAGGTATGATTTCAATATCGCCCAGGATGTCGCTTAAATCAATTCGCCTTTTAAGCGTCGTATATTATTTTCACCAGCAATATTTGTGGTTTGCGATCCAGTATGTATCAGCTCTAATATTGAACACTTTTTCTGTTCAGTTGGGGAAGGAGCCACGCTGGGCGAGACAGATAGCTGTGACCCGAAGGAGTTGAGTATATGTGTGGAGAAGATCCCCAAAACCCCAGTCGGTCTACCCAAGACCAAAGAAGAACTAGACACACATTGCCGGTTTGTAAAGTCATGCTTAATAATAAAAATTACATACCTAATTATACGAATGGTAAATTATGAACCACTATTTTTATACTTCCGTATCTCCAAAAGAAAAAAAAGAACCCTTACAGAGTCGCTTTATTGTCCGTCTGTCTGTCAAGGACTTTTCTCTTAGGAACGCGTGGAAGAATTAAGTAAAAAAAAGTCAAACATCTGTAATGTCTGCAATTACTAGGAGCTGTGCGAAATAGTAACAGTGTATATTTAGGGCTGTAAGTAAAGAATTACGATCGAGGCTCTAATAGTAGTCCTGAGGGCTTTCTGAGTCGAGGTTTGTAATTTCTGTACCGCCCCTGAAACATACAATGTTTATCATCACATTTGCGAGTAAATAAATAAAATTATAGGGCAGAAAAAACTTATTTCTTAAAATTTATAGTCACTGTACAATTAGTAAGACAAACGTTTTTTTCGGGGAGCCTCAATTGCGAGCATGTAAGCTCCTTGCTTGAATTTGAAACCTATATGATCTGTGTGGTGCTATAAATTAAAAAAAATACTTACCGACCTTGGGTTTCATGACAAGAAAAAAGCTCGAGGGTTTTATGTGGGGTATTACGGCCAAGTTAACCTGTATGTGATATACTGTTTACGTGGAAGTGTGATGAAAATTATTTTTTTGAGTTCATGCGACCAAAAGATGCAACCTATTCAAAACGTATTTTCATACAAAGACTGCGGGATTGAGTCAATACATATAAGGTATCCGTTGCCATAGAATTATGATTTACAAGAAGTAAGGCTTCATAGTACAAGTAATGGAAAAAGTCCGAAAACCATCGATCCGAAAGAAAAACTTTATCTTTTATAGAAATACCATGAAATAAAAAGCCATTTTACATTGTTTTGCTGGCTTTTTTGCACAGTACCCTCAGTATGCGAGTCTGACTTACACTTGGCAGTTTCATTGTCTCTGCGCTTTAATAATTCCTACGGAGGAGCAAGACATCCAGATACGGATGTACTTTATCTTATCTTTCCGATTTATTTGTTGTATCTAGGGAGTATAATAATATGAAAAGGTGCCAAGCGTTATTAAATCGCGGCGTTTTTTATCTTAGCACTATTGCATGTTTGACGTTGAGCTGTAGAATTTACCATGGATATTAATATGCGTTTTGCGAGTATGAAAAGTTTTTCAACGAATTTAAAAAATTTCTCGTGCAAATTGACCTAAAATTCGAGCCTAAAATTGTGTAAACATCTGGTTTTGACGCAACGCTTTATAAGCTCTTGTGCGAATTAGGCCTAGAAGGCCTTTAAGACTGGCAGGGCTTAGACTCCTCGGACACTAATCCAGACGGTTAGCGGGAAATTCGTTCAATTTTACGCCACTTTCGTCTCACGAAAATTATTTAAAGCTTTATTATCTTTAACATTGTCAGTATTTTGTATAGATATATTATCTTACTAGCTTTTGCCCGCGACTCAGTCCGCGTGGAATTAGTAATTTGGGCAGCTTATTTTTTTTATGAAATTTGTTTTTTTATCAATTATGGCTCTCCTTTCCTCGGTAGAAAAAAAATTACCCGCCCCCGCAACCCCCCCCCCCCCCCCGCAAACCCCCCTCACCCCCCTCCCAACCCCACCCCACACCAAACCCCCCGCACACCCGCGTTCAGATTCACCACCGTACTCCCAAGTCAAGCTTGCCATAGAAGTTTTACTTCAAAAACCCCTGATTTTGAAACATTCTTCCGCTCCGCTCCGCTCCTATTGGTGTTTGCGTGATATTATATAGCCTTCCCCGATAAATGGGCTATCTAACACTGAAAGAATTTTTCAAATCGGAGCAGTAGTTCCTGAGATTAGCGCGTTCAAACAACTAACAAACAAACTCTTCAGCTTATTAATTCTTCTAAAAACTGTTCGATAAATTCTTAAAATAGACGTATCTTTCTTATTTGTGAACCGATTGAAATGAAACAAACACTGAATGTTAATTCAAGGAAATACCAACATATCAGTGAAAACCGCAAACTTCTAGGTTAAGCCGTTTCTGAGATTAGCGCGCACAAACGCACAGACAAACAGACAAACAGATAAACAGACAAACAGACAATAATTCTAAAAATCATTGTTTCGGGTTCTATTGCGCTAATAAATAGCCCTAGTGACAGTTTTTCTCAAATATCTTCAATATACAGACACCGACTTGTTACAGATTTATTATATGTATAGATATAGATCTTGTGTTATTATCTTATTTTAGTCCATTGTTGAACAATCTACTATTGCACGTTACTTTGTAGCTCAAATTTATCAAGAAAATTTTCACTAAAATTGTGTTTTTCTAGAATATAATATGATAAAACACATGATACAATTTTATTCATATTCTTACCTATCTTGCTCTCAATTATTGAAAAAGAAATTGGAAAAAATCCAATGACAAATTGACAAATCGAATGACAGCTATTTACCTATTATATATATATTGTTGATGTAATTTTACTAAGCTTCATTCATATTTGAATTTTCCGAAACACATTGTACACAGAAGTATGGCACGAATCCTTTCCGCCCCTATGAACACGCGCAAGTGAACAACAAGGTTAAATAAGTCAATTGTTCGCCTAAATAAAGGTCAAATTTCCGTCCATTTGAAATATAGAGTACCCTTGTCGAAATCAAGTGACATTCTGCTAGTAATAATATAAAATTAGTAACATTGTTTAGTTTGTTTGTAAAATAGTAGAAAATAAACTTGTTGGTTTCTACTAAGTAAATATGCAACTTGAGACATACTTTGTACTGCCTTTACCCGCGGCTTCACTTGCGTCAATTGTTACTAATAAACATCTAGCAGTTGAATTGGAATTCCAGAATTAGATCGTGGTCTTGTTTTACGTTTTTACGTTTTACGTTGTACTATCTCTAAACTTAGCGGTTGAGATTTCAGAATTTGCGGTAATTAGGTGTGTGCGTGCGTGCGTGCGTGCGTGCGTGCGTGTGTGTGTGTGTGTGAGTGCGTACGTGCGTGCGTGTATGCGAACGTGCTTGAGTGTGCGGGTGTATGTGTCAGTTGTATTTGCAGTTAGCTATAGCAAACCAATACAATCGTAAATTGCAAAGTTCTTACGAAATAATCGCGCTCGAGCACCAACAAGTTACACTCGCACTTGGCTTCTATTCCCACTAGTTCAGTTGACTGAAGCAGTGAGATTTTTTCTCGGTAGTTCAGTCAACTGAACTAGTGGGAATAGAGGACTTATAGAAAATCTCTTTCTCACGAGGACAGACCCGTGGTCAACCTATAGTTTGGCTACCTGGTTTTCGACCCTTCGCCCTTGGGTGGAGCTCCTTTCTCTGGATGTTTTGCCCTTCGGCTTCGGTAGATACCTAACTAACCTAACCTACCTATCCACTAGTTCAGTCAACTGAACTACCGAGAGATAAAATCTCACTAGTTCAGTCCACTGAACTAGTGGGAATAGACTGCACTTGGTCGGTTTTAAGAAACCGTAAAATAACTTTAAATCAAAGTCAAAGAAAATCAAATCTATGAATAATTCATGAATAGAATATTGTAAGGCAGCACTACTGTACCTCTACCATGAGTTTACACTTAGTTTACGTCACCGTACTCGCTAGCGACGACGTAAATGATTTGTATGGAGAATTGTACTTCCGTAAGTGACCGCTAGAGGCACTGTACAATTCTCCATACAAATAATTTACGCCGTCGCTAGCGAGTACGGTCACGTAAACTAGTGTAAACTCATGGTAAGAGGTACTGGTACATTTCACGTCGGTAATGTACATTATTAGGTTACTGGTAGAGATGCGAGTGATATTAAATATCCCATTCCAAAAAAGCCCCAAGTTTTCACTTTGGACATATTTTGTCTAAATATCTACTGTTGACTTTCGTAATAGATATCCTAGATAATGATTCATCAGATTAGAAATCTACTAAACTATAATAATAGGTACTCGTAATGCTTTATTGATTTTTTTTATTGATAAAATAACTGACGTTTTACAATAAAGAGCAAAGGTTAGAATCTCCTAGTAGGTAAGTAGGTACCTTCTTTAAGGCACCTGTGTCAGGAGACACCGCTCCTCCGATAATAGAAAGTTTAAAGCTAAAGCAACTTGCAGTCTTGTGAAAACTAAGTGACAAAAATAATATTTTTCTACTTCTATACTTTTATTTGTTTTTTTACATGGTCACGAACAATTATATGAGAACATAGATTAATTATAACCTCAGAAAAGTCTATACTCTGATCCCCATAACAGCACTTGTGTCGTAATGTTGCTAAAACGATACGCCTAGCTGCCACAGATTATTAAATGTAGGTTACACAGAGTTACACTCAACACTAAAGATACATTTGTTACAGGATGTAGACCGTAAGTAATTATCTTTAATGAGTTTCCGATATTTCGGGTCTACCATGATCCATGATGCATGCATGCATGCATGCTGTTTGGTGGGAATGGCCCCATTTAGTACATTAAATCTGTATTTATTACTGGAATTCCTTACACAAGACATGATCATGATTATATTATGATTAATAGATCTGGAGCAAATTTGCTGTGACAGACGGACAGACCGACACACGAGGGTTCCATTTTGGCACTCGGATGTATCGAGTCCTAAAACTAACGTCTTAACTTTACATAAGTTTTAAAAAGTGGATGTTAAGTGCCAGATAAGACGTACGAACAAGTGTACTTGTGGCTCGATGAGTTTTTCAATCGCGTTTTTTTCGCTTCGCGAACTTAGGTGACACACGTTCTAAAAAGCTCGCTGAACCACAAGTATGCGAACTTGCTCGTATACTAAACTAAGATATGCTATCCTTAGGGCATACAACCTGGGCATGGGCTGCATCGATCCCTGGATAAAACGGTGCTTACCCACTGATGGGCAGCGACTGATGCAGCAGCAGATCGGAGGTGCACGCGCCATCATGCGGTTCCTCTGCGCGAACGAGACCACTGCGCTGCGTCGAGGTACAGTAACGAGCGAGCTTCACTCTACTGTAGGTTTTTATTTAGTTGTGTACTTACTTGATTTTACTTTTCACGAGTACCTAAATAAAGTCGAGATCATAAATATACAGGCCGTATGTGGCGTTCGTTTTTTCCAATCTGTATAGTGTATTTATGACCTTGACTGTATTTCACAGACTTTTGCTTGGCTTATATATAATTATGTAGTATAATAGCTGTACAAAATCCGATTTTTTCGAGATCACTAACAGAATGTAGACATCAGTATAGCCTTGTCTAATTTAAAATGACGCGCCCCACCACCGCATTTACGTACAGGATTTTTCATGCGATTTGTCGATCGTGATGTGGCACACTGATCATAGTTAACGGAATAATTGACGCTCCCAAATAGATAAAGAGTTGTTATTAATATTTGCACACACTCGTCCAAATCAACTGATTTAGTAGAGGAGCGCGAGTCGGATCATTTTAGCTTAGACAAGCTCTAGGTAACAGTGAACAAATTTTCGTAGACGTGAGACATCAGTTCAAGCTTTTCATGAATACGAAATCCTGGTACCGAAATAATTAAACATACATGATGCCTCATAACTATCTCTCCAGTTTTGGAAATAAATAGCGAAAACAATAGCAGTGCTTTGTCACTTTTGAAGTAGATAGTCATTCTATCCTCTTTGGCAGTCGTCATTCGAAAAAGTTCTCGGTGATTTCTGCTAACACCGTTAGCAGTGTGCTAAGCATAGTATCTAGAATGTAATCTGTGTCTATAGGCTCATTTAAGTCTCAAGCGGAAGCTTGCCGGGTATTTCCGGCACGGCCGGCAACACGAGTCATTACGGAGTGCTTCAGAACGTGACCCACTATCATTGCCGGCATTTGTAAAGGGATACAACTCGCACCCGAAGTCCACTCGTCTCCGTCTGAGCTACTAAAAGGGTCTATACTATAAAACTTCTTATCGGCAGAATTCCTAAAGGAGCAGAACTGCTGGGCACGCGTGTCTCCCGAATGGTCTAATTGCGTAAACGAGCTACAAGTTGCCGTCAAAGATATCAGCGATCGCGCCCAGCTCTTCACCTACTTCAACAGGAATGGAGAGTTATGCTGGTTAGCTCTTGTTTTATTCATGAATCCCACTTAAAATATTATAGGGGAGACCGGGTACAAAAGTAACAGCGGGTCGAAAGTAGCAAAGGCTCTGTAGTTTTATCCAATAGTCGAAACACCTCTTCGCTACAGTCATATGACAGTCGATTCCACCCCTCTTACTTGCATCCAGCCGCTGTCGGTGCTCCGCGCTGCTACTTTGAGCTAGAGGACAAAACGTGATTTCACGAACTAAAAATAACTTTCTTGACTTTCATTCATGTCACGTTTTCATATTATTAAAAGAATGATTTTTATATGAATATTTGTATAGTCATTCTTGATTAAATGGATTACACGGTGTTTGAGTTCGTTTGTGTCAATCACGTTCCACTTCAAGGCTAGCTTTAATTTTTTGACAAAAATGTGGCAGGGTACAAAAGTAACATAGACAGACATGATGATGAAAACTGTGTGTGTCCGAAACAAACACTGTTACCAAATACTTAGTTTGAATAGAAAAAATAATTGTCACGCCAAAAAAACATGGCATTTCCTAGACTGCCAATAAATGCTAACAAAATGTTATTTTTTTGAATATTTTCATAAAAAAATACTTTTTCAATATTTTCATATACTTATAAAGTGCCAATATTTTTTTTTTTTGCTCATTCAATGTTTTCTGATACATAACTTATTAATTTAATACTTCATCTCATATTTAAAAATACTTCTTTATCCTGTTACTTTCGGCAACGTATCGGGGTCGAAAGTAACAACAGGCGAATTTTTTTTAAGTCCCTATTTTTCACACAAAATAAGTAATAATTAGGTAAATAAAGACATCAATTTGAAGAGCATGAACGAAATTTTTAGATAGCTATATTAATTTCATCAAAAATATTACGCTTAACCAGATAATGAGGTAAAAGTGCAAAATGTTAGTTTTGTCCCCGGTCTCCCCTAAACGTGAAAGTTTTTATGGATGAACGGATGGATGTGTGGATGTTTGACAGTCTTTCACGTTAAAACGGTGTATTAAGATATAGATATTTGTATTGTTATTAAGATATAGGATACTTTTATCCCGGGAAATCGCATAGTTTCTACGGGATAGGTACCGGTGAACGAATTCTTCCCAGTCAGACAACAGCTAGTGCAGATGGTTACTTAAATCGCACTCAGAAAATGAATCTATCGAGCGAACTACCAAGTAATCGTGTTTCGATAAACATTAGAGAGAATCCTCAAATATCTTACACATGAATTTCAGGACTATAGCTTTGCTAGTAATGATACAGCACGAGATTAAAATGAATGCAATAAATGCGTCAAAAACTCAGTAGGGCCTTAAATACTTACTTTATGTCTAAATACGTTGGGCGTTTGCAGCGAATCCATTGCGCCTCCGCGGCGAACACGCCGCGCGATCTCTCCGCTTCTAATACGTTCGGAAATCGCCAGTGTGATAAGGCTCTAACTCACTCCCTCACTCACTGTGTTACTTAGGTTCACGTACTTGTACTGTACGAGGGGCGTTCAATATAAAGTGAGAATGAGATGCAAACTCTTTTAATATTACGAAATTAAATACTGGCCGGTAAAGCTAATCTATCTAGCTGATTGCTATGAAAAAAAAAACTAAATGTCTTTTGTTTAAAAAAATATACGGTAATTTCTTTGCAATGCTATTGAGTACGTTAGCGAAAATGGAGAAAATTGAACTGCGCGCCGTTATCAAATACTTGTATTTGAAAAATTTTTCTACGGACCAAGTCAATTTGGATTTGCGGGACACTTTAGGGTCTAATGCTTCTCCGTATTCGACAGTCGCACGTTGGTGCGCCGAATTTAGACGTGGAAGAACATCGACAATGGACGACCCCCGCTCCGGACGCCCTACTACAGCAGTAACTGAAGAAATTGTGAAAAAAGTGGAAAACTCAGTTTTGGCGGATCGCCGTATCACAGTTCGTTTTATTGCTGAAAATGTAAAGATTTCAACGGGGAGCGTGCATAATATTTTACATGAACGCTTGGGTATGAAAAAGGTATCTGCGCGTTGGGTACCAAGAATGCTTACTGACACGCAAAAACAAACTAGACTAGAGATTTGTCAAGCTTTGAACCTGATGCAACAAGACCGGGAACTTTTTTTGGCGCGATTTATAACAATGGACGAAACATGGCTCCATCATTACGACCCTGAAACGAAACTGCAGTCTATGACATGGAAAAGGCCATCATCTCCAACTCCGAAGAAATTCAAGGTGAGCCCATCTGCCGGTAAGGTCATGGGCTGTGTTTTTTGGGATGGTAAAGGGGTATTAATGATTGAGTATCTCGAGCATGGAGCCACTATTACGGGCACTTTATACGCCAAACAAATAGCAACATTGCGCAATGAGATCCGCGAAAAACGGCGAGGTAAACTCTGGAAAGTTGTGCTGTTCCACCAGCACAATGCCCCGGCACACAAGACCGCCGTTGCAATGGCTGCAATTCGTGATGCTGGGTTCGATATCCTTAAGCATCCTCCGTATTCACCAGATCTCGCTCCCAGTGATTTCTACCTATTTCCGAGATTGAAACAATACCTGAGAGGCCAGAAATTTGAAGACGACGACGCGGTAGTCGCTGCAGTACAAGATTTTTTAAGTACTCAAGATGAGACCTTTTTTAAAAATGGAATTTTAAGTTTAGAATAAAGATATACTAAGGGGCTGTTTCACCACTTTTCTTAAAGTTCAGTTTAGCTTAATCATAACCTTATTTGAGAGATGGAATTAAAATTTCTGTTTCACCAGTCTTGATTAGCGCTAAGTGACGGACAAACTGTTTCTTATTGTGACCATAAGATCAGGTGGCATTTAGCATTTTTATCCGTCACATAACTTTTTAATTAGTTAAGTTTATTTTTTGTGGTCATGGTTGGGGAGAGCCCATCAGCCGGTTTCAGAAAAATAAATCAAAGTTTTTTTATTTTTTAAAGAAAGATTTCATGCTAAATTGCATAAAATAATTTAAATATCAAAATTTGAATAAAAAAAAATGTAGGTACACTTTTAGTATGTAAAAATAAATCCAAAATTTCGTAATATTTTCTTATTACAGACTTTTTTCAGTGGCTTATTCGTTTGTTCTACCTGAACTTGTATATCGCCATTAAAAAAAAGTTTATCTGTCAAATGGTTTGGCGCCACTTTTCGATTCGTTTTACGTGATTTTATTTTTCTTTGTTATTGTTAACAAAGTATCGTTAATAAATAGCGTTTTTGGATTAATTATAATGTTATACATTTGTTTATGCAAAAAAATAGATGTATTTAAAAATTACATAGTTTACGATTTCTTTTGCTTTAATAATGAGCGACTCTTTGAACGAAAGTGTGGGAACAGGAACGCGTGGTCGTGAAATGCGACGTTGCCATTCTGACTTTTTGTTAAACTGACGATTAGTTAAATGGTACTTAGTTTGCACGGGACCAGAGTGGTGAAACTGAAAAAAAACTAGCCGACAGATTTGTCCAGTACTTAGTTTATTCATTGGTTACGTAACCAGTAGTTTGACAATAAGGCGGTGAAACACCCCCTAAGTGTATTATGCTGAAAGGTGACTATGTCGAAAAATAAAATGACATTTAGTAAAAGTTGTTTATAACATACTCATTCTCACTTTTTATTGAATGCCCCTAATAGTTTTCTTTTAAGGGTCATCCATAAAGTATTAATAGGTATCACACATATCTCGAAAATCCTCACAAAATCACAAATCACCAGACACCATGTGATGTAATTTACCGATGACCCGTGACCCCTTTCGAGCAGAATCTAATCTAATTAATTGTTATAGCGCAAGGGACGACTTTATTTCGTGCGTGACACATGTGGGCCGCCTGTGCTCGGCGACAGCCGGGAATCTACTCCGGCGCATGGCGTGGGTACTTGCTCAAGATGTCGCCGCTTGCAGCCAGCCGCGCGCCTACTGCGTCGCCGCGCCATCTAGCGTCACCACACCATTACTAACAGCGCTTTCCACTATCCTCCTCTATCCACCACGACTCTAAGTGATGTAGACCAGGAACTCCCAAACAGGGGGCTATAAGCATTTTCGTAAGGCGTTCAATAATGCAATGTCGTCAGTCGTTTTAAAAAAAATGTTGAACATAATATACACTGTGTTATGTATTTTTACATAAAATCATGTGTTGCTGAAAAAAATATTTATTATTTGGAGAGGCTTGAAGGAATAGAGATTGGGAAACCCTGATTTAGAGGTTTACTTTACGTTGATGAGGCCTAAGATGGTCTTTGAATGTGATGTATTTTTAAGGGTATTTTTAAGTATCGATCGAAAATGCGAGTGACTCTTAACTGATTACACATTATATGTATGTATGACTAGAATGATTCAGGGTTTTAGAACACTTGGTTAGTGATTGGAAAATACGTTTTAATATTAAAAAATACTTGGTTAATTTAATTTTCCTATAGATCGTGATGTGTAATAAGTTTGGGAAGATAATTAGGTACCTAAGAAATTTTTAAATGTAGTTTTACGTGTTAAATCAAATTTATTTAAATTTTAAGATTTAGTAAAGAAAGTCGATGTAAGTGATAATCGATTCTGAAGTGGAACAACGACTAAATTATCTAGACCCCGATTGAGAGTGCCAAATGTCTGATCCAAATCACTCGAAACCTCACTGGCCAACAAGATCATAACTTAGTTTGTTGTTGTAACAGTGAGCTCTCTAGATTTAATATCAAGATAGTAATTTTAAATAGACTTTTGTCTACGTAATGGAAGCGATGATTTAGATATTGTTATCCATGATAAAAAGGTCAAACCTTCTTGTTCTGCATAAGTGTGTACAGAGTGCTAATTTCCCATACAACATGTTGAAAATTTAACTAATTTACGATCGTTTGCGTTTACTTGACAGAGTGCTGAAATGTTTCTATTGTCGAAAATTAATTTGAATAATAGTGATTGCAGAGAATATTTGTTTAGTTTGTGTGATATTTTAAAAATGCATATTTATATGGCCGCAACAAATTTTTCTTGTTCTTATTTCTCGGCTTGCAATTTCTTTCCCTTACTTTTATTACGACAAAGGCAACTTATTTTAAGAAGCCTTTACGTATAAAATTGTACCACAACATGTGAAGACCGCGTGGTCATTTTACATTCTACATAGGTAGATGTTTCATTAAGAAAATCGTAGGGTAAAGTCGTTTCTACGCAATTAAGGGGTACTTAATTAAATGCTTAGTTAGTAAGTGTGACCATTATTGATTATTCAGTGTTGAATAAATAGTACATTACTATTAGTAGATCGCCGAGTGTTAACGAGGCCATCTAGAGATACGAGGCCGGCAATCCCTGTCCGCGGCCGAGGCTTGTATAGGTAGTGGTTTTTTTCAAATAAATCCAAGGAAATAAAACGATTGTTCAACTTATATGTACTATTCTTTAGATTTGAGAGGCAGCAAGTTCGATATTGCTAGCTCCGCTTCCACTCTTAGATCTGGCGGTGTGCAATCAATTTCCATGTCACTTGATGATGAACTCATATCGGCAACAATAACACTTATTTTAATTAAAAACCACTCGTTTTAGGTATAAATCGTACAAGTATTTGTTTTTTTTTCTATTGCTGCCAAAATACTTCTTTCAACTTTTTTGAAAGCTGTTCGGGTTAATGTTTTTGCTACCAAATCTATTTTATTGCTAAATATATTTTAATAAATTATTATTATCAACAATAAATGTCAATCCTTGTTTATTTTATTGAATCTATACTACTCTAGGTGAGATTATTAATTACATATATGTGTACATAGATTGATAATATATATGTGGAACAAAAAAAAAATCACTAATACTAGATTTTATTGAATACCTTATTAAATATAGTCAAATAAGGCATTAAAAAGTAAATTCACAAACTATGTTTTTCTTATTTGGCAGTATGTCATAGATAACCAATAAAAAAACACACCCAAACCCAACTAAGTAAAACAAAAGAAAATCTCTTTGCTGGCTATGGCCAG
Source organism: Archips crataeganus (assembly GCA_947859365.1). Classification (NCBI taxonomy): domain Eukaryota; kingdom Metazoa; phylum Arthropoda; class Insecta; order Lepidoptera; family Tortricidae; genus Archips; species Archips crataeganus. The sequence goes on along the minus strand of OX402056.1, from coordinate 10,919,611 downwards.
CAATGTTGTATGAAATTCCATTATTGTCCTCTAATTTGAAATTAGAACGAATTTTCAATAAGTGCTATACAATGACGTATTTCGCGTTCTATTGTCACGAATATAAGGACGACTTTATGTTGGATATTTGAGAAAAGAAAATTAGCTATCGGCATTTATATGTACCTATTACGGAAACTTTTTGCTAAATCTGTCAGGCAAAGCTGGGCGCCAGACCGTTAATTCGTTAATTGTTATTTAATGAAGTTAACATTCTGGCATACGGGATTACTTTTAAATTAACCCTTACTTTTCATAAGTCTGATAATGATATCCTTTAATTAATTAATTACCTATTTAATCAAAAGACTCTGTGCGGACGTCGCTGTGCCCTAAATAACGTATTCTGGTAAATAAATACGTTCGGGGCGTTTTAATTTGAACTTAATCTCTAAATAATTATTATTCGAAATTCTAATAAAGTAGGGCTTCTTTTATTATCTCGTAAGTCCGGGCTTAACTTATGTACCTGTTTTATTTATAAGTAAAACTAATGTGGCGACGACGGCGACACAAAACAATACAATTTCTATCACGAGTTAACAAATTATTAGAAGCTAATTTCGATGAATCATTTGAAATTTGACATTTAACAAAGTTTTCATAACAGGCTAGCGACTGACTACCTAAGTTAATCATTTGATAAACGTCACCCAGCTTTGCTATCATTTTAACAATATTTTATATAGTTGTCACATTTCCAGTTCGGATATCCTAGCTTAATATCTAGGTGAACATGTAAGTAGGTATAAATGAAAGAAGCTGTGAGATTGTTATACGTATAATTCAAAAGAATATGAAAGATGCATGTTCAAACATAATCAATAAAGATGTTTGGAATACATAACTTCATTTATTTTCTTTATAAAATTATTTTATATCTGATATAATAATATTATACCCAATGCAGAGAAGTTGGTAAGAGGACAAAATATATATACTTTTACTAAATGTGAAAAGATGTAAATTAATTGGGATGATCTTTGAGACAGAGTGAGATACTATAAAAATAATAGCTTTATTTCAGACCGGGTTAATCCATAATACTGTTATTACAAAAGAGACTTATAAGCTATGGTAACTATTAAACTAGAAAAAAGATATGAAAATCAGTTCACAGAGGGCAAAAGACAGTTGAATTTAAGAAGAATCCCCTAGAATCTTTTTTTAGGATTCCATACCCAAAGGGTGCCAACGGGACCCTATCATTTAAGTTGGTTTAAAAACCCCGGTTCGGGCATGTAATTTATCCAAACCCAGTAATTAAATTCCGCTTACACAACGTTTTCGCAACTTGATAACGAATTTGAAATTATGTACAAGGATGTAACAGAGAAGCAAATAACATAGGTTTGTTATTATATATGCCATTGTTTCGGAGTAGGCTGTCTAAAAAGTTTGAGTTATGACTCTCAGGGCATTTCCAACGTATTTCATATTCAAGTTCCTACCTACCAGGTGGTTATTAAGTTTTATTTCTTCCTTTGCAGTAGGTATCTTTCTACATTAATATCATTTTAAAAACTCCCTTGGAGATTGAAAAGGTTGAATCCAAGTGTTACTTTACCTTGATAGAAAAAAAATCATATTTATTGATTCACAGGTATCCTGAGGAGTTCTTAGAACTTTTAAAAAAAATCTTGATTAAAAAAAAAACAATTATACCAAATCAAAATCCTACTCCAATTCCATTTCCGTGCACGCTGTCTGACAGTGGAATCCCTCAAAGGCGTATGCCTTGATTGTTCCTCCTAAAAGGGATTGTTGTGAGTTCTCTGTTTAGTATGTATTAAGTACCTATATAAAAATAAATGTTTACCTTGATATATTAGTATAATATAAGTTAGTACTCTATTTTAGTTTGTTGTATGTACAGATGTGCAAGTTGCGGAAAGTTTCAAAAAGTTGGAAAAGTTCTCGGAATTTTCTGGAAATTTTCACATCACAAGAAATATAGGAAATTTAAATTTAAGAAACGGAATGTTTCAATCCCCATACAAAATTATGAGAAGTTTCCGAAATTTTCCGATATGAAAAATTCCGCAATTTTGGAAAGTTTCCTTTGGCACATCAGTAGTTTTATGTATTACATATAATATATCTGTGTGTACTATTTATTAATCGATTTCTCCGTCAATTGTGGATTGATTTTTTTTTGTTTATTACAATGATACTTCCCACGTGGTCCCATTGTCATTCATAAGCTCAAGAACTGATCATGGAGTAATCGAGGGAACTCTTCAAATGTTGTAGTCATACCAATAGTGATTCGGGTATTTTTTATAGTAACTACTTAGTGCATTTGCTCTTGGAAATCACAATTTGGCAAATTCACTGGTTTCTATTCGATTAACTTATATTTCATATAATTGCTAAGCAAATTATGCACAAGGTGAAGTAGAGCTGATGATGGACCGCCGGGAGAACTCAACAATTCAATAACTATTTTTATAACATGTGATACGTAAGTATATTAACCAGTTTCTCCGTCAATTGTGGATTATTTTCTATCCTCGCTCCCAACCGAGCCCGCATGCGCGAACTCCTTTCTAAACATTTTTTTTTTCACCAAAAAATAGGAATATTTTCGTTAACTTTCAATTCCGCGTTAGTTACGTTGTCCTTTGTTTGTGTAGATATCTGTCTTTAGTATTCCGCACAAATTTAATTATGGAAGCAAGAATCTAATTTTTCTGAAGCCCTTTGTTCGTTCTTCAGCCATTCGACCTTTTCCCATCTCTATACCCATTTTCAGCTTGATTGGTCAATCTGGAAAGGAAAATAATGAAAATATGTCCGCTTTGTGATCCTTTATTAAAAGAGATAGGTAAAAGTCGAGATTTTTAATTCCAGACTTTTACTTTATTGTTTTATTTTACTGGTAGATAAACCCCCGTCTTTGTGGAGGCTCAGATATAAGAAGTAAGTACATACTTGATTATTTCCACACCTTACATCTGCGCAAGGTTAAGGTTAGGTCACCGAAATAGCTCGAAGAACATTATTGATGTTTTAACAGAGAACCCTAATTTTTTTGTGATAAATATAACCTTTTTTACTCAGGCATAATGTAGAATCCTATCCTAATGGTGAACGAATTTTTTAAATCTGTCCAGTAGTTTTTGAGTTTTGGTTTGTTAGTCTTACATTTGTTAGCAAAGTGAACGGTTGCGATACCGGAGGTGGAGAAACATCATGAAAACGCATTTCTTGCATAAACTTAACCGTTATAAGGTCGCGGATGAGCGAAATAATTGTTTCAGTTCACCTACAGAGTGTTCTTTTGGTTTCTGTGAACATTTTACTTAATTGGTGTGCTTGTGTGCAGATTAAAGTTAAAAAAAAAATAAGAAAATAATCTGTTCTACATCGAGCTGTCGTGTTATCCGTTCTTTTGTGGAGCTACGAGATGATTTATAGTAATCAATTGTCTACTTTCCTGAGGAATTTAATTTCGTTCCGACAAGAATAAATTAAATTCCGGAGATAATAAAAAATGCGTACTTGATACAATAGCGTACATTTATGTATAGCTATTACAAGCTTCAATAATCCAACATGATTCGTTTAGTCCTCGGTGTCGGATCGTATATATATATATATACCAACCTAGTATCGTAATTCGTAAATTGCGAAACCATGTCACGAATAGATCCACTGAGGTAGGTAACATTTTTCGGGATTGAAATATCTGTGCAGATATGCGTATCAAATATCAACTCGTAATTTGTGAACTTTGGCAAAGTAAGTAGGTATCTCGTAGGTAGGCTCGTTGTTCAATAATTAACTGTTCAAACACTACCAATAAAGTTGGAGCTGTTAATCGAGGTATTGCCTTTCATCGGTAAGTACTATTTGTCCTAAAATATCTGTTATTAATTAAAAAACAATTTATTTTATTATTTTCATCAAAAAAGTAGCGGGCGATTGTGTGTCCACGCTAGTTTTCCATTGCGGCTTTAATTTGACGAGCCAGACTTGGCGTGCGTTCAAAAGCAGCAATGTAAAAATATGCTATTCAAACTGTCCAGTCACGTTCAAGGTCGATTTCTCATTTTTTCTGTCAAAAGTTAGAATAGTGCTGTACCTACACTGTGATTTTCTTACTCGATTAAAATCGGTTTGAAAGCAGAGGATATGATAATTACGTTTTTATATTATTATGTAGCTATATAATGTAGGTACGTATCTAATGCAAAGCAAATATTATTAACAATCAGGTTACGGTTACTTCAATATTGCAATTTTATTCCAGTTTTCCGAATGATATTAAAAATAAAAAGATCAAAGCAAACAAGCAAGCAACTTGGTTTTTGTTGCGAACTATTCGCTGGCGTTCGTGTCGTCACAGTGTGTATGTTTTTGTGTTTAGTTTTTAAATGGATCCCACTGAAAAACAGCGCTGTGGCTTGCCACAACATTATGCTGAGTGGGGCCCAATTTATACTATTCGATATTTTTTTTTTATTTGTAAATTTCCTGTCAATTGTATTTTTTTTTCTGTGTTTGTATCGAATATGTGTAAATAAACATCTCTCTCTCTCTCTCTCTCTATCTCTCTCTCTCTCTCTCTATCTCTCTCAACTGGTCGTAAAAAATGGTTTCCTACAAAAACAGCCTAATTCGTTCTATACATTTCGACGAAGACACCTTTACTGGCCCATCAAAGTACCGACGAGTAATCAATACAGCATATCCGACTGTTGATCGGTGCCATGTTCTAATCGATCTGTGAATCGATGCTATTGAAATGTTTTCGCGCGGCTTATGTATTCCATCACTAAATTACACTCGTCACGTCAAAGTACTTTTACGCAAAATGTTACACGCTCGGTCTTCCTACAAATTGCTGAACTCTTTTCTACTATCTCGATATATTTCTGTGCTCCTCACACATCAGCTGTCTGCGTGCTCATTATTACGTATCACCTATTCACGTGTAAGTGTATTTAAATATAAAGATGCAATTCTACACCTAAGCGCCAAAAAATAAAATTGTGGAGACCGGTTACCGGTTACAGTGCTCAACGCACTATCACTATTTTAAAATTGTGTCTTTTTATACAGTCAGCTGCAGATAATCGTGACCCCCCACAACTTTGGATGCAGGGGGTCACGTTTCTCTGCAGCGGACTGTACCTAAATTTACATATTTGCTTTGCTGTTGTCCCTTTCGGAAACACCAAAATTTCTTAATTCCGATTGATTATCTCTTTAAAAGTCTTTAGAATTTATTGTTAACTAGCTGATGCCTGCCGCTTCGCCCACGTTGTATTTTTTTAAATTTCTTTCATAAGAACCTTCTCCTGTCAATAACAAACGCAACAAAAAAATAATTATTGAATTTGGTGCAGTCGATCGGAACTTATGCGCTTAGCAACACATTCAGCGATTCATTTTTAGGGTTCCGTAGTCAACTAGGAACCCTTATAGTTTCGCCATGTCTGTCCGTCTGTCTGTCTGTCTGTCTGTCCGCGGCTAAGCTCAGAGACTGTTAGTACTAGAAAGCTGTAATTTGGCATGAATATATATATCAGTCACGCCAACAACGTGATAGAATAAAAAAAGTAAAAAAAAATTTTTTAGTGTACCTCCCATAGACGTGAACTGGGGGTGATTTTTTTTTCTCGGCTAACCCTATAGTGTGGGGTATCGTTGGATAGGTCTTTTAGAACCATTGCGGGGTTGCTAACATGATTTTTCTATTCAGTGATCTGTTTGCGAAATATTCAACTTTAAAGTGAAAATTTTCATTAAAATCGGCCGTCCCCCCCCTCTAAAATCTAAACTGTTGGGTGGAAAAATTTGAAAAAATTCAGAATGGTAGTAAATATATCAAATTTACTAGGAAAATTATAGCGGCTAAGATTGCTTGGAAATTATTTGTAGTTTAAGAGTAAATAGTAGCCTAAGGTATAAAACATACCTAAACATGGATGATTCCGTACACATACGAAATCCTTAGAAAAATATTACTTGATTTTTTCGTAATGGCTACGGAACCCTACCTTGGGCGTGTCCGACACGCTCTTGGCCGGTTTTTATATTATTGTTAATATACAACTTGGCGAGCATTCTTGGAGCCTTGCATCCCTTCGTATTAGATATGGTGGGCTTGGGATCCTCAAAATTTCGAGTGTTGCACTGCCAGCTTTTTTATCATCAGTCCACAGCACGTCCAACTTCGTAGGTAAAATTCTAAAGGATTGTCCTTCAAACTACGAGACGACAGATATGGTCGATGCTAGGAATTCTTGGCTTGTCCGGGTCAAAATCCTTCCATCTTTCTAAATTTTCAATGGAGCTGGGACGACGTACTTTGAAAATTGATTTATTCTGAAATTTTAAGTCCCAGCTCAAGCCCAGACCATGCACGGCAGGAAAGAATCTAGCGAGTGGCTTAAAGCCTATCCTTCCTTTAATACTGGAACCTTCCTGGAACCTGAAACCTTGCGAATTGCATTTAGGCTGAGGTTGGACGCTGCTTTGTATTCTCCACACTGTTGCCCCTGTGGTCCTAATTTTGACTAAATGGGCCACCATGAGCTTTCCTGCCAAAAAAGTGCTGCTGTTTTTCCCGGCACGCTGCGCTAAATGATTTTAGCCACCGGCCTCTTGTCGTCGATTTTAGAACCCAATGGTAAAGCCCCAAATAAATAAAAAGTAGAAACATAAAGCTACCAAACCAAAACCTGGCGATTGATTGGCAACTAATCAAAACCATTCTTCACAAACCTACGAGTACCTAATAAGCAAAATTACAATCAATTTGCAGCCAAATATCATCATTATCATCCCAGCCTATATTAAAATTAAAATGTATGTACAGTGGTGGTCATACAATTAAGAACGATTTGAAGTTTCCGATTTTTTTTTATCTAAATTTTGTCATATGTCTAGTTGTGTTCCTTCTTAGAAGTAACAAGTTATGTTATAAAATAGCCACATGGATAGAGCAAACGGGATTAAGAATAATAGTGTATAATTGCTAACATTTTTTTTTACAAATTTTATTTGTTCTTTATAGTTATAAATTCAAATAGTAATGAAGCTGGACAAATAATTAAGAACGATTTATTAAACTGCTCGAGAGTTGTTTTATATGAAACTTGGATTAAATAAATCATATTAATGTGAAGTTGGTATAGAAAAAAAAGCAATTTAATACATTTGAACTAAAATTAATAGTCAGTAGCATGTCCACGGCTTTTAATTACGGCTTTACACCGGCGAGGCATTGAATCTATCAATTTTTGACATTTCGCAAGAGAAATAGAGTTCCATTCTTGTAAGAAAACGTCGTACAGCTCTCTCAAATTGCCACACTGTCGATTTGAAACCTTTTTCTTGACTTCGCACCAAAGATGCTCTATTGGGTTAAGATCTGGGCTGTTGGCTGGCCAATCTAAGACAGAAACTGATTGTGATGTGAGGAATTCCTTAACGGTGCGTGCAGTATGCTTTGGATCATTGTCGTGCTGGAATGTCCAAATAACCGGAAGCACGTCTTCGGCATATGGTAACATTGTTTCTTGCAGTATATTTTTGTATCGGAATTGATCCATGTTTCCTTCTATCAGCCTAACAGGTCCAACGCCATGTCCAGAAAAGCACCCCCAAATTTTCACATTTCTCCCGCCATGCTTTAATGTCACTTTTGTGTACTTTGGGTCGAATGCTTTATTCGGAGGGCGTCGTACGTATCGTTTTCCATCAGAACATACCCTATTTATTTTTGTCTCGTCAGAAAAAAGAACGTTTTTCCACTGTCTGACTGTCCAGTTTTCATACCTTCTTGCAAATGCAAGTCGGGCTTGCCTATGACATCGTTTCAACATAGGCACCTTCCTTGCTATCCTTCCGTTCAACTTATTTTCTACCAAACGCCTTCGAATAGTGCGTGCAGAGATTGCTGAAGGGTTGTTTTCGCCAAAATATTCTTTTCTCAACTCATTAGACCCTTTAAAAGGATTTTGTTTTGCCAAACGAACGATATTTCGATCATCTCGACGAGATGACTTTCTCTGTCTAGGTCCACGCGGAACGTTTGAAGTAGTTTGATACGTGGAAAAATGCTTTACGGCATGGAAAACCATTGTTTTTGAACATTGCAGATGGTCGGCTATCTTTTTATACGACCAATTCTTCTCGCGAAGTTTTATTATTACTTCTCTTGTAGATTTATCACAACTTTTATTTTTCCCCATTGTTTTTATACGAAGTAATCACTTTTAAGACTTTAACAGCACGAAATGGCGCCAAAATTATACGAATAATAATCTACAACCACAGAGCCACACAATGTTCTCTATTTAAATTTGAAAAAATAATAAACTATTCAGCGTTCTTAATTACGTGACCAGCCAGTAAGTACTAATACTAGGTTCAGATCGAATGTATAAAGTTTCTCTATTAATTTTTTAGCCAACTACACGGCGCACGGCGAAGTGCACGGCGGCTGCCAAACGTGCACTTGACCAAGCACAAAAAAAGCAAGGTTGAGTGCACGTTTGGCAGCCGCCGTGACGTGCGACTCCGAGCGGAAGGGCTACGGATTAGCCCTAAACATGTCGAGTTAAACTCGTTTTAAGACGTGAGTGATCCGTTTATTTTCACTATGAGTGAATCTCACGGTAGTTTCATGTTTAAAATCATCCCAATTACTACAACTTCGACTTATTTGGCTCTCTGGCTAACAGTGCGCGTCTATTTACCTTGTTACTTGAAAATAACAAGGTAAAGAGACATGCCCTAAAGCCATAAAATGTAAAGGTGTGAGGTGGCTGTAGAGGTTTCCACACGAGATGATATGCCGGGCCAGCTGCTCAGGGTGAAGGTTCAGCTGGGCCTCGGTTTGACAAATAGCAATTTGGAAAAAAATATAAAGGAAAAGAAAATAATAAAATCACAAAAAAATTAAAAGAAATGTTCTGTGGGCGCCACCGTGCTTTTGTAAACCTAAAGCAGGAAAAGGTACTTACTTCTAAAGAGACAAATTAAAATATTGTTGCACTCAAAAAAAATATATTATAAAAAAATATACAGGATTCGAGGATATTGGGTTCGGGAACAATGTTCGAAATTAAAATTATACTAAATTTGCAATACAGAACACCAATTAGAATTACCGTAGGTCTTAGGCTAAGTAAAAAAAAGATTAAACTACCTTCGAACAGGGACGACGATATGCGTAGTTAAAAAAATAAGATTAAAACCTAAATCTTAGGGTCTGATGCTCTGGTATCACCTGTGTTTGGGTTTTTGTAGAAGGGTCCAACGGAGCTTGTGTCACGGAAGATGGTAAGCCGTGCTCAACCAAAGCATCCGCAGACAGCCGTTCAGCAGCAAGCGATCTTAAGCACCACCCTGGGTACTATCGACTCTTGGGCAGGTGCTCTCTGCCCTCGCCAAGCACCGAAAAAAGTTCGGAAAAAAGAAAAACACGTCGAAAGCTTTCAAAAGAAAAGACGCAAGCAAACACCCCCCCGAATAAGCTTACCTAATGACACTGCTCGATAACAGAGGTCAAAAGGATGCGAATTTTAATCAAAATAGTTCGATACGAATGGTGAATTCGTAAGTTTTCGTAAGAATTCGTGAGTCTTCGCGTTTGCGTGGACAGTTTTTTTCTTCTTCTTTCAGTTTTTCAGTTCTTTAATTTTTGATCACTCCGGCTAACTGCTTTCAATAAGATTTGACGATTTGCTTTTTGAGTGACAGTGTCTTTGACAATAATAAATGTAGTTTGGATATTATGCTACGAGGACTAATTGCTATTTTGATGTTCTGCGTTATGGATGTTATTCTAATGGGGCAAAAGAGATAGGACGTCTGCATTTGGCTTCTTGGTCAATTTGCGTCACTGGTCATTTTGCTACATAGACGATTAGGTACTGAGTGATTTTGGCAATAAACTGTCGCGATAAGCTGGATGTAATAATAACCATAAATACGAATAGGTACAATAATCTAGTCAGTGAAATCCTAGTGGTCCGCCGAAGATCGTCTCCGCAGGAGGGAATTCTTCAACGACTAATGACACCGACTTGAATTTTGGTACAAATATAATTTGAATGACAATGCAAGTATACTAAAAAAACAGGCCAAGAGCGAATCAGATACCCCCAGGACAGGGTTCCGTAGCCGTTATGAAAAAAATCCTTGCATAGGTACCACATTACATGCCGTAATCATCTTTAGCAAGCGCCCCTTTACAAAACTGCTAGTTTTAAAATTAAAAAAAAACCTTGATGCGAGTAAATAATTTCCAATTAACAAGGAAAACTATTAAAGTTTGCTTGAGAAATATTAGTAGTTTAGGAGTAAAAAGAAGCCTTTTACTCCACATTTCAAATTAAGTTTTTACATTAACGACCGCTTTAGCCTAGTTGGCAGTGACCCTGCCTACGAAGCAAGAGGTCCTGGGTTCAAATCCCGGTAAGGGCATTTATTTGTGTGATGAGCACGAATATTTGTTCCTGAGTTATGGATGTTTTCTATGTATTTAAGTATTTATTTATCTATATAAGTATGTTTATCCGTTGCTTAGTACCCATAACACAAGCTTTGCTAAGCTTACTTTGGGACTAGGTCAATTGGTGTGAATTGTCCCGTGATATTTATTTATTTTATTTATTATCCGTTTATCCGTTCGTTTTCCGTTGCCTAGTACCCATAACACAAGCTTTGCCTAGCTTACTTTGGGACTAGGTCAATTGGTGTGAATTGTCCCGTGATATTTATTTATTTATTTATACTTGGAAAATTCAGTACAAAATCCTTCGAAAAATATTACGTAATACTTGTTTAATCATTCCCCAGCCTATATACGTCCAACTGCAGGACACAGGCCTCCACTCAGAATGAGAGAGCTTGGGCCGCAGTTCCCACGCGGACCCAGTGCGGATTGGAAACTTCAAATACATTATTGAATTTCTTCTCAGGTGTATACAGGTTTCCTTACGATGTTTTCGTTCACCGTAAAGCTCATGGTAAATCACAAATGTAATTTCGCACATAAATTCCGAAAAACTCAGAGGTGCGAGCCCGGATTCGAACCCACGACACCCTCTGCTTGAGAGGCCATAGGTCAAACCACTTGTCCACCACGGCTTGTTTAATACGGTTAGTAGGTGTAATTTAATAGTAAATTCACGGAAAAATAAAATAGTAGTTATATATAATAGTAGTATTTACTATCTAAAAAACATACCTAACCCTGTCCTTGCAGTCGGGTAAAAAAAAATTAGAGTATGCAACATCATCTTGTTTATAAATAAAATACCGATACGCTACTACTACATGCAAGAGTGACCTTATTTAACATTTTTGCTTAGAGAATTTAATAAAATGCCAAGTAATAACTTGTAAGAGCTAGGTACTTGGCGCATTAAAATGAGCAGCATGAAACGAATATTCAAAGGTTCAGCTTCAGCAAGTTAAGAGCTGTGTTCAATGTTCAGTATTACTCAGTCTGCATACTGATTTAACCTATGCGGTGTGGGATATTCAGAACTCTAAACTCTATTGGGGCGGAATCAACTTGAATATTACTATCAGCAGAAATACGAAAAAGGTTTTGCACGATTTAAGATCTTGACCAACATGGACCATTTGGTCGATTACAAGCGTCGTGTAAGGAACATGTTTGAATTTCTGAAGAGTTTAAGCGACTAGTAGAATTATAGAACTATTAACGGTAATTTATTACTGAGCACACACAGTATGTAATTTAGGAGGCTCATTTTTAGGCTGAGGGTTTAAATTAGATAAGATTCACTTTAATTATTTATAGAACATGCGTGCGTGAACGTGGCACAGTAAAATGTCAAATAAAATGATGCTTAGTTTTATAAAAGTTTCATCACAAACACTGAGATGATTGGAATATTTTGGAGCTGTAACTAAACTATACCGGCTGTCCTAAATATGGTATGCCACGATGACACCAAAGGTTAACCAAAGTAGCATCGTTTTCAAGATATTTCTAGTTTACTCTTTCACGGGGATAGCAAACTAAGTACGCCAAACGTGAAAAAGAAATATTAGTAGGCTGGCGAGAATATTTTAAGGGAAATAAAAACATGAGTAGGTACTTAAACCTGAAAATATGTTTTTCAGATGTGGCACAATATTTTCCTATGAGCGGTAAAAATAAGTAGGTATGTGTTTAAAAACGTCGACTGGCAAGTTATGCCTTATACTAATGAAAGGGTTGATTTGGTAAAAACATAATACAAAACACAGAAGGTGTAGTTTCTTAACGTTTTTTGCTAAAAAATAGACTCTAGTCATTTGCTTAAAATGCACACTGGTTTAGCAATCTACGAAGGTTTTACACATTCATATCCAGAATTTCATGTCCGTGACATCCCTTCTCTCTAAATCTCAGGAAAATTTAAAGTTCTCACCAGACACAGACGAAGTTACGGGCAACAGCTAGTGAATAGAAAACTTATCAGTAAAAAGTACCCATTACCCAACGATCTAACTGGCGTAGTTAGACAAACACTAAGACAATTTGTGCAAATATCCACGCCAATTTCGATGCCAAGTATCTCCAAAGATTTATGTTTGCCTTAGAAACTGGTTTGACTCTAGGAGTATAAATTTCTCGAACTTTATACACTTTCACAGTGTGCCAAAAGAAGCCCCAAATTTGTCTCTGTATTATTTGTAGATATTTTTTACTTGTAGCTAGAAGTCGCTGATTCAGAAATCACCAATTATATTGAAGTACCTATCTTTTTGTACACGGGGAAAAATGGTCAGGCGCGGGACATGAGGAACTGGAAAATAAAAGAGATACCTACTTGATCTACAAACTAACAATAACTAATCATGTAGACAGTTAAATCGCCTGGCGTATAATTTATAACCAATACAGAATTCATTAAAACAAGTTGGCTACAATGACCAGAACTTGAACTTCTGATCATGATCAACACTGAAAAGTGACAAACCTAAAAGATTCCATTTAAAATATTTTAACTCCACTAGAAGTCTAGAAAGAGTATGTGAAAAATTTAGACAAGTTATTGCGAAATATCTACGCCGATTTCAATTTCAGATAGGCTGGATTGTATACGTTATGTCGCGTGTCAAAGCCATTTTTCTACCGGTGACATGAATGATGTTCACCCACACCGCTATTGCCAGGAAAGAGACGTCGAGATTAAATATTTGAAAAATTTACCCGCGTAACAGCACATTTTCGTAACTTTATTGGTACAATTATTTTCTGAACTTAGGCGATACTCAACCTTTTTATTACCTTCTTTGCTTTTCCGCTTTCATGCGGCTCGCAACTTATAAGAAGCAGCTTATTGTCAAACACATTCGTGTAGTTGCAGCTGATGTGGCATTGTGTCCGCCGTATTATTTATGTAGCTATCATATTTATGTTACACTAGCTGGTGCCCGCAATTTCGTCCGCGTTAATCATTGATGCTCCGCTCATATTGGTTGCAGCGTAATGTTATTATTATAATGTATAGCACAAAAATATTTTTTCAGTTCGAATTTGGGCGTTCAGCCAAACAAACAAACTTTTTAGCATGCAAACTGCATGCATGGGAAATCATGATTTAGGTATAGAATAAATTTACTATCTACTCGTATTGTATACTTAGACTAATTACGCGTGAGCAACTCAGTCTTTCGCTAACCGAGGCCACGCAAAATCCTTAAAATTAGGATCAAGGACTCGTTTTGCATGTTTTGTAAAATGTTCTTTGCTTGAATTAAACAGCTTATTTTTTTTTTTTAGCTTTATACCTAATATTAGTATAGATATACATTGTATTCATATTTAGATGCATGTGAGTTTAGATTGGTAAATTAGTTTTAATTTCATCATGTCTTGTGCTTTTATAGTAGATTGTACACCAAGGGGATAAAGCACTGCATTATGTCACGGGCGCGATATTGAATCCTGAGCGTATCGAGGGACTCCAGATTTAACTCCCGAGCGTAGCGAGGGGGTTTTTAGTTGATTCCCGAGCGAAGCGAGGGAATTAAGATGGAGTCCTGAGAGCAGTGAAGGATTTAAGCGCACCCAAGGCAAAATCAGTTTTATCCCCGAGGAGTATACTCTACTTTTCTCACCTTTTGCGAGACAATAAAAACCAAGGCTACTAGAAAAATACTCGAAATAGACCCAGAAGCACTGATTCTGACACTGACTTTGCGCCTTTCGCAGTTTTCCATTTGTCGAAATCTTTGTAAGCTTTTAAGTATTTTTCCTTCGACTTCTCTGGGAATACATTATTAACAATTTCTAAGGCCGGCTTACGCAGACCTGGGTTAGCTACTTAACTCCGAGCGAGTTAACTGCTAACCCAGGGTTAACAAGTGTTAAAATGTATGGAACTGTCATTCTTAACCCAGGGTTACCGATTTAATTTTTTACCCTGAACTGTGCAAGTGGTCCTAAGGCGTCTAATTTAATGGAATCAGGAGTCAAATCACTTTCGTCACTCGATATTTTCTTAATGTTTTTATCTTCTTTTGCAGTTTTGATACTTAAAATTGCAGCGTATTGAAACTCTCGTGGCTTTTGTTTAAGTATTTGACTTTGTTTTCGTTCGGCCGCCGAGTTGCAAATAAATGAGGCGCGGCGCGGCCCCCGCGGGGCTGAGCACCAGCACCAGCAGCAGCGCGGGCTGCGCCGCCGCGACCAGCGTGCAGGTGCTGCAAGCCGCCAGCCTGCACGCCGTGCGATTTTGAAATTAGACTTTAAGTGCATACCAATAAGAACTACGAGAAGTGAGAATCAACATTACTGCCCGGCGGGTTATAATGAAATTCAGTACAACATTACTGCCCGGCGGGTTATAATGAAATTCAATACAACATTACTGCCCGGCGAAAGCCAAGCGCTATAATGACTAACTTTGAGAGAGGTTTGCATGATATATAATAAGGCATTCTCGAGCAGGTGGTGTGAAAAAAATATTATGAGATAGTATCATTCTTTTGTTTTATTTCAATAAGGTTTACAACAGCTAGGTATGTACGTTTAGGTTTCTTAAATTATTAACGCATTTTCAAAATTTTATTTAAGGGAAAATTGTATAATACAAAATATAGCCTTACTGTTTCAGTTTTCATAACCATTTAAAAACAAAACAAACAATTGTAATTTCTTAACGTTAGCGTGCCCTTCTAATATTTTTTTTATTGTTTCCAACCACCGACCGCAGAAGTGACCCCGAACTACAAGTTAAAAAATTACGAGTACGTAAGAAAATGGACTGGAGTAAAAAGTCGTGACCGTTATAGTATGTACCTCAATGATACTTAAGGTATATCTGTGCCTAATTTCAAGTCTTTAGCTGCAGTAGTTTGGGCTGTGCTGTGCGTTGATAATATAGTCAGTCAGTCAAGACTTTTAATTTTATATATTTAGATAAATAATATTGACTTCATTCACTTCAAAGACAGTTTTATTTTAGGAAAATAACAACTAACACGCATTTTTTACTATTTATTTAATTTTATTTCCAACTCGGATTTAATAGGAAACAGAGATAATTCATAAATATTTATTTTTAATAAGCGTAGTGGCAGAATGTCATAATGAACCAAAAAGCAAATATTGCTTATAGGTTTTTTTTAATGGCTAAACGCCATGATGCCGTGTCACTCCGTGTGGAATGGAAATTAAATAAAAACCGGCCAAGAGCGTGTCGGACACGCCCAAGGTAGGGTTCCGTATCCATTACGAAAAAATCAAGTAATATTTTTCTAAGGATTTCGTATGTGTACGGAATCATCCAAGTTTAGGTATGTTTTATACCTACTACTATTTACTCTTAAACTACAAATAATTTCCATGCAATCTTAGCCGCTATAATTTTCCTAGTAAATTTGATATATTTACTACCCTTCTGAATTTTTTCAAATTTTTCCACCCAACAGTTTAGATTTTAGAGGGGGGGGACGGCCGATTTTAATGAAAAATTTCACTTTAATGTTGAATATTTCGCAAACAGATCACTGAATAGAAAAATCATGTTAGCAACCCCGCAATGATTTTAAAAGACCTATCCAACGATACCCCACACTATAGGGTTAGCCGAGAAAAAAAAAATCACCCCACTTTACGTCTATGGGAGGTACCCTAAAAAAATTTATTTTACTTTTTTTTATTCAATCACTTTGTCGGCGTGACTGATATATATATATTGATGCCAAATTACAGCTTTCTAGTACTAACAGTCTCTGAGCTTAGCCGCGGACAGACAGACAGACAGACAGACAGACGGACAGACATGGCGAAACTATAAGGGTTCCTAGTTGACTACGGAACCCTAAAAAGATCACTTTGCCGGCCTAGGGCGGCAATGTTGTATGAAATTGTATAATTGACCTCTCGTCTAGCCGCACCTGCAACGTGATACTTCGCGGCTTATCATAAGGAACATAACATCAATATTTCATTGCATGTTTGAGAAAAGTATGTATCATGCCTATACTAGATAAAAGTACCAAAGCAGGGGATCCACTAAACATTAATGGCCCCTCTGACGAATAATGTCAGAAGTCGGGTCAGGTAAGGAATGTCACAAGATGGAGCGTACGTCGAACGACTACGCTCGTAAAAAATCTCATTTTCCAGGAACCGTGTATTGACGGAAAGGGATCAGAAAAAAATAAAAACTTTCACCTCGATGCCAGTATTTCGGAGGTATTCTTGATCTTATTTTTAAGCCAAAAGGAAGAAACTGAATTCTTATTGGATCATTTCGTTCCACTTGAGTTCCGTCGGAACCCTGTATAAGAAGCCATGGTGGCCTAGTGGTTTGACCTATTGCCTCTCAAGCAGAGAATCGTGGGTTCGAATCTGGGCTCGCATGGGAGTTTTTCGGAATTTATGTCCGAAATTATATTTTAAATTTACCATGAGCTTTACGGCGAAGGAAAACATCGTGAGGTAACCTACACACACCAGAGAAGAAATTCAATGGTGTTTTAAGTTCCCAATCCACTCTGGGCCTGCGTGGGAACTACGGCCCAAGCCCTTTCACTCTATGAATCTTCCTTATAATTTAATTTAACTACTTTTTTTTAATCAAACTACACAAAAATCAGAAAAAAGGGTCTGGTCTGATTAAAGGAAGCTAACAGTACAAAACCATCACCCATCATGTTATTTAGTGATATATAACCAACATTCCGCTACAAAAGGTAATATGGAAATCCTACATTTACTAATAATGTTCTTCATCAAAGTAATTTCCCACATAAAATTGAGGCAAAAGATAAAATACAGTCAGGTAAAAGATTATCTAAGAATTTTATCGTCATTCATACTTTTGCCACTTGTTCTATGGTACGTCTCATTGTGAGGCATAACATTTATTTTATTGTCCTAATCCTTGAAAGCTTTAGCGGCGGACAGCTGACTGCTTGAATTAATGAATGGTGGCTAAAATGACAAATCCCTTTTAGTTGTCAAAAGTTTTGCCAATTAATTTGATAATTGTCAATTACATTTTTATTTTACGAGTTGCTCTTAAGCTTCTTACAAGTTTATCACTCTTCCTAATTGAATCGGTGCTGAAATCATAACGGTTTTATGACCCATAAATTAAGGTGTTTTTTTTTTCAAAATTTTTGTCAAAATAATCTAAGGAAAAGATAAAACTAAAATAAACATAAAAATTCCGGTAAAGGTAACGCTAACCGGTTCCGCTACGGACTCCGATATTGATATCAATGTGACGTAATTGAAGTTGCGAATATTATAACACAATAATCTGTTATTTTATTTCTTGATTTGTAAATTTACTACATTTTCCATACATAAAATCAAAAAGCGCATGCGTTTGGTATTTCCCAACCGTAATAGAATGGACTATAAAAATAATTTATGGGCTACCGGCCAATTTTTTCAGCAATCACTCATAAACTAAGGCCCGCGTGACGTTCACAAAAGAATTTAATGGCAATATTTTCATTCCACAGCGACGTAAAAAGCCCGGTTTTATAGAGGAAGATTGCTGTAATGCTGATACATGTACAATTAGAGCACTTGTGCACTACAAGGAATTTTACTGTCCGGAAATCCTATTTTTGACGGTCCGATGTGGAATGGAAAAAACGGATAATTGATTTGTGCACTTTTCCGTCTTTTCTTGGAGATGTGGCGCAGTTAAGGGTTAGCTCTCTTTAAAAACTACACGCCACGCTCGCGTAATTAATTACGCTAGGAACTACGAATAATAATACAAGAATTATTATCCGTAGGAACGTCGGCAGTTGCTTGCTTAATAAAGCAATAGTAATAACTCTACGTGCGAAGATGTAGAATACAAAAAAAAAATGGGTTCATCCCCTTAGAAGTATGACAGGGTCATTTTATATAAACCACAATAAAAAAAATTGAGGCAGGACGAAAGTTTATTTTCTAACTAAGTGCTACCTATCGGATTTTTCATCATCATCATCATCCCAGCCTATATACGTCCCACTGCAGGCCACAGGCCTCCTCTCAGAATGATGAGATGTTCGGATGTTTACAACCACTTATTTATTTATTTATGATTTTTTGCTATACCCCTTAAGTTTTCATTGTTGTCATCTCGAAGCGGGTCTGGAATGCGGAAAAGTAAAATGTCGGACGGTAAAATTACGAGTAGTGCACAAGCTAGTATTTAAATTTATGGCGTGCCATATCGGACCGTAAAAATCAGATGCCGGACAGTAAAATTCCTTTTAGGGTAGTGCACAAGCGCCCTTATGTTTTAAAAATGCAACATTTGAGAGGGTACGAACTATAAACTTCTAAAGTGCTTCGACATGGCTTCGACCTTAGTTTATAGATTAAGCTAGGTGCAAGTCGTTACACTGATATGGCATGCCGCCAATATCAGAACTCGGCTTGTCGTAATTCTCGTTGTGTCTTTTTATTTTTCTCTACGAAACTGTCAGCTAAAATCGTTATGGATGACACCAAGAAAATTATAACTTCGCTTCCTTAAATTCGCGCCCAAGTGAGGCACTAAAAGTCTGCGGGGAAATTTACAATAATGGCTTCAATTTGTTCCTAGGTAAGTTAATTTTATTTACCTTAAGGTGAGTGCACGAAGAATGAGTTATATTTGCGAAGTAACGTCAGTTAATTTTTTACTAACACCAGACAGAGAATGGATTCTGATAACGTATCGATTGACAATTCGAATAAGTAGTTTCGGCACTAAGATGGAACAAATAATATTATGTATAGGTAGGTACTACATACATAACTAAAATCTAAAAAAAAAATTGCTATAGGACTTCAAGGAAGTGCCACGTTTATAATAAACGAGATCGTCCATAATCTGGGGTCCTAGTGAAAAAGGGGTTAATTCTGCAGAAGTTGAACAGCTGATTTCGACTTAACCCCCTTTACACATAAAATAGAAAATAGCTGTTTAATTTCTGCAGACATAACCCCTTTTTCACTAGATCCCCAGCATTAGTCAAGCACAGTCGTAAAATACCAATCACCAATATTTAGGTACCATTATTTATGATTTTCTGTCGAAAAGGAAACAATTATTTTCATATTCTATCAAGATCAACACCCACTTTCGTTAAAATGGGTCCTGCTACGTTTTTGCCCAGGCAACCCATTTGTTCGTGTCGTTCCTTCCTCGCACAATCGAGTTTCGTTCAAGTCATTTTTTTCTTCTTTCAATCTACTAAAATTCTTGCTGACATTGACACGTTCTTTAAAATAATGTCCTCGAGGGGACCGTTAATAGAGGATTCGAATTGGGAACTTTGGGAAGGTGTCTTCATGTTCCAAGCGATAAAAGTCTTACAATTGTGATTGGTTTAGTCGAAGTTTGAACGACAGGCAGAAATCGAATCGTGTGGTAAAAAAAAACTTACGTTCTTTGTTATAAAATTGTTATCTGTATTCATTAGTAAGGAATGTTTGGAAATACGCGCATGTATTGAACTGAATTATAGTCGATTGTTTAATAAGTGCATAAAAAAACGGATTTTGCTCACTGTTTCTTAATAGCAATTAAAACCTGCCTGTTTGAGATGCTGAGGTGAAAAATATATTTATTACGTAATTAGTGTCACGTTTCAAGTCGAAAATAAAACAAGCCCTAGACAAGCATTAACGTAGCAGTGTTCTTTGTTTTATTGTGTTGCATTAGTTTTCGCACCATCTGAATTAACCTTTATTTGACGTTCATGCATAAAAACACCTCAACGATGTATTACTCTGTCAAGCAACGGGATGCCCTGAAGAGTAACTTGCGAGGCTACTCAGATATATGGCTCTAACAGAGTAGCTTCCTGTCATCCATTACACACGCGTTATTATTTCGCTAGTGCAGCGTAAGATACTTTGTGATTAATCCGTTAGGGCGAAATGTCCTATCTTCTTACTTATCTTATTCTACTTCTACTAAAATTATAAATGGGAAAGTTTGTGAGTGGGTATGTATTTATAGTAGGTAGGTAAGTTTAGTGCATGCGTAAGTATGATTGTTTGTTACTTTTTCACGCACGGCTGGACGGGGATAATGGAGGAATCCAAGATACCTACTAACAGAAATTTTGCACGTTAAATTTAATATTTCCAAAAACGGCACCCTAGTCTCTGTTTACATAATATTTCTCAAAATATTATTTTACCACTGTCGGCATGATTTCCTATTTGGTATGTTCACCCAACCGATGCCAAATAAGTTTTTTGTAGTACCAAGTCTCACACCTACGCCGTGAAACGGAACCTCGAAATCGAAATGGAATAAATTGAAATAGGTACCTAAGTGTGTACTTCGCTGCTGTCCATTCACTAAATTCAAAATTTCACTGTCACAAATGGATGACTTAATCAAAGCGAACCTGGAATCAATTCTGAACATTCAGCTAAGCGAAGAATCCTGGACTCAAGCATCCCTTCCCATTCGCTTTGGTGGGATAGGGATTCGCAAAATTTCTTCTATTTCCGCACCAGCTTTTTTGTCCTCCGCCCATAGCTCGGCAGATCTCATAGGTAAAATCCTGAGGGCTTGCCCTTTAAACTATGAGACTGCGGGTTTAACGGAGGCTAAAAATGATTGGTCTATTGCCTGTCCGGGAAAGGATTTCCCAGAAAATTTAAAATTTCAAAGGTCCTGGGACGACATTCAGTCAAATTTGACTTATGAATTCCTTCTGAGCCGCAGCACGGGCTCTCATCGTGCCAGACTATTGGCTTCAGGTACGAAGGAAGCCGGCTGCTGGTTGCACGCCTTTCCATCAGCCAACACTGGTACTTTTCTAGAGCCCGACACTCTCAGAATTTCCATCTGCCTGCGACTTGGAGTAGCAGTTTGCGCACCGCATAAATGCCCCTGCGGCTTTGAGGTCGACGCGCTGGGACACCACGGCCTTTCGTGCCAGAAGAGCGCGGGCCGCTTCTCTAGACACTCTGCTCTCAATGACATTATCCGTCGCTCTCTTGCCACCGTCAATGTGCCTGCGTTACTGGAGCCATCGGGCATCGCCAGAGATGATGGCAATAGACCAGACGGAATATCATTGATTCCGTGGAAATTGGGTCGTGTGCTAGTGTGGGACGCTACTTGTGTAGACACACTGGCTCCGTCCCACATCCGCGGAACAGCAAATCAAGCTGGTGCAGCAGCAGAAGCGGCAGAAAAGCTTAAGAAAAATAAATACAAAGGTCTTGGCTCTGAATACAACTTTGTTCCATTCGGGGTTGAGACCTTTGGTCCGTGGGGCTCCAGCGCAAAAAGTCTTTACAAAGATATTTGTAAACGGCTTTGTGACACTACAGGAGACCAAAGAGCTGGCAGCTACCTCGCACAACGTATCAGCATTGCTATACAGCGAGGTAATGCTGCCAGTGTCTTTGTGACACTACAGGAGACCAAAGAGCTGGCAGCTACCTCGCACAACGTATCAGCATTGCTATACAGCGAGGTAATGCTGCCAGTGTCTTTGTGACACTACAGGAGACCAAAGAGCTGGCAGCTACCTCGCACAACGTATCAGCATTGCTATACAGCGAGGTAATGCTGCCAGTGTCTTTGGGTCCATGCCGCGGGGGGAACCTTTTGTTAATTTTATTTAGTTTTAGTTTAAGTTAGTTTTATTTTATTTTATTTATAGTTATAGTATTAATTTATTATTGTTATTTTTTCTTAATATTTGTTAGTGTAACTTGAATAACACATCTGAAATTTAAAAATGTTTATTGCAATAAGTATAAGTACGCTTATTTATTCTTTGTCAACTGTAAAAAAAGTTTTCTCGAGTGGGTTTATACTCTTATGTAGGTATTCCCATTCCGTTCCCAACATGTAAACGGATACATGTTAAAAGTCACTTTGATGTTCATCCTTCTAAAGATTCCAATTACTTAGTCACGTATAAATCATTACCCGTGATTTATGATCCTATTCACGGAACATCGTTTAAATGTTTTGATTACAGTTGGTTGGATATTGAATTAAGGTTTCACGGCGGACAGAAGAGTCGATGCATTTGTCTCAAGTGATTTATGGAATCTCTGGCCCCTCGAGCCAAAGCCAAAACGTTTCAGCTATCCTGATCACGTTTGAGATGTTAACGCGAATTATACCCAAGTATTTGCCTCTAAGTCTAAAGCAATGAATTGGAAACTGGAAGGTTTTATTGATGTTTATTTCTGGACTTTGATCTGGTTTGAAACCGTTTGAATACAAATGTGACATTAGTACCCCTGAGAACACTAATTTGGCTATGATTCGACTGGAATGTTTAGTTTTTCGTATTTGTATCGGTTGCCATTAATCGAATTAAATTTCTGTTTTAGTGAAACACCGACGTAATTTCACTAATGGCGATTGGTTACGTAATTAATGTCGCTAGGTAAGTAACCCAAAGATTAATAAATAAATATAATTAAAACTGTGGCTTGCGTACCATATAATATCACAACGTTCTATGGTGAAAGTATAGTCTCTACTAATCATTCGTAAAGCAATACACTATGTCTTGTTTATTAACGGGATTTAACCCTGTTTGCCACTTATCTACGTTACGCAGTCGCATTTGCCGAATTAATGACGGAATTATTTTACTCAGACCATTTTTAAGCTGAATCGCGAAAAAAAAAACAAATTTGGCATGAATTAATAATTTGTAAGCTACATAAAATATACTTTTATCGTCCCGCTGACATTTATTGCTTACCCAATTTAGTAATGAAGGAAGTAAACGCACGGGAAAACCTTTTTATGACCCGAAACTCCTCGTACGCCGAGGTACTCATAATTAATTTGATCTTATCCTATTCTGTCTTAAGCGAACCCAAAGTTAAGACAGGTTGTTTGCAAGCAATTCAGAATTCGTATACATGCTGACCATGTTGTAAGGTCCCGATTTCATTTTTGTGCTTCTTCATTTTCGCTCCACAGTTTGGTAAAAAGAAAGGAGTGCACATTCCTACCTACATGATGACATAACGAATCAACTCAAGGTACGCATGCCGATTTGTACGTGGATTGGATAATTCTCCCAATTAGCGCAATTAGCAAAGATTTTGTTTTAAATATTCCACCCGAATATATTCCAATTCGCTTAACTTAAACAAATCGTATGCGGCATAAAAGCAAATTACTTGCTTATTTTGTGATAAGGCCTCAAAAGTATAAAATTAATCATAAAAGTAAACGCGACCGAGTAATAATAGTACCTACATTACAACAGAGGCCGGGAAGTAAGGGGTTGCTGTGCTGTGCATAGTTATGAGGGTGGCAACTCTATTTCCCCCCGAGGTATACTTATATTGTGCTTTTCACAAACATGCAATGAAATAAATTAAAAAAAAAAAAAAAAACGAAAAAATCAAAGGTTTATTGCTTCTAGAGAATGTATAAGTAAACTAGATAAAAAATGTAACAAAAATATTTATTTCATTCTATTTCCAACATTTTCATGTCATTTATTTAATTCTATGTCCAACTCGGATTTAATAGATAACAGAGATAATTCATCTATACATATAAAATCCTTTGTCCTGACTGACGGATCAACGCACAGCCTAAACCGCTGATCGTAGAGACCTGAAACTTGGAGGGTGTGTTCTTTGTATGACGTAGGCATCCGCTAAGAAAGGATTTTCCGTAGTTCTACTTCTAAGGGGGTAAAAAAGGGGGGCAAAGTTTGTATGAGACATCGTGATTCCTTGGTCCAATCCACTTCAAATTTTGCATAAACATTCTTTAACAGAATTGATGGAAGACGTGTTTCGTATTTTATTGAAATTCATCCCTTGACGGGGTCAAAAAGTAGTAGAAAGTTATTTTGGGGGTGATTTGCTTCGAAGTTGATATCAATACTCCTTAGTGCTTTTGATTTAAATTACATTTTATTTTGACACAATGCAAACGAAACGAAACTTCAAATTTGGCAAACCATTTGTCAACGTTAGTCAACCACTTCCTGATCTGATCTCTGATAATAACTAATTATATGTATAAGTATTTGAATTTCACCAAGCTTTTGCTTTTACAAGCGCAGCGTGGGACGTCCACCAACGAGATGGACGGACGTTTTGGTGAAGGCTGCAGGTTCAGGGTGGATGCAAGTCGCTTCCGACCGTAATGATTGGGCGTCAATGAGGGAGGCCTATGTCCAGCAGTGGACGTCCTACGGCTGAAATGATGATGATGATGATGAAGCTTTTATGTGAGTTCAACCTTTTTCGAATAAAATCGAATTGAGTATTAAACATCATTGTTGAACTCGCATAAAAGCTTGGTGCAATGCAAATACATATAAAATGCTTTGTCCTGAAGTCCTAAATGACTGACTGGCGGATTAACGCACAGCCTAAACCGCTGTATGTAGATACCTGAAACTTGGAGGATGTGTCCTTTGTATGACGTAGGCATCCGATAAGAAAGAATTTTCCGGAATTCCCACGGGATAAGGAATATACGGGATGTATATATTTCATCAATAGAGAGTGACCCTATCCCCATAACGAAGATTACTAAACTGTTCCAATTGGGCATGCAAGTAGACTATTAGAACAGGTATAAAGCTAATTTCAATAATTTTGAAAATATCCACGGGATAAGGATAAATCAGGATTTATATACTCAAATCAACTGGATCCTATCTCCGTAACTACAATTACTAAACTTTTCAAATTCAGTATAAACGTAAATGGTCATACATAACGGCAAAAAAACTTATTGCAGGATTTTTGGAAATTCCTGTGGGATAGATAATCTCTGAAACTTCCGAGCCGACTAATAAAAAATCTTTTACCAGTAAAAAGTTACACTATCCTTTACTGACATAGGCTACTTTTTCCGGGAAAATGCAAAATTCCCGCGGTATAGAAAATAGTAAATTTAACTTCGGGGCTGAGTTTTTAAAAAAATACCAATAAAAGCTACACTATCCTTTATTCTTATATAGGCTAGGCTACCTACTATTTATTCGGTAAAATTCAAAATTCCCGTGGGATAGAAAGAAGTGAATATCACTTGAGGGCTGATTTGAAAATTTCTTTCACCAATAGGAAGCTACACCAACCATTATTTACATAGACTACTTTTCTCCGTCAAAAAGCAAAATTCCCACGGGAAAAAATTATGTGAATTCAACTACGGGGCTGATTTTAAAACTTCTTTTACCGGTAGAAAGCTACACCTTTAAGGACATAGGCTACTTTTTCTCGGAGAAAATGCAAAATTCCCACAGGATAAAGATAAGCGAAAATTTGCATAGAATAAGGACAAATTTGTTGAAATTCCCACGGGATAGAGAATAAACGGGATTTATAATATTCACTAACTGATGAAATGATAATAATGATGGATTTCAAACTAAATACAAACTGAAATATAGATGCACAGAAAAAACCCCAGAAAAAAGACCAATGCTGGGAATCGAACCCAGGTCCTCAGCGTTCCGTGCTGCGTGCTAACCCCTACACCATCACTGGTCTCCAGACCAGTAGACCAGTGATGGTGTAGGGGTAAGCACGCAGCACGGAACGCTGAGGACCTGGGTTCGATTCCCAGCATTGGTCTTTTTTCTGGGGTTTTTTCTGTGCATCTATATTTCAGTTTGTATTTAGTTTGAAATATATGGTTTCACGGGATGACCGTAAAAGTAATAAAAAAATGAAGTTGAAGAAAATAAAAATAAAAAATAGAAAAAGATACTTCATACTTAACTTGTAATAATGATGGATGTTGCCGTTACCGGATTTTTGTTTTATACAATGAAAGAGATGAAGAAGCTTTACCACAAATTGGAATTCTACGCGGACGAAGTCGCGGGCAAAAGCTAGTAAATATATATTTTTTTAATAAGCGTAGTGGTACAATTAAATTATCTAAGGGCCACTTGCACAGTTCAGGGTTAAAAAATTAAATTGGTAACCCTGGGATAAGAATGACAGTTCCACACATTTTGACACTTGTTAACCCTAGGTTAGCAGTTAACTCGGAGTTAAGTAGCTAACCCAGGTCCGCGCAAGCCCACCTTAGTGGTACAATTTATTGATGTCAAACCAAAGCAAAAATATTGCTTATAGTTTTTTTTTGATGGATCAACGCCATGACGTCGTGTCACAATATTATGTGGAATGGAAATTACAAAACCGGCCAAGTGTGAGTCGGACTCGCGCACGAAGGGTTCCGTACCATTATCTATAAAAAAAAATAAACCGCCTTCAAAAACACCCAAAAATATATGAAATAAAAATTTAGCAGACTATAATGAGCATGACAATATCTTTCTACTAATCTGTTTGAAGTCGGGCCTCAGCACGAGCAAGCTGGGCCCAATTGCATAACAAAATACAAGCAAATAGTATTACTGAATTCCAATACAAAATAGCTAATACTATTAGCTTGAAATTTGTTATGCAATTGAGCCCAGGAGTGGTAAAAGCCCAATAGGTATGTATGTAGGTAAGTCACATTGCTACTATAAAGCTTGAGGTCCCAAGTTCGATTCCCGCGTTGGGGCAGATATTTGTATGTAAATACTTTATTGTACATAAAACACAAAAATAATACAAAAAACATCAAAACGAAAAGGTACAAAGGCGAACTTATCCCTAAAAGGGATCTTTTCAAGCTAACCTGTTTCTTATAATTGGCTTTTCCATACAATAAAAATATATATGTAAAAACCATTGGTAATTTTTTTTTAGACATATCCAACTATTCAAAATTTACTTAGAGCGCTTTGAGAGATAGTAACTGTTCCGTCCTTCTATTATCTTTCAAAGGCAACTTTCTGGAGATGGTATGACTCCTTATTTAATGTCACCCTATGTGCTCTGAGGAGCCCTCTAGCGCCGCGGTACAAAACACTCCGTTAGCAACCGCCGCCGCGTGCGCATCTATCCTTTCCCCTTTTCGCTACCGTACTTTGGAGTGAATCTAAAACATTTGTGATCTTGGTGTGATCTTCAAAGACCTAGGCAACGCCTGTGCTGCAAGGAGCTGACTCTGCCACCCCTGAGGAAACCAGGCCATTGGACGTCATTGGGTAAGCGAGCTAACCTTCTGCTTGATTGTTGCCTTTGAGGTCCTTTCACCTTTCCTTCTACTTTTTTTTCATTTCTCTACTTTCCACTGAGCTACCGAACCCTTTTCTCATACATACTTCGTGGTCCCTCGACCGGATATATTTATTCGGATAAAGTGCCTATTAATTAATAGATACAGAAGTTAAGGATAGCATTCTTTTGTT
This sequence comes from Archips crataeganus, assembly GCA_947859365.1. Classification (NCBI taxonomy): domain Eukaryota; kingdom Metazoa; phylum Arthropoda; class Insecta; order Lepidoptera; family Tortricidae; genus Archips; species Archips crataeganus. The sequence goes on along the minus strand of OX402056.1, from coordinate 10,891,846 downwards.
TATTTCTTAGTGACTAAAAGTTACTTAATCCAATTTTGAAAACTAAACCTGTACCTAGATACGTTTTTCACTTAGGTACATATTATTTACGTGCCTTGTAAATAAGTGAATACATACATATTTATTAATTTTATAATTAAGTTTTATTATAACAGTGTTCATATAATAGTAAAAACAGGTAGATTATCGCTGTACCGAATTCCTGAGTGGCCGAGCGCGCCGCGAGACTTGCATCGATGTTTACCTATTATTTCGACTTGATTTGAATCATTATTCACTCGCGTCCGTATTCTGTTCTAACAACTTAGTATTGTTGAAGTTTTGACTGAGGTTCGTATTCTGTCTGAACAATTTATAAGGTTTTGTTGACGTTTTACTCGTGTCCGTATTCTGGTGCGACAATAAAGTTCAAACCAAGTCTTTGTTAAGTTTGGTAGTGTTTTGGTTGGTTCTGTTTATTAATTAATTAAAGTAAGGTTTTGCGCTTATCTTTTCCAGTGAATAATCTTTTGATTAAAAAAATTTACGAAATAGAACAAACGAAACGTAATTTAGCTTTAAAACGATTAAATGACGCATATCTCTGTGCGAAGAGATGTTCGGATCGCCCGGAAATGAAGCCGCGTCTTAAGGTTCATATCGATAGGTTAGGAGGTTTAGAGTCATTATTTGAAGAAAACCACGTTAAAATCGTAGCTTCATTGACGGATGCCCAAGATATTGCCGATGCCGAGGAGCTTAGGCAAGGTTTTGACGAGACATTAATGGAGATTCTGGAAATAAAGTCAAACTTATTTAAAGACGAAATTCCTTCCGGCATTAATGTCGCGCCTTCCGAACCTGTTTCGTCTCAGAATAATACCGCGGTTCATCATCACATTCGCTTGCCGACAATACAAGTCCCAACGTTCGAAGGCGGTTATAAAAAGTGGATTACATTTTACGATTTGTACCGTACTTTGGTACATGAAAAAAGGGAAATTTCCAAAATTGAAAAGTTTCAATACCTTCTCTCTTCGTTAAAAGGGGAGCCTCTGACGCTTCTGTCAGCGTTTCCAATATCCGCGGATAATTACGATACAGCATTTGACACGTTAGTGAAGCGTTATCAAAATAAACGTCAGTTGGCCTTTCTAGCATGGCAAGCTATTCTCAATGTTAAGGTGCATAATAACACCGCGCAAGCCTTTAGAGCCCTGTTAGATACGTTTCAAGAAAATTTAGCTATTTTGCGATCATTGCATTTACCTACTAAGAGCTGGGACTTTGTTATTTTTTATACGCTGTTGTTTAAGCTGGATCCGTCGGTTCGTAGGGAGTTTGAGATGACTGTCACATCGGAGGATATTCCAAGCTACCATTCGCTTGAAAGGTTTCTCGGAGATTACTGCACCGCCGTGGAGCGCGCGGGCCCTGGTGCGGGTTCGTTCCCCGGCGGGGCCGCGCGCCCGGGAGCGGCGGGGGCCGCCCGCGCTGAAAGCGGGCCTCAGCCGCAGCGTCGTTTTAAGCAAACGACTCTGGTAGGCAACCAAGCGACTTCGCCTTCGCTACCCCCGCCTCCACCCTGTCAGTTCTGTTCCGGAAAACATTTTATCGCACATTGTCCGGACTTTAAAAATTTAACTGTCGCGAATCGTTCGCAAGCTGTTAGTGATAGGCAGCTATGTTTTAATTGCCTACGCGCAGGGCACATGGTGTCGAACTGTACCTCTAAAAGCTGTTGTCGATCATGTGGTCACCGTCACCACTCGTTATTACACTTTAATAATAATAATAATACGGTTGGTCATAATAATAATAGTGAGAACAGAGCTCCATATACGTCGAATGCTCTCGGCGTTCAAGGGATGTCCAGTAATAATGGTACTTCGAACAAAACTGTTCTTCTTTCCACTGCGCGCGTGGATATCTTAGACAAATGGCGTGCCTTTCACTCTGTTCGTGTTTTGCTTGATTCTGGAAGTCAAGCAAATTATATAACTCAGAGTTTGGTAAACCGTTTGGGTCTGTCTGTTTCGAAAAACGCTCCGTCTGTGTTTGGTTTAGGGAACGCTTCTACGCCGGTATTGGGTACTATCCAATGCACTGTCCGCCCTGAAGGTCATCAGGGCAAAGAGCTTTCTTTTGAAGCAATTGTGATTAATCGTATTTGTGACGATATGCCTTCCGTTACCGTAGAAACCGACTTTGTGGAAAAGTTAGGTTTTATAAGATTAGCGGATCCTAACTTTCACTGTCCAGGTCCTATTGATCTGCTACTCGGGTCTGAACTTTGGAACGAGATTTTTATTCAGGGAATGATTCCTGGGGGTAAGGATTCTCCGGTTGGGTTAAATACTATCTTCGGCTGGGTATTTTTGGGTCGCGCCCGCTGTCTAGATTGTGTTCCCGCACTGTACTCTAGTCTTTCTTCTGTCCAAACTTTACATGCTCATAATTTAGATGAAGATTTGAAGCGTTTGTGGGAGCTTGAAGATTTACCGTCAAAGGAAAAACCTCTTTCACCCGATGATGCAGCTTGTGAGGAGCACTTTCTTGCTACCTATAAGCGAGACACAACGGGTAAATTTGTTGTTGAGTTGCCGTTCAGGGGCGCTGAACCGACATTCCGCAGTATGCGATCCATCGCTGAGCGACGTTTTTATAAATTGGAAACGCGTCTTTCTAACGATCCCTGTCTGCGTAGATCCTATACTGAGTTCATGCAAGACTATCTCGATAGCGGTCATATGACTGAGGTTTCTTCGTCTGACACCAAGGCAGCGGTGTCGAACTATATCCCGCACCACTGCGTGTTGACGAATAAACTGCGTGTTGTGTTCGACGCCTCCGCGCGAGATGGCGAGGGTTTGTCGTTAAACGACACACAGTACACGGGACCAAAGCTTCAAAAGAACATATCATCTATTCTAACACGTTTTCGCTTACATACCGTTGTATTTACGGCTGATGTCCGACAAATGTATAGGAATATTTTGTTAGCAGATAAACATCGGGACTTTCAGCGTATTGTGTGGCGGTTTGATCCTACTGAGCCGCTTCGAGACTTTCGTCTTAACACCGTTACCTACGGTGTCTCTTCATCTCCGTATCTGGCTTTACGATCCATCGAGCAGTTAGCCGTAACTGAGGGTCACGCTTTTCCTCTTGCGGCTAAAGCACTGACCACGGACACTTACGTGGACGATATCCCAACAGGTGCCGCCTCCGTCCAGGAGGCCCTTGAGTTGCAAGGTCAGCTAATCTCACTCATGTCGAAGGGTGGCTTTGAGCTTCGTAAGTGGGCGAGCAATCGTTGCGAACTGCTGAGTCACTTGCCACCTGAGCACTGTTTGCCGCGGGCTGCCACTTCTTTCGACGCAGAGTCTCAGACTGTTACAAAGGTCCTTGGCCTAAACTGGGAATCGTCCTCAGATTACTTTAAGTACGAGGTTAATCTGTCTGTAGAACACTGTACAAAGAGAAGAATACTTTCCGAACTTTCCCGTGTCTTTGATCCATTAGGGCTGCTTTCCCCGGTCATCTTTCTGGCAAAGTGTCTAATTCAACGTCTTTGGCTCCTTGGCCTGGATTGGGACGAAAGGCCCCCGGAAGAAATTGTCAGCGTGTGGCATCAGTTTACCAGCCAGCTGAGTGATTTGGCAGACATCGCTATACCTCGTCAGATCACTCAGCCCCGTGCCGTCGCCTATCAACTCCATGGGTTCGCTGACGCATCCTTGTCTGGCTATGCCGCTGTCATCTATCTCCGAGCCGAGCTAGACAATGGTTCGTTCGAAACCCACCTAGTTAGCGCAAAATCTCGCGTTGCACCCACAAAACGGATTACGTTGCCTCGACTCGAGTTATGTGCTGCCGTTTTGCTCTCGGATCTTGTGGATATTGTACACACGGATTTATCGTCCGTAATTACCATCGATTCCATCTTTGCCTGGTCCGATTCTACTATCACTCTTTCCTGGATTGCATCCCATCCTTCCAAATGGAAAATATTCGTTGGAAATCGTGTGGCAAAGATTCAGCGAAAGTTACCTTCCGCAATTTGGAACTATATAAGCACTCATGATAACCCAGCTGATGCGGCCTCTAGAGGTTTGCTTCCAAAAGCACTGCTTACCCATCCCCTTTGGTGGACGGGCCCGAAATTTCTTTCCTTCCCGTGTCAGCAATGGCCTCGATCCAAACTTCTTCCTATGTCATCTGACGTAACAACGGAATTACGTCAAGAAGAAAGGAAATCGGCTCTCGTTGCTACAAACGAGGCTGATCCTATACAGCAGCTTCTACTCCGGTTTTCTTCCTTGAAGAGAATTTTGCGAGTGACTGCGACTGTGCTTAGGTTCCTGAATCTTTTGCGCAAACAGAAAAAATATTCAGGTCCGATATGTGATCAAGAGCTAGCCGGGGCTCTACTCTCTCTTGTGAGATACTGTCAAGGATCTTGTTTCCACACAGAGATTCAAGCTCTCCAGAAAAATCAACTCCTGCCGAAGCCACTTCGGAAACTCTGCATTTTTATGTCTGCTACGGACGATGTATTACGTGTTGGAGGAAGACTCCGGCACTCGGACTTAGACTATGAAGCCAAGCATCAAGCAATATTGCCTTCAAATCATCGCCTCACAGAGTTGATTATTGATGATGTTCACATCAACTCATTGCATGCCGGCCCGCAAACGGTCCAATTTTTGTTAGCCCAAAACTTTTGGGTTCTTTCTGCTCGTCGAGCAATAGCTAAACGTCTGTCTGGATGTGTCCGTTGCTTTCGAGCCAAACCCGTGCTATCACAACCTCTAATGGGTGACCTTCCCAGCGTTAGGGTTACTGCCGTCAAAGCCTTTCAACGCGTTGGTTGTGACTACGCTGGTCCATTTCACGTGATTCTCGGTCGTCGCCGCCGTGGGGTGCGACCTGAGAAAGTCTATCTCTGTCTTTTTGTCTGTCTGTGGAGCAAGGCTCTTCATCTAGAGATTGCTAATGATCTGTCGACTGAGTCTTTTATCGCCGCCCTGCGGCGCTTTATTGCGCGTAGAGGTCGGTGCTCTCTCATTCTCAGCGACTGCGGCACAAACTTCGTAGGTGCGAAGAACCTGTTGTCTACTGCGATGGAGAATGCTGCAGCTGGTGAGGCTATAGAGTTTAAAACTATCCCCCCTTCCTCGCCCCATTTCGGGGGCGTCTGGGAGGCCGGGGTTCGTTCGGTGAAAAGTCATCTGTCTAGGGTTGTTGGGAATCATTTGTTGACTATGGAAGAGTTCCAAACTCTTATAGTGCAGATAGAGGCTGTCTTGAATTCCCGTCCCCTTTGTGCGGTTAGTAGTGATCCGAATGATTTTTCTGTTCTGACTCCGGGTCACTTTCTGACACTATCTCCGTTAACCTCTCTTCCTGGCAGCGAGGACAATCAGAAAACGTGTCTGACGAACCGATGGCAACTGCTTCAACGACTGCATGCGGATTTTTGGAAACGTTGGCATAGAGATTATCTGAATACCTTGAGTCAGAGAACCAAGTGGACAGAAAACGACCGTCCCGTTTGCGTTGGTGATCTTGTTGTGGTAAAGGACGATAACCTTCGACCGCTACTGTGGTCGATGGGACGCGTCTCAAACGTCCATCCCGGTGCTGATGGAGTTGTCCGAGTAGCAACTGTCCGCGTAGCGAGTAGTGACTCTAGACCAAAGGAATTTAAGCGACCGGTGGTGAAGTTGTGCGTCATTCCTGTCGAAAGGAACTAATACTGTCTGTTCTTTTCTAGATGTAGCTTTAATGTTTAGTCCATTATTACCATCATGTGTTACTTTTATTTTAAGGCTATGTAATCGGTTACGTGTATTTGTAGTCTACTAGGTTACATAACTACTATCAAAGAATACTATCCTGATCATCTGCACGTAGCTATTGTAATGTATTTTCTACACGGGGTAGCGGGGTGGTGCTGCGGGTGGGCAATTAAACCAAGTAGTAGGTGCAACAAGATGTATATTATTATGTATGCTTAACAATTTCTTCCCCGGCTATCCCGCCCTCTCCACACACTTACATACATAGACCATATAGGCTTAAGCTTAAATCCTAACTCACTACTACAATTCACAGGGTCGTGAATGCAATTGGCCAGTGATCCGATATACCAAATGTATCTAAACTAATATAGGGGCACTCCTGTACCTGGGCTGTGAAACGGCCAAACCTGGCTGCGGGCCACTGTAGGCCACACTCGGACGGCGTCTCGTGCCCGACGTCCCAGCGTCGCCGACAGCCGCCACACTGCGCAGACCAACCTGCTTCACAACCACCAAGCCTCCTTGAAACGCTTCTACACGAAGCCACAACAGCCACACACACAAGGCCGTGTCTTAACACCTCCTGTGGACGGATCATGGATTAGAAATAACTCCAGAGTGGTTCCTTAAGGACAGGAGGAACCGGCTTGCTCAGTTCGGTGAACGGACACCATAGAAACTTGAAAACTACATAAGCACGCACCGTGGAGGAAATGCGAACTTGCTTGGTCGCCTGGGTCGCGCTGTCAACTCCAACGAAGGTGCAAGACCTCGGACACCACAGCAATCTACAACCAAAGATCAAGGATTAGCGTTGTCGACCCAAAGGAAAGGCAGGGCTCCAGTGGCTTAGCCACATACCAAGTGTTCAGGATGATTCCGCGTGCGACGCTCCACGTCACCCACTTCTACTACACCACCGTGCTGAAACAAAATGAAAAATAAGTATACCAGGACGCTAACAGCGCATTCCACGCTCTTACCAGGTCAATCCAGAGAAACACACCCAAAACAAGGATTAATTCCCACTTGGAACACGACAAACACTGCGAGCATCAACAAAATGGCCGTACACCCCAAAGCCGGCCTCCTTCACGTAGAGCTGTCACTATTGCCATATACGGTTTTTTTTTTTTTAATGAAGCACTTCACTAGAGTCAAAATCCAAATTTTAATTTCCAAAACCAGCACCCACGTCCAAAATAATTATTTAATCCGCATCCCTGCAACGATTTACGCAAACAAAGTTTGATTTGAAAGTCTAAATTGGAAAAAACGCCGAAGTATGAGAAAAACGGAAGAAACATCGACTCAAACGGCCGTGCTGTCACCTGTCAAAATAACAACCTTACACTATACATCTATTTTGTAGATCCTTTAACTCATCGCCTTATGATTAAGCAATCCTATCATATCCTGTCCATATAACTTTCCCTTTAAAATCTTTTCCTTTATACTCTGGAAATTTGGAATTTCGCAGGGTGGGGGGAGTATGTTCCGTCCTTCTATTATCTTTCAAAGGCAACTTTCTGGAGATGGTATGACTCCTTATTTAATGTCATCCTATGTGCTCTGAGGAGCCCTCTAGCGCCGCGGTACAAAACACTCCGTTAGCAACCGCCGCCGCGTGCGCATCTATCCTTTCCCCTTTTCGCTACCGTACTTTGGAGTGAATCTAAAACATTTGTGATCTTGGTGTGATCTTCAAAGACCTAGGCAACGCCTGTGCTGCAAGGAGCTGACTCTGCCACCCCTGAGGAAACCAGGCCATTGGACGTCATTGGGTAAGCGAGCTAACCTTCTGCTTGATTGTTGCCTTTGAGGTCCTTTCACCTTTCCTTCTACTTTTTTTTTCATTTCTCTACTTTCCACTGAGCTACCGAACCCTTTTCTCATACAAAGATCTATTTGTAGTTACAGACGAAAGTGCAGAGTAGCACTTATGGAGAAATACGCTAACTGTGAATAAAAGATTAACTAACAGGTAGGAAATAAAGATTATCCTCCACCCCGCGCAAAATCTGAACAAGATTAGCAGGGAAATGGGCCCGTCGCTTTAAATATAACGTTTTAATAATTCACGAAGTAAGTTTATAAAATTAGGAAGGGATCGTACTGTAACCTAAATACATAGAAATGAAATAAGTGAAATAGTATATGTTTTTTAGAACAATCTCAACTGTAAATAAAGTTGTTCTAATTTACTTTCTAACAAACGTAGAGAAACAAACAAAATGGGCTTTCCGAGCTAGTGAGGTGAAAAAATATTTTTGTTTAATCACTTTTTCAGCGCTCAAATCAAATTAATATATTGCCTTATAAACATAAAAGTTAATAAAATTTATTGGAAACAGTGACATAACAGATTCCATAAATCCGCAGCGCAGGCTTCGTCCAGCAAACATATTGTTATCCGCAACAAGCTTCGTCATAACAACAGATTGGAATCCGCAACAGTAGAGAGTAAGTACTTATTACTTTTACTGAAGCCGAAAGCTCTTTGTGTTCCAACTTCAAAACAAAAATTTAGCTCTTTTAAACATGGTATTTACAAAGAAAGTTGTTACAGGATTACGCTTCCAGACTTTTTTTTTACTTCCTGTAACAAAAAATATCTAGGTACCTAATAAGCGAACTTTTTAGCAGCATAATGGTATTTAAGCGATTGAATGTGAAATGAAACGTAATATATTTTTTCTACTTCAGTGCTTTTATCTGTTTTTTTACGTGGTCAAGAGTGCAGTAACAAGTGTTCGTGCGCGTAGCTAAGCCACGCAAAGGCGTATGCATAGTAAGTTTCAAGTGCAGTGTGTAAGAGCGTTTTCACATTATCCGATACCGATATCGGATCGGATGCCGATACGATATCGGGGCAAGTAAAATGTATGAAATATGTACCTGTCTTTCAGATTATCCGATCCGATATCGTATCATATTTCATACATTTCGTATCGGCGTCCGATCCGATACCGATATCGGATCGGATAATGTGTAAACGCTCTTAGTCTGTAAATTTCTTTATCTCTTGTAAGTGCATACGCGAAACTATGTAGATAATTTACTTACCTATTATTTTTTATTCTAATGCGAGTAGAGTAAATTCAATCAACCACCTCTAATTTTAAATTTTTATAAGAGTATTTTATGTCTCATGGACTTTTTAGATGTGGGTAGTAGGTCATTATTTTTGTTTTTTCATAATTAAATTTAGATCATTCATCCAGGTATTGTTCCGTTAAAATATTGAGTCTAATGTGTTGGTTAAGTTATAGTACATTGTTGTAGAGGCTAGAGTAAGCAATAGATGGACGAGTTAGTTTGAGGGACGACGCGTAGCAACATGGTGCTTTCTCACGACTAATGCGAGGACATAACAATTAAACAATCGAAACACTGCGTTGTTCCCGCCGATTTTACTTTCTCTTTTGTGACATAATTATTTTTTTTAACGAGCGAGGCCATTCTAAAAAGGCTATTATAAAACTGCCTATTATACATTTAACAGCTGACTCATTTATGGCGCGCAAAACACGACAACAATGTATGTAACACACACACGAAAACTAGATATATGTATTTCATAATACGATAAGTACGACTTTTTGAATGATAATATCTGAATTTCATTCCCGGCGTGCTGAAAGGACAATCTGACCAATTAAAAGTAATCGTCTGCTGCATGTGAAATTAAATTGACCAATGAGAATGCGTCATTCGTGACTTTAATGAGGTGTTTTTTTTTTCCATAAACGCCTAATATGCACAAAATGCTTTAATTTTTTTAAGTATGAAAAAACGCCGCAGCATTAACTTTTTAAGCCTGCTGCACACTGCGCTGCACTGGCTGAACAGCCAGGCTTGTCATGTTCATCGTGCTGCCGCAGCCAGACTGCTCAGTGCGCGAGTATATACAACCTCGTCATGCCCGACTTGCTACGGCAGGTCGGACATGACGAGGATGAGGTTTTTATTTTAAATCGGCGGGAGCAATGCAGTGTTTCGATTGTTTAATTGTTATTTCCTTGCATTATTCGTGAAAAGCACAATGTTTAGTCTCGGCCAAAAATTCAATAGATGAACTCGTACTTTCGAGGACCGCCGCTACGCGTCGGCCCTCAAACTAACTCGTCCCTCTATTGCTTACTTTCTAGCCTCTACACTACATAGTATAAAACAAAGTCGCTTTCCGCTGTCTGTCTGTCTCTATGTATGCTTAGATATAGATATTTAAAACTACGCAACGGATTTTAATACGGTTTTTTAAATAGATAGAGTGATTCAAGTGGAAGGTATATAATGTATAATACATGCATAATTGGCTAAGTAAAGTTTTTTGAAGAGGTGCTAATTATATTTTTTTTCGACAGTAGTCGTCTTCAAGACCGAGAAACTGCAGCTGTTTTTTTTATCTCCTACTATTTATTGGAAATATTTTTTTAAGTGTTCGTGATGACATTTGTGAGATTTAATGGCTGACAAGCGTTTCGTGCTCAGTACTTAGTAGAAATAGAAAAAAAAACGAAGTCAGTTGTCAATGTCAAATGAAATCTGACCGTTTGCGTTTCGTTTCTTTGCGTTGTCCAAGAAGCAGTTCCAAAATAGTGATCTAAAATATTCAATCGTGATTCAATTATCGTCCATAGGTCGTGGAGAAATGCGGTAAAATTGAAAATCCGGATTTTGTGCGGAGGTCGTTAAAAATAATCCAAAAATCACATCAAAACGCAAAGCAAACGAAACGCAAACGGTTTGACATGGACAAAAGTGACAGATGACTTAGTTTTTTTTCTGTTTCTACTAAGTACTGAGCACGAACGGCTTGTCAGCCATTAAATCTCACAAATGTCATCTCGAACACTTAAAAAAATATTTCCAGTAAACAATAGGAGATAAAAATAAAACAGCTGCAGTTTGTCGATCTTCAGAATGCCAACAGTCGATTAAAAATATAATTGCACCTCTTCAAAAAACTTTACTTAGCCAATTGCATCCGTGCGAAGCCGGGACGGGTCGCTAGTAATTTATTAAAGTAGATCTTTTTGACGTTTGCGTAGCCATCTTCTTCTTGCTCTAACGCACATATTCAGCGCGTCTTTGTCAACGCATCCATAATGGACTGCGATCTTAACTCTCGCAGACTCGATCAATATTTCAATGATGTATTAACAACACAAAATACCAATGTAGGTACTTCACGCCTGTCACGCTTTGTACTTTGAGATTGGCAACAACTTCCCAAACAAAACATTCAAGGAAACTTGGAATAAGTACAATTAAGTTAATTGACGTCTCTTGAATAACTTATAATCTTTGGGCTCTGTTCTAGAATCAATGGGTATTATTTTTGTTTTTTTTTTCAGAAATAAAGCCTGAGAGTAGTCAGCGCAGCGGGTACCGGTCACGCACGAGATGTATGAAAACGTCAAAAATTAGTCATCGTTAAATTATAAGTTAAATCTTAATCAAATTTAGCTTGGCACCTAATAATAAAGATATTTTTGCTACCGTAAACCGGGGTGACTTTGACCTGCGGGGCAACTTTAAAAAGTAGTTTTCTGACCAACTCGCGCTTTTTTGTTAGCATTCATCGATCTTCTTTGTGTCTACTTACATGTCAACTATTTACCTCATATGGACAATGTCGGTCGACTTTATAGCGATTTTAAAAGTACCAAAGTTGCCCCAATTTTATTAAAGGCACCTTACGGTACCTTTAACATCAGTTATTATGTATAGATAAATGAAACTTATCAGAAACTTTCGATCTGCATCATAAAAATATGGCATGTTATTTTTTTCGCATTTGACTGGATTCGAGTCCCGACTAAGACAAGCGATTTTTCAAAAATCACTAAATGCAGTATTTTTGTTTTTAAAAATAGATTAGTCTCCTTTACATAAAATGTGCTATTTCCAATATTAGTTGCCCTCTAGTGAAGACATTTAATGGTGTCTTTGAAGTTCCCACTCCGCACTGGGCCCGCGTGGGAACTACGACCCATGCCCTCTCATTCTGAGAGGAGGCATGTGCCCTACAGTGAGACGTATAATAGGCCTTGGATGATGATGGATGATTGCCCTCTATGTGGTTTTCGTTTTTTCCACCCTGTAGGTATATTGAGTTTGTTTTTTAATTTCAACAAAGTATGAAATCTTAAATTTTATCACACCAATTTTTACAATTGACTTAATGCATTACATTGTCCAGTATAGTTAATGTTAGACAATGTAATGGTCTGAGTTGAGTCACAAACTCTTTTGCATCACGTTTAAAATTTCCACTTGTAGGTACCTAGATAAAGTTAAACGTTAATGAAGATAATATTTTAAACAAAAAAACGTGAAATGGGACTGGTTTTGGAATCATTACAGCTAGTTTATGTCTCTGAATGCGACAATTAACCATAAAATATTAATAAAGCCCGTTTTCACTGACATTAAAGTTTTCAAGGGCTTATATCTCTTGCCCGCATATTGCAAGTCATTTCAACACTATCAAAGCCAAGCACGCCAGCAGACGATTCTAAATTTAAAAAATGTAGATAGATTTTTTTAATGGCTTCGGATGCAGGGTAGTGGCTGTAATTAAAACCAATCATGTTTTTTTTTATTACTTGGTATTGTCATGGTGGCTAATCTGATTTTTTGAATTAAATTTGTAATAGTTTTCCTTTGTTTGAATACCTTAAAATTTTCGACAAATGACAATATTAAACTTAAATATAGCCGAAATATAAAAAAATGAACTCCGCATTAATGTAAATCACCATCTCGGCCTATTGTTTCCTTCACAGTAAAGCTCATAGTAAATTTAAAATGTAATTTGGCACATAAATTCCGAATAACTCAGAGGTGTGAGCTCGGGCTCGAACCCACGACCCTCAGCTATTACTATTAGGTAGGCCTAACAAGTAGGCTACCACGACTTCCTTAATAAAAATTCTTAACGTTATCAAATATATTTAATGCAAATTACGAAGCTGGAAGTGTTCTTTTAAAAAACTATTTAATATAAGATTTATATTTATTTTATACGCTAAGAGAAATACCAAGACTACGCCTTATCCCATTAATAAAGGGCTGTATCGATGTTAAACAAATCAATCTACTCTTGTGTAACAAACGTTGACAGTAAATAACGGAGGAAGAAATTATCTTACGTTTTTTAACCGTTATTATAAAATTACATAATAATATTAATATAATATATGTGGCTTTTAATTTAATGTCTTTCCCGCTTTGAAAAGCATTATTTATTATATTTAATAAAATTGTGGCTGTATTAACAATTTTTCCTTTGCCTTTCTTTTGTGAACAATATTTATAAAAAGTTACACGTTGGCGGGAAAAACGCGCCGCAGATAACTTTTCCAGACATTTGCGCATTAAAACTGTTCTCGGAGGGCATATCGTTCAGATTGTTTTTGTTTGATAAACAAAAATATTGAATCCATTTAAAAATGCTCTCACCGGATGAACAACAAGTACAAATATGTTTACTGAAATCTAATTTAGAAGAAATTGAAAGTAGCTTGATAGTTCAGGTAAGTTCTTTACTATGTTATTATGTATTTACATTGTGAATTGCTTAAAAATTATGTATTTTTTACTATGATTAAGTTATAAAAACACCTTTACAGCAAATATTATTTTAGCTTATTAGCAAATATACGAGTGAGTATATTGTAACATTCCGAATTTGCGAATAACAATATGCTATTGATTGTGTTTGTTGTTGGTGTATTGTATTGTATGTTTCCGATCTTACAATTTGGAGATTAGTGAAAGAACCAACTAATTGATTTCGCTTTTTATTTCTTTCTGAAGCTACCTTTTACGAAGTCCTTCGTGTATACCGTAGCCTAATGAGATAAGCTTCAGATTCAATACGAAGTATTCCTCAATGAGCGGAAATTGCTTTTTAGGATTCCGTACCCAGAGGGTAAAAACGGTACCTTATTACTGAGACTTCGCTGTTCGTTCGTCCGTCCGTCCGTCCGTCCATCTGTCCGTCTGTCCGTCTGTCCGTCTGTCACCAGGCTGTATCTCACGAACCGTGATAGCTATACAGTTGAAATTTTCACAGATGATGTATTTCGGTTGCCGCTATAACAACAAATACTAAAAAACAGAATAAAATAAATTTTTAAGGGGGTCCCATACAACAAACGTGATTTTTTTGCTCGTTTTTGCTCGATATTGATAACAGCAACGGCTTGAAATATTCACAGAATATTTAGTTATATATTCACTTTAAAAATAAATAATTAAATTAATTAAAATAAAACAAATATTTAAGGGGGGGCTCACATACAAAAAACTTGTTTTTTGCCGTTTTTATAGATAATTTACAGAAACCTTCGTGCGCGAGTTCGACTCGCACATGGCCGGTTTTTACAAAGAAGCTTTAGGTATGCCTCTTAGGCTTGCAGGTTTGTTAGATACCAATACTACTTAACTCAAACTATGAGCTGTACGCTACGAATAATAGTCATTATCCCCGGCCTATAGGGGAAGAGCAGGTAAATAGGATTCGTCGTATACAGGGAACATTCGTAGCCTGGATATACCTAACACTATCTATTACATTGACCTGTTCGCGTTTGTTTGTGCAATGTACTGTGATTTTTGCGATTTTGGTGGTTGTATATATTTTTGTCCTTGTACGGAACCCCGGTGCGTGAGTCCGACTCGCAGTTGGCCAGTTTTTACTTTAACATATACATATAGATTTACATGACTGTTCAATTCGTCCTACTAACCTTGAAATATACCAAAATAATTAAAAAAAACCATGTACTTACATAATAATATACATTTATTTTGCTTCGCAGCGCTCAGCATTGCCTGAGCTAGACGCAGAAAATGAGCAACAATACCGCGAGACAATGGTGGCATTGCGAGTGTCTCGCGCTCAGAACGATGAAATTGAGCGGCTTAAACAGGAAAATGGTCAGTCAACTAAGTAGTTTTACTTACTTATTATCAGTTTTAGGACTATTTGTGCTCTATTTCCGTTCCGGAAGCCGTGGTGGCCTAGTGATTTGACCTATGGTCTCTCAAACAGTATCGTGGGTTTAAGCCCGGGCTCGCACCTCTGACTTCTAAGGAATTTACGTGTTCACATTGGAAATTAGATTATCATGAGCTTTACGGTGAAGGAAAACATCGTATGGAAACCTGCACACTCCTGAGAAGAAATTCAATGATGTATGTGAAGTTTCCAATCCGCACTGGGCCCGCGCGGGAAATGCGGCCCAAGCCTTCTCATTTTAAGAGGAGGCATGTTCCCTGCAGTGGGCCGTTTATAGGTTGGAATGACGATGGTGCTTTATTTCTAAAGTTAAAAAATTAAAACATTACCCATTTCAGGCGACGTACACTCCTCGTCCACTGTACAAGTAGGCATTAAAAGACAGGGTTCTCTAATTTTTTGCCGTAAAATTTTTCCCAACTGATTATTTTCCCAACTTTTTTTTCTGAAACTGTAAGTAATACTTAATAAATGTTATAAAATTATATCTAACCTAAACCTATAGGGTATAACAGGATAGTCTTAAAATATATCCTGAATAGTTAACAGTTTCAGAAAATACCTACCTTATTTATTAAAATTGGATGAGTAGTCTCGACGCTACGATGGAACATCCGTAAAAACAAACATAGACTGCTAAAATCATTACACTTCCTTTTGGCAATAGTCGTGTAAAAAAATAGTTGGGAAATGGAACAGCTTTTGGAAAATTAATCAGTTGGGAAAAATATTTTCGGCGAAAATCCAAAATCCCATAAAACAAGAGATTTTCCCTGTTCTAATTACGTTTGATGCTGCCTGATGTTACAATGACCTTGAGATTTTAATAGCTCATTAGTACCATCTTCGTCAAATATGAATACGCATCTGACAAACGACAAGCTCAGGTGTTACTAGCTTTGCCCGTGACTTCGTCTGCGTGGACTTATTATCTCAGCCAGTTACAAACCGCAACATGCTTTGTTGGTATGTCCGTTTATCAGCAAATCTTTTGATGGTACTATTCTAAAGTTAGAGGAGGGGAAGGATCCAATTTTTATGAATATAGAAACTTACAAAAAAATCTTTCGATCATCATCAGTTTAACGACCACAGTTACCCTTGTTCCTTGGAGATGAGATAACCATGGTTAGATAACTGGTTACCTGTGAAGATTTTCCTCGCAGTTAACTATTTTTTTAGCAGTTACATGTAAGAAAAAATATTCCTCGGAGATAACTAACGAATAACTCTGAGGAATAAATGTTCCTCGCCAAACGGACATAATTTTTAAAAATCTTTGTTTTGGTTTCTATTGTGCTAACACCTCTCGTAAAAGTTTTTCTCAAATATTTTCGATGTACAGACACCGACTTGTAAAAGTTTTGTTACATACATAATATTATAAAAAGTGATACCGCTGAACATAATACCGGTTAAGTAAGTAAATAAAATTATGTCATCTTCCATCCCTACGTTCCTTCTGCTCAAAACCTCAAGAAGCTTTTACAGGTCGTAAGTGGTTTCAATCATTATTACGTCCTATATTTAGACATTCCATATTAAAATGGCGGCTAAATAAAATACATATTTACCGCTATCAAGGCCCTTGTTATGATAGATATAGAACTATCAAATGTGTACTGGATTTTTCTCTGGGTACCTAACTCTCCACGTGTTCTGAAATTGTCTAACCGCGCATGGCATTCAATATTTCCGTTCTCGTCGTTCTTGTCGACTTTACGTCACTGGATACTTCCGTCCGCTTCTTTTGTGCCATTTGTGATGCTTTTCGACTTTTCAGTCATAAGATGTGTATTATTGTGCTGCAGCGGACACTCGACCATAACTTTGTTTACTTTTTCGTAGACTACTCATATATTTGTGGCCACCTTCTGAAAGAATTATTCAGCTTTGTAATAATGTTATACAATGTACAGTCAACGTCATAAATAAGTGATCATTTTTGTACCTTGCCGATTCAGTCGTTACTAATTTCGCATGGCATGACTTTAAAGTGACAGGGTACAAAAGTAATCACTTATTTATGACGTTGACCCTACTCTATGAAAAATATAATTTAATATTTCAGGACATAAGATTTTTTCATTCACCCAAAGTCATTCAAAAACGGAACCCTTACAGGATCACTTTGTTGTCCGTCCGTCCTTCCGTCCGTCGTCCGTCTGTCCGCCCATCTGTCTGTCGAGACGCTAAACGCTAAAGTACTCAGGTATACAGTCTCTTCATCATATTTAATGTTTATTTGGGCAAAAAACGGCACAATATAATGAGTAACTTAAGTTATACATAGGCCAGCAAATATGCCACAGTAATTTTATGCTAATGAAGTACCTAACACGTAAAAATACAAACAGCCAAAAATGAGAAAAAGAGAAACGGGCGTTAAATACTAAGTATAAATAAATCTAAATTAAAAAAATCATTATCATCCCAACCCTATATACGTCCCACTGCAGGGCACAGGCCTCCTCTCAGCTTGAGAGGGGTTGGACCGTACCTACTTCCCATACGGGCACAGTGCGGATTGGGAACTTCACACACACCATTGAATTTCTTGTTCTGTATGCAGGTTCCTTACGATGTTTTAGCACAATGTGTGTAGCCGACTCGAAAGATTTTCATATGCATTAAAGCGGCTAAAACGCTTGTCTGATGAGAAAACTGCCATTATATCCTATCATGGATATGTTGCTTCACTGCTAAGGTTTGGGCTTATCATATGGGGTAACTCAACTGACATAAAGAGAGTGTTTATTAGCCAGAAGAAATGCATCAGAGCTATTTGCAGTAAAGGACCCTTGGACTCCTGTAGACCTTTATTTGAGAAACTTAAATTGCTTACCCTGACTAGTATGTATATTTTGGAAATGGGGATGTTTGTAAAGACAAACCCAAATCTATTTACAAAACTTGTCGTCAATCCAAAACTTCGCTGTAGAGATCCTTACAAGTTAATAAGACCAAAATGTAACAGTGCACTCTTTAAAAATAACTGTTATATAATGTCAATTAAAATTTTTAATCATTTACCGATTTATATTAAGGATATCTGTGACATACAAAGATTTAGGCGGACATTGTATTCATGGCTTATAGATAACAATTTTTACAATATTAAGGAGTATTTTGACTATGACTGTTGTAAGTAACGTGCTATTTTGTATTATTATTATTAATTTAATTAATTATATATGTTTTTATGATTTTTATGACATGACTGAATAGAGCTAATAATTATACAACAATTTTAATAATTATGTTTGAATGTTAGTTTACTTCTTGAAATAGATTTAGATTAAGATGTATTTTTTGTATGCTATGTGACAGCTAAATGTGTGATCATTATAAATGTATTTAAAGATCTATTGTTAACCACATTTAAAGCAAATAAAAAAACTTACTTACTTACTTACTTACTTACTTACTTCACCGTAAAGCTCATGGTAAATTTCAAATGTAATTTCGCACATAAATTCCGAAAAACTCAGAGGGGCGAGCCAAGCGAAGCGAAGATGTGAAAAAATAATACTTCTAAGTAAACGTAAAGAAGAGTTACGGCCGTTTATGAGGCAAGAAACGTATATTTCGACACTCTCAAGTGAATCAAAATTTATAGGGTATTTTCCATTGAACTAGAATTATGAAATTTGGCAAGTACCTAATACCGTCTTTATACTGCAAGTACCTAGATAGGTATAGAAAAAATCGAAACTATACATTTTAATTAAATCATTAAAAACGTAGTCTTTAACGTTATCTCTTGAACCGTAATAGCTTAGATATTTGAAAAATTTCACCGATTATGTATACTGTGGTTGCTATGTCAACAAATAAGAAAAATATAATTTAATTAAACATTAATGGGCATCTCGAAAAACAATATAAAATGATCCCACACTGCACACATTTTACTTTGAAGCAGGGCTCTGCTAACACTGGATTATTATAGTTAGAGTTGTTTGCGGCGTAGGTATATTTTGACATACCTAAAAATGTTTACGGAACTTGCGGTGCGCGAGTCCGACTCGCACTTGGCTGGTTTTTTTTGAAACGTAAAGTACAAAATTTTAATTAGTTCAAACTTCCAACTGATAAAAGTTTATTTTAATAGTCATATTTTTTTGCAGTGCGGTTGACAGCAAAGCGCACACAATTGAAGCGACAATGCGAGGCATTGGTCGCCGCTCTGCATACGGCACGTATGAAGCGCAACGAACTTATCCATTGTATCAAAGCCGAGGAACAGAATGACGAAACTAACATGTACGTATCTTATGTTTATGTAACATACTTAGAAAGTAATTTCATACTAAAATATATTTCCATGTAGAAAACTCCTTGGGTATTTTTATACTTTTTCTTGTTTTTTATACAGGGTTATTTGTAATTCACTAGCATCCTTTTAACCCTAAACTCCTACCACTTAAACA
The DNA here is from genome assembly GCA_947859365.1 of Archips crataeganus. Classification (NCBI taxonomy): domain Eukaryota; kingdom Metazoa; phylum Arthropoda; class Insecta; order Lepidoptera; family Tortricidae; genus Archips; species Archips crataeganus. The sequence continues at coordinate 10,872,593 of OX402056.1, read as the reverse complement.
AATGTTTTTTGTTTTACGGCTTTTGTCATAACTTAATATTTTTGGTGTAATAACGTTTTGAAAATTTGAGATTTCCTCTTATTTTTACGATACTCTGTGTATTTGTATGAAAAAAAAAGTGCTTCATTTTAAAAAGTCGTAATACAAAAAACATTTGTTTGAGTGATAGGAATTCAGGGTTAAGAGGATGTCAGTGAATTACAAATAACCCTGTATAAGTATTTCTTGGCTGTTTGTTGTCTTTCAGTGGCTGGAGTTTTCTCAAACTTGCAATGAAATTTTGATGTTTAAATGTTTTATTATAATAGGCCGCGAAGTATCACGTTACAGGTGCGGCTAGACGAGAGGTCAATAATGGAATTCCATACAACATTGCCGCCCTAGGCCGGCAAAGTGATCTTTTTTAATTTCCATGCCACACGGAGTGACACGGCATCATGTCGTTCAGCCATTATAAAAAATCTATAAGCGATAGTTGCTGTTTGGTTCATTATGACACTCTGCCACTAAGCTTATTGAAAATAAATATTTATGAATTATCTTGGTTTTCTATTAAATCTTGGTTTTCTAATAAATAGTAATAAATGTGTTAGTTATATACTTTTATCTAGTTTACTTATAGTTATAATTTCACTAGAAATAAATCTTTGCTTTTTTGGAGTTATTTTTTTATTATTTCATTGCATGTTTGACAAAAGCTCTGTACAAGTCTCTGCCGCGCCGCGAACAGGGATTTTCGGGCTCGTATATCTAGATGGCCTCGTTCACACTCGACCATCTATAATTACTCGGCCGGAAATCCGGTATTTCGCGGCCTCTGCAGTAATGTACTATTCCATCACAGTCCAGCTTTTTGTACGTTTCATTCCAGTTCTTTGTATTTTTGTGTTTATTTCCCAAGTTTTGATAAGTACATTTTGTGCCCTACATCTTAGCATTCTAAAGTTCTTGCGGAAAATTTCACTAATTTGTAATACCTCTACCTCTCATGCTTCTAAAGTTAAGAATATCTTAATTTGAAAAACTAACCCAGAAACATGATAAAGATTATATATTTTGTAGCTGTCGGAAAATATCTAAGAGATATCTTTTCGGAATAGTAATGTTAAATTTAACAGTCTGTGCTGCAGAGAAAATATTGTTTTTAAATTGACAATAATAATTGCTCTGCGTAATCTACGAACAATCGATGTCTTAAAATCTCCTTATTTTACATATTTATGTAGGTATGTATGTATGTGAAACTCTTTATTGTACGTAAAAACATGAAATTAAAAGTTAACAAGAGGGACAGATGTAGGCGAAGGCGAACTTATCTCTTAAAGAGATGTTATCCTATGTACGGTATTTAATAAGCTTTTTTCACCAATCGAGCATCTTATAGATATCGATTTAAAATTTTACCAACGAGTAAACTTTGTAAATCTTTTGTTTACAGTCGGAACTACGAAGACTCGCTGCGGGGTAAAGCGGAGAGGTTTAGACAGACTGAGAGTTTTTACGTAAGTGAAATAATTTCATCGATCCAATACGGCTATTTGCATTTTAATTCGAGTTTTAGCCAATTTTGGATCAAGCTACGAATTTGTAGGGATCAAGTATTTTTATAGTACAACAGAATCAAGCTCAGTTGGCTATGGTTTCGAATTTTCATTATGGCCTTTTTATCTAAACAATCTTGCTATTTGATGTAACATTAAACTTGTACCTTTACCTACCAAGTGTACGAGGTCTTAATATCGATATTGGTAACGTAATTTAATTACCTATTTCAAGTTTGTAAACGGAATTTCATTAATTTATATATTGAATGGATCGGAATTAGAACGAGGAGGAAATGACCCGTCAGTATGAAGAGGTCAGCAAAATCAACTCGGGGCTAGAAGGTGATGTACTGCGGAGACAGAACGTTTTAAGCGACCTGAAATATAAACTTGAAGCTCTAAAACCCGATGTGCCAGAAGACTTGCTTGATATAATGTACGTATTTACAAACTTTATCAGTATTTTACAGGTTTAAACGTTATGGTTAGGTGAGGTTAAGAGCGAACTGGAATTAAAAATTGAACTGAACAGAACTAGAAGTTAAATTAACTATGGTTTGAGAGATCTAACTTCCAACATTTGACACATCACAATACCCATATAACGTAAATGCGCACCGCACGATCCATTGCAATTATAAATAAAATCCCGTAATAATATAAGGGGTTGTCAATTACTAAAAACAATATCTCGCTTTTCTTAAACATAACTTATGTTATTTTTTTAGATCATAGATATTGAATATTTTCCAATAATAATTTATCACGTAAACTGTCACCTATTATTGTGTATTCACAGATTGTGTCGTTTCCATTAGGTAAATACACGAAATTTCCGTAAGTTGATAAAAATCGATTTGTAATTAATTCTAATTTACTCATTTTCAAATGTATGTAAAAATAACGAACTTAAAATGCGTTACACTCCGAGATACAGATTAACAGTTATGATAAAGGCAGGTACGTACTCAGTAGATATTAAAATGGGAATGAATTTAGGCCCTTCGGCCGCATACGAAACCGGGGGTTCGTAACCGATTGCGAAAAAAACTTTTTTGTACTTGTACGAAACCAGTAGCGATGACAGGCTTTTTTGTAGTCTTACAAAACTGCTGTTATCCTTTCATACGAGCATATAAATTGTAAGCCTTCTGTGAAACTAGTTGAAAACAAGGAATTGTATTTTATATAGCGACATATATCTCTTATATTTTTCACGTAAAAATAGGAGTAAATAAATATCACAAGTTAAGTATGAAGTATCTTTTTCTATTTATTTTTTTATTTTTTTCAACTTCATTTTTTTATTACTTTAACGGTCATCCCGTGAAACCATATATTTTCAAACTAAATACAAACTGAAATACAGATGCACAGAAAAAACCCCAGAAAAAAGACCAATGCTGGGAATCGAACCCGGTCCTCAGCGTTCCGTGCTGCGTGCTTACCCCTACACCATCACTGGTCTAGAAGTTAGCGACGAATTTTTCCTATACATCGTACACTTCAGTCTGTTATAATCACATTAGGCAGTGATAAAGCGCGCATCTATGTTATGCCCTCTACCGAGAGACTTCAACACTCCTTCGGAGCTAACCACTCACCTGGACCAAGAGATGGCGCTACTAGGCCAACTTTTACAAGTTAAGTATGAAGTATCTTTTTCTATTTATTTTTTATTTTTTTCAACTTCATTTTTTTATTACTTTTATGGTCATCCCGTGAAACCATATATTATAACAGACTGTGATTATAACAGACTGAAGTGTACGATGTATAGGAAAAATTCGTCGCTAACTTCTAGACCAGTGATGGTGTAGGGGTAAGCACGCAGCACGGAACGCTGAGGACCTGGGTTCGAATCCCAGCATTGGTCTTTTTTCTGGGGTTTTTTCTGGGCATCTGTATTTCAGTTTGTATTTAGTTTGTAAATAAATATCCTCAAACAACATTTGCAGCGACAGTGGCAAGTCATTTGATTTAAGATACCTGCATAAAAAATATATTTTATGTCGTTTAGTAAGTAAAATAACTTGAAATCGGTCTGGTCGCCTAGGTCCAATTCCCTAAATGTTCAGTTTGCTAAAATCTATTGTCAGAAAGTCCATTCCTCAAATGTCTAATTCCTCGAATGTTTAGTCCCCGAACGTCTACAAGTTATATTTCAAGTTTACGAGTGGGGAGGGGGGGGGGCTCGTGATGTCATGACTCTGTATAAACTAAAAATTGCAAAATTGTGTTTTAGTGACTTACTAGGTTTCATCGTTTGTTCATTCTTGTTTCATTACTCCATCACAATTAATTACTATCTTATATTTTATCTCTATCATATCTTATTTCGAAACCAGTATCGTGTGAGTTAAAAAACCTATTATTTGGTAACTGGTTTCGTACCAAGTATAAGGTAAGGTAAGGTTTTTATCGCAACCAGTTACGAACCTCCGGTTTCGTACGCGGCCGAAGGGATGTTTAGAATACATAGAGGATACATATATACCTATAAAACAGTACCGTGACTGACTGACTGATTGACTGACAGACAACGCACAGCCTAAACTACTGGGGCTAGAGTCTTGAAATTTGGCACACATGTACCTTGAGTATTGTGGAGGTGCACTAAGGAAGGATTTTTCTAAATTCCCACAGGATAGGGAAATATCTAGACTTTCTTTGTTTATTTGTTAGTAGCGGAATCTCTGAAACTATTGAGCCAATTTGAAATATTCTTTCAGAATTAGAAAGCCATTTTTATCCGGGAAAATGCAAAATTCCCACGGGATAGACATAAATAAATTCAATTTTCGAGCTGGTTTTAAAAATTCTTACATATTATGTGATATGACTATCCCCGATTGACAAAGGTTACTTTTTATTCGGGAAAAAACAAAATTCCCACTGGATAGAAAAATTTTAATTCAATTTTGAGGCTGATTTTAAAAATTCTTTCACCAATAGTAAACTACAGTATCCTTGATTGACACAGGGTACTTTTTTCCGGGTAAATAAAAAAATCCCGCGGGATAGAAATAAGTAAATTCAACTTCGGCACTGATGTTAAAATTTCTTTCATATGACATGATATGACTATCCCCGATTGACATAGGCTACTTTTACATCGGGAAAATGTAAAATTCCCACGGGATAGAAAAAACTGAATTCAACTTCGGGGCTGATTTTAAAAATTCTTTCACCAATGGAAATCTACACTATTCCTGATTGGTATAGACTAATCTTCTTCGGGAAAATGCAAAATTCCCGCGGGATAGAAGTAAGTCAATACAAATTCGGGGCTGATTTAATAAAATCTTTCACTAATAGTAAGCTACAGTATCCTTGATTGACATAGGCTACTTTTCTACGGGACAATGCAAAATTCCCACGGGATAGAAATAAATGAATTGAACTTGGGGCCTGATTAAAAAAAACACTAATAAAAAGCTACACTGGCTCTGATTTTCAATATAGGTCAAAACAGTTATTTCTATCCCGCGGTAACTTTACTTTGCACTTTCTTGGGATAAAATAAGCCTGTTTCAATCAGGCCCAGAACGAGAGGACTTGGGCAGAAGTTCCCACGCGGGCCCAATGCGATTTGAGAACATCACACACACCATACAGCTTTCTTCGCGATGTTTTCCTTCACTGTAAAGCTCATGGTAAACTTCAAACGTAATTTAGCACATGAATTAGGAAAAACTCAGATTTGCAAGCCCGGGCACAAACCCACGACCCTCTCCTTAAGAGTCCATAGGTCAAACCACTAGGCCACCACGGTTTAGCGGCCAAAGAAGTCACTTATTCCTATTAGTTACCTACGCGGAAACTTTGAATTTTCCTGGTATTATCCTATTAAACTACCTGTATGCCAAATTTCATCCAAACAACTAACGTTATTGTCTTCGCGTACGAAGTCGCGGGCAAAAGCTAGTTACAGATAATCGTCGAGTGTCAGTTCTTTCTGAATATGGTACTTAGCTTAGCCATTAGGTACGTTTATACTATAAATTACAAAACAAATTATTTTGTCAAAGGTTGCATAAAACTATTTTCTTAAAGTGCACGTTTATTTTAAAATGTTGTGTAAAACGTTATTTTATTAAAATTTAAACAAATAATTGCATCAATACGTGCTCTAATTTATTAGGGGTTACCTATCAAAATATAGAAATATTTTTTTCCGAATATTTAAAATCCCGAATGCTTCATTTATCCGAATGCATTTTTTTCTGAAACTGTAAATATTTCAGGATTTTTATAAAACAACCCTAACCTAACCTAAAGGGTTCTACACGTTGGTCCTGAAATAAATCCTGAAATATTTACAGTTTCAGAAAAAAATGCTTTCCGACAAATGAAGTTTTCGGGATTCTAAACCTTCGGAAATATAATTTTCTAAACATCGATAGGTTCCCTTTATTAGGTAGTCCTTTGTTTTGCTGGTAACTGAAACGTAATATTGGAATATTTCCAACTAATAGAATTGATTTAACTAAGTCTTCCCTCTCTTCTTCGAAAATTAGAATAAACGTTACTGTTTAAAAGAAGGCAGTTTAACACTTAATAATTTCGCTCATGTTGTGTTTTACAGGGATAAATTGGTATTGGATGAAAAGTTGAAATCACTGGAAGAAAAATGTGAAGATTTGCGAGGGAAAATAGTACAAATGGGTACAAAATAGTTTTCATCAATAAATAATCTACCATTTGTACCGTTGATAGGCAAAACTCTCCCCCTCAGCTTAACTAATACTCCGAATAAATATTAAATATCCGTATGATTGTGTTTAATTTAAGCCCAGTAAATTTTAACCTTACTAATATTATAAACGCGAAAGTTTGTATGGATATATGGATGGATGTATGGATGTTTGTTACTCTTTCACGCTAAAACGGTTTGAAGGATTCTGATGACATTTGGCACACAAATAGTTCATAACCAGAAACATACGAGGGGCGTTCAATATAAAGTGAGAATGAGATGCAAACTCTTTTAATATTACGAAATTAAATACTGGCCGGTAAAGCAAATCTATCTAGCTGATTGCTATGAAAAAAAAAACTAACTGTCTTTTGTTTAAAAAAATATGCGGTAATTTCTTTGCAATGCTATTGAGTACGTTAGCGAAAATGGAGAAAATTGAACTGCGCGCCGTTATCAAATACTTGTATTTGAAAAATTTTTCTACGGTCCAAGTCAATTTGGATTTGCGGGACACTTTAGGGTCTAATGTTCCTCCGTATTCGACAGTCGCACGTTGGTGCGCCGAATTTAGACGTGGAAGAACATCGACAATGGACGACCCCCGCTCCGGACGCCCTACTACAGCAGTAACTGAAGAAATTGTGAAAAAAGTCGAAAACTCAGTTTTGGCGGATCGTCGTGTCACAGTTCGTTTTATTGCTGAAAATGTAAAGATTTCAACGGGGAGCGTGCATAATATTTTACATGAACGCTTGGGTATGAAAAAGGTATCTGCGCGTTGGGTACCAAGAATGCTTACTGACACGCAAAAACAAACTAGACTAGAGATTTGTCAAGAAGCTTTGAACCTGATGCAGCAAGACCGGGAACTTTTTTTGGCGCGATTTATAACAATGGACGAAACATGGCTCCATCATTACGACCCTGAAACGAAACTGCAGTCTATGACATGGAAAAGGCCATCATCTCCATCTGCGAAGAAATTCAAGGTGAGCCCATCTGCCGGTAAGGTCATGGGCTCTGTTTTTTGGGATGGTAAAGGGGTATTAATGATTGAGTATCTCGAGCATGGAGCCACTATTACGGGCACTTTATACGCCAAACAAATAGCAACATTGCGCAATGAGATCCGCGAAAAACGACGAGGTAAACTCTCGAAAGTTGTGCTGTTCCACCAGGACAATGCCCCGGCACACAAGTCCGCCGTTGCAATGGCTGCAATTCGTGATGCTGGGTTCGATATCCTTAAGCATCCTCCGTATTCACCAGATCTTGCTCCCAGTGATTTCTACCTATTTCCGAGATTGAAACAATACCTGAGAGGCCAGAAATTTGAAGACGACGACGCGGTAGTCGCTGCAGTACAAGATTTTTTAAGTACTCAAGATGAGACCTTTTTTAAAAATGGAATTTTAAGTTTAGAAAAAAGATATACTAAGTGTATTATGCTAAAAGGTGACTATGTCGAAAAATAAAATGACATTTAGTAAAAGTTGTTTATAACATACTCATTCTCACTTTTTATTGAACGCCCCTAGTATAGGATAGGTACTTTTTATCCCGGAAAATTGCATAGTTTCCGCGGGATAGCGATATCTAAACAAAACAAACTTCTTGCAGACTGAGTTCCGGGCAGCAGCTAGTAAATAGATAAGAATAAAATTGTAGAGAGGTATGAAAGAAAGTGAGTGAGACTAAGTATTCTACTATTATTCTAGTCTAAGATATGAACTAGAATCTGTTTAATGGATGAAAAGAATTTTATATAAATTTTAAAATATTTAAAAATATATCTCGAGTCGGGCTAAAAAAATTCAAGAAATGAGATGAAATGAGATGAGATGAGATGGTGAGAGGAAATGAGATGGGCGAGCGGAGTCCGTTCAAAACTAGCGTGCGACGCCATGACTCAGCGGAACAATTTTAACTCGCTCAGTCCGCTTCGCTTAAGGCCGGCGCCCACTGACGGCATGGCACGGCGTGGCATTTTATTACTATCAAATTATTTTGAATCTTATTTGAATGAGTTTAGAATTCATGTTACTTTATTTCGATACCACGATGCCGCGATGTCCTGAGGGCCGACGCAACGCATGCCCAATAAAGTAACATGAATTCTAAACTCATTGAAATAAGATTAAAAATAACTTGATAGTAATAAAATGCCACGCCGTGCCATGCCGTCAGTGGGCGCCGGCCCTTACTCGCTCCGCTCGCAGTGGAAGTGCTTGTATGAAAATCAATGATGAAAGTCGAGCGGAGTCCGCTTGGAATCCGCTCGACTCTGCGACCACTTTTGTGACTCTTTGAACTCGTTTAGTCCGCTCTTATTCAGTGGAAGCGCTTATATGCAGTTTGCCATTGCGAGTTAAACGGACTCCGTACGGAGCTCGTTCCGCGCGCAGTGTAGAAAGCGGGCATTAGACATTCGTCAGTACCTATGTGTTTTTATTATTATTGACATGTAATCAGTATGTAACAGCAATTATTACAATAATTTATGGCAGAAATGTTACTGACATTTGCAGTTAAAATTACTGAAAAGCCTTTAGTTTCACTATGAAAGACGTACACTCCGCGTAGACCACCATCCTATCCAGTCCAGTTTAACTTCATTGTTCATTTCACACAAGAAAAGCCATATTGTTGTCTCTGGTTTCATAACATAAAAGATGAGGACAGCTGCAACGTTATTTCAGTAAAGTGCAAGGCAAGTTCAGACGGACACGAGGCTTTTTATAGTCTGTGATATAATATGTCCGTGAACTGGATACTATTGTTCACTGCAGAAACATTTGATTCACTGATATAATATGTCGCTGCCATTTTTCTTGGCAATGCATTATTCTGCGGATATTTTCAGCTTCTATACAAGTGTATAGAAACGTCGTTAAATATTTAACAAGGTAAGTTAAATAAAGTTACCAAGCATTCAGTTTTGTAGGTACTGTCTTGACACTGGTGTACAAGTTAAACGTCCGAAACTTTTTGACAGCTTAACATTTGAATGAAAGATTTATAATAAGTCAATATATATAAAGCCAATTTTTGGCTCCTGTCAACAAACTGAGATGATAAAATTTAAATAAAAATTAAAACCTCCTTCAAAAAACCCCCAAAAAAACATAAAATAATAATTGATTGAACCGACCACAATAAGCATGAAAATATCTTTCTACTAATCTGTTTGAAGTTGGTGCCTCAGCACGAGCCAGCAGGAGTGTAGAAGCCCTATAATAGGTATGTAGGTAAGTTAGATTACTAGGTCCACTCCTGCTGGCTCGTGCTGAGGCACCAACTTCAAACAGATTAGTAGAAAGATATTTTCATGCTTATTGTGGTCGGTTCAATCAATTATTATTTTATGTTTTTTTGGGGGTTTTTTGAAGGAGGTTTTAATTTTTATTTAAATTTTTTTTATTTCCAAGTTTTTTTTGGGTGTTTTTTGAAGGCGGTTTTATTTTTTATTTAAAATTTTTTATTTTTTTCTTTTTAGTTGTTGCTAATGGCCTGGACTGGCACTCTTTACTGACTGTACTTTTTGCCTCTGGTTACCAAAGTACTTATCAAGACGAATCAAACGAGACCAAACTTGATGGGGTTATGTCGTTTTACTACGGAGTTCTTATGGTCACCATCCAACTTCATTGTCAGACCCTGGTTACCATCTAGGACCAAAGTACTCGTTGAGACGAGTCAAATGAGTCCGTACTCGATGGGGTAAGTGCCGTTACTTTATGGAGTAACTTTGGCCACCTTCCAGCTCCATCATCAGACCCTGGTTACCATCTGGGATCAAAGTGCTCGTCAAGACGTTTCAAATGAACCCAAACTCGACGGGGTTGTGTTGTTTTATTACAGAGTTTCTATGGCCACCTTCCAACTCCATCATCAGATTAGCTCCATGTCACAATAATATTGCATTGTCACCTGATTTACACATGCATGTAAAATATGAAATCAATCAGAAACCGGGAAGTGAGTCAAATTCAACTTGCAAGATTTGACCCGTTGAGGAGTTCCGTTGGCCATCTGCGGTCTTGTTCATCAGATCTAGTTTACCAAATGACACTTTATGAATGCAAATGCTCGATTTGTCACTGAAAATACTAAAATCGCTTTACATTTCCCTTGAACTTTTGAAGAGTTCCTTCAATTCCTCATGGATCCCATCATCAGAACTGGATTCCGGTAACAACGGGACCAACCTTGAAGCATATGCTTTCAAACAACGAAAGAATTTTCCAAATCGGTTCATAAATGACGGAGTTCTGAGGTAACACACGTTAAAAAAAAGTAAGTCATGACAAAATTAAAAGCGTCGGCTTGCTTGATGGATATAAATTTAACGACAGGTATTTCATAATCTCTTGAATATGGTAGAGCTTCTTGCACAGAGAACAAACTTTTTAAGAAATATACTGTCATTGTTTTATACCTAAAGGCTGTCCCAGAAGTAAAGAGACAAATTTCAAATTTCAAACTGGTTGAAAAGATTTTCATTTTTTTAAGAAATATAACTGTCATGGCCGCCGTAGGCATTATATCTGTCAGATTAAGCGGGAATTTTGAAAGTATTTTTAAAGTTTTAATTATAAAGAGAGCTGAACACGAAGTATTTGCAAAAAGAATTTTTCAATTTTATAAATGTCATGGAAAAACGGACACGACACGTCATTTTTCTCCAGAGGGAGTCAGAAGAACTACTTTGTATCGAATTATAAGCGTTTTGAAGAAACGCACGGAGATATTTATAAAAATATTTCTGGAAGAAAACGTACTGTTTCGTCACCTAAAAATATAAATAAGGTAAAAAAGTTTATAAACGGAATCCCTCGATGTCTGTTAGAGTTGCTGCGGATAAATTGAAAATATCGAAGTCAAGTATAGCTCGAATGAAAACACACGACCTATAGCTTAAAGCGTTTGCAAAATTATCTGCTTCTAAATATATTAAAGACCAGGAAGTGCGAGTTAAAAAAGGATGCCGAAGAGGGTATGAAAAAACACCGAAAAAAGTTCTTATAATTGATGACGAGACCTACGTGCCCGTGGACCCAATGGATGTTCCTTTCCTGGGAAGCAATACTACCATGCAAACAATCGGGTTCGGGACGCTGTAGATTATTCACAAAAAATCATACCAAAGGCCAAATTTTTCAATAAATACCTAGTTTGGCAAGCCATAGACCAGAGTGGTAATACGTCTGAACCATATATTTGCACAGGCTCTATGAATGCACGCATTTACCTGAGAGAATGTATAATATAGCGATTGATTCCCTTCATTGATAAATATTACCATAGGGAAGAAATTATATTCTGGCCGGATATGGCGTCATGCCAATACGCCACCGAAGTCACCCAACATTTACAGGCTGCGGGGATAGATTTTATACGAAAACATAATGATGCCCCAAATGTCCCCCAAGCTCGTGGTATTGAAACTTTTTGGTATTTATGCAAACGAGAATATAAAAAACAAACGGAAAACCCCAAATCATTGCCTGCATTTAAACATCGATGGACTAGATCGGCTAAAATTGTGGCAACTAGGTCAGGAAAAGCTGTAATGTGGCGAGCAACAATAAACCTCAGAAAAATTGGCTATAAAGGCATTCCACAAGCAAATTTAATATAAAATAACAAATTTGAATATATTCTTGATTGGACTTAATGTAAATGTTAGCACTTTATTATATTTTTTCATTAGATATTTTCATTTCAATCTTGTCTCTTTACTTATGGGACACCCCAGTATTCGATACGTTTTCAATTTTGAAACTAAATATTTAGTTAGTCTAAGTTGGTTTAATTTATGTTTTATTTTATTTTATTTAACGAACTATACAGCTATCTATTAAAAAAAATAACACGAAAGTTATAGGATCAACAATTCCCAATTTGCCTCCACTAGAGTGATTAGACGATAAGCGAGAATAAAGACTTTTAGTCCACCAATTAAAGTGAAGTCTACCCTACATTAATTTAATTTAACTACTAAAGCCTTGGCTTTAGGCTGAATAGGAAGGGTCCTATGTTTAGTTGCTCGTCCGTTTTGTATCGCTTGCTGCACCGCTCTCGCCGCCGCCGCGCCGCTGAAGATCGTCCCCTGTAATCAAAGATATTATTCAAGCAAGCTGCTGGCACGCCATACTGTGTTTGATTTACATTTAATTGCTAAAACGGTTTAAAACACACTCAATTAGCATTTCTAAATTATACTCTCTTTGTTTTATCTATTTTAACAATGTCTGAATAAGAAACAACATCAATGTTGAAATTTCTTTGAAACTATTAGGGTACAGACGCACTAGGCGGCCAGATCAACAATAAATAAGATATTTATATACTATGGGGTATGCTTAGAAATAACCTGTTCGTAAAATGGTAAAATAGGTACCTATACCGACAAGCACGCCTAATGAAACTAGTTACGGCTTGGCATACACACCAATCAATTTTTAATTTTGTGCGTCCAAGGCTTAACGGTGGATGAAAGTGCTGGAGAACTTCCTAATCCCTTAGCGTCCGTATTATGTTCACAAGAAATCCAATGTGTTTGTGAGTAGAACGCTACGAGAACAAAAGCGAAACGTAATGAAGTCTTCATTGTGTTGACGAGTCTGCCACTCCGAGTCAGTAACACCGATTGAAACACGACCCGGCCTGATTGTGCTTTTATACACACTTGAATAAGTAAGTTTAAGGAAACAGGCTGAGATATAAATTTTCCTTACATGACTACAGAGTTGGATGGAGACGCAAAGTAAATGATTAAGATTCCTTTTATCCAGCCCCGAACGTGCGGCGTACAGTATATCTTGTGGTTGTACTACCATGTTTCAAATATATTAATTAAATAAGTACCTAAGTGGATTCGTATTTATCTCTCTCTACATGCAATGTGAAAATATCCCCTTATGAAATTTTAAAGATTTCTTTGTCTCTAGCTCTTTTTGTGGGTCTTATACTATCTGTTTGACAAATTATGTGATAGTTAAATCCCTTTGACAACTTACCCGACTTGACACTAAAATAAAATGTGGACTTGATCTACCCTTACCCGTACCATACCTAGAGTTCTCATATCTGACAAAAAATATAATCTAATATATAAAAATCTCGTGTCACGGTGTTTGTTACCGAACTCCTACGAGACGGTTTGACCGATTGTTATTAAACTTTTTTCTCCGTGTTCGGTAGGCCTGAGAATAGGTCGTAGGCTATTATTCTTCGCGGACGGAGTCGCGGGCAACAGCTAGTTTTATATATAACCTTGTTTTGTTGACTATTTTGAATGTACCTACTCGTACTTAAATTCGATTCATCCATTAAATTATGATTATACAAAGAATGTTCATTTTGTGGTTTCAGCGGATTGGTGGTTTAAAGTTTGACAGCACACGAGGCGTAGAGCTGCGTAAATCTTAATTATGAACTTAGTTAATTAAAATTTAATGAGTACATATTTTGGGGCTTGAGTTAATTCAGAATGTAGCATCTCACTTTATTGATTAGATTTCGGTGAAATTATTAAAAAAAACATTATCTATAGATTTAGCATGTTCTATTCCAGCTATTTTGGCTTCAAGGCTAAATATTAGCTAATATACTTAGATCGCAATCAATATAGCGTACAGTACCCGCATATAAAGATTGCACACGGTCTTTGAAAAAGACTGCAAATGTCCGACATTTGCCGAGTCTTTTTTTTGCACGCTTGCTTGTATGCTTGCTTGCTTGCGTGCTTGCTTGCTTGCTTGCTTGCTTGCGTGATTGCTTGCGTGCTTGCTTGCATGCTTGCTTGCATGCTTGCTTGCATGCTTGCTTGCTCGCTGGCTAGAATCCGTTGGGATTGTCGCTTGCATGCTTGCTTGCTTGCATGCATGCTTGCTTGCTTGCTTGCTTGCTTGCATGCATGCATGCTTGCTTGCATGCTTGCTTGCTTGCATGCTTGCTTGCTTGCATGCTTGCTTGGATGCTCGCTAGAGTCCTGCTTGGATTCTAGCTTGCATGCTTTCTTGCATGCTTTCTTACAAGCTTGCATGCTTGCTTGCATGCTGCTTGCATGCTTGCGTGCATGCTTGCTTCAGGCTTGCTTGCATAATAGTTTGCTTGCTTAATTGCTTGCTTCTCTGAAATATTTATGGTTCACGCGAGCGAAGCCGCGGGCAAAAGCTAGTTCATAATAAATGGAACCAATTTATTTTCCCAAATTTGTTGAGGGATATGGATAATATCGTAAATAATTTATTTGCAAGAATGTAGTAACTAATAAAAAGTCAGGTGGTAAAATCAATATAAAAATCCGATACATTCTGCTTAATTAACTAAGCATGCAAACATTAGATAATCTGACAGCCAATATACATTTTACAGTTACACAATACTAAAAAAAAAAATTGTATAGAAAATGATTTCGATGAAATTTGCTTTGTGGCGGTTTTTGGGGGCGAACAATCCATCTAGCTTGGTTTTATTTCCGAGAAAATACGTGGGTCTGAGTTTAAGGCCGAGCATAGCTTGGTCTTCCAGGTACTATTATGTTGTCTTACATTACAATCAAACTTCTTCACTTGAACAGATTGAACTTTGCTTAAATTTTCCGCTCGACTAAACGGACTTGTAATTAAATTAAACTAAACGGGAGTTATCACGCAAACAATATTTACCTCGAAGTTTCGGCCACAGCTGCTGCAATATGGCCGAAACATCGAGGTAAATATCATTTAAATAAATAAATATAAATAAATATCACGGGACAATTCACACCAATTGATCTAGTCCCAAAGTAAGCTAAGGATAGCTTGTGTTATGGGTACTAGGCAACGGATAAACATACTTATATAAATAGATACATACTTAAATACATATTAAACACCCAAGACCCGAGAACAAACATTCGTATTTTTCATACAAATATCTGCCCCGACGCGGGAATCGAACCCGGAACCTCAAGCTTCGTAGTCAGGTTCTCTAACCACTAGGCTATCATCTGGGTCGTCAAATAAATATTTGCGTGATAAATGCCGTTTAAATATAATAATTATGAGTGAAAATCACGACAGTTTGAAACAGTAAACGGACTTGTACAACTACAATTACAAGGAACAATAATTAAGATTTCAAACCGTTATAAGGTAAAGCTAGTGTCCCAAAGGCCCTACTTAGGAAAAATCTCATGTTCATGTTTGTAATAATTACTTACAACTTGTAGCCGAATTAAACGTGGTAAATAGCCATTTTCTTTGTTTATAGAACATATATACCACTGACTGAACCCTCCGTCGATCGGTTGGGAATTAAAATGGAAATGAAGGTGACTGATTTTTTTTCATACCAAACACCGCAAATAAACGTCATTAGGACTCTTTACGTCTATGGGAGGTACCCTAAAATATTTTTTTTTACTTTTTTTTATTCAATCACTTTGTCGGCGTGACTGATATATATATTAATGCAAAATTAAAGCTTTCTAGTACTAACAGTCTCTGAGCTTAGCCGCGGACAGACAGACAGACAGACAGACAGACGGACAGACATGGCGAAACTATAAGGGTTCCTAGTTGACTACGGAACCCTAAAAAGACTAACGTTTTCAGACCTATCCCTCCGGAAAATGAATAAAACCAGCGATAATCCTCGTTAAGGGTAAGTGTATATACATATACTAATAAAATTATAAATCCGAAAGTGTGTCTGTCTGTCTGTCTGTGTTGCCTCTTAACGGTAAAACCGCTAAACCGATTTAGATGAAATTTGGTATAGAGCTATTTTGAATCCCGGGAAAGGACAAAGGAGAATTTTAATCCCGGAAAATTGCATAGTTCCCGCGGGATAGCAATAAACAATTTTTTTGCAGACAGAGTCGCGGGCAATAGCTAGTAATTAATACAGCTAGACTGCAGAGTCAAATCTGCATGATGCACTAATCGTGAAACTGTTACACTGACTGGGCAAGAACAAAAGCCTCCGTGCAGTTCCGTGGTTCCATTGTAAAAAATTATTGATCTGTCTGCAATGACATTCCGTGAGAGCCAACTTTGGGGGCGGCAGGCGTAAGCTGCCTTTGGAATCGAACAATTTAATGATTACTTGACCTGAAATGTGTGTTTCAGAATCAATTTTAATTACCTATATTATGATTAGACTATCTCTAATATTTTTTTTCCTTTTTTATTTTTTGACGGCGGAAGCATTCTACACTTCCACTAAACGTAGATATAGTTAAGATGTAGGAATAGTTTTAGTTTCTTAATTAAGGGACCCAATACATCCCTGTATTTTTTTATATAAAGCTATAATTTTTTTATTTCATGTTTTTTTTCCGTTTGTAATTTATTATAATTTTAATTTGAAAAGATGACTTTCTGCCAAGTTTCTTGCGGCGCATTCTTCTTGGCAATGATGGTCCTTACGAAAGCGCTGGGAGTTTTAAAAAAAAGTGACATGTAAAAGAGCCCTTTGCGGTTTACTTGCAGAATAAACGTTTTGATTTTGATTTTGATTTTTATTTTGATAGGGAGGTTAAAACTGACCCATTTTCTGACCCAGTTTGTCTACTGGGAAAAATAATCGATATTAATTTCGCCTTACTTTGCTGGCCAAGGAAAACTTACGCAAAACTAGGTACTTGCCTATCATGTCACAATTATAGCAACAATAAGACATTATTATCATCATCCCAGCCATTATACGTGCAACTGCAGCGCACAGGCCTCCTCTTAGAATGAGAGGGCACATACACACACGCACGCACGCTCACACGCACACACTTTATACCAACGATAAGAGTATAAACAAACTTTCTATTATTGAACAATGACTAGAGTAAAGCAGTAATGCAAGTATGTAGTCAAAGGATTATTAAAATTGATACCTACCTTATTATCATTCTACACGACGAGCTTGAACGCGGCATTGTAATTCCAATCAAATGTGAAATATTCCCTAAACAAATGATCCTTTTCCCCTGTATTGTGTTCGAGGGGATTCTCCAGTTCTAATGACGTGGCATTTTTAAAAAGGAGCAACAGATAACGTGTCTTCAGTTGTTCCACGCACGCTATTATAATACTCATTTCTATGTGTTTTTTTTTAAATAAATTCAATGCGGAAAAGCATCATCAGGTAAAAAAGTATTTTTGGGTTTAGTTTTCATGCGTCACACATTGTTTAGAAAGATTACACATTCACACGATAAGCTATAGGCATCCATCACCACATCAAAAATTTTACTGGCTTCATAAATAGACTGGGATTAGAATTTGAAACAGTGGAGTTCTAAAATTTCCCTGTTTTCCACTACAGAATATGTCTCATCATGATTTTTTTAGTTTTACAGTAATCCGGTTAAAATAGGAGCCAATTATCGAAAAAGTTTATTTTGACCGTTTTTTGTAAAATTAAAGAAGTAGGTACGGCAAAGAATCCTTTTGAAGGGGGAGAGGGTGGGGGCGATGGTACATAGACGAAGCCGAAATTTTCACAAAACACTATTTACTAAAAAGTAACGTAATTTTCTTCTAGACTCAAAACGGAGGCCTTTTGTCAAGATTTTGATCGACAATAGAATGGCAAAATTAAATATCATTTTGGTTATATTTATTAGCGGTCTTCACTATTTCCTAAGCTGTATTGATATTGACGCTGCACCTAAAAGAAAAAGAATCAGCAATAATAAGTATAATTAACTGAATACTCATGGTATGACGAAACCAATAGTACATTGTGCATCAAGGGCCGTAAGTAGGGGATTACTAACGAGAGTCTATTAATAGGTAATCTCCTTCTTGCCCGTGATACGCACAATGATTTTCATCACATTGCAAGGAAAAAAATCCAAAAATAAAATTATTTAGTCTCTAAACACTTAAATTGAATACTACTTGCCAATACAGATTGTCACTTTTTTCGAGTCATCTGCCATAGATAATGTAAACTGTGTTTAGTTTAGAATTCCAGGCCAGATTCTGCCAACATGTTAAAAAAATACTTTCTAAAATTATTGCAAAACTATTTGATATAAATTTAAAATATTTCATGAAGCATAGACAAGTTTTGTGTTGTAAAATTGGGTTATACCTAGCTAAGTTTTAAAGATATATTAAAACGTTGGCTGACTTGAAACGTCCTTAGTCTGAAAAGACATACCTACTAACTTTGCAAATTTTGAAACTAAAGTTAGAACTCCCTTGGGAGGAAAAACTGTACGTAAATCCATAAATCCCTTAAGACCAATGTAGGCCATTGTCATTTAGTATACAGGCATGGAATAATACCATAGACGAACAAGTGTGCTGTGATGAAATAGTAGATTGTTCAACAAGGGAGGAAAATAGCCACTATCACACGAGGTTACTTGGCACCCGAGCACAGCGAAGGTGCCAATATTCCGAGGGTGATATTGGTGTTTTTCCCGAGTTAAACACTCTGCTTTTAATTTCGACTACAAGGAAAGTAAGAAAATATAAGTATAAATAAATAAAAATGTCTAAACTGGTCAATATGATCGTTGTAAAATATTTCAATGGAGTTTATTGTTAAGGAATAATTAATTTAACAAAATTTAGAATGTTCAATATAATAAAATCAATGAAAACAGTAGATAAAGTAGGTATTTTAGTAAATTTATTTATAAAATATGTAAGTAACCAATTTGAACCAAGGAGTTAAGCTGTGATAGGCTGTATGGACAATAAAATTGTCTAAGATTTAAAAGCGAAAAAGTTTCCGGGTGCGCCGGTGGGACTTGAACCCACGTCTCCCGGGTATGCGCCCCAAGGGAAACTTTTTCGCTTTTCAACCGACGAAAACAAAAGGAGGAGGTTCTCAATTCGACGTGTATATTTTTTTTTTTGTTTTTTTTTTTATGTATGATCACGCATAACTTTTTACAGAGTAGTCCGATTTTGATGATTATTTTTTTATTGGAAAGCGTATTCCCCGAGGGTGGTCCCATTTAAATTTGAAAACAATATTCTTACCCTAAGGGTAGAAAAACAGGGGATGATTATTGACTAACTTTTTACAGAGTAGTCTGATTTTCATAATTCTTTTTTATTGGATAGTTAGGGTATACCTTGAAGTTGGTATTATAAATTTGGAAAAAAAATTACCCCAAGGATGGAAAAAAAGTATAAAATAAAAACTTTTTAACAAAAAATTAAACCGCCGAAAACACTGAAAAGCAAAAAATAATACCTTTTTTGTTTGACCTTAATCTAGGTACCAGTTTGAAGTCGGTGCCTCAGCACGAGCCAGGAGGAGTGATAGAAGCCAATCAGGTAGACGATTATAGGTCCACTCCTCCTGGCTAAGTGCTGAGGCACCGACTTCAAACTGGTACCTAGATTAAGGTCAAACAAAAAAGGTATTAAATTTTGCTTTTCAGTTTTTTCGGCGGTTTAATTTTTTGTTAAAAAGTTTTTAAATCTTAGGTTCGGTGAGCAGACGTAACTGCTAATAAAATAAATAATAAATAAAATTGTCGTTTACCGTGTAATTTTCTTAACATTTTCTAACTTTTTTGCTTTCAGTTAAGTCACTAAATAAGAAATTAATAATTTAATTTAATAATATTTCACTGGCATTATAAAATTTGTAATATGACTAATTAAGAAAAAAAACTCAATACTTAATTATTCCATGTATATGCCGTAATGCTTGGCTGAATGCGTATGTGTTCCATTGACAGCCAATGCCTTTATTTTTTTTAATTCATTTCTACCCTTGGGAAGAAAATAATAGTTATCCTCCCGTATGTCAGATATGATTTGCCTCACTTTCCGAGTATGAGAGATGAAAACTAAATTATTGACCCTACGAACTCCCTGTAGCTGTGATTATGATTAAAATAAATCCTTATAAATAAGTACCTATCTGAATAATATAACATTGACCAAACTTCCATTAAAGTAGTTTATCTAGGATAAGTATTGCTCTAATTTCTAAATTCTAAGCTCAGGGTCTATTTACAATTTGCTGAGAAATTGTTTATCTTGCATGAGCCAGAAGCAACGTTTATTTGAATAAATGTTTCGAATGCTCCAGTAGGCCCTCAAAGGACGGATTAAACTATGAGCGGCTGTTTGTTGTGTAAGTAAAACAAGCTAGATAACTTTATGAACTAAAACCCGACTACAGAAAGAAAACACTCTAAGGGATTGACTATCTCACCAAATGATAAGTGCAGGTGAGGCCGAAATGTAGCTCACTGGTTTAGAATAGCCCTAAACCGTATCTATCCGGGATAAAAGCCGACGGAAGCGAATTCCATTCTATAGCAGTCTGCATATAAAAGATAAAGCGAAGCGCTTTGTGCGAATAAATGGTCGGAATATTCAAAACATAAAGGATGGAATTGTGGTGGTGAAACGGAGATGATAGAATAAGATCATGTAATTTCTGCGCTCTCTTTTAGATGTATCCAGTAAAATATGAGGAATTAAACATATTTTAAACTATTTTTGGAGCTCTATAGCTAAAGAAGAAACCTTTTGATAATTTTTAAGCTATAAAATTACTTAATCATTATCTTTTTTACAAGCTATTATTTAACTCGCATTTTGTTTAATATTTGTTAAGTTCAAATCTTTCAAGTCAAAATTTCCCAGTTCCAGTTGTTGGATCAACTTGGAATTTGGTAGGTACACGTTACGAATAATAATGGTATATAAAGTATGTAGGTTGTAAGGTTGGATAACATAGCAGTCAGCAAAAAGTAAAAGCAACAAAAATGTTACATAAAAATGAAAATTTACAAAAAAAAAACAGTCACTTTCTCACGGTTATTTAGATGTGAAGCCCATCACAATGCTATTTGTTTGTATAAAATGATGCCTATGTCACGACATAACATCATAAACTATGAGTAATAAGAAATCGTATAAAGAATCAAAGTCGGACGATTATTTTTGAACACTAAGTTGAAATATACTTAAATACATGACATAGACTCCAGCTTAGATCAGAACATAACCCTTCCTTTTGGCTTTGCCGTAACAGCGTAATAAAGTTCAGCTAAGCGCGGCCAAATCTAATATTGTCATTTAGTTTACGGAAGTGAGACAAGGGTACATTAACAGCAAATCTAATGTCTTACGGCATTTTATCGCGTACAATTAATTTTTCATCTCTCATACTCGGAAATTGAGGCAAATCATATCTGAGATACGGGAGGATATGTATTATTTTCTTCCCAAGGGTGGAAATGAATTAAAAAAAATAAAGGCATTGGCTGTCAATGGAACACATACGCATTCAGCCAAGCATTACGGCATGGAATAATTAAGTATTGAGTTTTTTTTTCTTAATTAGTCATATTACAAATTTTATAATGCCAGTGAAATATTATTAAATTAAATTATTTATTTCTTATTTAGTGGCTTAAACCAGAAAAGTTAGAAAATGTTAAGAAAAAAAACACGGTAAATGACAATGTTATTGTCCACACAGCCTATCTCTATACAGCTTAGCTCCTTGGTTCAAATTGGTTACTTACATATTTTATAAATAAATTTCCTAAAATACCTACTTTATCTACTGTTTTCATTAATTATTATATTGAACATTCTAAATTTTGTTAAATTAATTATTCTATAACAATAAACTCCATTGAAATATTTTACAACAATCATATTGACCAGTTTAGACATTTTTATTTATTTAACTTATATTTTCTTACTTTCCTTGTAGTCGAAATGAAAAGCAGAGTGTTTAACTCGGGAAAAACACCAATATCACCCTCGGAATATTGGCACCCTAGCGGTGCTCGGGTGCCAAGTAACCTCGTGTGATATTGGCTATTTTCCTCCCTTGTTGAACAATCTACTATTAAACCTTTATTGTGAACACCACAAAATATTAAGGTCAATTTTCAATAGCCTACTATGCACGTGAAACTAAGTACTATGAGAATCACTCATAGCAAAAAATACGGATATAACTCACGTCCTTAATCGAATTTAATTCCATAAAAACCTCTTGAACAATACCTACGTACTTATTTCACAATAAGTGTAATGATTTTCGCTTTGGAGCAAAATCTTCTTCTTTGCCTTGGGGCAAAATCAATAAAGCTATGAATCACAAACAGTGCATTCAATAAAGACAAGTTGGCATGACAAACTGGGGGTTTTTAGGGTCCCGTATCTCAAAAGAAAAACGGAACCTTTATCTATAGGATCATTTGGTGGGCATTCAGTCTTAAATAAGTTGTTGCAAGTATCAAATCAAATTCAAAATATATAGGCGGAATCTATCTATTCACCTACGACGGCCACATTTTTTAAACGGCCACTTCACCCATCGGCCACTTTTTCACCCAGCCATAATTCAGTCCAGAAAATAGGTAGGTTAGGTTATTTAGGTAGCTTCCCCTGCCCAAAGGGCAAACCACCTAGAAATAGGAGTGGAATTTGCACAGTGGTCTTTCGGGGAAGTGACCGATGTAGGAAATGGCCGATGTAGGAGTTTACACAGTGGCCCGTCCAAGAAAGTGGCCTTAGGTGACCGGATTCCTATAGGCTACTTCTAAGTAGACCTCCTGGAAACATGATAGCTTTTAAACTCGCAAGTAAAACATTTTTTTTTTGACGATTGACTGCCCTGAACTGCTCGCCAATATATCATTTAACACTCCATCCAGACCGAAGAGATACGCGCCCCCTATTTCTGTGCCTTTTGATCATTCTAACTATAGGCGGAACAGTTTTTGTATACGTGCAAGTAGACAGTTGAATAAACTAACGAGGGAGCTTGATATTGACGTGTTTAATGTTAACACTGACACCTTGAGACGTACTTTGGTGAATCGATATTTTGAGAGCGTGCATTGAGCGTTGTACCTTACTGTAGGTTAGGTTTGTCAGGTTAGGGACTTGATTATTGATTAGTTTTTCTCCGCCGCTTAAATAGTGCTGAACTGCTGGATTATTTGTCACTAAGTACTTAGTTATTTTCTCTTTTTCCTTTTTTGTGTATCCGAAGGGATACTGCCTTATTGTTACACTGTAATTGTCGGCTAGAACCTGTAATTGGCTTGCTGTATTTACTGTAATGTTTAAGATGTATATATAAGCTGTTGGTTCTCCATAAATAAATAAATAAATAAATAAATTACACACTATTATAAATTCACTCTTCTTAAATTAATTATTTTATACATCAATCATAAACTCAAAACAGCTACCTACATTAAGAAACAAATAAAACAATAATAAATGAACTTCGGGAGTGCCGGCAGAGGTGAAAGCTTGAACCCCCCTCACCTAAGCCAAATGCCAAGAAACATTTAACAAGAGAAACAGATGTACAAAGACGAGCTTATCCTTTAAAAGGATCTCTTCCAATTTCAATGGTGTATGTGAAGTTCCCAATCCTCACTGGGCCCACATGGAAACTTCAACCGTAAGTATATAGGTTGGGATGATGACAAATTTCTTAAACTGACTTTTGATTGACTTAAATTTTGTGAGTGACGAAATCTAGACATGCATCTGCTAAGTACAACTAACGGCACTCGTGGCGCATACAGTTCTACTGAATAATAGACAGGTGAAATGATAAATCATGCAGGTGCCATTACGTTGGCAATCGGCTGGAGCACAGCACGTAGGTAAACCAACGTGAACTGAATCTCCACGTGCGGTTATTGACGTTTCAATACTAGTTATGCATATATTCTCGAGACTAGTAAACTCTACGAACTAAAACACTTAGGCAACTGATTTATTGTTTCGTACCTGATGCGACTAATTTACTTATAGAACTGCATGTACACACATTTCTTGCATAACCGTAACTATTGTAAGGTCGCGGGTGAACAAAGTAATTGTTTTAGTTCATTAATATGGACCTCCGCAAAGTAACGCCTGATTCAATAAATTACTTATAGCATCAAGATAGCATCATATGAGAATAATATTGCGCTTTCTTCACATACCCACCCGTTATTTTAAACCGACTTCAAAAAAAAGAGGAGGCCCAATTCGTCTATGTGTTTTTTTTTAGGTGTCAAAAAAACAGTTGTCACGTCGTTTAGGGATAGACATTCACTATCATCGTCATCAACCCAGTCTAAGTAGGTATGTTCGTTCCACTGCATGGCGCAGGGCTCCTCTCAGCACAAGAGGGCTTGGGACGTAGTTCCCGCGCGGGCCGTGTGCGGATTGGGAACTTGACACACACCATTTAATTTCTTTGCAGGTTTCCTGATGATGTTTTCCTTCACCGTAAACCCCGTCTCATACTCAATTTCAAATGTAAATTAGTATACATACATTCCGAAAATCTCGGAGTTGCGATACAAGCCAGGGCTGAGAGGCCAATATACTAAGACTTTGTTTTAGTAGGGACAAGCATTGTACTTGACTATATATGTATTTTTAGGGTTCCGTAGGGTTTTCAGGGCAGGGCACATCACTCGTAGAACTGATGGCCGATGGGACAAAAAGATGGAGCGACGACCTGATTAAGGTTGCGGGATTGCGTTGGCTGCGGACGGCAAGGGACCGATCTGTTTGGCGAGCCTTGGGGGAACCTATGTTCAGCAGTGGACGTCTTTCGGCTGAAATGAGGGTTCCGTACGTCAAAAAAAACGGAACTCTTATAGTATCACTTTTTGTTGTACGTCCGTTTGTCTGTCAAGACCCTTTATCTCAGAAACGCGTGGAGGTATCGAGTTGAAATTAAAACCATATGTATACTCAGGTCTAAAGTCTCTTGAAGCTGTGAAAAAATCAAACTTCTAAGTTAACGAAAAAAAAGATACGGTCGTTTATGCTGCAAAAAACGTATATTTATAGGGTTCCTTTGAAGTATAGGGAAAAAACTGAAAACTATACAGTTGTAATTTTGTAAGGGGGTTCCGACTTACAAATATAAGATGATCCCACACTGTGTACATTTTACTTAAAAGTAGGGCTCTGCTAATACTGAATAATTACAGTTAAAGCTGTTAGCGGCGTATATTTTGACATACCTAAAAACTTGTACGGAACCCTCGGTTCGCGAGTCAGACTCGCATTGTTTAAAACCTACATAATTTGTGTGCTTAGGTAATTATTGACTATCATACATAGCCCATCTTGATGTAGGTACACTACATTACGTAGGTACATACATTATGTGAGTCGTCTGTCTGTAGGTACACAAGCACGTATCTCCTCTGAATGTGTTAACTAAGTAACAAGTATTTATAGATATTGGGATGATCCGCAACCAGATCAAAAGCTTAGCCCAAAGGGAAATAGGCTTCAGCCTGAATTGTTTGTACGTTTTATCACAGAATAATTAATAGTAGAAGTACAGATGTTTCACTCCCTCACAAAAATAGCGTTTCGGGATAAGAAACGTGTCTACTTTATGCTTCTCTGTCTATCTCATAACTCATATCAGTTCACACGCGGCTCGTGTAGGGGTCTATATTGGAATCCATAATATCTTTTGTCATAATTTCAAAATCCATAACTTTTATCATAATTATATTTTGCCATAATGTAAATGCCATAATATTGTTTGTCCTAATATTGAATATCCTAATGCTTATTTGCACTAATTTCGTAATTACTAATAATCATATGTCCTAATAGTCACATATCCTAATATTGGTAGACATAATCAATTTTGTACTAATTCATAAATGTTATAATACTTATATGCATATTTGTCATAAAATTTTTCTACTCATCATCATCATCACAGCCTATATACGTCCCACTGCAGGGCACAGGCCTCCTCTCAGAATGAGAGGACTTGGACCGTAATTCTTACTCGGGCCCAGTGCGGATTTATTGATGTTAATCACAATCATCATCATCTCAGCCTATATACATCCCACTGCAGGGCACAAGCCTCCTATCAGAATGATAATACACTAAAAAAAATGGGTCATTTTTTCTGAAAAATTCTATAAAAAATACTTTTCTGACTGCTATTCGTTTTTGTAAGGGTCGCAATTCTATCCTAACCTACTTTTCTTCTAGCAGCGGTTCGTTTCTGTTAGGGTCGCAGTTCTAACCTAACCTAACCTACTTTTCTGGCTGCGGTTCGTTTTTGTAGGGGTCGCAGTTCTAACCTAACCTAACCTACTTTTCTGGTACCGGTTCGTCACTGTTGGGGTCTTAATTCTAACCTAACTTAATCTACTTTTCTGGCTCGCAAGCCGCTGTTTGCCAACAAGTGCACTGTTATGACATTTAATATTATGGATTTAAATATTATGACTCGTAAGTTTTATGTCTTACTATATTTGTACAAAACATATTAGGGATTTAGAGTAGTAGGACATGTGATATTATGGCTTATGATCATTAGGACATAAGATCATTATGGCAAATGATCATTATGGCAAAAGTATGATATGTCTAAAGTCTGTAGGGCAAAAGTGGTATGGCATTTGAGTTTAGGACAAACGATGTTATGGATTACGAAGGAGACCCATCAGTTCCATTGATGGAACTAGTTGGACTTTTTTTTCCCGTACCTAAGTTACCTATACATTCAACGAAGAGGGTTTCCTTAATGGAACTAGTTGGACTTTTTTTTCCCAGTAGTTAAGTATATTCAAAGAAATAAAATAAAAACAGTTAATATAAAATAAAAACGAATGAAATTAATAGAAGGTACTTAATTTCAATTCCTTTGTCTATTAAAAAAAAATTATACTTAGGTACATTCCCTTTAGTTCCATTAAATTAACTCTACATTATTAATGTAACTACTAGGAGAAAAAAGTCCAACTAGTTTCATTAAGGAAATCCTCTTCCTTGAATGTAGTTACTCGGAAAAAAAAGTCCAACCAGTTCCATCATTGGAACTAATAATGGAACTAGTCGGAATAGACCTAAGTAAGTAAGTAAGTAGTTGCCGGGCGCCGCCACTCCGTAGTGGCTTGTTCAGTGGTTGTCTCAGTATGCTTAGTATAAGTTTTCCTTCACTTCAATACTTCTCGATCGCGTTTACGTAAAAATTTCAATTCTATGGAAACATAGACGCGCGCGCACGGAGGCGCTGCCCATGTTTCCCTAGTAATTGTTTTTTTTTACGTAAACGCGATCGAGAAGTATTGAAGTGAAGGAAAACTTATACTAAGCTTACTGATCGTCCGCGTGACGCGCTCGCGCTTCTTTTATAGGTACATACGTCGCAAGGGAAACGAATGCGTTAGGTAGTTAAATAGAGGGTCTACTGTATTTGTACTATTATTTATACTGTGGTGGTAGGCATAAAATACGACTTTGCAACAACCCCTCTGGTATTATACTGAAGTTACACACCTACAAAGCTTTAATAGACATAATTTGCATTAGAAACTTATTTTTGTTAAAACTAATTTATCAGTTAGTAAAGAGACTCGTGGATTAGTGACAATATAAACATTTTATTTGTAATCAATACAACGGTTGCTATAAACACGGAAGGACATAAAGTTATGGTTTTCCAAAATAAGAAGGTTTTAGTATAAAACAGTCCTTAACATCCTCTCCTTTTGGTAACCCTTAACGGATCATACCAATTTTCATTGCTATTGATTCAATCCGTGGCTTATGCAATGCCTTTGTCAGAAAATCTGCCAGTTGGAACTCGCTGGGTACATATTCTACGCATATTTCACCATCAGCAACGAGTTCTCGTACGTAAAAATGTCTAATAGCAATATGCTTGGTTCGTCTATGAAGTTCTGGGTTATGTGAGATCTTTATGGCTGCATCATTATCAACCTTCAGTTTGGGTGTCTCCATCAACTCAGATATTTCGCCAAAGAGTCTTTTAATCCAGACAATCTCTCTAGCTGCTTCACTTGCAGCTACCAGTTCGGCTTCTGTACTGGATATCGCAACACATGTTTGTCGTCGACTCGCCCAAGATATGGCTCCTCCAGAGTATAAACATAAAATACCCGACGTTGAACGTCCGGAGCTTCGGTCTCCACCATGATTGGAATCACTGTAACATTCCAGAATTCCAGCATTGCATCTCTTCTTAAAAATTATTCCATAGTCCAAAGTTCCTTTGATGTATCTTAGAATACCCCTCTGGTATTATACTGAAGTTACACACCTACAAAGCTTTAATAGACATAATTTGCATTAGAAACTTATTTTTGTTAAAACTAATTTATCAGTTAGTAAAGAGACTCGTGGATTAGTGACAATATAAACATTTTATTTGTAATCAATACAACGGTTGCTATAAACACGGAATGACATAAAGTTATGGTTTTCCAAAATAAGAAGGTTTTAGTATAAAACAGTCCTTAACAATTTTGAGTAATTCTGCAGGCATAGGTCAGGCAAAGGTACCTTCAGTCACATGTAATAACGGTTAAATAGTTGCTAAACAAACTACCTTCACATTTAATATCCCCAAACAATATAATCCCTCACGAATTTTCCGCTTTTCCGTTAATATGTGGGATATTATTGCGAACCCCTTTAATTACATTAGGTCACGATTACGGTCTCGGTCCCTTGTTCTGTAAAGTTAATATTACCTTACCTTTGCCAGCACGTATATATACATATTATGTTGATTGACATTTATAATTACATAGCTATAGCAGAACAAATTTAGATTTATTGAGTTCAGTTTGATTTGGCGTATAAAACGTTAGTAGTATTACTTAACGTAGCGGTAACGAAACCCTTAAACATTAAAAGTTATATAACGGATAGAAAATGATACAGTGTAGGTATAGGTATAAATTTCGAAAAGGTACCTACTGCAAATAAATTTGCCTTTATTATGGGCATGTCACTCTCACGCTGAAGAATCGTGAATAAAGCAAGCCGCCGTCGTTCGTCTTAAACTTTTTCTTTGTTAACGCCTCTAACTTTAGAGTTAACTTCGATCCTTTTTAACCCCCGACATAAAAAGAGGGGTGTTATAAGTTTGACTGCTATGTGTGTGTGTGTGTGTGTGTGTGTGTGTGTGTATGTGTGTGTGTGTGTGTGTGTGTGTGTGTGTGTGTGTGTGTGTGTGTGTGTGTGTGTGTGTGTGTGTGTGTGTGTGTGTTTGTGTGTGTGTATAATGCATAGTGGGCATTTAATGCCTTACTTACTCAAATGTTTTACGGTAAGTTAGCATTACGGCATGCAACATGGTGACGCATGTTGCTTACTTAGCATGAAGTGGTTATAAATTATGTAGCTTAAGTAATCTCACGGTCTTATTGGGGAACTTTATAGGGAGGGCAGGGGGGGGGGTGAAAATTTCGTTGATTTTGCCGTGGGATGCACCGTTTTCAAGATATTTGACAAAACACCGGTTCACCGTCCGATCACCGAGGTTAAGCAACGTCGGGCGTGGTCAGTACTTGGATGGGTAACCACCTGGTTTCATTTTTGTTTTTTGAATGTTTTGCTATGACGTTGTCACGTTAAACTATCGCCCATAAACCGACTTTACAGACAACCGGTTTTTTGTCACGAATAAATGTTTTTTTTTTCTTCCTTTAATATTTAAAAATTCACCTTGTCGAAAGGTTTTTTCTTATGATATTCTTCAACACGAAAGAACAGCAAAACTTTTAATTATGTTTAACTTAAAACTTTCGTTTCCTTGGACGAACGCTTTATTAGGTTTCAGTTGTTTAAAATTTCTAGTCAGAAGAAATTTAATATCTGGGACCGTTTCAACCGCTATCAGTCTCGCCTAGCGGAAGGTTTTTATATAACGATACAGCGTGCTTGTGGTATAATTTCAATATGTTGAAATTTCACGCTATAGCTAGCTATAGCTTATTTCTTACGTATATGCGACAGCATCACAGAAGACTGATAGCGATTGAAACGCTAGTAGAACTACCCATCTGAAATTATTACAAGTGGAACCATCTAGAGGATTAATAACAAGAGGGACTGATTATTATCATCCCAGCCTATATACATCCCAGAGTGAGAGGGCTTAGGCCGTAGTTCCCACGCGGGCCCAATGCGGATTGAGAACTTCACACAAACCATTCTACTTAAGGACCATAGGCCAAACCACTAGGCTACCACTTAGACTGACTTTAATGTATTATATAATGTAATTATTATGTCTGAGTGAATAAATAAACTAAACTAAACTAAACATACCTATAGCACGATAATATTAGCAATTGTAGTTGTGTAGGTACCCTATGAATTTTATTTGAAAGTAGTAGAGTCAAAGGCATAAACATCTATACAGCCATCGCGTCAAAATATGTATACACCAACCTTATAATTCGTGACATAGAGGTGTATTCGTGGCATATTTTTATCGTCTTGGTAACGTATTATATATATATATATATATATATACAAATATGACCTTGACTGTACAGTGGACTACAAATAGAAAGTTACAAAGTTAGTTGCTAATTTTTATATAGGTATTAATATATTTATAGGTATTTTTAATTTATATTTTTTATATTTTTTCATTTTGCCTTTCCACTGATGATAATAACATGTAGGTACACACGATTTTATTGGCTCAACATTACTATTATCTACTACATTATTACCACGCGAAATCAATGCTCTCCGTTCAACCTCTGTTCTTGGCTTCTTGGTAAATCTCATGACCAGCGCCAATGGCTCCAATAGCTCCTAAGCCATGTTTCTAAAACAAAATTCAGGAATAAACTAAACACAAAAGATTTAACTACATAAAGTTTCTCGACACAATGGACCGATTCAACACAATGTCGAACAACCCCAGTTTACAGTGTTTTGGAAACTTCCAGTGCAGAGCCCAAAGGAAATAACATTTTATACTTTTTAGAAACCTCACAATAACTTACAATGACTGCCTCGCTTCCTAATGGCACTGCCTGTACCCTTGGGATATGCGTAAGAGCCACAGAACATCGCTAGAATAGAATCGCTAACACCACCATGATGAGGCTTAAGATCTTCATGTTGGCAAACAAATTTATTTTTAGCACTTGGGTAATATTGCCACGGATCTTCCTTCAAATGATGGCTTCCTAATGTCGGCAGGGGCTTATATACGCGAATAACGTGAATGTCTGGTGACAAATGAGGAAACTTTACGGTCACAGAGTATTGAAAAGGCCAGACACCGTCAACGGACTTAACTTTTCATTGTGTTGCTTGTACTATAAATCAAATTCTCACCATGGACCAGAAGCCACGCATCAAAATCTTATAAACAATAAATCATATCTGAACAAAGGTCTGAAAACATAAATGCAGCAATATATCCGCGTTGATGTGCGTTAAATGAATTGAGTATTTCTCAAGATATACGAAACAAAAAAACTAATAAAATAGTAAAGTAAAACAGTGTGCACCTAGTGTTTCGCTAGAGTATGCCTATTTATACAATTCAGTTATTCAAAAAATCGGATAGTCTTTCTCTAGTAAATAGTTTTAAAAAAATACTCAAAGTCAGACATTTATTTACCATCTTGTGAAACCCGTTTCCAGCAATAAACTATTTTACTTTACTTTACTTAACTTTACTTTACTTAGGTACTTTACAGTCTTTCTTCGATGAATAAAGAAAACTAGGTTTGTTTTAATTTATCTTTTGCTTATGATTTCAATTGACGCCTTTATTTTGATTTCAGCAAATAATAAATGAATTATATAAAAACGTTTTTTTTTTAATTACTTTTCTTCCTGCACCTAGGACGAGCACTCAGTTGCTTTACTAGAGCACTCAGTTGCTTTACTAGAGCACTCAGTTGCTTTACTAGAGCACTCAGTGCTGCCGCCTTAGGGCCGCTTGCACGGTTTAAGGTAAAAAAATATATAAAAAACAAATAAATTATGGGACATTTGACACCAATTGACCTAGTCCCAAAATAAGCAAAGTACAAAAGTGACCAGCTATTTTTGATGCTGACCGTACTATGGGTACTAGACAACGGATAAATATACTTAAGTATATATGTGATATATGTATATAAATACATAGATACTTAAATTAAACATACAAGACTCCAGCACAGGCATTCGTATTTTACATACAAATATCTGCCCCGACTGGGTACCGAACCCGGGACCTCAAGATTCGTAGACATTAAGTTCTCTATCC
Source organism: Archips crataeganus (assembly GCA_947859365.1). NCBI lineage: Eukaryota > Metazoa > Arthropoda > Insecta > Lepidoptera > Tortricidae > Archips > Archips crataeganus. The sequence goes on along the minus strand of OX402056.1, from coordinate 10,840,310 downwards.
ACTAGGCTAACCAGTCATCAACCCACGTATCCCACATCAACCAAACCCATCACGTCACGTCAAACGTAATTTCGTACTCCAAAATCAAAAGAACATCAACTCAAAATAATATACCATTTTACCTCAGTCAATTACTGAAAGGCGTAAATTAAAATGGTTTAGTGTACTAGGTTTAATTTTGAGTTGACGCTGTATTGATCTGGGAGTGCGATTTGATCGACAAACAGTTTCATGTTTCATACATTTTGACACTACTTAGTTTACTATTTCTATTAACGACCGATTTAACGACCGCTTTAGCCTAGTTGGTAGTGACCCTGCCTGCGAAGCAAGAGGTCCTGGGTTCAAATCCCGGTAAGGGCATTTATTTGTGTGGATGAGCACGAATATTTGTTCCTGAGTTATGGATGTTTTCTATGTATTTAAGTATTTATTTATCTATATAAGTATGTTTATCGTCGTCTAGTACCCATAGTACAAGCTTTGCTTAGTTTGGGGCTAGGTCGATTTGTGTAAGATTGTCCCCTAATATTTAATTTAATAATATTTTAATTTATTCCATTAGTGTTTTCAATTTCTTTGCAACTTTTTGGTTACATCCATACTAATATTATAAATGTAGAAACGTGTGTTTGTTTGTTTGTCCTTCTTTCACGTCGAAACTGAGCGGCGGATTGCCGTGATTTTTCGTATGGACATAGTTAAATGGCTGGAGAGTGACATAGGCTACTTTTTACCACGGGAAAATACGTTTTAATCTACTTCAGCGGGGCTGAAGCCGCGGTCAACAATATATTTTTTGAGAAATACCCGTTCATGTGAAAGGTTTCATGTAAGCGCTCACTGGATTGTGATTTAATCTACTGTAGTAATGAACAGACGTCGAAAAGCCTTTTCGCTTCAACTTGAACCTGCCGAAGATGAAAATACTTAGGTACATCGCTACTTAAGACGTGAGCAAAGTTGGACGTACTTATTGGGTTTTTCGGTGATTATAAAGTTATTTCATTGTTTCCACTGAATTAATCTCACGTGTGCTAAACAGTTAAATTGAATAAAATAATGGCTATTTAGATTGTCACTTCTTTCGAGTCGTCTAGAAAAGATAATGCTAAGAAAGAACTGTGTTTAGTTTAGAATTCGAATGCTCGTACAGCCAGATTCCGCCAACATGTTAAAAAATATTTACTAAAATTATTGCAAAACAATTTGATATACATTTAAAATATAAAATAATGAAGTTTCATGAAGCGTAGATAAGTTTTGTGTAGTAAAATTTGGTTATAGCTAAGTTTTAAGGATTATAAATAAAACGTTGGCTGACTTAAAAACCTCCTTATTCTAAAATTACGTAGGTAGTATAGTCGACCAAGAAACTCCTTTACCACCCTAAAGTTCAATGTCAGTTGTATGACTTAAGACATCAAAGGCTATTTTCACTTACAAGTCAATGTGACAATCAGCCTTATTGTTTTTATTCTGATGTAGGAACTGTCACAAAAAATGGTAAAGCATCACTAAAGCACTTACTTGGTCGACTATACCACTATACCTAGTAAATTGTTTGCAAATTTTAAAACTAAAGTTATAAATAACTCCCTAGGGAGGAAAACTATACGTAAATCCATAACTCCTTCAAGAACAATTTAGGCCATTGTCCCTTAGGCGGCCCCTAGACCTACAATAACATTGTACAATACTTTTTATTGTACAATAAGATTGAAAGGCGCTCTGAATCCAAACGAGCAATTATATTGCTCAATAATACGAACTGCACAATGTTTTCGTGTTCAGTCGGATACTAAAATATTGCACAATACTGACCCTACACGATGCAATGGAAAAATATGGCGCAATAAAAATTAAACTCGCACAATCTTTCGGTCAATCATTGCGCATTCTTCAATATTAACCCTAAACGGTCAATAATATTGCACAATTCGCAATATTGTGCAATATAATTGATCGTTTAGGGGCCGCCTTAGTATAGGTACAGGCATGGAATAACACCATTGACGAGCAAGTGTGATAAAAAAGAAGGTATCTGCCAAGTATTAAGTCTCTAATAAAGCTACAGCTCTACATAGTTACAGAGATAGATAAGGTTACTTTGAAACGAATATATGTGCCATTTATTCCTTATCCTGTGAGATATCTTTTTCCGTAAGAACCTTCTGCAAAGTGTTTAATAAAAAAGATGATTGAAGCGGTAAAGTCGTTCTCAAGTTATAGCATAAACAAGGAAAGTAGAGATTATTTTTTATATATGTGACGTTCCATCAGTAAAGGGTCCTTATCTGGGGGCACGGGAGTGCCCCCGCCAAGATGAGCCAAGAGGAGCGCAAGGGCACTACCTACCTTTTCTCGAAACGCTTCGTCGTTTTTTTGAACTCTTATAACTTTGCTTTGGATGATGTTAAATAGTTGAAAATTTCAAGATATAATGATACTAGTACAAACATGAAACATACAAAGTTTGAATGTCGTAGCTCTTATACTTTAGATTTTATCAATGTCTAAAAACCCCCGATTTCGTCACTGATCACTGATTATCAAAATTCAAAAGGTACTTCCTGAAGTCCTAGAAAGCTTAAATTTGGTATGTAAGCTAGTAATAGTATACAAACAACGAAAAAATCTTAAAACTTGAAACTTTTACCCCCCAACCGCTTAAACTAGGGGGTGAAAGCTTGTATGAGGCTTCCGCAAATTTTGATGCTAGAGGTCTGAAAATTTATATAGAGGGTCCTTGTTTTATCCTTGTTATAAATAATAAGATATGTATTTCAGGATTTTTAGTAAATCATCCCCTACCAAAAAGAAATGAAATCCCATAAAAACATTTCATGTTAAATGTTGCCAAGACGAGACCATGTAGCTCGCACTGTCGAAAAGTAATCAGATCTCTTGTAGAGCAAAGCTTCTAACCCTACGTGCCCAGCTCTAAATCTATAAGCCCTAATTTTACACTAATTAATCTCGTAGGCGTGCAAACCGTGGACTAAACTGGCGAGTCGGCCGCACGGAAAGAGTTTAAAAGATTGAATAGATTTTTAAGTTCAAGCCCATATGCCGAATTGCAAAAGGTTCGTGCGGCCGACTCGCCAGTTTAGTCCACGGTTTGCTCGCCTACGAGATTAATTAGTGTAAAAAAAAAACTTGGCTCTACAAGATATCTGATTACGTTTTGACAGTGCGAGCTACATGGTCTCGTCTTGGCAACATTTAACATGAAATGTTTTAGTGGGATGGCAGTTTCTAGTTACGGAGATATTGAAGTTTTTGTAAAATACATCAAACAAAATCATTTTTTTTTTGTTTTATGCGAAATAGTAAAATAAACGGATAGACGTGTATTTGTAGCTTGGTTTTACTTGCGTGTGCTAAGCATTTCTGTATTAAAATTAGGTTCAAAGTTTACTAGAAAAGGGTCCTTATGGCTGAGCACATTGCATTCAAAAATAATAAATCTGTTGATACATTTGTTTAATTTACTTGATAATTTTGCTTTGCTTTGAAAGTTATATGCATTAGTACATAAATCTAAATATTATTTAGATTTATATATACGTATAAAAACAATATATAGCAAATACAAACAATCTCAAGATGAAGATAAAATTACGAAATGCGTTTCGGTATATTTTATTGCAATCCCAGCGGTGGGTACATCGCTATGAACAATGAAGTTTAACATCTGCTCCTTTATACTCACTGTCAATATTTAGGGAACTTCATTAGCGAGCTAACGTCAAAAGCACCATCACTCGATGCCGCTACTTTAATGTTGATAAAATCATCTTCTATCTATAGTATAGTAATAATATTATGCAAAATTTAAAGACGTAACTGACTGACAACGATATCAACCCACAGCCTAACTAAACCCTTCCTAAACCATTAAAATAAATAAATAAATAAATAAATATCACGGGACAATTCACACCAATTGACCTAGTCCCAAAGTAAGCTAAGTAAAGCTTGTGTTATGGGTACTAGGCACCGGATAAACATACTGATATAGATAGATACATACTTAAATACATATTAAACACCCAAGACCCGAGAACAAACATTCGTATTTTCATACAAATATCTGCCCCGACACGGGAATCGAACCCGGGACCTCAAGCTTCGTAGTCAGGTTCTCTAACCACTAGGCCATCTGGTCTGGTCTGGTCTGGTCTGGTCTGGTCTGGTCTGGTCTGGTCGGTCTGGTCTGGTCTGGTCTGGTCGTGGTCTGGTCGTCATAGTTAATAATAATAATAATAGGCCTTTACATCTGTGACAGATGATTTAAGTAGCACCCTAGCGACACTTCCGCTCGTGGCTAAAAAGACCGATACGGGATAAGATCCCTCGGCCGCACTCGCGACAAGTGTACGCAGCCCCAGATGGGCTAAGTATAGTTAAGTACCTATAATATATGCAAAATTTAAAGACTTAACTGACTGACAACGATATCAACACACAGCCTAAACCACTGAAGCTAAAGACTCGAGTGTCATATAGAGGTTACAGTAAGAAGGGATTCAAAGTGGCCCTATCTCCGTAACTATAATTATTAGAGACTTCAAATTTGGCATGCAAATAGGTGATTATAACAGTAAAAACTAATTTTACGATTTTCGGAAAATCCCACGGGATAAGGAAAAATCGGGATTTATTTATTCAATTCAATGAGACCGTATCTCCTACAATAAGTATTCCTTTAGGATCATAGAGGTAGAGATGCAGCAATAAGGGATTTTGATTTACCAAGGGATAAAAAACGGGAGTTTGTTCGCGGACTTAGTCGCGGATAAAAGCTAGTACCTAAATTAAATAAAAACAAAACTAGTAAATTTACTTTTATCCATGGTAATGGAAATGTAACAGGAAATATTCAGAACATGAGCTTTGTTTGAATAGATTCTATGGGATTCCCGGGCCCCAGGGATTTCGAGCGAGACGCCCCTACGGAAATCCCGCAATATGAACATACTCAGTTTTTAAAATGCGACCTTATTTTTACGGACACAAAAGTTGTAAATGATGCAATGCTTTTTGTAGTTGAGCTAGTTTACGTAAAACCCTTTTTTACACAAATGTGATTGCAACGAAACATATTCGGAAATGGAACGAAACTAGGAATGGTTTGGTCGTTCGTCACTCGGGAGAATGTTGTACCAACGCTTAGGGTTCTCGGATGCGTTGGTAGTAAAAGACTAATAAATATAAGGTATTTCTTCATTATTGAAGTCGGTTTGCATCGAACAATGGAATTAGGCTAGTGATGCGACTCGAGCCGTTTTTTACTCGAGTGACTCGAGTGAATTTGTTAAACTCGTATTCGAGTGAAAAAAAATTTGACTCGAGTTCGTTTGCACTCGAGTTACCGAGTCAACTCGGTGCGCCGATTAGATTCTAAGGAGATTTGGCAAGTCATTTTATTTTTCTTTGTTGATTAATGACATAAATAAGGTAGGTATGTAATATTTATAAAGGTATTTCAAAATTCTTAATCTAAACTAATCAAAACTCAGCTCAAGTGATAAATTCTTACTCGAGTTTTAAGGAGTATAAGTAGTTTACTCGAGTGTCTCGAAAACTCGAGTACAACTCGAGTGACGTAGTAAAATTACTCGAATGACTCGAGTCACAAAATCCTACTCGAGTCGCATCACTAAATTAGGCCGCCCTTTTGAAGCCGGGTTGTTGCTATTCGTGTCCTTAGGATAAAAACGGATTTGGTTACTCGTACCCAATTAACAACACAATACCCTCCATTAATCGAGTAAAAACAAGATCAACTTATAATGATTTACTGATCTATACATATAAAATGACTGTATTGTCCTGAATTACTTCCTGACGGATCAACGCACCGATAAGAAATCCGATAAGAAAGAATTTTCCGAAATTCTACTCCTAAGGGGGTGAAAAACGGGGACCAAGTTTGTATGGGACAGACAACGTGATTCCTTGGCCCAATCTACTTCAAATTTTGGATAAACATTCTTTAACAAAATTGATGAAAGACATGTTTTGTATTTTATTAAAATTCGTCCCTTAACGGGGTTAAAAAGGTGTAGAAAGTTAATTTGAGGGTGATTTGCTTCGAAGTCGATATCAATACTCCTTATTGCTTTTGATTTCAATTTCATTTTATTTTGACACATGTTTGAAAACTCAGTCTGATTTTATTCAAATAAAAAACCGGCCAAGTGCGAGTCGGACCTGCGCACGAATTGTTCGGTCCGTACAATTATCTATAAAAATCACGTTTGTTGTATGGGATATTAAATATTTTTTTAATTTTAATTTAATGATTTATTTTTAAAGTCAATATATAAATAAATATTCTGTGAATATTTCAAGCATCTACCTGTTGCCGTTATCAATATCGAGCAAAAACGAACAAAAAGTCACGTTTATTGTAGGTATTATTACGTAGGTAGTATTTGTTGTTATAGCGGCAACCAAAATACATCATCTGTGAAAATTTCAACTCTCTAGCTATCACGGTTCCCGTAATACAGCCTGGTGACAGACGGACAGACGGACGGACAGTGGAGCCTCAGTAATAGGGTCCCGTTTTTACCCTTTGGGTACGGAACCCTAAAAAGGCTGAACTCACATAAAAGCTTGGTGCAATGCAAATACTCTTTAAAATTAGAATGTCTCGAAAGTCACCGTAATTACCTTATATTAGTACCGCATTTGAAGGTTTCTAAGCTTTAGAGAGGTCATGCACTTTTATTTAGGACACGGCCTCATAGGGACGTAGAGTTCGAAATTCAAAATCGTAAGGACTAGAACATTTTGTTTAAAAAAATATACGAACCATTCCATGTTCAAAAAACATGATTGTAGAGGTGCACTAAGAAACGATTTTCTGAAATTCCCACAGGATGACGGGATAGGGAAATATCTAAACTTTTTGTTTCTTTGTTTATAGGATATAATCTCTGAAACTGATGCCGATTTTAAAAATTCTTTCATTAAATACAAATCTATACACTAACCCTGACTGACATAAGCTACTTTGTCTTCGGGAAAATGCAAAATCCCAACGGGATAGAAATAAGTGAATTCAACTTACAGGCTGATTTAAAAAATTCTTTCACTAAAAGATAACTACACTATCCCTGATTGACATAGGCTTTTTTTCTCTGGGTAAATTCAAAATTCCCGCGGGATAGAAACAAGTGAATTTTACTTTGAGGCTGATTTTAAAAATTATTTCACCAATAGAAAGCTACATTACGTTATCCTTGATTGACATAGGCTACTTTTCTTTAGGAAAATGCAAAATTCCCGCGGTATAAAAACAGGTGAATTCAACTTCGGGGCTGATTTTAAAAATTCTTTCACCAATACAAAGTGACACTATCGCTGAATGATATAGGCTACTTTTCTCCGGGAAACTGGAAAATTTCTGTGAGATAGAAAATAAGTGAATGCAAATTCGGGTCTGATTTAAAAAAAAACTCTATAGAAAACTACACTGTATCTGATTGACATTTAAGTATTTTTAAAATAGGTCAAAACCGTTATAGTATAGATAGACATCCCACGGGAACTTTGCACTTTCCTGGGATAAAATAAGCCTGCTTCCATCAGTGACAGTGTAATTTTCCTTAGAATTCACTTATTCCTATCCCGCGGGAACTCAACAAGTCCCCGGATTTATCCTGTGTTAATCCATTTAATATAAGTACCTGCGTGCTTCATCCAAACAAACTAACGTTATTGTCTACACGTACGTAATTGTGGGCAAAAGCTAGCAATAATATTCGCATCGCTCTAGTTTAGGTAGGTACACCTCACATCTGAACTTATAGCTCCCCACCCACATTGTACGATTCAACTTAAATACTTACCTAAAGAATGTGCCGGAATCATAGCTAGGCCAAAACAAAAGACTCGTATATATTTTTATCCTTGCGGGTGACAAGCTCACACGTTTTATTGTTTACACAGATTCAATTCGCGTTTCACGTCTGAAATCTGTTTACGTTACCAGCGGTTTTCATCTCGCAGCTTAGAGCGAAATTGAGGTGGCGGAAAGAAAATGGGAACGAGCAAATTCTGGGCATTTAAATTACCTTATTTTTGACATATTCTCAGGTTCTTAATATTACTTACATCAAATTGCTTCATGAAAAATGTCTTGGAGATATTTTGAACACAATGCCCGTGTATGCTACATTGTAGGTAGGTAGGTACGGTAATAGAGAGTAAGTAATAACTTTAATTTCAGTACTAGATGAAAAAACCCGTCTGTATACTTAATTCCCGTTCCCATGGAAATTCCGGTAAAATATATACCCTATGTCACTCTCGCAACTGTGACGAAACTAATGACATCACACATTTAAAAAAAAAAATAATGATACTGTTTAATTCAATAAAAGAAACAAATACATCACAAAACCAACAACTACAAAAATCTTTATATTTTATTGTGAAAAAAAAAGTTTAAAATCCATTGAGCCGTTAAGGCTGCAGGCCATGCCAAAGAATGCTACATATACATACATATATATATTTATATATTTATATATACATAAATACATACGCTCGAAAAACATAACCCTCCTTCGACAGTCTGGTGAAAACAAACGATATTAGGAACTAAAAACTATAAGGGCTCCTAGTTGACTACGGAACCCTAAAAACCGGCCAAGACCAGACACGCCCAGGATAGGGTTCCGCTGCCGTTACGACGTGTACAAGATCTTTATTCAACAAGTAACATTTTTCCAAGGATTTTGTATTTTGTACGGAACTTCCGAAGATCAGGCTGATTTTTAGGGTTCCGTACCCAAAGGGTAAAAACGTGCGGGTCCCTATTACTGAGGCTTCGCTGTCCGTCCGTCTGTCCGTCTGTCCGTCTTTCCGTCTGTCATCGGGCTGTATCTCACGAACCGTGATAGCTAGACAGTTGATATTTTCACAGATGATGTATTTCGGTTGCCGCTATAACAAAAAATACTTGAAATCAGAATAAAATAAATATTTAAGGGGGCTCCCAGACAACAAACGTGATTTTTTGCTCAATATTGATAATGGCAACAGGTAGACGCTTGAAATATTTTATATATTCACTTTAAAATCCCTCTACAAGAAACCTGTTTTTATGCCGTTTTATAGATAATGGTACGTAGCCGGTTTTTACTCCTAAACTTGCCTTGTTAATTTGGTATATTTACTTCCATCATATTTTTTTTCCAAATTTTCATACCAACAGTTTAAATAATTTATTGAACAACTGACAAGTCATCGTTAAGACAATTATTATTTTATTTACATTATGCACATTAACATCATAGGTGTTCAGTTATTTCATATACCTAACTGATGTTATTTCGCAGAATTATTAATTCGTGTTAATACGAATTAATAATTATGCGAAATAATTTTATGCCATCCGAATTAGGAATATTATGTTATGTCAATTAATATAGACCTTACTGTAAATTGGCATGAGTGTGTAGTCAACCAATTTTTAGGGTTCCGTAGTAAACTAGGAACCCTTATAGTTTCGCCATGTCTGTCGGTCTGTCTGTCTGTCTGTCCGTCCGCGGCTAAGCTCAGAGACTGTTAGTACTAGAAAGCTGTAATTTGGCATGAATATATATATCAGTTACGCCGACAAAGTGATTAAATAAAAAAAACTAAAAAAATTTTTTTTACGGTACCTCCCATAGACGTCAAGTGGGGGTGATTTTTTTTTGTCGACTAACCCTATAGTGTGGGGTATCGTTGGATAGGTCTTTTAAAACCATTGGGGGTTGCTAACATGATTTTTCTATTCAGTGATCTGTTTGCGAAATATTCAACTTTAAAGCGAAAATTTTCATTAAAATCGACCGTCCCTCCCCCTCTAAAATCAAAACTGTTGGGTGGAAAAATTTGAAAAAATTCAGAATGGTAGTAAATATATCAAATTTACTAGGAAAATTATAGCGGCTAAGATTGCTTGGAAATTATTTGTAGTTTAAGAGTAAATAGTAGCCTAAGGTATAAAACATACCTAAACATGGGTGATTCCGTACACATACGAAATCCTTAGAAAAATATTACTTGATTTATTCGTAATGGCTACGGAACCCTACCTTGGGCGTGTCCGACACGCTCTTGGCTGGTTTTATTCCTAGACCACAATACAAGCTTAGCATAGTGCAAGCTTTGTTTAGATTGGGACTAGGTCAATTGGTGTGATATTTATTTATTTAAAATAGAACCCCTTCACCATAACATTTCGCCAAGACAAATACGAGTACAATTATTTAATAAATATAAAATGTTTATTTTATATTTCAAGCCAGATGATGTTTTACGCCAATTTGAATATTAAAACTTTTAAAACTTGAGAGCGCGGCTGCGTCGGCTGTTCCTCCGGGGTCATACATAATAACTAGACTAATCTGAAACGAAGGCTGGACGGACTGGATACATCCGTAAAATATTGTACCTCGTTTGAACTTTAAATGAAAAAACTTAGTACCCTTTTGAAGTTTCGTCGTTTGCACAATTTAATTGCTGTTATACCTATCTATAATATACTGTACTGAACTCGTTATATAGGTATTCTTTTTTTTGAAAAAGTTTCAATAACAAACCTTGTTTAATGACACCGGGACGAAAAAAGGAAAAAAATGGGAATGGAGAGGAGGGATGTCGGAGAAAGAAAACGGGGATACCAAAATAATTTTATCCAAAAGGAAAAAGTTAATCCTGATAATTTGATCCATGATTGTGCGAGTGAAGTGTCGTGTGAAATAGTGGGAGCCTAGAGGCGCGTGACGTCAGCTGTCATGTGGAGTAGAAGAATAGAAGTCAGGAGTCTACGTCAAGGGTTGAGGGAGTGAAGATCGAAAGGAATCATTTGACGCGTAAGTCAAGATACTGATGTCTTATTGGGGAACTATGGGGAATTTAGATAATGGAGTAGTGATGAATTACATACAAATATGACAGGGATCAAAGTGACGACTGGAAATTCAACAATAATTTATATTTTAAACCAAAGCATAATGGACTTATTTCCAGTAGGTATATTATTATATCCGTCATACGTCAGGCATTGGAACTATTGGACCAATATAATAGACATCGCAGGGATACATGATCTATGAAACCTCCTGAACCATATCAGGATTGAATAATGATTTTGATGCAATATTAATATATAATTTGTTTGACATGGATATCCATTCACTGGATATGACGGCGGGTTCCTGATTGGAGTTCTGCTGAGAGCTGCGAGATGCAGTAAGCTGTGAGGAGAGCTGTTGGAGTATGGAGATGCAGACTTCGGGGCTGTATGCTGGGAACGCGATGCGTTTGGACCATAATCTTAGCTAAGTGTCTTTATAATTTTATTTAACGTGTCAGTAGGAACTTATACGAATATTAAGAACTTCTATCAGCTATATCGGCCCTCCGTATATTTTAATCAAACGCGATCTTAACTTAAACCTACCGGGGTTGACTCTCGCGGCTAAACATTTATTGAAATCATACATATAGAATCAAATTACATAGTAAGATAGATGTTTAGGTCAACGGAATTTAAGGTTCAATTTTAAACAAGATTTTGATGACTGACAGTTAATGTCAAGATGAGTAATAGGGTTCTATTTTGCTAATACAAATAAACATGACAATAGGTTTAAATATTTAAATTTTAGAACAGGCCAATTGAATCTTTGTTTAAATAAATTAGAATGTCTATTGGCATTTGATATCGAGAAACCACTTTGAGTTGAGCTATACAATGTTTTGAATTGATTTTATTTTTATTGTCTTTTCTCTTGGAATTATTATTTAAATTTAAATCTTTTTTTTGAAATCCGAAAGGAATTATCTTCGATAATTGACAGTGGATCTGAACAATATTCTGACTGAGAACCTTGTGCGTTTATGTTGTCAAACCTTCGTCTTGAAGTAATATTTGAAGTGAATATTAACTGAGCTACTGAAGACTTTGTCTTGAGATAATAGTTGAATTGAATATTATCTGAACAACCGGAGATCTTGTAACCTACTGGGGAACCTATCTTCGATAATACCACAGAGTATTTAAACAGTGAAACAGTTGTACCTTCTTGGTAAGAACTCCCAGTATAATTTAATAGGGTTTATTATTATTTAACCTTGTGTTTTTATTATGAATTTATTTTTGGGAAGTAATTGATCAATTACTGATAGAAATGGATAAACGGCCATATTATTACTGTTTATTACCTTTGTTGTGCTGTTATACAAGTCCATTTAGACTTATGATGTATTGTATTATCTATTTTATTTGCTCCAGTGAAAGAATATCATTTTCAAAATTCATCCCTTGATTTTGGTATAAAATCTGTTAACCTATTAGAACCTAGAATGGGGTTTCATAATACTTGAGACTAAATTAAACCACTAATACTTACCAGTCCTCAATATTAACCTTGGATCTAGTCAGACCAGTATAGAGAAAGTATTTCCCACACTTCTATCCGTACTATTACTCTGAGAGTGGGGAAGTGACAATACTGGTAGGCACAAATGCCAGTATAGTTACGACCGACCAAGTGAAATGGTCCTGATAGCACGCAGTTACACCATCACGTACCATAGTACAGACGATACAGTTGCGATGGCTAGGCTAAGCAACGGTTGATGTGAAGCTTTCATTATGCGGTCTGTAGATTACCAAAATTATTATTTGGGTGCGAGGATTGGCGATATACGTATGGTCTCCAAGGGTCAATTCTGCCTCTGGCGTGCTGAAGGTTGCCCCCTAGTGTTCGGTCTGACCAATCGGCACGTAGTGATTATGCGTAATCCAACGGGGTGTCTACTTACTCGCTCGGCAATAGGTGTCGTTAGTGAGGTTGCGGCTAAGGATAAAACGTCCCTAGAGGCGATCCGTGCAGAATTGGGTGTCTTAGGGAGGTACGTGGGGGGAGGCCAATTACTCGATCTGGGTTGTAGACCAAGTAATGGAGCGTCCTTCAGCTTACTCATACATTAATCGAAGTACCTTCTTATTATACTAGAGTCTAAGGGGGGGAACAGAAGTAGTCTCAAGTGAGTAGGGTAGTTACTCCGTGTAAATTTTAGGAGTAATAAAATCCTACCACAGGGGTAACTACATCCTTGTTTGTCCTCTTACTCATTTGGTGACTGATACATACGATCTATAGACGGGCGACATAGCTTGTTATTCCCTTGCAATGGTCGTGGAAGGTTCGAGGGAGAGTGACCAGTAAGGCGTCGAACTCTACTGGAGAGAGCGGGGAGAGGGCTCCTCCTATACGAACATAGACCATAATCCTTTACGATTATAAGACCATATTTCTATATAATGTCTTCTGGGGCAAATAAATAACACTAATTATTAAACCTTTGTCCATTTCTGTCTGAGGATTTATATTTAAGAATTTATACATATATTCGCTATAATCTATTTATTTACATAAGTATGTAAAGCCTAATAGTTCACCTAGTTGTGAACCCTGGTTATTATTATTTTAAAACTACACAACGTATATACGGTCCAAATTAAGACGATCATGCCAAAACAAAATAAATAAATATTATCGGAGCCTAAGGCTTAGCACAATACCTAGCCATAGTATCCTAGTGGTTTGAAATATGGCCTCTTAAACAGATGATCATGGGTTTAAATATGGGCAATCACCTCTAGTTCTCCAGAATTCATTAGCAAAATCACATTTGAATTTAAGTACCACGAGTTTTAGAGTGAAGGAAAACTTCTTAGAGAAACCTGTGAAGAATGGTGTGTGAATTTCGCAATCTGCTGGGAACTACACTACAACCTAAGTCTTCTCATTCAGAGAGTGCATACATATATTTAAGGGGCTTTACAACGATTTGGGTTGTATTATCTCTTTAAAAGGTCCCGTCTTTGATACGATACGGGTCATCCGGTGGCGCACGACCGTTACAGCTTTGTGTTTTGAAAAAGGTATCCATGAGGAAAATATTTAAACGTGCCTCAGGATGGTACAAGATGTGTTAGTAGACTTAAAAAACCGGCCAAGAGCGTGACGGACACGCCCAAGGTAGGGTTCCGTAGCCATTACGAAAAAATCAAGTAATATTTTTCTAAGGATTTCGTATGTGTACGGAATCATCCAAGTTTAGGTATGTTTTATACCTTAGGCTACTATTTACTCTTAAACTACAAATAATTTCCAAGCAGTCTTAGCCGCTATAATTTTCCTAGTAAATTTGATATATTTACTACCATTCTGAATTTTTTCAAATTTTTCCACCCAACAGTTTAGATTTTAGAGGGGGGGGACGGCCGATTTTAATGAAAATTTTCACTTTAAAGTTGAATATTTCGCAAACAGATCACTGAATAGAAAAATCATGTTAGCAAACCCGCAATAATTTAAAAATACCTATCCAACGATACCCCACACTATAGGGTTAGCCGAGAAAAAAAAAATCACCCCCACTTTACGTCTATGGGAGATACCCTAAAAAAATTTTTTTTACTTTTTTTTGTTCAATCACTTTGTCGGCGTGACTATATTGATGCCAAATTACAGCTTTCTAGTACTAACAGTCTCTGAGCTTAGCCGCGGACAGACAGACGGACAGACATGGCGAAACTATAAGGGTTCCTAGTTGATTACGGAACCCTAAAAAGGTAGAGTTTCGAGTTTCGTAATTTGTACAAAATTTTATAATCACATCACACTAATATTATAAAAGCGAAAGTTTGTGAGTGTGTGAGTGTGTTTATGTTTGTTACTTCTTCACGCTAACGGTTTGACGGATTCTGATGAAATTTGGCACACAGATAGTTTATAACCTGGATTAACATATCGCACCTTCGGTGAGACAAGGGCATAATTGTCGAAAAATCCAAAAATGAGTTAAGTATACAGAAAGTTCTAAAAACTATGTCTTCACATGGAGGGACAAAGACATCCATTAAATACCGCGTTAAATCGCCAGAGGGCGAAAGTGGCTTTGTCTTATTGGTGCGTTTCTTTGGTGTATGTTGGCGCGACAAAATCTTATTGGCCAATTGCCCGACAACCCGCGACTGAAGTGATCGTCTGCTGGAGCAACGAGGGCTTAAAGGTAAATATGCCTTTTGTTATTTAAATTTTTGGAAGAACAAAGTCACATTTGATGCACTTTTGCCTATAAAATGGTCACGCATTTGGAGATACAAAGTCGCTCAAGCAATTGTGACTTTGTACCTCCAATAACTTTAAAACTTTACAGTCTTAAATTCAAATGCGGCCTTGTTATTCCATTCCATTAAAAAAAAACAATGTCATGTAAACAATTATGACCTTATTATTCCAATATTTGCTTGCAATAAAATAAATAACGACTATTACTGACGTTGTCGTTCCAATTATATTTTTACTTGAGCAGTCATAATTTACAATTATACTTCATTTCATTTAAGGTTTGAATTAACGGTCAAATTGTAACACACGTTTCTCGGTATTTCGAACACAAATTGACTAAAAATACCTACATGTCCATTTATTATATTATATTAGCGGTATTTATTATGTTTTCATTAGAGAAGTTAACACAATTTTAAAAGTTTCGTCCACCTTTCATACAAACGAGGCTACCAAACAGCAAGATCGGCAGTTTAACCGATAGGGACACAGCTATATTTTAGAATGAGAATGAATAACGCAACAACTAGGTATCTCATTCTAACATTATAGCTATGTTTCTATCAGTCGGATAGCAGATCGCGATGTTTGAAGGCTGCATTAGATTTATAAGTAAAGTCCAGCCGGTCGCCTCTTGTCAAAGGATGCCGCTGCGCAAACAAAAGATGCCGCATAAAGTTCCCAGTAGTAACAAATCCATATTATTGTGCATACAGTACTGATAATGGCCTGCTTAACACACACAACTGATTCAATCAACCAGTTTATACCACAGCGAGAGAATTTGTACAGCACTGAGATTTTCATTCATTTTATTGCCATTTTAGTTGTTTTTCTAAATGTGTAGGTATAATTTCCGTGTTAAACGCAGATTCAATCAGGTGGGTATCTTAGGAACTATGTTCTTTATCAATGCTTGGAGTAGCCATCATCAGACCACAGCCAAAGCACCGCCTAGTAAAAACCAAGACATCAAAGTGACCTCGTTTGTATGAAAGGTGGACTGTGGGCCATATTTTTTGCAGGTGATTGTATTAAGATTTTTTTCTATGAAAATGACAGAAAATTTTTATAACAGTAATTGTTTGTGAAAAATATTTTTTTTGTTTTTAATTAAAGTATTTTATTTGTTTTTAAATAACATCTACTAAGCATCGTTCGTTGCTTTATTATAGTAGACAAGATTGTTGATTCCAAAGACTATTGATCTCTATTTCTATTGATCTCTTGATTAAAGTAAACACAAAGTTCCTAGACTTAATGTAAGTAATAAAAAATAAATATTTTATGATAATAAACGTGTTTTTTTAACGAATAATTAGTCGTAGTTTTAGTTTGAACTCAGTCATAATTACAAAATGAATTGAATTTTGGTAGAACAAGGGCATACATGTACACCTTCGCTTAAAAAAAAAATTATAATAAATTAATGAAGGGTTCCTAATTCCTATAAGCAATATTTCGCGATTCACAAAAGTATAAGGCTTGTTCCATGCGAAGAGAAATTACTTCAAAGCTATACCAGCAAAACAATACAAGATTGAACACAAAAAAAACTTTAAAATGTCTCTCCTGTAAAATCATAAAAAGCGTAGTAATGCCCTTGTCTCACCGAAGGTGCGATATATAGGGTACTTTTTATCCCGGAAAATTGCGTAATTCCCGTGGGATAGCGATAAACGAACTCTTTGCAGACGGAGTCGCGGGCAACAGCTAGTCCCACATAAAGATGATTTTTATTAGGTAGGTTCTGGTAATTTGAAACTTTTTTCTTATTTATTTGAAATTTATTGTCAATCAAGTAAAGTTGACATTTGCTTTGACGTATGTAGGTAGACCAGGTACTAAATTAAATACGCTGAGATGTATAATAAACATAGTGAACAATTTTATTGTTGTTGTTGTTGTAGGTACAGTCAGCAACAAAAATATGAATACACCCAAAGTACCAAAAATATGCATCCACGACTCTATTACCAGGGCATAAAGGCGTGTACTTATACATATTTTTGGTACTTTAAGTGTATTCCTTTTTTTGTTGCTGACTGTACCTACTCCGAACCGAACTAACTCAGTCATTTGACAGCACAGCGCCTGACAACTTGAGTAATTTATCTAATTTAAAAAAAAATTGTAGCTCTCAACCTTGACGCTGGAAAAATTGTCCCATTGGACAGAAGCCAATTATTTTAAAAAAAATTATGCTGGGCTTTACGAGAATAAATAGCAGGAATCAAACGTTATCGTCAAAAAAACAGCAGAATTACTATCAGAAGTGAATAATTACTGGCCTGTTGAGTTATTAATCATTCAGCAGCAAGTATTAGCCGAGAATTCGCAACGAAACAACAAACAGAACCATTAATTCAGCAAAAGGACACTGCCGCGCGGTTCGACACGTTAAGCGTAAAATTACCAATTTAAATTACGTAACTGTTGTTTAGTAGGTAACTATGATTGATTTAGGCTGGATTTCACCAAACTTTTATTCCGAGAATAACCCTTACTCTCAGATAGTAATGTCAAATCACTATGGCGGTTTGACATTACTAACTGAGAGTAAGCGTTATTCTCGGAATAAAAGTTTGGCGAAATCCAGCCTTAAAGTTTAAATTTTAAACGTTCTATAAATCTGCTATGTTCCCAAAGGCGACAATAGTAGGTACGATAGTTATCGTTACGATTGCTGATTTAGTCTGATACAAGCTTTAACCTTATATCGACGCCAACGACGCATACATACCGTACTTAATATCCGCACTGCATGTTCTATACGCCAACGACGGAGCGAATAGCCTTACCCACATGCATTTCTGTAGGGTTCAACTTCGCGTTTGACATCCGATGTCATAGCGTATGAGTGAGAGATGTTGTTTATGTATTTGACAGAGCGTTAGGTTGAAATAAATTGATTAAAAAAGTACCTAATGCACATTGTGGATAGCGAGTCTGAAAAAGTGGCCAAAGTTCTATTTCGGTCCAAAGTCAATCAAATGTTGGATTCCTTAGTTATTCGTATGCAACATATCAAATATAAAATCACGTGACTTGTCGTCATTTCTCTCGAGTGTATATTTTTATCTTACAAAGTAGGTACTTACTAGCCAGGGGCGTAGCTACCGTCGTATCAGCCGTATCAATTATACGTGGCCCCCGGGCTACCAGGGGCCCCTAACGTGTGAAACTGTTTCTTTTGTGAGAAATCTTTACCCTTCATTGAGCATCATTGAGCTATTACTACTACGTAGTAGTAATACTACTACGTACTACTACGTAGTAGTAATAGCTCAATGCCCTTCATTTGGGCCCCTCAACTAATTTTGATACAGAGCCCCTCCAAGGCACGCTACGCCACTGTTACTAGCTCTACCTCACGACTTCGCCGGTGTTAGAAATCCAAAGAAATGTTACGGTTACATAATTGAAGCACAAAATTTACTCAGACAACGCCATCTATGGATTGCTGACGAAGTTAACATGTCATCTTGAAAGCAGATCATTTCAACGTTTTTGGACGGCGCACGCTATTTTGTTGTTTAAAGTAAAAATAATAATTTATCCAAAATATCCAAATAATAATTTATCCAATGGGAACTCATTACTTATTACTAAATTTACCAAATATTCCATCGAAAACTGTTATACCTACCTAGGGGATCCCATAAGCCAATTTCTCTGTTAAATTTCGAATCACGTTACGCTGTGACGTATATAAAAATCCGCGTCTAGTACTTTCAGAAAAAATATTTTTTTTTCCCTTTTATCGGCACTGAGTACGCTTGTCAAAAAGAAACAACGCCAACCGGCTTTTATCGTAGGATAATGGGTGGATAATTGGAATAATCGGGTAATAGATAGCATTGTTTGAAGTAGATGCCTGGACCATTGCACAATAGGTAATAATTATAATGTTGATCAAATAAATTGTGTACACCACAAAAACAAAAATAAGGTTAGCGTGGCATACCGACATAGGTAGAGTCAGTCACTTTTGCTTGAGGTCCAAGTCCAACCTTATAGTAATTTTGAATATGTAGGTTCAGCATGATACCATATTCTTGAGGTCTTGGAAGCTTTAGCAGATAGATAAAAACAAAAAAAATCGGATGCTCAAGACGGCATATGAAATCCTAAATTTTGCTGGGCAAATATCCTGCTAATAAAAAGCAAGAAAAAATTCTAAAATATATTTCTAAATCCCGTTCTCATTACATGACTTGTCGTTATGTGTGTGAGCCCAACTCTCCTGCCGATACCTATAGTAGTAAAATACTTTTTTCATTACAGAGACATGCCCTGCGAGCGGTCCGCGCCATCGGGAGTGGACAGGCGATCTACGAACATGTCCCAAACAAGAAGAGCTGATTAATTAAACCAATGGATTACTTACACGCACGATTTGAACGGATATTATTTACATGCCACCCCGGCTACACACACATGGGTGCAATAAAGCAATTAGAAACAAATTCACTAAATGATGGCAATACTAAACAAAGTAAAACGCACGTGTACTTATTCATCATCATCATCATCCCAGCCTATAATACGTCCCACTGCAGGGCACAAGCCTCCTCTCAGAATGTGAGGGCCGGAGTTCCCACGTGGGCCAAGTGCGGATTGGGAACTTAACAGACCACTGAATTTCTTTGCAGGTGTACGCAGGTTTCCTCACGATGTTCTTCTTCGCCGTAAACCTCATGGTAAATTTCAAATGTAAATTCGCACATAAATTCCGAAAAACTCAGAGATGCGAGCCGGGATTTGGACCCACGAGTCCCACGACCCTCTGCTTGAGAGACTATAGGTCAAACCGCTAGGCCACCACGGCACCAGGTACCTTAAATATTAACTAATATTAAACGATTTTGTCAGAGTTATTACTTTCCTTTTTCCAACTATTGGTAGGTAATTACAGATTCTGGAAACACCGTATAGGTGGAAACTATACCACAATCCCGAAACACCGGAATTAATATCGGCATACCCACTTGCTGCTAATCTGGAGGGTAAACACCGCAAAATCGATTTCAGGTTTGTAGCCTTACACAATCACGGTGAAAGCGAGTGTATTTTATCCGATAGAACAACAATTAATATATTTTAATTCTATATAATAATAAACCAACAACAATTTTAGTTACAAAATTTGATTTTACTCAGTTAGGTACTTAAACAATAAACTCGTAAATCTTTTTCTTCGCACTCTAAAAACTTTCTTAGGTTTCATAAAATGTCGTGTTAAAGATCACAAAAATCACTTTTTCGCAAATATCTCGCTTAAATTCCTATGATTTTGTAGATTGGCATCTACCACGAAAATTTAGAAAAAAAAGGGTTGTTTTATAACAATCCTGAAAAGTTTAGTTTCAGAAAAAATAAACATTTGGGAAATGAAACATTTGCCAAGTGAATCAGTTTGGGAAACGTAATTTGCGAAACATTAGTAAACCGTGCGTTGTCTGTCGGTCCGTTAGTCACTCAACGTTACAACAACGTTACTCTTTTATAGGGTTTACTAATGTTGTAATGCTGTCATAACAAAGATTGAGTAAATTTGGTAAAGATTCTATTGATATTTTATTGTGCTATTTTATACAATAAATTCGATGCCTCACGTTAGAAAAACCTCACATGTACTTATATTAAGAGCGAGATAGCATGAGTCCGTGTTGTTCTTGTATTTGAAGCCATAAGGTAAAATAATGTGTTAATTTCATTGGTATACACGTTCGGTTTCAGTCGGTGTTAGGTTGCACTATTCTGCGCAAACGATTATTGCCGATGTAACTTATATAAGTGGTAGTACTGTAACTCCGTGATCATTTGTAGAGATATCAAATTTGGCATGCAAGAAGGTACCTAGTTACAATAGCTAAAATCTTTTCGCTAAATACCCGTGAAAATAGAAAATCGTGGGAAAATAGAGGATGCGAAGAGGCTGAGCGCTGCGCGCTGTTCTATCTCAAAATGGAATAAACGCATAAAATAAAATATGTTTTAGGTAAAATTTATGGATAACTTTATGCTCTACCTACATACAATTTCGTAGGAGATAGGTACAAATGTTATCAAAACCATAGGAAGGATATCGGCAAAAAAAAGATTTTTGAGATTTGTACGACAAGATTCTATGAGACAATTTATAGAATGCATAAATAAAGGTTTAAGGAGTTTCCAGATTGCTATATCTTATTTCAAAGTTAAATTCGTAATATAGCTGAATTACTACATTTTATTGAGTATTTCTTAAACTTGCAACGCTTTTTGCCGCAGCCCTATAAATAGATAAATACATAACTATCGACATGTTTTGTAAAGGTAAAATCGCTTCAGCGCCATATACTTATGCAATAGGGCGCTTTAGCGATGCAGAGCGCGCGCAGACAGAGAGCAGTCTGGAGTTGAGTTCCGCGTTCGAAGTTCTGCGTTTTTTTCGAATGTACTGAGTCCCTTACGATAACGCACACAGCAGGCGGTCAGACCGCGGCGGTCAAAGCGACAACAACATAATGAAATGATAATTTGACATGATCTTGTAAAGTATGGAAAAATGCAAATAAAGCCAATTTGAAAGACTGCAGGTTCAGTAGAAATGGGATTGGAAAATCCAATCAAAACGACCGCGCTGTTCTTTTGTTTCCCGCAGAAGCGTGCACCAACATGCTAATGAGTACATCCGTTAGAAAGATAATGGTAGTGCACCGCAGTAAATAAAGGGAATGAAACGTGTTGGTTTGTCTCTATTTAATTGAATATTAATTTTCACTAAGTTGCCCGTACAGGGTGAAATTTTATACGTGATACAAAATTAATAGTGTTTCTAATTTCATTTAGTTTCAACAAAGAATGAACATAATGAGCATGGCGCAGAACCGGTCTGTTTGATGAACCGTGGGGAAGGCCTATGTTCAGCAATGAACATTGTAAATTTTATCAGATAAATTTTAACAATTGTATTAATGCATTATATTTCCCTACATAACTGATTGACAGCATTTTTTTTTAGCTGCCCAATCTCCTATATGGAGAAATTGCAGCCCTCCAAAGTACTAAGAAGTCTTCTTCTGTAGATTTTTTTTCTTGAGGAAATCGCTAGTTATTACCGGTTTGATTAATGTTTGGGAACATGAAAAAAACCGGCCAAGTGCGAGTCGGACTTGCGCACGAAGGGTTCTGTACCATATATTATCAAACCGCGTTTAGAAAGGGATTCGAGAGTACCGTACATAGACTATTCTATACGTATATAGACTATTCTTTTTAACCTGATATTCCAATAAAAAAAAATACGAAATTTCAAATGCTGGCATTGGTATTTTTAATGCCACGTTATTGAAGGCAACGAAAAATCGTTTAATTTAAAAGTTTTTGTTCCTATATATTTCTTAGTTTTTTTTTTTGTACTTTTAACTAGCATCCTGGATCGCACTATAGAAGTTTCTCAAGTTGGCTGCATATAAATACAACTTCCAACTTTCTTCCATCGTACTTCGGTCTCCAGGCATAACATCTGGGTGAAGAGAGATCTCTCCATTGTGGCTTATCCCCCAGCACTAAGTAAGTACGCTACGCAAACATCCGCTCATTGCATCGTTGTTGCGCGGCTTAAAACCAAACAACGAGCACAAACACGACTGCATGTTGTTACTAGTAACGCTTTAAAAGCTCCATCGTCCGCCTACTGGCTCCAGCATCCGACCTTCGCCATCAACTGAAATGTAATGGGATTCGTAAAAACCAACCAAATGAAATGACTCCAAACACGAGGGGGTTACTATACGGTTGAAGACTCATTATCCTGTCCAACTTCTGACTCTATCATCAGACCCTCATCGAATATCATCACGTTATTGGCAAAAAGGTTCTCAAGTGGCGTCCACGGACCGGAAGACGCAGTGTAGGCAGGACTCCAACAAGATGGAACGATGACCTGGTTAAGGTTGCGGGATCGTGTTGGATGCGGATAGCACGGGACCGATATGTTTGGCGAGCCTTGGGGGAGGCCTATGTTTAGCAGTGGACGTCTCTCGGCTGAAATGATTATGATGAATGATATTGTCATTGCAAATCAATGTCTACTTATCCTAAGTTCTGTAGGAATCGATTCATTAGAAATGGTTGAAAAAGCTATTGCAAGATTTGACAGAAACGAATAAGTATACGGGGTCAAGCTAATTAAAAGCGTTTATTAAAATCCGTCAGTTTCTAAATAAAACGATCAAAACCATTAAAACCTTTTAACCTATTCAAAAAGTACTTATACCACCGCCGACAAAGGAAATAATATATGTAATTTAGGAGGAAGCCCCTCATAACCACAAATAAGGAAAAAATAATATATCATATCTGCAAAAGAAACTTAGATTTAGGGTTGCTTTTAAATGTGTACTACAGAACCCTCAGTCTTCGAGTCCAAATCACACTTGGCCGGCAATTTTTACAGTAGGTACCTAAGTAATCGTTTTTACTAAAAGATTACTGCAAAAAATGTTTTATACTTACTTAAAATATAATTTAATAATCTTAAAAATTGTCACATTACGGTCATAAAATAATAAATCTACCGCAGTCACAGTTGTTCGTTTAAACAGCTCAACATTCCAGCCGTATCGCTTCTCATGCGAAATTTAACAAGCAAAACCGATTGTAACCCGGCCAAGTAGACTCGCTGTTGGCTCAGCCGGCCATGCGCAAAGCGATGCGACCGGGCTACTACGATGATGCAATACCGCTCGCCGATGGCAGAATATAATACGGCAAAATTTTAAAACCCCACCTTCAGTCTTTTTTCCCTCTCCGTCTCACAAGATTTTGTACACTTCCTCACCTAAACAAATTTGGCAGCCAACTTCCTATTTAAAATACCTCAGTGCTCTACGAAACACAGTGTCGCTCCAATAAGCAGTGTCACGTCATTACAAATCTTAACGCAGCAGTTATACGGTTTATAATGCAAACGTCAAACAAACGCGCACGTGGGAAAAGCGTGTTACTGGGTCATTCGAAACAAACTAGAACTTATCGTTTGTTACTTTCTAGCGGTGTTGATGTGAAAGGGACGCAATTAAAAGTCGATCACAGCTAAAAGTGTAGTGTGTTCATGGGAGTGCTAGCAGCAAAGAGTATTGTTACTATATAGAAACTAGCAGGAAAACGAGCGAACTCTTTAGTTGACGTAGACGTAGACGTGCCGCCACCGGTGGCCGGTATTTCGACGTTGTAATAAATTAGCTGAAATCTCGTGTTATACTCGTGGTAAGTCAACAATTATTTCTTTTATGTGTTGGATAAATTGCATTATTGTGAGAAATATTTGTACCGGGCATATTTTATGTCAGCTAATAACCTTGAGTCGTGTCAAATTGATCAGCGTTTAAGCTCTTGTTGCTCTTGATTGAACTGACGAGATTTCATTTTTTTGACACCTGAAAATTACTACAGGAATCGAAAGAGTTTTGCCTCCTGAACACGGAAAAATATTTATTATACCTAATTTATTTCTCCATATTTAATAAAATACAAGAAATTAAAAATCTATCTATCTTACCTAATACCTTTAAACGAGCAATTCTTGTATATACTTACTTATATATTTAATCAGAATCTAAGAAACGGCTCCAACGATTTCGATGAAATTTGGTATGTGGGGGGTTCCGGGGATGAAAAATTGATCTAGCTTGGTCTTATCTCTGGGAAAACTCTTGGTACCAAGTTTCAGCCCGAGCGGAGCTCGGTTGCCCATGTACTATATATCTGAATTTACCAATACTACCACAGAATAGTTGTTTCCTTTGCCTTTTTCACCAGAAAAAAGAGCTGTATTAATTTTAAATTTGATAACAACCTCAACGTCAGATTTACGTCGTCACTTTTTTTTAATAGAGACCAGACAAAAGTAATGGACCTATTCTGTGGTAATTTTGGAGTTACGCCATTTTATAATAAGCACATCATAAAAAAATTATAATACATTAATTACCTAATAATCCTAGTGAAAATTTAAAACTGTCAGAATCTTTCTCTTTCCAAACAGAATACAGAGAACGAATCAAATTATAGTCTTATAAATATTATTATGAAATGTTGTCAAGATACTTATTTATTGTAATCAAAACGCTGAACTAATTGAGAACAATGCACTTGTGCCCATGAATAAAATAATATATTTACAATTTCAGAAAGTCAACATGTGCGGAATTTGGGCAGTATTTGGGGCCGTAGATGGTGTTAACCTGACTTGTATCAAGTGCTTTGCAACGATCACACACCGTGGACCGGACGCGTGGCGCGTGGAGCAGGATGCGCGCGAACCCGGCGCGCTGCTCGGGTTCCGTCGTCTGGCCATCGTCGACGGCCTCCACGGAATGCAGCCGATGCGCCTCCACCGGTACCCCCGCACCACGCTCATCTGCAACGGCGAAATCTTCAACTGGAAGCTGCTCCAGAAGCAACACGACTTGCCCTACGAAACCAACTGCGACGTCGAAGCTGTCATTCACGCATACCACAACTTCGGTATCGCGGAGACCGTGAGAAAACTAGATGCCGAATTCGCCTTCTGCCTAGTCGATGGTGAGCAAAAGAAAATTTACATTGCAAGGGACCCGTACGGTGTTCGCCCGCTGTTCAGATTACATGACGAGGAGAATGGCTTTCTAGGAATTTGTTCAGAAGCTAAAGGACTTATTGGGCTTAAACAGAACGCCAGTGAAAGGGCAATCCTAGAACCGTTCCCACCAGGACACTTCCAAATTTGGAGCATGCTTAGCGATGGAAAGGTCAAACTCGATCATACGGAACAATACTTTAAGCCCGGAATGACTTTGGCTTTTAAACCCTACGTTCCTGAGACTGACATGTTAAAAATGAATGTTTACGAAAAGACAGCGCATTTATTAGAAGCTGCGTGCCGTAAGAGGTTGATGTCGGATAGACGGGTTGGATGCTTTCTTAGTGGTGGTCTTGATTCGTCGCTAGTCACCGCTTTGGTAGTCAGACTTGCAAAAGAGCACAAACTGCCTTATAACATACAAACATTTGCTATAGGCATGGGAGATTCTCCCGATCTGGTTGCGGCTCGCATTGTAGCCGAGCACTTAGGTACTGAACATCATGAGGTACAATTTGATGAAAACGACGTAAGAGAAGCCTTAGATAAGGTTATTTACCATTTGGAAACATTTGACATTACCACAATTCGTGCTAGTATACCCATGTATCTTTTATCCAAGTACATTAAGGAGAAGACCGACACAACCGTAGTCTTCAGTGGTGAAGGTGCCGATGAAGTAGCTCAGGGTTACATTTACTTCAGGGACGCGCCGTCGGCGGAGGCTGGCCACGAAGAAAGTTTGAGGTTACTATCTGACATATACTTGTATGATGGCTTGAGAGCAGATCGCACTACAAGTGCATTCAGCTTGGAACTTAGAGTACCATTCCTAGACATCGAATTCACTCATCATTACTTAGGAACAGATCCAAAATTACGTCAACCTCAAGATGGGGTGGAGAAGCATTTATTGAGAAGTAGTTTGGCAAAGAGTGGTTTATTGCCAGATTCTATACTCTGGAGGCATAAAGAAGCATTTTCAGATGGAGTTGCATCTGTAAAAAAATCGCTATTTACAACAATAGCAGAAATTATAGAGGACCGATACAAAGATGAACCGACAAAGTATAAAGGCATCCAACCTACTACGACAGAGTCAAAATATTATCGACACGTATTCGAGAAGTCATTCCCTGGTCAAGATAATTTTACGCCTTATTACTGGATGCCTAAGTGGGTTCAAGTCTCCGACCCTTCTGCTCGATTCATAAAGCATTACGCAGCCAAATAAGTAAATTGATGAAGTACATAAATTTTAAATTATTTATGCAAATAAAAATGATGCCGAAATTTTACTATAAGTGCATATTTATTATTAATATGGTAAATAGATTTTTATATAACATCGCCTACGCGTACTACCTAAGTGTTACTAACTCAATTAAACCCGACAGTATCTACAAGTAAAACTTAAAAAAAGAGGTCTTTCTAATGCACGTGTATAGAAAAACTTGTGGGATTCATGTTCACGACAAATTTCCAATATCGAATTTCAATTTGTCTATACGAAAAAAATACTAGGTGCCTACACGAAATTTATGAATTAATTTTCTTAAATTTTTAACACCTACTTTTTAAGCTTTACGGATAAAACTAATTCTAACATAGCATGGATCAAACAACACATTTTCAAGAAGCTTCAATAAAATAACCTATTATAGGAGGTCTAATAGATTCAATAAACTTCTCAAGGCACGTACAGTTTGGTTTAGTGAGCGATGGTGGATATGGTGTCATAAGCAGCTCCTCTTGACAGATACCCGAAAACGTTACTCTAGCGTGATTTGGTTTACGGCATGGTGCTGGCTGAGCCTCCACTGAAGATTCGCTAGACGTCAAGTCTTTGGATGTCCTCGATACAGGGTTACTGATAGTCGAAGTGGATTTTTCCAGAATTTTCAGTTGACTTCCTATCGACTTATGGCAAGTAATCATTGTGAGCGTTTCTGATTCCTCGTCTTTTACACTCTTTGTGACTTCTGTATGGAGGATACGCAATGCAGCGGCGGTGCATTTGGGGCATACTTGTTCTGTGCTGGGCTGGACAGCAGCACGCTGCACGTAAACTTCGCTCAAAATACTCCCAGGAGTAACTTGGATGAATCTGTCCGAAAAGATTTTTCTACGCTTAGTTTGGATTCCTCTATGGGTCTTAACATGTATTGTGTCCTGTATTTCATGGAGAACCTTGATTCGTTGGCAGGTGTTGCATTTGCACTTGAGATTTGTCAGTTGGAACTTTAGTTCCCGTAGCTCATCTGGCTCTAAATCCCAGCCCCAAATGCTCTTCGTTGGCCGCAAGACTGACCTAAACATCATTATTGGCATCGTGGTAAGTCACAGGTATTTCTGGCAGCAGATATTACCCGACTACGACGTAGGTGCCGTTTAAATTATGATAAGAACATTGGACACTTGGGTTTGATAGTATCGTAGCCGGATAAATTTTAGTCAGTTAGCTAAGCTTAAGCATTTTGTTAATAAGTTTGCGCCATATTGAAGATGAAACATGGGAAATTTATGAAATATTTCCGATGCTGCTGAAAAGCTGCATCTTAATTGGTTTGATAGACGTCAACAATTGTCAAACAAATCAGGAAGAAATAAACAATAACATGACAGTGTCATGCTCATGATGCTATCGACCAAACAGATAAAATCCTTTGTATACCTACTACATACCTACTACTTATGTTCGTTCTGTTATCTTGGGTTTGAGATGCTTATTCTAGTCTTTGGTCAAATACACATTAAAACCTACCTATGGTACCTAGAGGCACATACCTAATATATCTATGGTACAAAATAAGTTTGAAGCACATGCCAAACCGCTCCAAGATGTTGAAGAACAAGTAATAACAAAATACACTTACAGTAAATAATTATGTAACAATGCAGCCTTGCACTTGCAATTTACTATTAACAATCATTTAAGACATTCAAAACACAAGTGGCATACAAAATGACTAACGAGCATCAAGTACGAAAACACGATTGTTTGAATAAGAAGCTAGTAAGTACCTATCAGTTTGATAAATAATAGGTGCTAAATATTTTCCGAAGTAAAATGCTCCTTAGTCTAATCCTCATAGTCATCAACAACGGGGGACTATATTCACCTTGAATTTTATTTTAGCCATGCTGCATTTGCAAGCCTTGCCCTTGCGTGGATTGTCCAGATGTATCGAAAAAGATGATCATGCCAATTAGTTGCGATCTTGGTATCAAAGCTTCACAGTGCTCAGCCAAAAAGATACCAGCATCTTGTTCCAAAACATGCACTAAATCTTTAGCCCTACTAGAGCCCCGTCGGAAACCAAGTATATTGGATGTCCTAAATGATGATCGGGACTGTAACTGTGGACTCGTTGCGCGCGCTGTTCGCGCTGATTGTTACCGATTTTTAGGCATGAGAGACATTCACGAGGCAAAAAAGAACAAGACGCCCCCTCGCAAAGATTAAAACTACAAACAGATTTCATTCTCATTTGATTTTATTAAATGTCGGTACGATTGTACATGTTGCGATGACAAATGAATTGAAACGTAATATCCACAATGCTGTTTATAATGGCATGTATTGGATAAGATTGATCAAACACGTTCGTCGTCATAGAATAAAAATAAAAATATGCTTATTTTTAAGTATCTTGCTGTTTTTATCAGTGATTTCTTACTCTTTTTACAAATACAGAAGCACAAACGGGGACTCAAACTTTTTTCATAGTAAATCCTAATGTTATTCAAATTGTTCGTTCTACTTTCTCAGGGTCCTCCTTAGCAGCTAGTTCATCTCTGGCTTTCCTGAATTTCTCACACACATAGTTCCAGTATTTGCTTCTAATTTTATCATATTTAGTAGCAAGATCTTCACAAAGTGAAACACCTCTTGTGGGGTTGTGGAATACGCCGATTTCCTCTTTCTTGATGGCTTCATCACAAATGTCTAAGATGAAAGCGAGTAGGAAGGGCGATCGGCATTGATTTTTGTACAGTTCTTCGCAGAATCCTGTAACTACGCAATTACCGCTAAGCCCTCTTTTGTCGTGGAGCAACAAACCTCTCAAATAATTCCAGGCGCTTTCATTATTTTTGACAAATTTGATTTTTTCCATAGTGTAGACAATCTCTTTCTGTACGTTCATATCGGACCATCCGAGGTGGTTGTTCATTACAAAGTAGCGCTGGTTCCAAGCAGAGTTGTTGCGAACGTCGAGATTAATAAGGTTGTCCACGAAATTCATTTCATGTTCGTACAGCCTGAAAACAAGGGTAAATCAAAATGTTTACTTGTGGACTAATTAACTTCAATAGACTGACTGAATGATTATTAAAACCAATACAACAATACTAACTTAGCTGTAACTAGGTACAAGTTCATCATGCATGACTATGTAGAGTCACTTTATGTAACGAAAATATGGGATTAATTGTTTTTAATCAAGCAAACAGTTTGGTTGGTTCATGTCACACATACAAATGCGTCTGGCGAATAAATACGCATATCTGAACTTGTCTCCTACACCAGCGCTGCAAACCCATTTTTATCTAAGTAAGTAAATTTTCGAGTTTTTGTGTGTTGACACATTATTGCCTATCAGCATCCTGATATTACGAATTTAAGATGACAATGCATCGTTTCCAGGTTTTGTTTTTAACCCCCAACACAAAAAGAGGGGTGTCATAAGTTTTACTGCTATGTGTCTGTGGCATCATAGCTCTTAAAAAAACAAAGTGAACCGATTTGGATGAGTTTTTTTTATTTTAAAGCAGGTTTCTTGGCGATGGTTCTTAGACATGTTTCATCAAAATTGGTTCCGCCGTTTCAAAGCTATCAGCTCTTTTGTTAGCTGCGGAAGGGATCTTAGACGCATAATGGGCATTTACTTTATTTTCAAACATTATGTGTGACCTAATTGTATTTCATACTAAATACAAACTGAAATATAGATGCACAGAAAAAACCCCTGAAAAAAGATCAATGTTGGGAATCAAACCTAGGTCCTCAGCATTCCGTGCCGTGTGCCATACCCCTACACCACCATTGGTCTAGAGATTAGACACGAATCTTTTCTACACATCATACATTTCAGTCTGTTATATAATCACCTTATGCAGTGATAAACGCGCATCTATGTCACACCCTCTATCGAGCTTCGGAGCTAACCGCCCACCCGGACCAAGAGATTTCACAAGTTAACTTCTGTGTATCTATATTTCAGTTTGTATTTAGTATGAAATATATAGTTTCACGGGATGACCGTAAAAGTAATAAAAAATGAAGTTGAAAAAATAAAAATACAAAAAGGTACTTCATAACTAACTTGTGACCAATTGTGGTGGGGGTTTTGAATTTTTTTAATTTATAGTTTATATTAAAGGCACATTCCATAGAGACTAAAATTAGCAACTTACCCAAATGTCTTTATGGCCCACTGCCTGTGTTGCCAGGCATGGTAATTCTTGGGATCTAGTATGAGGGCATCTGCGGTCAGATCCAATTCCTGTGAGGGGTCTTGCACCCATTCCACAAGTACTCTTCTGTGATGCCATACCTGAAATTTGCAGATACACAATTGCTTATTAGATGATCTTTTTTAACCCTTTTCCAGGCCCCGTCTATTTAGACATGTTACTACAAAATTAATCATTGTGTTATGTATATTGTTTACCTATACAGGATTAATTTAAAACAAATTCAATTGATTTTCTGCCATATTGTAAAGGGAGCAAGGTTGAATCTTTGTGTAGATTTGTGGTTTTTTGTGCTCTATGCCGGGAAAAGGGTTATTTTGTAAATTACTTTTGTAAATTACCGCCACATATTTAAATTAAGAACTCATGGTAAATTTTAAACATAATTTCCCACATAAATTACGACAAACTCAGAGACGCGAGTCTGAGCTCCATCCAATCCACAACCCTATGCTCTAGGCGCCATAGGTCAAACCACAAGGTCACCCACCACAGCTTATTTATTAATTTCAGAAAAAGCTGTTTTTAAATACATTTATATGAATCAATCTGACTTACTTGATAATTTTTGGGTGAATGTGTAATAACTGACTCAACATACTCCAGTTCTGGTCGTAAATCAGTCCCCAAAGCTTTTAGTAAGTCTCTCCTGTAAATGTAAAATAATACTTAGAAAAATAGTCAAACTTGTGATGTCATTAATTTTTGCAATTAGAAAATTACAATTCTTTTTTAGTTAGGATTTTTAGGAATCAAAAACTTCGTCATAAATTAATTGTATGGTACACTTGTTAGTGTACTTGTAATAATTTTTGTTTAGTTTTTAAATTTAGGGCAACAGCAACACAAACATGCAATTAAAAAAGTTGCAATCCTTAACAC
Source organism: Archips crataeganus (assembly GCA_947859365.1). Classification (NCBI taxonomy): domain Eukaryota; kingdom Metazoa; phylum Arthropoda; class Insecta; order Lepidoptera; family Tortricidae; genus Archips; species Archips crataeganus. Next base: position 10,808,180 of record OX402056.1, on the reverse strand, counting down.
TAGTATTTTTTCTTTTTTACTATTGGTTTTCAAGCTCCAAACGCACAGACAGCAGAGGCGTAGCGGTGCGGTTGTAATATTCTAACTTGTATGAACGGTTGTGCTGTACCATACCGCAAACTCGTTCATACAAGTTAGAATATTACAACCGTCACCGCCACCGCACCGCCACGCCTCCGCTGTCTGTGCGTTTGAAGCTTTAGTTGTAAGACTGCCACTAAACTTCACTAAATTTCAGGGGGAAGGCAGCGATTGTAAGAAGTCGGACTAACCAGCTCTCACATCTTCAAAGGAACACATTTGCCCTTCTTAGTCTTTTTATATTTGCAAGCAGATTAGATGAAGAGAGACATATTTCCACACCAATACATTTCAAGATAAAAGTATATTTCGCTATTTTGTGTAAACATTAGTAAATTAAAACAGTAAGTATAAAATTTGCCCATTGGGTAACAGGCAACAAACCATACAATATGCTAAATAATTAAAAACTATAATTAGTCCATCAGTTAGATTGCAGTAGTTAGATAGAAATATTGAAAACATTTTTTATTTTGTCAATTGAACAAAAATTTATAAAGATTCTAGCTGATGCCCATGGCTTCGCACCCACTGATATAGATTAAAATGTATATGAGATTTTTTCCCATGGTAAAAAGTAGCCTACGTCACTCTCCAACCCTTCGACTATGTCCATACAAAAAATAATGGCATTTTGTTGCTCAGTTTGGATGTGAAAGGAGGACAAACAAACACACTTTCACATTCATAATATTAGTATGGATTATAGCCCATTAAACAGTATTTGATATCCTGATATCAGACCATGGTACACTTCTTACTTAGACATAACGTCACAGGCCCCCACTACCGAACTTTGATGTGCTTTAGAAAAAGTAATCTAACCAACAGACCAATTATAAATTTAAATAAAAATATTTACCTAGGACACCCTTGGTAAATTTCATGTTATAACAGAAATTTTTCCAGTCAGTTGTTTCATATGGTTACCTAAAGGTTAACATGATTCAACTTTTGAAACTTCAACTACATACATTTTGTCACTACTTTGAAAAAAGCTCATATCTCAAAATCAATAATCTGGCTAATTGAACTTTACTGAGTGTGCAATATAGTTCAGTTTGGTTTATATATTGATTTGAGATACAAGATTTTTTCAAAGTAGTGACAATTTGACTCTACTGACCTATATTGCCAAACAGTGTAGTTAGCTGGATTGAGCTCAACAGCATCTTTTGTCAACTGCAAAGCTCTCTCTGATTTCTCATTGTTCTTGAGGACTGCTCTGAAGTAACCATACACATCTTCAACTGAAAGTTCATAGTGTCAAAATAAATTATGCAAGTAGGTCAAGGGAAGTTTATATGATAAATTGAAAACCAATCATGATGTGCATAATTAAAAAAACTGTTACTTTTACTGTGCACAGACACAGTGTAACAAAGCAAAAAAATATACTTTACAAATTACTTATCAAGGGATTACTTTTGTAATGATACATACATTTCTCAGAATGGGCAATAACCACAACGGGTCTAGGGCCATCATTTTCTGGCACAGGCGTCACATCACTCCATTCCGACCGCAGCTTGTAGGGCACCCAGGCCACATCATTGTCCCCGTACTCATTGTCAGACATATTCACTCAACTAATTCACTAAAACTATACCAGCACTGCTTTTAACAATTTTCCTTATCAATGAAAGCAAACGTACTTCTTGAACGTGATCAAACAATACGAGTAATATATGCAGCGGCAGGCAGATTCGAGTTAAGCTAACAGAATCTTTATTTATATACGGTTTTAACACAGATAATTTTATTTGATCAACTACTTGGCAATGAAAGTGGAATTGAATTATTTGAAGTAGTCTCTGCCTGCCGACTGAACTGAACTGAACTACTATTGTATGTAATGAATGTAATGTGAAATGTCACACCTGTCACTACAGCTACGATATGGATACGATAAGCACAAAATAAAAAGATACAGAAGTAAATCTACATACAAAGTGCGCTCGAGCAACGCACACATAGAGACTGTTCACAGACACGATATCTCGGATCAGATCGGATCAGTCCGAGCGCGATTGCCATCCGCGTGAGGCGCGCGCTGTAGTCGCGAGTCTGTGGAATTTTTCGAGGCGCGCGCTGTGGTCGCGTCGCGCGTACCTATTTATTTTGTGTCGCGTGTCTGTGGAATTTTTCGAGTGCAATAATGGAGCAACAAAAAAAAGGTTATTATTGGAAAAAGTGTTTTTATATAGTCTATGCTCTACACTGGATGATGACAGCTGTCACTCTCTCTCTCTCTAAAGCCTCATCCCGTTGGCCGTGTGTGTTTTTGTGTCGTCCTCCATTTTATTATATACAATTTACAATCTTATTGGATTTATTTAATCGTTAAGACGCTGATGTTATATAGACATTTTGTGGTGAAATAAATTTGCATCGTAGTACGAGAAGGTTTTATTTCTTAGTAATTCCAAGAGACAAGCGAACCACTGCGCTCCGTCTCTCCAACAGGTTCTGAAGCCCAGAGAGTCTTGGAATTCAGACAGAAGATCACTGTGAGTACTACTAGATAATAAATCACGATGCCCACTGTGCAAGATAGTCAATCAGCGTCAAGTATGGGCGGCACAAACCACGTCAGCAACATAACCTCTATAGAAAGACTGGAAGGTTTAACAAACTATATTAACTGGAAGTTTGCTATGAAAATGCTACTAATTTTTGAAGGTCTATGGCAGTGCGTTGAGGGCACTGATACAGATGCCGTTCGCGACAGTAAGGCGTTAGCCAGGATATGTCTCAGCTTACAACCCGCGCTGTATCAACACGTCAGAGGCAGCGCTACAGCAAAGGACGCATGGCAGAAACTAGCCGACTGTTTTGAGGATAAAGGCTTGTATCGACGTGTACTTTTATTACGCCAGCTACATCGCGTTGAGTATGGTCAGTTTGCATCCATGTCTGAGTATATTGACGGTGTCATGCGACTAGTCCAACAGCTCGCTGACATTGGCAAGAGCATCGACGATGAAGAAGTGGCGGAGATTTTATTATCTGGACTCCCGCAAGAATTTGATGTCATCGTGTCAGGCTTAGGGACAGCATGTTTGACCAGCGCTCTTACAAGTGAAACAGTTCGGACGCGATTGTTACAAGAAGACCATCGGCGTAGCAATAATACCAATTCAATGGCCTACGTCGCCAACAACAACAGAAAGAGGAGTAGTTCTAGTGTCATTTGTTCGTATTGTAAGAAACGAGGGCACGTCACGAAACGCTGTTTCAAGAGGAAGCGAGAGCAAGGCGACCGAAAGGAGCAGGAGGAGCATACCATGTTCGCCACAGCCTTCTCAGCGACCACTGCTGCAGCTTTCGAGGAATTTATAATTGATTCTGGTGCGTCGTGTCACATGGTGAACAATGAAAAACTAGTTTTAGATGCCAAAGATAGTACTTGCAATATTTCTGTGGCAAATGGCCAAAATATATGTAGTAAATCTGTTGGTAAGGTTTCACTCTCTTCATCTGTTTGTTTAAATAATGTTCTAGTTGTTCCTAGTCTTTCAAATAATTTAATGTCTGTAACCCGTCGAGCGTCCTGTGCGCACACCTGTGCGCACAACGGTTTTAGGACCACAGCGCCCTGTGCGCACACCTGTGCACATAACGCTTTGGCGCTGATTGGTGGACGAATATTTTAAATTTTGCAGTGTTACTATTGGAAAAAAAATAACGTACGGCTTCAGCCGCTATCACATTAGCATTAGGGACGTTTTTTAGCCAATCGCTAGTATCCACGGCGTGAAATTAACGAAAAAAGCACCCAAGGCAAAAATAATCTGTAGTGCGCCATATTGTCGAGTTCTGTCAGTTTGGCTGTGGTTTTGTTGTGCGTATTAAAAATGAAACGGTAAGTGTTTGTTATTTGTATTATATATCAAATTACAAGGAAATAAATAAGTAATGTGTTTTAAATATTTGTTTTAACTTTATTGTAAGATATATCAGTAAAAAAAGTCTTGAACTTTCTCGTAACCTAATTTCGCGCCGTCATCGGCCAATATTTTTAGTTGTAAAATATAGTTAGTTTACTCAATATGCTATAAAAGATAGATAACTTTGTTACAAATTTATTCAGGAATTTGACTTTCTTATTAGATTATGCCGTTATTACGTAAATATTGCGTAATCCGGTTTTTAGTCAAACTGAGTAACAAAATGGCACCAAAGTGCTGTACTGTCAGCATAAAATTGTGATCACGCGTTTTAATTTTAATTTTAATTTTTGTTTCTATTTTATTACGCATTACTACTTTGAAATTAAATAAGTGTTATTTATTTACGATTATGTTTTACATGTACTTGCAAAATTTTTTTTTGGATATTTTATAAATATCACAGGTGCAATTTTTTTATTGACATTTATAATGTAACAATAGTTTAAAATTATTAACTGTGTAAAACACGGTAAAAGAAGCATCTTTTACTTGAAAACTTTCCTCTAAACCACAAAAATCGGAGATATAAGACCCAAAAGTTGCTTCTGTTATTTTAGAATTATTTCTTTATTATTTCTGATTAACTGCATGATTTGTAATTTTTACAACCGTTTTTTGTCTAAGTACTTTATGATTTTAGAATAAATGTGAGCATTTGTAATAAACAATTATTATTTTATTTTCAGAAGAATGACATTCACGCGATCGCGTTCGCGGTCGGTTACTCCAGGGCCGCCGGAAGAGCGCAGGCACCGGCCACAATCAACTACCCGAAGGCAGTTGATTATGGGTAGCTTGGCCGGTGCCGAACCGCGCGAAGTTTTTGTGGAGCCGGAGCCGAAGCCCTGGAGACCACCTGTGTGAGTATAAACAAATAATCTACAGCTTACACAAATTATACAGTTATTGGTAAAAATATTATATGGTTCATATTTTTTCCAGGACCCTGATTGGCCATCGCGTCAATAAAACCCCAGGAGGTTCATTGCGGTTAGCCGAGGACGTGGCGCTGACGCCACCTTTCTTCACCTTAAAATTACAGATGTGGTTCCTACCTAATTTGAAAATTTAATGTGAAAAAAAATCAAGATGAGTAAGATGATCTCCCTTTTTGAATTTATATGTGCATGCAAGCACATACAACTTCAACAATGCTGTTTATCTTTCCTATCTCACTTCAGAGTATTCATGTTCAGATGTTTCAAATCAATCCCATTGATATGTATCAACCGCCTTTTACCTGCTGCTGTTCACACGTCTCTGTCTTTACCCCGACGTGATAGAATTTATAATATTGCTGTTGATCCAACCAGCTTTTCTAGCAATTCTTGTTACCTGTTTTTTTACACATACGTACTGTTCGTCAACGGCTATCAGGGTTTTTACGCAATCATAAATGGCCATCAAAACCGTTTTTGATTTTAATTGGAAATGGTTGTGATGGCTATTATGTTACGTGGAAACCCTTTATTATTAGCGTTGATCTACTGTCATTAGGTTCGCATTATAATTTTCTAATTATTTTTGAAATAAACTATGAGAAGTATCGATTTCATGTCAAATAATAATATTATTTTATTTTTTCAGCGCCGCCGCAACACTCCCGCCTCTGCCCGCCCATCCACTTATGTTTTTTTTGTATTTTTTATTAAATTTTTATACTATGTGTCAACATTTGTTTCATTTAATAAACTTTCATTAAAATTGTTTTTATGTGACCTTGATCCTTAATAAAATAATAAACGCTCTTGCAAAAAAACAGGCACCTATGGTTTTTCAGATTTTTAGGCATTGAAGCTTAGAAACTATGCTTTTATGCACATAAAATACAAAAACCATAGGTGCCCGTTTTTTTTGCAATGGGTTTTATAATCTGTAGTAATATGCAGGTAAATTTTCATCCAAGATCTTTATTATTATCAGTTATTATTGTTTATTACAAAACAGCTGTTTCACCATTTTGAGTTAATTATACGAATAAAAATACCTACATATTACTGGTTAAGGCTGGATTTTACCACCAAACTTTTATTCCGAAAATAAATCTTACACTCAGATAGTAATGTCAAATCACTATGGCTGTTTGATATTACTATATGAGTGTAAGCGTTATTCTCGGAATAAAAGTTTGGTAAAATCCAGCCTACAAATAAATATTATTATCAAGAATAAAACTCAATTCAATCAACTACTCCTCTCTAGCACTCAAAGGTTGGCTGGTAGTGCTCAGTCAAATATTTGTAATAATAAAAACTATACCTAGAAATTTTCCTAGCACGCACGAATATTTTTCCTTCTAATACTTAGTTTATCGATGTCTTATACGTGGCATTATATCAATGAGACACGCTTGAAAATATAAAAGAATAATACCAAACCAAATCGATGATATTATTATCTCAAACACTAATCACAAGTGGTTCGTGCTAGAAAAATCTCTAGGTATAATAAAAACACATTAGACTCACGCAATTTTTGGATATTGATAACTAAATATATCACAAATCTATCATGATTTTGAAAAGATTTCATTTAGTTTCTGTAAAATATCGCGTGATCCTTCACAAGATTACAACAACGAGTTACAGAACTAAATATATTTATCGGATCCTAAACCAATAGATTTACAAACATTCTTGTGTATTCTGAAAAAAAAATTAATGCTTTCGTGATGGAACGGAATATTGATCCTATGTTTTATGTAACAATAATTATTATTTATAGTTCTAAAAAATCGCGTGTCTTGTTTATGTTACGCTTTAATCCGATTTATCGTAAATCTAGTTTTTACGCGGAAACACAATTCATTCATAGCTCAGTTTCTAATTAGCTCTAATTTCGAAATCATTATCATCTTCTTGCCTTTATTCAATTTGTATGGCGTCGGCGTAACATGTTTACTACAATTTGCAAATAATAAGTACAATGGCACATATAATCAGTATTTCGTTTACGCAAAACTAAAAATGACAAACCAACTAATTTCTGCCGACAAAGTATATGTATGATATTATTATAGCGGAACAAAACAATGATAAATTTTTGAGGATTAGTGAAAAAAAAAACATCTTAATTATGAGTCTTTATTTTATATTTAGTAATACTCACATTATTAATTATTTATGAAAAAAAAAGCAACAGACAAGTAAATAATATTGTTTTATTACATAACTACACCATTGAAAATAAATCTTAATAAGAATTCCATCCCTTTTGAATTTCCAAGTCAAGAATTATTTAGTTCGAGTAAACGACTTTTGTGCTATCTGTCCACGCGTCAGTCAACAATGGCCGGCGCGTGGCACGTTTTGTCGTTTCGGAAATAAATAATCATTGTGAAGTGAATAATGTGTATTATGATAAACTAATTAATGTTATCGATGCGTAAACTACTAACGTTTAAAATGGTATAAAAACAAAAGTGAAAAGTGTCAAAAATTTGGTGTAATTTAACAAAAGTGTTGACGCCAAAGAAGAAAAAACTCAAAACAAAAGAAAAACGATTTAATTTCTCAAGGATTATTCAAGTGGGTATTCTTTATTGCTTTATAGTTCGATAGCTGCGAATGTACACTTTGTAACGGTATATAATTTATAATATATAATTATACCACGCAGGAGTAACATAATTTTTTCTGAAGTAGGTACCCAAAAAATTATGAGTCGAAAAAACCTTGGGCGCTACGGCCGCATACAGTTTTCAGAGCCGGACGCTCCACGGGTTAATCAGATTACTGAAAAAGGTTATGTTGTTGTTTTTGCTAAAGATCGATGTAATATTTATAGTAATGTTAAAATTACTGGCAACCAAATTTTCTCAGCTGGCAAAGTTAATGGGCTTTACAAACTTAGGGTTCAGCAGGCTAGGTCCTTACCCCAGGAGGATTCCAAGCCCCTTCATTGTAGGCAGGGGACGGTGAGTGCTCATACTGCTGCTCGGATGCCACTTAGCTTGTGGCATAAGCGTCTAGCCCACCTTCACATTGCAGGTATGCGTATATTGGGTGATGGGGGTCAGTGTTCAGGTGTTGTTTTTCAGGAAGAAGATGACTGCCTGAGCAGCTGTGTCTCTTGTCTGTCGGGTAAGATGCATGAAGCATCGTTTCCCCGGGCAAGTGTTAGACGTACTGCTTCACCACTGGAGTTGATCCATTCCGATGTCGCTGGGCCGATGCAAGTCAGCACGTGGGGCGGAGCTCGCTTCCTGTTGACCTTTACTGATGACTGTACGAGGAAGACCTTCGGTTACCTCATGAAGTCGAAGAATGAAGTAAGTTCCCATTTTTATACTTTTAAGAATATGGTTGAGAAACAGTTAGGTTTGCATATTAAGGTGCTTCGTACCGATAACGGTACAGAGTACTGCAATAGCGCCCTTACAGGATTCCTTAGGAAGGAAGGTATAATATATAAGGTATAATACATCAAACCACTGTGCCGTATTGTCCACAGCAAAATTCTGTGGCCGAGCGTGTTAATAGGACGGTGTTTGAGAAGGCACGTGCTATGCTGCAGGAGTCTGGCTTGTCGAATCGCTTTTGGGGCGAGGCTGTTATGACGGCAATTTATCTAAAAAATAGAAGCCCCACATCTGCTTTGTCGAACAGAGTTCCTGAGTGTTTTTGGACTGGATCATCTGTTGATCTCAGTCATTTGCGTGTCTTTGGCTGTGTAGCTTACTCTCATGTTCCGAAGCAAAAGCGTCGAAAGCTCGATGCTAAAGCTAAACCCTATATTTTTGTTGGTTATGGTGAGACCTGTAAGGGATATAGGCTATGTGATACATCTGATCCTCGCGTTGTCATTTATTCAAGGACAGTTTCCTTTATTGAAAGCGAGTTTTATGCAAAGAACACACAGGCTGTGAGGGATGTCAACAGTCAAAATAATAATTTTATGTTTTATGACTGTTTGAATTTTAATGAGAGCTTTAATAATTTTAATGAGAGACTTAACTGTGATAATGGAATTTTAAATAATGAATCAAATAATAATCAAATTAATAATGAAATTCCTAATGATCAATTAAATTAAACCAACTGTGATAATAGTAATAAGTCTAGTAATGACTGTGATAAAAATGAAATTAATGCTTCTGATATTTCAGATGTGGATGTGGCACCATCTCTGTGGTCACCACTGTCTGATCAGTACTGTACTGGCGACGACCGATCTACCGATGAAGGTGATGAAGTTTCTTCTCTGCCGGAACCGGAGTCTGCGTGTCGAGGAGGAGAGCCGACTACACTGGAAGGTACCACCAGTGCGTCTAGCTCCCTGCGCCCTGTACGTAGTACAAGAGGTAAATTGCCTCAGAAGCTTTCTGATTACGACTTATCTACTATGTTGGCTGAGGCTAGTTCATTGGACGATCCTACTACCTACGAGGAGGCCATGAGTTCACCAGATAAACAAGAATGGTGTGAGGCAATGAAATGTGAGTATAATGCTCTTCTTAAAAACCATGTATGGGAGTTAGTTGATCGACCAAAGCAGGGTAATGTTATCATGTGTAAGTGGGTTTTTAAGAGAAAGTATGATGCTACGGGTGAATTTAATAAGTTTAAAGCAAGGTTGGTTGCCCGTGGTTTTAGCCAAAAAGAGGGAATTGATTACTTTGACACTTTTTCTCCAGTTGTCAGGCATTCCACTTTAAGAATTTTATTTTCTCTTGCTACAGAACTTGATTTGAAATGTAATCATATAGATGTTACTACAGATTTTATAAACGGTGAACTAGAAGAATTAATTTATATGGAACAGCCAAAAGGTTTCAATAATGTTAATAATGATAAAGTATGTATGCTAAAGAAAAGCATATACGGCTTGAAACAAACAAGCCGTACATGGTATGCTAAAATCCATAATGTTTTATGTGCTAACGGGTATGAGCAAAGCAAATGTGAGCCCTGTATTTATGTGAAAAGGTCTAAAACTGAATATGTCATAATATCCCTTTATGTCGATGACTTTTATGTATTCCATAATAATTGTATTGATGGTGTATTGGCATTGTTACAAAGTCATTTTGAAATTCGACATTTAGGAGTTCTCAAAAGTTGTTTAGGTATGAATGTAACTAGACAAAAATATTGTATAATTTTAGATCAGTCAGATTATGTCAAACGTTTATTGGCCAAGTTCAATATGAGTGAGTGTAAGCCTGTATCTACACCACTAGCTGTAAATTCTAAACTTGATAAGTCAGATAAATGTTTAGATGAGAATACTTACAGGTATAGACAACTGTTAGGTTCTTTAATGTACTTATCGGTTTGTACGCGTCCTGACATATCCTATGCTTGTAGTCAACTTGGTCAATATAGTACCTGCTTTGACATTGATCATTGGCGTGCTGCTAAACGCGTGTTAAGATATTTGGCAGGAACAATAAATTATGGACTTTATTTTTGTAAAAGAAATAATTTAAATGTGACTGCCTATACTGACGCGGATTGGGCGAATGATCTGTGTGATCGTAGGTCTTACACAGGTTTTGTCATAAAATTGGGTGGCAACGTTGTTAATTGGGAAGCCCGTAAACAGCGTTGCATAGCTTTGTCCAGTACAGAAGCAGAATATTTGGCAATTGGCGATGTGTGCAAAGATATCTGTTTTGTTCGAAATTTCTTGTCGGAAATTGTTGACAAAACAATTGATGTTGTAGTATACAATGACAACCAGAGTGCTCAAAAATTGTTACTGGTGAAGGAATACTCACATAAAAGAACAAAGCACATAGACTTGCGCTATCATTTTGTTAAAGATCTCATACAAAAGGGTTTAATAAATGTAAAATACTTACCTACAGAGAAAATGGTAGCGGATGTGTTAACAAAGCCTTTGTGTAGTACAAAACATAAAGATTGTGTATCTGGACTGTCTCTAAGAAATGTAAAATAGTTTTTCTCAAACATGCTATGAAATATTGACGTTATGTTCCTTAAAATACGCCACGAACTGTCACGTTGCAGGTGCGGCTAGACGAGAGGTCAATAATGGAATTTCATACAACATTGCTGGCCAAGGCCAGCAAAGTGATCGTCTATTGTTTTATGTGACACAGCACCATGACGTTTAATAGGTCGACGTGGTCGACGTGGATGGATGGATGGACGGACGGATGGACGGACGGACGGACGGACGGACGGAGGGATGGATGGATGTTGATGGATGGATGGATGGATGGATGTTGATGGATGTTGGTTGATGGATGTTGATGGATGTTGGTTGATGGATGTTGATGGATGTTGGTTGATGGATGTTGATGGATGTTGATGGATGTTGGTTAATGGATGTTGATGGATGTTGGTTGATGGATGTTGATGGATGTTCATGGATGTTGATGGATGTTGGTTGATGGTTGTTGATGGATGTTGATGGATGTTGATGGATGTTGGTTGATGGATGTTGATGTATGTTGATGGATGTTGATGGATGTTGTTGGATGTTGATGGATGTTGATGGATGTTGATGGTTGTTGATGGATGTTGATGGATGGATGGATGGATGGATGTTGATGGATGTTCTTGTTCATGGATGTTGACGGATGTTGATGGATGTTGATGGATGTTGATGGATGTTGATGATGTTGTTGGTGATGGTGATGGTGATGGTGATGGTGATGGTGATGATGATGGCGGTGATGATGGTGGTGATGATGATGATGCATGTTTGAGAAAAACTCTATACAAGCCTTGGCCACGAACAGGGATTGCCGGCCTCGTATCTCTAGATGGCCTCGTTAACACTCGGCCATCTAGATAACTACTCGGCCGGCAATCCCCTATTTCGCGGCCGCTGCAGTAATGTACTATTTCTCAAACATGCTATGAAATATTGACGTTATGTTCCTTATAATACGCCACGAAGTGTCACGTTGAAGGTGCGGCTACCCGTGCGGGCGGCCGTGCGGTCAATAATGGAATTTCATACAACATTGCTGGCCAAGGCCAGCAAAGTGATCGTCTATTGTTTCATGTGACACAGCACCATGACGGTTATTTATAGTACTATGGCATCATAGCATTTAGCCATTAAAAAAAACTATAAGCAATATTTGCGTTTTGGTTCATTATGACATTCTGCCACTATGTTTATTTAAGGTGAGATGATGATGATGGTGGTAATGGTGATGATGATGGTGGTGATGATGATGGTGGTGATGATGATAGTGATGGTGATGATGGTGGTGATGATGATGGTGATGGTGATGATGGTGGTGGTGATGATGATGATGATGGTGATGATGGGATGGTGATGATGGGATGGTGATGATGGTGATGTGATGATGATGGTGATGATGATGATGATGGTGATGACGATGATGATGGTGGGTGATGGTGATCATGGTGATGGTGATGATGATGATGGTGATTGGTAATGGTGATGATGGTGATGATGATGATGATGGTGATGATGGTGGTGATGATGATGATGGTGGTGATGATGATGATGATGGTGGTGATGATGATGATGACGATGGTGATGGTGGGTGATGGTGATGATGGTGGTGATGATGATGGTGATGGTGGTGATGATGATGATGGTAATGGTGGTGGTGATGACGGTGATGGTGGTGGTGATGACGATGATTTTATGATGATGATGATGATGATGATGATGATGATGATGATGGAGGTGATGGTGATGACGATGGTGATGGTGGGTGATGATGATGATGGTGATATTGATGATGGTGATGATGGTGATGATGATGATGATAGTGGTGATGATGATGGTGATGATGATGATGATGGTGGTAATGGTGATATGATGTGATGATGATGATGACGATGATTTTATGATGATGGTGATGGTGATGATGATGATGATGATGATGATGATGATGATGATGATAATGATGATGATGATGATGATGATGATGATGATGATGATGATGATGCAAGTTTGAGAAAAACTCTATACAAGCCTTGGCCACGAACAGGGATTGCCGGCCTCGTATCTCTAGATGGCCTCGTTACCACTCGGCCATCTATAACTACTCGGCCGGCAATCCCCTATTTCGCGGCCGCTGCAGTAATGTACTATTATTTTCATTATAATAGGGTGTCATATTGCTTTTCACTCAATTAATGTTATAGTATCTAATTACGATGCTAGGTAGAGCAGTCTGCATGTAGAGTCCTAATATAACTCTTGTAAATAAAGGTAGAGTCATGCATGGTAGAGTAGTAACATATTATGTTCTTGTATGTATAGAGCCATGATATAAGGGTACTCTATCCGATGTAGAGCATAAGGAGGAGTATTGGAAAAAGTGTTTTTATATAGTCTATGCTCTACACTGGATGATGACGCGTTTTGACAGCTGTCACTCTCTCTCTCTCTCTCTAAAGCCTCATCCCGTTGGCCGTGTGTGTTTTTGTGTCGTCCTCCATTTTATTATATACAATTTACAATCTTATTGGATTTATTTAATCGTTAAGACGCTGATGTTATATAGACATTTTGTGGTGAAATAAATTTGCATCGTAGTACGAGAAGGTTTTATTTCTTAGTAATTCCAAGAGACAAGCGAACCACTGCGCTCCGTCTCTCCAACAGTTATTATAACTGTTCAGTGGACGGTTGTTTAAATTCAGCCATAAATGGTGAATGGTCGTTTTTTAAGCTACCAGTGGTTTCAGAGAGGTAAGTTTAGTAGGTATCTGCTTTTATTTCGATGGTTAATTTTAACGTTACATAGAATAGTTAGGTAGATAGGTAAGCACCTCGCCCCGATTCCCAAAGTAATAATAGTTTCCTATTTTGAATCAGTATAAACGAAGTAATTAATTACCTAACCACATTTTTGTAAGGTAAATTCACGCCACTAATATTACGTAAGTTGAAAACATGTTTTTTTGTTTGTATAGATATTGTGTTGTTTTTAGTGTCAGTAGATAGGTTTAGGTCTAAAACCGATAGGACAATGGAAATTGTGTAACTAGGATAATCCGTTTAGAAGTTATTAGGGATTTTCGATAGTGAAAAATTGACAAATGCTAAATTTTGTAGGTAGGTATTTTAATTAATTATTATTATTATTTTATATTACCATTCTTCCCGTTTGAATATCAACAATAAATCAAACAACTAGATACGAGCGCCACTATCACGATAAGTTTTATGTGCATATGCCATCATAATTGACAACCCTAGAGCGACCGCCGAGCGTAGGTATGAAAAGTGAAGTACATACACGTTGATTGACTTCTGTACCTTTTTATTTTGTGCGATAAGTCAGTCGTGCGTGACATTTACAAAATATTGCCATTAAGAAAAAAATAATATCTAATCTGCTTTTGTAAATGCAAACATGCAGCTTTAGATCAAAAAATATTAATTTCGGTGCTCACAGATACGCAGATAAAAATCTTACCGCATCTGCGCTGTGTGTGGTCCTCCATTGAATTGTATAGGGAACGATATTGACAGATATCCGTTCAGATACAGATATCTTACCGCATCTGCGCTGTGTGTGACACGGTTCATATAATATTACAATACTCTTTGGTGACACGCTTTAAATAGTGATGTGGCCGATATCGATAATCAGTGTCGACTGGACTATATGATTTGATATAAGACAGGTTTTTTTACTTCCTTTAATGATATCTTACATTGAAATGTAAATTGTTAAATTATTTTAATCATATCACCGTAAGTAATGAATAAATACCACAGGTAGCCAAAGCCGTATTGTTTTTTTTATTATCGACACGAACAGCACTACACCCTGTCTGTGGCAACTTTTGAGCAAAATGAATTATCAAAGTTCTCTCGAATTATGGCCGCTACTATACATAGCTCGTAAACGGGTGAACGGATTTGGATGCGATTTTTTTTTATTTGAAAGCATTTCTTGTCTATGGTTCTTAGACATTGTTTCATCAAAATTGGTACAACCATTTCAAAGTCATCAGCTCTTTTGTTAGCTGCGGAAGGGATCTTAGACGCATAACGTGCATTTACTTTATTTTCAAACATATATGTGACCTAATTGCGTTGGGGGTTTTAATTTTTTTTTCTCAAACATGCTATGAAATATTGACGTTATGTTCCTTAAAATACGCCACGAACTGTCACGTTGCAGGTGCGGCTAGACGAGAGGTCAATAATGGAATTTCATACAACATTGCTGGCCAAGGCCAGCAAAGTGATCGTCTATTGTTTTATGTGACACAGCACCATGACGTTTAATAGGTCGACGTGGTCGACGTGGATGGATGGATGGACGGACGGATGGACGGACGGACGGACGGACGGACGGAGGGATGGATGGATGTTGATGGATGGATGGATGGATGGATGTTGATGGATGTTGGTTGATGGATGTTGATGGATGTTGGTTGATGGATGTTGATGGATGTTGATGGATGTTGGTTGATGGATGTTGATGGATGTTGGTTGATAGATGTTGGTTAATGGATGTTGATGGATGTTGATGGATGTTGATGGATGTTGATGGATGTTGATGGATGTTGGTTGATGGTTGTTGATGGATGTTGATGGATGTTGATGGATGTTGGTTGATGGATGTTGATGTATGTTGATGGATGTTGATGGATGTTGTTGGATGTTGATGGATGTTGATGGTTGTTGATGGATGTTGATGGATGGATGGATGGATGGATGTTGATGGATGTTCTTGTTCATGGATGTTGACGGATGTTGATGGATGTTGATGGATGTTGATGGATGTTGATGATGTTGTTGGTGATGGTGATGGTGATGGTGATGGTGGTGGTGATGATGATGGCGGTGATGATGGTGGTGATGATGATGATGCATGTTTGAGAAAAACTCTATACAAGCCTTGGCCACGAACAGGGATTGCCGGCCTCGTATCTCTAGATGGCCTCGATAACACTCGGCCATCTATAACTACTCGGCCGGCAATCCCCTATTTCGCGGCCGCTGCAGTAATGTACTATTAATTTATAGTTATTTTATTACTTAGGTATACGAAATTGTTTCTACGTTCAAGCATTCTACCCCCAGTGAAGCCCTCTCATTTAATTTCTTCTCTTTTATTTCGTACCCTACCGAAATATTCGAAATACAAAATGAAACTGATAATAAATTGGTAATAATTTATTAAATAATATTTTTTCACGTTATAACTACAAGGTAATAAATTAAGAGGAATCTTTGAGCACTCTTACAACTAACAAATCACGCAAAACACTTCAGTAGACATATTGGTAGTTCTGCAAAGGGTTAGCCCGGTGCTCCAGCTACCAAGCGTAAGCTAGGCCTAATCCATTTGTATAAGTCATATGGGACACAGCAGGGGCAGCTGAGTATGCTACGCCGAGAAGTCCACCTGTAGCCACCTGTAAAACGTAATTGTTAGTACAGTAAAATTACATAAAGTTTACCACTGACAGATGGTTTGCCTTAATTTAACGACCGCCTTAGCCTAGTTGGTAGTGAGTAGTGACCCTGCCTACGAAGCAAGAGGTCCTGGGTTCAAATCCCGGTAAGGGCATTTATTTGTGTGATGAGCACGAATATTTGTTCCTGAGTTATGGATGTTTTCTATGTACCTATTTAAGTATTTATTTGTCTATATAAGTATGTTTATCGTCGTGCAGTACCCATAGTACAAGCTTTGCTTAGTTTGGGACTAGGTCGATTTGTGTAAGATTGTCGCCTAATATTTATTTATTTATTTATTATTTATTATTTCATATTCAACTTTAGCGACCTACAAATAAAGCCAATTTTAGAATACTGTTACCCACGTTTGCAGATTTTGTAATAGCTACTTTATTTATATGGTGTTAAAGTTGGAAATGAAATGAAGGCAAGCCATCTGTCAGTGGTAAACTAAAAGTAAACGTATTGTAACAACAAAATGATATGATGCTGTAGAATAATTTAGGCGCCCAGGACGTTTAAAGATACGTATTTTTTAACTTAGTAAAGTAAAGGGTTCAGCAAATATGCTGAAACAACAGGTCGCTACACTATTTACACCATACTGAAGATATTTGAATGTATGAATGTTTGTTATTCAATCGCTCAATAACGGCTGAACGGATTTAGATGAAATGCAGATGGGAAATGATCTGGATTGAGACTTAGGATACTTAATATCCTGATAATAAGTTCCCATGGGATAATATTTTTATTTGAATAAAAATAGAGAGCGCTGTCCAAGAGCGTTCAAGTAGGTACCTCGGATCGGACTTCAAGATGAGACGTGATAACTTGGTCTGAGATCCATAGTTGGCTTGTCCAAGCGAACTTTGTGCTATAAAAGTGTTACCGTACCTAACCTTTTTTTATAGATTACTAGGCTAACACGGGCGCAGCCGTGGGATAAAGCTAGTGGATAATAAAGGCGTGGCCATAAGGTGGGTGTGAGGCTGATGAATTAATGACAATGGAAACGAGACCCTAAAGCTCTGATACCTATGGGTTTTGAAGAACACCAAACTTTTATCGTGATCGAAGAATGAACTTACTTTAGCGACGGGAGCACCGTAAGGAGAAACACCGACGTGGGATACTAGAGGTGCTGCCACACCGTGGTAGGCTGGGGCTAGCGGTGCCGCCAGACCGTGGTAAGCTGGTGCGAACCCACCGATAGCAACACCGGGGTTGCTCACGCGCACGTCGGACTTGCGTACGCTCGAGAACGGTGTGTCTATTGCCTTTGAATACGTTGATATCTGGAATGGAAAGGGGAAAAATCAGCACAAGAAATGTTTAAGTTTTTTTTTTAATAATAGACTATGGACAGCTTTACACATTAACGAGAGAAGGCATCATGGATCTAGCTAAAAACTCGAGAGCTAGATTAACCTGACACTATACCGAAGATATACTAGACGTCAGCCTGTACGAGAGTAAGTATGGTTCACAAACAGCTTAGGCCTTATACTACGAAGTGCAAAATTCGAACTTCGTATCGTGCCATTCCTCTCACGCTAATAGTATTTAATACAAGAGCGAGCAAGACGATGCGATACGAACTTCGATTTTCGAATTTCGGAGTAGCCCCCCAGAAACGCTAAAGCCCCTTGTGATGACGGAATAACGGGCAAACTTCTGAAGGCGGGTGGTAAATCGGTCCTCAAACCCCCTCAGAACCGTTCAATTCAGTCATCCGCTAAGGGAACACGCTGAAAGCATGGAACAGAAGTGAAGGAGCTGTTCTTCAAAAAGGTGATAAGTACTTTACTTAATACCTTATTGAAGAGTTATAGACCCATTTCGTACGTGACTATGTACATTTTTTTCCATACGCGGAATTAGCCCCGCGCTTGTTTCTCCGCCCCGCTTTCCCGTACCTTTTCCTCGCTCCGCATTCGCGTTGGCTTAGGCTCAAAAAACTCATTTTCCTGAAATGTGCACTTTTTCTAAGGGTACACTTGTTTAGAAGGATCATTTTCTCGGAAGGCGCACTGTCTCAAAAAGTGCACTTCCCAATTGGTACACTTTCTCAAATAGAGCACATTCTCAGAAGGTACACTTTCTCAAAAAGTGCACTTTCTCAAATGGATTTATCTAGGTACATAGGTAAAAATGTTAGTACATCGCCATCATAGCTTAGGATCTTCATCTAAGGAAAACTTTGTGGTGAAGATGACATTTTTGACTAGTGTACATTTTGGGAAAGTGTGCGGCGTTTTGAGAAAATGTACATTATGGGAAAGTGTGCGTTTTGAGAAAATGCACTTTTTGGGAAAATGCCCTTACGGGGAATGTGCCCTTAATGGGCAAGTGTACATTTTGGGAGTGTACATTTTGCGGTAAGTGCACTTTTAGAGAAAGTGCACATTTCGGGAAAGTGAGTTTTTTGAGCCTAAGCCTTCGCGTTCCCCTTTGGTTTCGTATAAATTTTTAAACTACTTTTGTAACTTCCTGTCGTCTAAAAAGGAGCGGTGATCTTTTGCAATTGTACTGGTGGATGTTATCTCGCTCACGGCTCACCGCTCAGTCCTTTAAACCAGCAGCCTAACTCTGAACTTACCTGGCCGAGGTTGAAAGGCGACCTGAGGATGTTGGAGTGCTGAGAGGCAATAGCGGGTTGTGCAGGATAGTTGCTGTAGGGGTTCCAGGCGCCATACCCGTAGGCGGGAGCCAGCAAGCCACCGGCCTGGCACACCGAGGCTACACACGCCAGAAGTACCGCCTGGAGACATTAGATATATTTAAAAAAAAACTCAAAGAATGAAAGTTGTCCAATTTTAAAAAGCTTAGGGAAATTGAATCTGGAAGAACTTAAATTAAAGTGGTAGTACTTAGGGAATGAATCTTTAAATATTATGGAGCCTAGAATAAAAGTGCCATCAATTGTAAAAGATGAAAACCAAGCATTACTTATTACGTATCAAATGGTTTAGTTAGACCTACTTTTCAGACACACTTTGCCTACGACTTTAGCTACCTATTATTTTCTCAAAGATGAATATTGATATAACGCACTTCAATTATTGAAAGATAGAGGCTTAGGTTCTACTTGCATGAAAAATGTAAAAAAATATTTTAAAAAAAACTAAAATCCAGGCAAAGTTGGAGCAGTTTACGGTACTTTGAAACTTTCAACTCGGTGGGTTGTTCCGTTCCCAGAGATATAAGTATTTGGAGCAAATCGCAAATCTTGTTACGTAATGTAATGTAATGTAACAACCGTCATTCTTTTTTACTTAAAAATGCGTGCAATAAATTGCTATTTTAAATACTTACGTAGGTACTCACTTTTAAAAACATGTTTCTTTTTCACGTCGGACCCTTCAAAGCTCAGGTGCGATTGTGTAGTGTCAAATAAACGACGAAAGCTTTTATATAGTTCGCATGTGACAACATAAATGTTAGTGTGTAGGGCCATGTGTGTTTTACCGTGCCTGTAATATACGAGCCTTCGTTGTGTGCGATTGTGATCGAGCTTTGCAAAAAGTACTGGGGTGTGGCAGTATGGCAAGGACGGTTGCAGAAACAGTTAGGTATCGTTAAGTTTTTCGGGTAACGCCGTTAGCTAAAGTGAAATAGGAAAACAAACCTGGAGGATGAGGTATCCAATGAAAAAAAGTGATCGAAACAAGTAGATAGGTAACAAAAATTGCCAAATCACGAAAAGTAAGATACGCGCCGTGGCGCACGTGACGTCCCATGGGACTTTATTTTTGTGGCATAACATTTTTGGGTACGGTTACCGTACGAGCCGCAGTGAATGAAAATATCAACGTGCGACTTGTTAATTCGTACATAAGATCATGAATTTAATCGAGTCGTGCGTGTCTTACATTCCGGGTAGACATGCGGTCGTACGTATATTAACCGCACCCTACTTTTAGGGTTCCGTACCTACCCAAAGGGTAAAAACGGGACCCTATTTCTGAGACTTCGCTGTCTGTTCGTCTGTCTGTCTATCTGTGTGTCCGTATGTCACCAGGCTGTATCTCACAAACCGTGAAATTTGCACAGATGATGTATTTCGGTTGCCGCTATAACAACAAATACTAAAAAACAGAATAAAATATAGGTATATTTAAGGGGGCTCCCATACAACAAACGTGATTTTTTGGCGTTTTTATAGATAATGGTAGGTAGGAACCCTTCGTACGCGATTCCGACTCGCACTTGGGTGGTTTTTATGTAGATTCAAAAGTTTCTAACTAAGTTTTAGTAAGAAACTTTTGAACAATCTACTTCTAGTCCTTCATTTAAGCACAGAGCGAATACCTTTATTTATTAGCAAGTTTGATGTTAATTCCAACTGTCATCATGCAGCCACCATCACCTCTCATATCCTCCTACGTTTTTTTAGATATTTCTTTTACCAAATATCGCCAAAATACACTAGACTGGCAAAATTGTCCTATAATGGACAGAGGCAATATTTATTTTTAACTAACTAACAAGTAGCACGTTAATAATCAATCTCATTTCAACTACGTAATTATCATAATTTGATACATATAATTGTTTGCTTGCTGATTGCATAAAATCTTTCGTCTTTTAAGATGCATTATAGTATTTATAGTAGGTAGGTATTAATTATGGAGTCGATTAAATATGTGTTCATGTTCTAGATTTGTGAGTATCGACCTACATACACATTAATCTACGAGATACAATTATGTTTTGATATTTATTTGTGCACTTATCTACGATACCTAACATAATTTACAGATATAACGATAGCGAAATTACCATATTCAATACGCCTTTACGTACCTACATATGGTATATGTAGGTACTATTAAAAGCCCACATACCTACTTGTACTTTAACTACGAGGGGCGTTCAATATAAAGTGAGAATGAGATGCAAACTCTTTTAATATTACAAAATTAAATACTGGCCGGTAAAGCTAATCTATCTAGCTGATTGCTATGAAAAAAAAAACGAACTGTCTTTTGTTTAAAAAAATATACGGTAATTTCTTTGCAATGCTATTGAGTACGTTAGCGAAAATGGAGAAAATTGAACTGCGCGCCGTTATCAAATACTTGCGTTTGAAAAATTTTTCTACGGACCAAGTCAATTTGGATTTGCGGGACACTTTAGGGTCTAATGCTCCTCCGTATTCGACAGTCGCACGTTGGTGCGCCGAATTTAGACGTGGAAGAACATCGACAATGGACGACCCCCGCTCCGGACGCCCTACTACAGCAGTAACTGAAGAAATTGTGAAAAAAGTCGAAAACTCAGTTTTGGCGGATCGTCATGTCACGGTTCGTTTTATTGCTGAAAATGTAAAGATTTCAACGGGGAGCGTGCATAATATTTTACATGAACGCTTGGGAATGAAAAAGGTATCTGCGCGTTGGGTACCAAGAATGCTTACTGACACGCAAAAACAAACTAGACTAGAGATTTGTCAAGAAGCTTTGAACCTGATGCAGCAAGACCGGGAACTTTTTTTGGCGCGATTTATAACAATGGACGAAACATGGCTCCATCATTACGACCCAGAAACGAAACTGCAGTCTATGACATGGAAAAGGCCATCATCTCCAACTCCGAAGACATTCAAGGTGAGCCCATCTGCCGGTAAGGTAAGGCAGGCTCTGTTTTTTGGGATGGTAAAGGGGTATTAATGATTGAGTATCTCGAGCATGGAGCCACTATTACGGGCACTTTATACGCCAAACAAATAGCAACATTGCGCAATGACATCCGCGAAAAACGGCGAGGTAAACTCTCGAAAGTTGTGCTGTTCCACCAGGACAATGCCCCGGCACACAAGTCCGCCGTTGCAATGGCTGCAATTCGTGATGCTGGGTTCGATATCCTTAAGCATCCTCCGTATTCACCAGATCTCGCTCCCAATGATTTCTACCTATTTCCGAGGTTGAAACAATACCTGAGAGGCCAGAAATTTGAAGACGACGACGCGGTAGTCGCTGCAGTACAAGATTTTTTAAGTACTCAAGATGAGACCTTTTTTAAAAATGGAATTTTAAGTTTAGAAAAAAGATATACTAAGTGTATTATGCTAAAAGGTGACTATGTCGAAAAATAAAATGACATTTAGTAAAAGTTGTTTATAACATTCTCATTCTCACTTTTTATTGAACGCCCCTAGTAAGTAAATCACTAGAGCATAAAAACAAAATAATAATTAGAACTCGTTCCCACTATGTCGTATGTCGGTCCGGATTTTAATCGGTCGTTCCAGTGGCAGTATGCTTAGTATAAGTTTTCCTTCACTTCAATACTTCTCGATCGCGTTTACGTAAAAAATTCAATTCTATGGAAACATGGACGCGCGGCCGCGGAAGCGCTGTCCATGTTTCCCTAGTAATTGATTTTTTTACGTAAACGCGATCGAGAAGTATTTTGGTGAGGTAAAACTGGCCATAGTTATGCAGAAAGAGACCAATAATAAAAATCCAGTTTCGAGATATAGCCGTTTTTAGGTTGTAAATTTTTTTTTTACACTCCCTATTATGTTTTATTCAAAATAAGTAAGCCAATTTAGTAGAATATAGTACAATGCATTGTATTAAGCACCTTTTATGTAAATTTAATGGATTTTTCTGGCTTTTTTTTAAATCAAAAAAGTTGGTCGTTTTCTGCAGAATTAAATGTTTGTTAATCTGTTTTCAACCGTAAATCAATGAAAGCGACCATAATTTAGTCGGTTTATGCAAATTACCATACGATATTACTTAATTTTTTTGAAAAAAGCTTATTTGATGATCGTAATCAGCAAATTACCTTGGTCGCCTTATACAAAATCTTTTATTCAGGAAAAAATAAAATAAAATAAAAATAGTATACACTTTCTAGTATCTGCCTTATTTTTATATGAAAAAAATTTGCTTGAAACGTTAAGTATAAACTTAGTATGTATGTACTTAGTGTAATTACAATGAATTTTTATTTTTATTTTTAAGAATTTTTTTGATTTGTTTTTAGAAATTAACAAGTGATATTTATTTATTTATTTATTTATTTATTTATTTATTTAATAAAAATCAAAATAACAGTCTTTCCTGAACATTAAAAGTCTTTCCTGCGCAGTCAAACATTCTTATTCATAAGAAACGACCACGGCACAGTAAGTTCAGGTACTGTATTTTGGCGTAAGAAAACGACCACACTTGGAATAGGTACACCGTAAAAACAAAATTGCTGAAAGCGACCATATGTCTGGTCGTTTTAAGCAGATCAAATAAATGTACTAACTCATACTTCGTTTTTTGTTAAATCCGACCAAGTGAGCCGAGGGTAAATTGGCTGTTTTCTGCAGATTAAAACTGTAGTCTTTTTACGGTAGAAATAGACCAAATACAGTACTTGGCTGCTTTTGACAAATAAAAACGCAAAATTTTGCAGATAGTCGTTTTAAGCTTAATTAAATTTCTCAGTGAAATTAAGTCTTAAAAATTACCACGTTTCATTAGAATATGCAGAAAAAAATCTAGTTTTTAATGGCATATTTAACTCATTTCTCGAAAAAATGGGGTTGGTCGCTTTCTGCATAACTATGGCCAACTTATACTAAGCGTACAGAACATTTTATATGAAGCTATTCACACTCGTCCGACAACGATTTTGTGTCGGATCCGACAAAAAATATCGTGTTTTGTCAGCCCTCGTCCGGAAATCGTGTACAGTACCTCTACCATTACCTCTACCATGAGTTTACACTAGTACCTCTACCATGAGTTTACACTAGTTTACGTGACCGTACTCGCTAGCGACGGCGTAAATTATTTGTATGGAGAATTGTACAGCGCCTCTAGCGGTCACTTACGGAAGTACAATTCTCCATACAAATCATTTACGCCGTCGCTAGCGAGTACGGTCACGTAAACTAGTGTAAACTCATGGTAGAGGTACTGAGAAGCCTCGAAATGACTGTGCGGTCGTGGCCGACAGCCGACTAGTGTGAACAGAGGCGCCGACACCAGATTAAAATCGGAATCCGACATACGACATAATGGGAACGAGCTCTTAAGCTACCTAGCTATAGGCTATAGCTATAGGCTATAGTCGACCAAGTAAGTGCTTTACCATTTTTTATGACACTTCCTACATCAGAAGAAAAATAATAAGGCTGATTGTCACATTGACTTAGGTAAGTGAAAATAGCCTTTAATGTTTTAACCTTTCGTATGCCGAAAGTAAAAAAAAAAAGTCGTGCATTCTAGCCTCAACAGTTTCATATAAATCCAATGATACCGATTTAAAAAAAAAATACAAAAATAAAGCCTTAAATTGGGTACGGATCCGGTACAAGGCATTCGAAGGGTTAAGCTTGTTTTAAGCCGTACAACTGACATTGAATGAATGTAGTAATAATATTTCGGGACAGTACTTCGGAGCTCAAATCTATCGAGAAATTTTTACTAACCCTGTTTCCCACCCCATATGGTTTGAAATAATATACTTATAATTCCGAGGCAATGCTTTTTTTTAAAGAAGTGGGGCACCGTCTTCGTGGGAGAGGTCTTGACCATCGCTCTGGGTCGTTTCTGGTGCAAAGGTAGTCCATCGCGGTTCAGCGGGGCAATCAAATGCGGCTAGTGTGTTGGGCACCTTTGCGCCTGGTGCGATCCGGGGCGATTTATTTGACTGACTTTATAGGTATTTATATTTTTATGTTATTGTATTTTGTGTGTACAACTTGTAAATTATTCCATTAGTAAATGATATTCTTATAATGAAATTTACCGTGAGCTTTATGGTGAAGGAAAACATCGCAAGGAAAACCTGCACACAACTGAGAAAATCAATGGTGTGTGTGAAGTTCCCAATCCGCACTGGGCCCGCGTGGGAACTACGGCCCAAGCCCTTTCATTCTGAAAGGAGGCCTGGGCCCTGCAGTGGGACGTATATAGGTTGGGATGACGATGACTGAATTTCATTCATAGTTATTATACTTAATTATGCTTTATCAATCTCCCAGGTTGCTTACAATACGGGTATCGAAAGGAAAATTGGCATACATTCAAATATCTCGTCTTAAGTACTTCGCCGACTATTCTGGACCTCTACCATGAGTTTACACTAGTTTTCGTGACCGTACTCGCTAGCGACGGCGTAAATTATTTGTATGGAGAATTGTACAGCGCCTCTAGCGGTCGCTTACGGAAGTACAATTCTCCATACAAATCATTTACGCCGTCGCTAGCGAGTACGGTCACTGTGAACTAGTGTAAACTCATGGTAGAGGTACTGAAATAGATATATTGAAGGGAGAACCCCAAGATCCGTAACGAAAGTTGCGAAGTAGAGCAAGTTCACCAAGTTCTAATCGTCGGGCCCATTCATTGGTTATCAGCTATTTATGTGCAACTTTAATAGTGGGCTGTTAGCGATTTATTCTGTCCTAGTTTTATAGTGTTTTATTTTTATTACTCTGATGTATGAGTTACTAGTTAAGAAACTAAAATACTTACATACATAATAATAAAGTGCGGATTATGTTTCCTTTGACACTTCTATGATTTTTTAACAAATTTCTAACTACCTAAGTGAAGTGATTATGTCCCACATGATGAGTCCATACTAGCCTATGGACAAATATTGAAAACTCATTTACCTTCCATTTACCGCTGTTTGTCAGAAACGTTGTGCCTAATATTTATGATCCTTCCCATGTCCTTCTTCTTAGGGTCTCAAACTATCTCCATAGCAAATTTCACCACGATCGTGTGAGAGGTACCTAGGTACTTTAAGCGTGAATGCGTAACAAACAACACTCACATTTGCATATATATTATTAGTCAGGATTAGTATTATGAACTCGTTGCCATTACAGCTTCTACACAATGCCGCCATGGCAATAGACATTGTACTTGATTGCCCATTTCATGTCTTCCATCGGGGCACGTGTTAAATTGGCAGTACGGGCGCGGCCGCTTGTCTCGCCAGTTATTATTGCATTATTGCTAGTCTCTAGTTCGAGTATGTGACCTAAACCCGTCACCGCATTAGCTGCATGTATGCCAACTCAATAAAATGACACGCAGCTGTTGTGTAGGTACCTGTACAGAGTGGAGTGCACACGGCGGCGACCTATTTCTGGCT
Organism: Archips crataeganus; assembly: GCA_947859365.1. Classification (NCBI taxonomy): domain Eukaryota; kingdom Metazoa; phylum Arthropoda; class Insecta; order Lepidoptera; family Tortricidae; genus Archips; species Archips crataeganus. Next base: position 10,781,640 of record OX402056.1, on the reverse strand, counting down.
AGTTAGTCTCTAAAATAGCCTGACCTTTCGTTAGAATCCAGTCAACTGGGTCATGTCATACACAGCGCAAGGAACAAAAGTTGTCTCACCTGTGGACATAAAATTCGTTTAGGTTCACCTCGTCCACATTCCCAATTCGTTCATATTCCTACTTCGTCCACAATCCCACTTCGTCAACATTCCCATTTCATCCATATTCACATTTCGTCCTTTTCCCACTTCGTCCACAATCCCACTTCGTCAACATTTCTAGCCGATTTTATGCGGTTTCCGCTATCACTTAGCTTAATTCTCAGGGAAGATTTTATTTTGTGATTTAGGTACCTATTCATGTTAAGAAAAATACTTGCTAAATACGGTACGGGTCAATACTATTCAGATACACTACCAATTATTACTATTTTGTTACGAAATGAGAATGTGGACAAAATGGGAATATGGACGAAATAGGAATGTTGACGAAGTGAATGTGGACGAAGTGAGAATGTGAACGAAATGGGAATATGGACGAAATGGGAATGTTGACAAAATAGGAAATGGGCGAGTTGGGAATTGATTGTGGACGAAATGGGTTTGCTGACGAACTAGGAAGTTGACAAAATGGGAATGTGGACGAAGTGAACCTAAACGATAAAATTAGCGACACCGACCGAGTCAGCAAACTTAAGATTTATTTAAATGGGCCGAAAGTTAGCTACGCGTCCCACTCGCCGACGTAGACTTGACTAACTTTTGACGTGTCCACAGGAGAGACGCGAATAAAATAAGTGTAGGACCCAACACAACACGCTACGTCTTTCTTTTTATTTCTGTTGGTGTACTACATACTTAGACAATGTACGACTAAATGACACGCATTTATGCAGCGGTCATTGGATTTGTGGAGCGAATAAACTAACCAGAACATTTTCTATTCGTCTAATTACCTCCGTGTTGGTGTCCTCGTGGTATCTACGCAAGTGCATCGCCAGTGCAGCTTGACTTACAACCCATAACATACTCGTCGACACGTCGCGTGAAAAATAGTGCAAATATTTTAAAATGAATCATGCCAGAAGCCGAATTTTAGTTTTGATTTCCATAGTCCTAATCAGCGATGGTGAAAGATGGTATCCGGCAACATTTATTGAGAATCGTTCTCAATCTAGCCCTGAACCATTAATTTTTTTTCGGACAAATTACGTTCAAGATGCAGAACATCGGTACATGCCGGTATCTACTTTAGCTACAAGGAAAGAAAATAATGAATGGCAAGGTGTAAGACGTACAAATGATGGAAATGTAAACAAGTATTTATTTAACTCTTACAGTGCCGATCATACGGACAGAGAACCCTACAATACTAAAAATATCACAATCCTTAACGAGACCAAGTCATTATCAGGAACAAGCAATTCTATTCATGTGACTGAAACCGTTTTTATACACAAACCAGAGAACAATAGCGTCCATAAGAATACTCAAGTTAGAAGGAAAATTATTCGGAGAAAATGTCCAGCCTTAAGATCAAGGCAGAAGAAGCAACTGAGTACCAAAGAAACAAAGACGAGATTTCTAGAAATCTTTGAAGTGGTAGAGTTTGATCATGTTCCCTGTACTTCAACTAGCGGTTTGGAAGGCACGTGTCTCCATGAGTCTGACTGCCAAGGTACAGGCGGTGCTACCATGGGCACTTGTGCCGATGGATACGGGGCTTGTTGCGTAAGTGAGTACCTGGCTTGCTTACTTTATAATATGTATTAGGGCCAATCAACTTTTTTTTGTAAATTTCTATTTACTCCTTTACAAGTAACTCTGTAATCTCTGGTTAGTGAAACCATGATTTTGCAGTAATTAGATAAACTGTTTATCATAGTGCGTATGTGAAAACCAAAAAAAAAAAGTATTTCTATGAAAAAATCCGGTCACCCAGGGGACATACCACTATTTTCATACAAATTTCGGGGACAACATTGTCCCCTGGGTCACCCACGAAATAGAAGCTAAACATAATAAAATAAATCTGGCAATTACACCATTACTGACTACAAAAATCTAGGGTTTTGAAAAGTATACTTTAAATAAGGAAAAATAATCAGTTTTTTAATTATTTCGGTTTTCATAGACAGTAGCCGAAAATCGTTTACAAAAAAAAGTTGATTGACCCATTAGTGATCTCATTTGTGTCAAAAAACATCGTTACAGCCGGTCGTGACTACTGTGATCAGCGGCGCAACGTTTTTTTCTCTGTTCATTACGTATTTTGCTGCAAGATATAGTGATCTTGATTAACGTGCATCTTGGCCGCGCAATTTGTACCTAAAGAGAAACGCTCCCGCGCCGCCGGTCGCGCGTAGGTGTGGCCGGGACTTGAGACTATGGCCTACTATTTCTAGCTTGTACCTAGGTAATAACTAAAACATGGTACTAATAGTGAAAGCATCTGGGAGGGGACGCAAATATCAAATGACAAAGATTAACAACGTAGATCGCTGGGATGGTAGCCACTCAGGGATTTTTTTTAAATTAAAATACACTGTCAAATATCTTGCAAATAATATTTAACAGTGCATTTTTATGAAATTACTGCTAAAGAAACTACTATTTTTACTACTACTACTAATTTTCAACTACTTTGTTCAGTACAATACTCTTGTGACGACACTTCTGCTGCGGCTGCAGGGTGGTTCACCAACCCCGGGTTTCCTGAACCAAGTTCGGACCGATTAACCTGCGGCGTCTCTATCAATAAACAGTCCGAAGATGTAAAGCAGATTCGATTGGATTTTCTTAACTTTGAAGTACGTATTTTAAATTTTGCAAATAATAGGGGTTAAGTATAATTTAGGTACAGCATGAACAGGGTGGAAATAACGAACACCACATGGCGGGCAACTACCTACCTTCAATATTAGAAATAGCATGTTCTATGTAAAGCAGACTTTCCTTTATTTGCAAAAACCTTAAATACTGTACTCATACTCATGGATTTTTGAAAAATCGTCTGCCTTAATCGTGAATCGAACAGGTCAAATATGACAGAAAATAAAGTTTAGAATGTGCTATTTCCAATATTTAATGTAGTTCCCCTTCTGTGTCGTTCGTTCTTTCCACCCTGTACATTAAAAAACAGTTAGGTACTTGTAACACCTAAAGCGACGATGTACCTACATAAATATTGACCCATGATCTACAACCTTTCACTTGGCTACTATGTTTTTAGCTACTGCCACCAACAGCAGGAACTTGTGAGCAAGATCAATTCGTAGTATCGGGGCAGAACGTGAATAGCCTCATCCCCATTTTGTGCGGAGTGAACACTGGCCTTCATGGTAAGTACTGTGTCATACCTACATTAAGATTCATGAACATTTAGTAAAAAAACGTACGGATGTGTGTATCGTATGTCAAGCCAGTAAACTCTAAAGATTTAAAAAATAATGTTAATATTTCGTTAAGCAACGCTCTGCTATAAAAACAAATATCTGTGAACTCCTAGATGGAACGACTGCTGGCCTGCCAAGCTGAAATTATTTTGATAAATTAATAATTCCTTAAATTGTTTCAGTTTACTTCGAAGTTAGAGATGTAGATGGACCTATAAGTTTGTCTATTCAAACAGCCTCAGCGGATAATCGTCTGTTTGCTATTAAGGTAAACTATAACATATTATGATTATTTAAGTAAAATATTTTGTTGTTATTTAAGAGAGGTGTTGGTAATTTAATTTACAATTTAACTTGACTCTGACTAAGAGGCACTTAGGTAGAGTCAAGGAAACTGAATCGCGTACTAGGGTGAACCCTTTTCATAACCAATTTCACGATGATTTCTTTGACAAATGTATGGAATGTCAGCATGAAATTTGCAATGAAAAGTATTGACCCTGGTACGTGATTAAGCTTCTTCGACTGTACCTACCTATTGGTAGTAGGTATCTACAAATTTGCATAGTGTGTTGCCTTTAGCCTAGTTTAGACTAGCAAGAAAAAACGTGCAAGTTCCATTAGGTACATTGCGGCGCACGACTGATCAATGTAAACTCATTCGCTTTACAGCCTCGCAATGTAATGCAACTTAGTTACACGATTTTTCTTGCAGACCTAAACTGGACTTTCTATTTAAACTAGCAATAGTTTCAGCGTGAATGTGCTATCCATATCCGATAATATTTGATTGTTTTCTGGTTACTCAGGTGACTCAACTTACAGCCACGGATGAGCTAGCAGCACCTACAGGGTGTCTCCAATATTTTAAAGGTTCGCACGGTTACCTTCAGTCATTCAACTATCGCGATGTCTCTGATACGTCAATAGCTAAAGCACCATCGTATCTGGTAAGAAACCTCTCTTTTCTGGGCTAAGTACTTTTAATGCGCCAATGACGTGAAGGTGAGATTTAGTTGGTGCTGATTCCAGAGTCAGTACCGCTTTAGGGCCTGGAATCCCCTCTGGTACTAACCGCCCAGCCCGCTATTGCATCGCCGCAATCTGAGACCTTCTTAGATCACCTTTCGACCTGGGTGAGGTCATTATAAGAGTAAATCAGGCGCCCAAGATTGACAGTAGATAGCCGTAGGTATTTGGTTGCACAGGCGTGCGGTGATTAGGTACTCCTCGCTGCAGAAGAATAAATAAATATTATTGGAGAATTTGGCACCACGAATACAAGATATCTCAAAAATAATCAGCAAACTTTTAGCGAATGGTTTGGTTCTTTTATTCAACACTCTGTAAACCTTTTTATCGAATTATTTGATTCAAGAGAAAGCCACGTTTTTGACGCCGTATTACAATATGTGACGTCAATTTAAACACCTTGTAAAGAGGCGTATTCTTAGCACTTTATGTCCACGTAGAGCTGTAGTAGGTAGAGTCTAGAGCAGTGCTTCCAAATCTGTAATGTATTACCCCTAAATGGGTAATACTACGTTTTGTGAGGGGCAATGAACAAGATGCCATGGGAAAAAAAAAGTGGAGACAACATTTTTAGTAAATACCCAAAGGTACAAAAGCAAGGGAAAAGTGGTACTGCACTATTTTTAATAAGCAAAGGTTACTAATCTTTCTACGATTTTCGGAGGTAATTTACAAAAAAGATAACACTGGTCTAGAGAGTTAGCTAGTCTATAAATGTTCGGTCACGTGCGATTAGTCCGGATTTTTCAGTCCAGTCAGTGGTCAGTGGAACAGAGGTACTACAGTGTCTGTCAATTTTTCTCTTGCTTTTGCAAAGGTATACAATAAATAAGCATGTAACAATCCAATTATTAGGTTTGTAGGTAGGTGCCCCTCCTGAGGTTCCTTCTACAGGGCTAAAGACGTAATTATTACTAACAACGTAGTCTATCCTAGCACGTCATTTATGAATGTTACCTACTGAATAAAATAAGTAAATATTTCAAGAACAACCACGTTACCATTGAAGGTTTTTTTTCATTGCCGTAGCTATAAAAAGCTATAAACATAAATATAAAGGCGTTACGACTTTCACTTCGTTAACATATGAAAACACAAAGCGCCTGGCCTGTGTACAGGTAACGACGCTATCTCTATGTTGCAAAAACATTTTATAAATCCTTATTTACGAGCATGAGGTTTATTTTAGGTATTAAAGAGAAACAAAAATGGTGAAATATTCACTTTTACCAGTACATTTTTACGATATCGTATGATCACATTGTCTGGTTTAAATAACAAAGTCGAATATCTGCACTTTCTAAAATTCTGATGTTATTTGAGACCAACAGTAATCCAACATTGAGAGGCTTAATATGTTTTATCGCGAATATACCTAAATATTTGTTTCAAAGTACGTAAAGTTTAATAAAATTCTCTAAAAACAGGGACATTTACTGAGGTCAGGGGTAGGCTACCTACACCTCCTTCCATGTAAAGTTGCGTCTATCCAGTTCCATACGAAAAAAAAATTATAAAAACCCTTAAAATTCGTGCAATCAGACTGATTCAGAGTCAAGTAGTACGGTATTGAATCAGAGTGATTGTCTATCTTCCATACATTAATTTTATGTAAAAAATAAGTACCTTTACCTACTATCAACGAATTTTTTTAGGCTCTCTTTAAAAGCTGAGAAATTTTGTAAACTAGCTTTTGGTTCTACCCTCTCAAAAAAAATTCCGACGAATCGAGATCCTCGTCCTTCTTTTGAAATCGGTTAAAAAGGTGGCCGGCCTCTAACTTGGATGATTGTTTGATATATATAATGATTATGTATTTTTTCAGAACAACCTTAACTACGCCATGTGCATAGAACGAGCTCCAGCCACTTGTAGTATCACTTATACAAATACGGGCCCCATGCAGATTCTGAATTACGATTCAGGTAGGCATTTTGCTTTATAAAAACTCAAAATCCTGACTGCTTAAACATGTATAGCTACAGCAAAATATAGAACGGTTGTGTGCCTTTGTGCATTTGTCTTTGAGAATTGATTAGTGTGGCGTTTGTGTGACAGACATGTTGATGTATGTGAAGTGAAGGAAGGAAAGTTTTCTGCATGAAAACACATCCGCACGTTTCTGATGATACTGACACTATACGAAATACACTTCCACTTTAACTTTGTGTTAAAGGAGAACAGGTTTATTTTTGAAATGAGATTAATTTCGTATAGTGTCACTATCATTAGTATAGTCTTACACGTATCGTCACGGAGTAACAAGATAAAAGGTTGTAGTTTCAAACTTTTTAGTAAAAAAAAACTTACCCAGGTCAGTAAATAGGATTAGAGCAAGAGCCCGCCAGGGTCAGACCTTCGTCATTTTATAGAAGCTGAAAGTTTCTCTGTGTATGCCCCCAGAAGGTACTCGTAGACAGGTAGATACTTGTTAGGTGCGTTTTCTCTGCAGATGGTCTACCGGTGATACCCCCGGAGCAAGCAGGCGTGGAGATCTTCAACTGTCCGAGTGACTGGCTGCTTATATCCGCTGCTAGGCTCTGCGGCGACCGTCTCAACGATGGCTCGGTTCTACAGGACTTTGCACTGGATGCCCCTGTTACAGGTAGGGCATACTGTTGCGTAAACTAATTTAAACTGACATTAAAACCGACGAGAAATAAAAAAGGGAAACTTACAGGTGGGCACAGTCGAGGCCATTGAAGTTCTATGGGCTTGTCAGGAATTCTCGATGCGATCCTCTTTTGCTGAGGGTTCACGCTCTTCTTCGGCTTCTTCCACACTTCATTGGGAGACTTAATTATCCCACAAGTAACAGTATTAATACATATAAACACGCTTTTTTCTTCAAAGCAAGAAACTGACTTGTATAGTGCGGGGGGTGTGCGCGCAGAGTCCGCTATTTTAGTTTCCGCTTCTTCCGATAGACGGCGTTAAAGAAATGAGACTAAAGAAGGAGTTGTAGGTTACCTAACACTTAAAATGTATATACACCGTGAAATTTTAGTGGTTGTTTTCCCGAAACGAGGTGATTTAGTATCGATTGTACAATCGATTTATAATTACTATTTTGACTAGAGTCAAAAATCCAATTGGTAAATACGAAAGTCGAAAATGAACGCAAACCAATAGTAACATATATATATATATATATATATATATATATATATACTTAAAATGTATATATATATATATATATATATATATACATTTTAAGTGTTAGGTAACCTACAACTCCTTCTTTATACATATATATACACCGTGAAATTTTAGTGGTTGTTTTCCCGAAACGAGGTGATTTAGTTTCGATTGTACAATCGATTTATAATTACTATTTTGACTAGAGTCAAAAATCCAATTGTGAAAAACGAAAGTCAAAAATGACCGCAAACCAATAGTAACGCTTCGTTGGTACAAGTAGCGTACGATCGTACGATAGGTTAGGTACCAACGAAGCGTTACTATTGGTTTGCAGTCATTATCGACTTTCGTTTTTCACAATTGGATTTTTGACTCTAGTCAAAATAGTAATTATAAATCGATTGTACAATCGATACTAAATCACCTCGTTTCGGGAAAACAACCACTAAAATTTCACGGTGTATAAGTATATGACATGTCTAAGAAACACAATAGGTTCATTTTAAGTGCTAGGCAACCGACAACTCCTTACTACTTCACCCGAGTCCCTCACGAACTTTGCACGATCCTGACACAAAAAGTAGCTTGTTATCTTCTTTCTATCAGTGAAATATTTTTATAATCGGTTCAGTATTCCTATGCGCACGATGAAACAAAGTTTTACCCCTACATTGGGGAAATAATATATTGATTGATAGCTGCTAGTGTACCGAAATCCACAATGACTAGCCTAGCATAGGGCTGCCATAAGTGTGGGGACTCAGACCGGGACATTTAAAGAAAAACTAGTAAAGGTAGAAAAAAGTAAACTTTTATTACAGCAATAGGTAACTTTAAAGGTTTAGTCCTTGCCTAAACACAAAACAACATTTAACACAGCCATTCAATGCCAGCGAGTTTTTTACTTTTTTTAGGGTTTTCTGTTTGTTGGCGCTTTTCGCTATATTGGTGAAAATGCACATTGTCGGCTACGAGCGCAGCGTGTAGTATGCGCTGCCGCTAGGTATATTACTGTTTACCAAGTCCAGCCCTCTATTAAATTACTATGATTTTTAAACCGGGACAATTTGCTTATCGGCCGGGACGCCGGGACACCATGCTTCAAACCGGGACATGTCCCGGCGTACCGGGACGTATGGCAACCCTAGCCTAGCACAATAACAATCATTTATTTATGTAACTGCTTTTTCCAAGTGTCGCAGGCCCATTCGATGTATGATATATAACTACGTAGGTACGTTAAGATCTCCATCAAATTAGGAAAACATTGTACGACAAAAAATGATAGATACTACATTTTCTTACATTTTAATCAAGGTGGTTCTGTTTACATACCTACCTAATAATTATTAGTCGGTACAGTCGCCATCTTAAATAACTGAACCCGACCGTATTGTCAATCGCGTAAGTGTGTCAGGTATTTTTAACCAAACAGCTCCGATGTTGATGATGGCGATTGTGGATTACTAATGTTTGGCAAAAAATGTTTACCAAAGTATCACATCGCAAACTTTTTTTCCCAAATTTTTATTTGGCAAAAACTCAATTGTCAAAACTACTTATCGCAATTTTACAGTCAGCAAACCTCTTTTTTGGCAAGTGATTGTTTAGCAAATAATTACATGGTCATGTTCTATTTTCCCAAATTTTTTTTGGCAAATGTATCGTTTGGCATAACATACCAATCCCAAAACATTGCATGGCATACGGTTTATATCCCCATTTGAGTAGTGCGTAGGATAAAAATTAATAATACTGGTATTGTGAATTACGGCGGGATAAAGTGAAGAAGTGTACTGCATCTAAGACATTAAAGCATGGAAAACATTCAATGTTATGGTTGTATGACATTTCATAATATAAGTAATAATCCTTTTCTGTGCTGTCATAAAAAAATACCTAACATCGAAGGCTAAGGCGGGAGCTACGCTACGCTTCGCTCCCGCCTTAGCCTTCTGAACCTAACCTGTCCGGGTCGCTTCTGCCCTGAAAGGTCTTGCTCGCTCGCTTCGCTCGCTCGCTGCCGGCGATATGCCTAACAATGTTACCTACTATTGTATATCTGCAACAAAATATTCGCTTGGGAAATGAGTTGAGCATGGGAAGTGACAAATTTGGCAAACATTTTTTTGGCATATAATTTATGACAAAATAAAACATTTGCTTAATAAACATTTACGTAATAAAATCTTGACGAAGTGAAACTTTGCCAAATGATGACTTGACCAAATGAATAAAATGCGAAATGTAACTTTGCTAAACATTCGTTTGGGAAATGAAACTATTGCGATAAGTTATTTGGGAAGTCATATTTGGGAAAAATAATTTGCCAAACGGCAGTACACCGGCGATTGTACGTAACCTGACGACGTCTTATTTGAAATAAAGATAATGCGTTGGTTTCAGATACCGGTGCAGGTCCGATTGTGGTGTGGTTCCGATCAGACGAGGGATACGTCGGTCGTGGATTCAAATTACGGTATCAACAGAACTTATGCATTTCTTAGAAATAAAATATCAAATAGGTACAAATGACAATTGTATTTTTATTTAATATATCGGACTAATAGATTAAGAGTAGGTATAACTTAAAAATAATGCCCCGTTTTAATTTAGACTTCATTAACTTTCAGGAACGTGTAAATTCAAATGGCTGATTATTTTGAGTTGATAAGTATACTCTTAATCTAGGAGTGGGTGTAATATATTGTAAGGAATTGTTAAGATAGATAATTAGTAACTAAGATAAAACTGTTTTCTGGATATTCATAGTGTGAATATTTGTTAACTAGATATAGAATAAGGTGTAATAGTATAAGAATTGTTTTGTGTATATTTGGTTGTTTATGGATAATAAAAATAATAAATGAACTCCATAACCCGCTCCCCTGTAATAGACCTAAGTAGAATGAAAGATGATAAGCGTGATAAAGTGGACAGATTAAGTGATTGACGAGAATGGTACTAGAGGCCGGAATGAGAGAAAATAATTTATTATGTATAGATACATAATAAGTAAGCTAGATTAGTTTGAAGGGTCGGAAGCCCAAAGAAAGTATGAGGATGGTATAATAGAAAGACAAAGTATGAAGCATAAAAGTACGAGATGTAATTGATGGAACTGGCATGATAGTTGTTGCGGATATAGGCCCTGGGGCGCTACTACGAAATTCGAAAATCGAAGTTCGTATCGTATTATCCCTCTCACTCTCGTGTCAAATCATATTAGCGTGAGCGCGACGGCACGAAACGAAGTTCGAATTATGCACTTCGTGGTAGGGCCTCTGCATTTATGTGGGGGTAGCTAGTAAAAAAAAACTAGGAGTGGGATATATCCGTTCACTAGACTAAGACCGTATCAACTAGGACCGTCACCATTCCAGGAAAACATTTTATTATTGGAAAGAAAATAAAGAATTTTGACTGGTATCTTTATTAAAAATCCTTTTAAAGAATAAGTAAAAATATACAATAATAAAATAGCAATGGGACTCAGTAACTTATATTATTACACATTTATAAGTACCTAACAGTTTCTGATTTTTATAAAGCGTTTACCAATAAAAGACAAATCAAGATTTTTTTTACTTTTTTCTAAGGCATACAAAAATAAAGATAATATGCACCGATGCTTGTCAGAACCTGCCCGTCACAAAGAACGGTATAGGTAACGCCAACAGAGTTGAGGTCACGCGCACAACAACACGTCATGTAATGACAGCGGGATTTTGACATTTATTCGTACCGATAGCAAGTTCAACAGACTCAACATAGAATTACAAGATTGACTAAAAATTTCTTCAACCTATTTCTTTAAGAATAATTTAGGAAAATACATCTAAGTAGTTCAGACAAAACAGAAAATAAAATATTTTGATCTATTTCAGATAAGCATAGTTTTCGCTATTTATAAAATACCGTTTTTTTTCTTGCGAGTATTTCTTATCACTTTCAAATTGTTTTATTTCAAAAATAGGTTATATGAAAAAAGAAAAATTATAATATGCATAGTATTGCGTAAGTATTTCATCATAAAATCATATAACTCACATTTTCATTCACTCAAGTCATTTCATTCATTCACTATCTTTTTTGCAATCAGTACTTTATGTAGCTGTGTGTGTAGTCATTCGCCTCAACTCTCGTGGCGTTACCTATATGCGACGTGCATGTTTGCTCCGGACACGCGTTGGCGTTGCCAGGACGGCTTGAGACGGCGACATGCGTTAATAAATCGCGCAACGAAAATTCAGTTGCTAACTGTGGAGCTTAAAACAGAATAAGCACCAACTGTGTCACCCCGTTTAGTACCCTCGACAGTGTATAGTTGCCATAACTAACATCGGAACTGTCTAGCTAGCTAGGTGATCAACAATAATTGAAGACGACCATATAATCACTTGTTTAACGTGTGTTCAGTCAATTTTCAACACTTAAGGCTACCACAAACCAATGTGCGCGGGGCGTCGACGGAGCGTGCCCAGCGCGCTGTATAACACCATCATGTAGGTACGCTGACACACACCGCCGGCGGGCCGCACGCGCAAAACACATATAAAACAAAAAATGATTCTACCTATGTCCATTATAAACTTTGAAACCATCCATTCCAACCAATGTGCCCCAAAACCGGTTTAATTTGAAAAGCAATAATGCGAAGATGGTTTTGACTACTACAACAATGCAGCACATTCAGCCTATTTATGGATCGAATGCGCGGACGAAGTTGCGGGTAAAAACTAGTTAATGATACAAGAGCTATATCCAAGTAAAAATAATAAACCGCAACCCACATCAAGGATATAGCAAAGTCGTGGTCCTTTTAATATTAATTAGAGTAGACTATCAATATTAACACGTGGTACACGCATATCACGATCTGTATCAAAAAAGTATTGTCGCATATCGCAATTCACAGTATCGTAATAAAACTGAAGTGGATTTCAGGATGTTTTGAAATCCGCGATAATATTGTCAATAATAGTATCATGATGATTTGATAGTCTAATCCGTTCCATTAACAATTCAATATCAATTTAATAATGAAAGTAATCTCTAAGGACACTTAGTATGAAGCAATACTATCTATAAAATCTAATAAATGCGGTAAGTAGACATAATAACCAGAGTTATCATTTGTTTTTTACACTTTCTTTTTTCGCCTTCAAATTGTCCCAAACTATTTTGTGAAAAAAGATGAGTGTACCAACCATAATGGTTCGCAGTAGTCCCATGCAGGATATTTGTACAAGTACTTGACTTAAACTGTCTATGGAGCCGCAGTTCAGGAGGGACATTATTGTGCCACTGAAGCCAAATACTGAATACTTTCTTCCAATCTGAAAAAAAAAGTTATAGAGTATAAAGTAGGTGGACAGGTTATCTGCTAAATATAGAAAAACGACATCAGTTCAAAGATACAAATTTTTTCTGAATTTTTGATAAATATATACTTGCACCACCAATATAAGGACACCATATACCGTAGCGCGGGGCGTGCGCGCGACGCCGACGAAGCGTGCGCAGCGCGTTCGATAACACTGAATCATATATTATGGTGACACGCAGTGTTAGCGCGGAGCAGCGTATATGATTCAGTGTTACACAACGCGCTGGGCACGCTCCGTCGGCGTCGCTCGCACGCCCGCGCTGCGGTCTGTAGAAGGCTTTTTTAGGTTTTCAGTTGTGGTATTCGGAATACTTCAAAATCTTGATTAGTAGTATTTATTATCAGATGCAAAGAAGCACTAAAAGGTAAGTATTGTAGTTTTTTCAATTTCAAGGCTTTCCTCATCTACTTAACATTCGTCAAGAGTTAAAATTGAACTATTATCTTTACATATATAATTCTACTGTATGTGTGTTTGTCACTGAACTCCTCCTAAACGGCTGGACCGATTTCAATGAATTTTTTTGTATGCGTTCGGGTGGTGCCCTGGATGGTTTAGATTCACAAATGGCGCTGAAGTCGGTACATACTTTGTTTAATATCCTAATCGCTTGAAATATCATGCAGGACAACGTCTGTCGGGTCCACTAGTGACATTATTATTATTATTATTATTACTGTTTACCTACTACCTATAATGTTTGCAATTCTAGTGTTTCTATTTCGGCGATTTTTTACTGAACTGCTTTTAAAACATTGTACAGAGGTACGGAACCCTTCATGTATGAATCCGACTTGCACTTGACCAGTTTTTACTTTATATCTAAGGTAAGCAAGGAAAAATCTTACCATGGCATCATGGATCATTGTCTTGGCAACACTTTCTGGTGACTGGAGACCACCACTGCCAGATATAAGTTTGGTTTCCTTGGGTTTTGTAAGGTTTTCATTCTCAAAGCCCGGTGTGTCAGTGTCGGGTGGAAAGGCTAAGGTCAGTCTTACACCAGTGCCAATTAATTCCATAAATAAGACTTCAGCCAAACCACGTACAGCCCATTTTCCACCGCTATATGCACTGTAGCCATAAATACCTGTAAAATGATGATATTTTAAGTCTATCAATCAATATTATGAATTGGCATTGATCACTTTTTTACAATGTGGTCTAATTCCAAAACCATTTCGAGGAATAGGTTTATTAAATCATTTTATAACATTGTAGTAAAAAAATATTAAACGATTGTGTGTATTATTGCAAAATAATGTTTGACCTTTGTTTGACCTTTCTGTGGGCATTAACTTTGAAATTCTTTGCAACAAGAAAAAAAAAGCCGTCCGTCTAGTTTCTCTATACTATTCTCTGTCACTTCGACGTAGTTATCATCTGTCAGTTTAAGGACACTGTTTTGAAAAACATTCTTCGCGTTTTTCATATTTTAATAATGGATGTTTCATTCCTACTTGTGGAAATGATTCTGTCAATAGCCCAAACAAATTAATTGTTTGCATTAGAGAAGATTTACAAGAGAAGTGGTGCCGCAAAGTTAATTCAAAGTTTACAAGATGTACTTATTGTTTTGAGGATCATTTTAATGTAAGTATGGATTAAATCCGCCAAAGAACTTTCAAGGGAACACTTCTGACCATTTTATTTTATACATACAAAAAATACTATAGCCGTAAATCGTTTTTTTTACCTATTCTCTTGGAAGAATCGGCAACTTTAGTGTTATTGTTATTGTTATTGTAATGTAAAGTGACATTGTCAGATGACAACTAACCATCGATTGTGACACATTTTTTTTGTCATTATGTCTGTGGTTTATACATAGATTCAGCCGCGGCATGTAATTTACGAGAAGTTGTATCTCAAATTTTCAATAAATTATAAAAAATATTGGAGTGATGAATTGCTGAAATATTCAAATTAGTTTCTTAAAATGCTCTATATTTTCGATAAAAAAAATAAAAAGGGTGGGTTAGAAAAAATGATCAATCCCAATTATGAAAAGAATGTAAGGTGAAAAAGCCTAACTACTTACAACTTACTTCAACTATTACATAGGTTAGGTAGTAATTATTGATCCCCTTTTCTTCTTGTCAGGAGATAGTGCTTACCCTGTCCTAAGTTTATGTACATGCAATGACATGATTTTTAGAAAATCACCTCAACTTTCTTAGAAAATTAGTTAGATCTTTGCTGCTGTAATCATCAAGTTGGGGTGGCCAACTTGATTAGGCTGTGTATCCACCAGAGCTGTGCGAGGATGCGTTGCGAGGGATGTGTCTGTCATGAACCAATAGAAACACTTCATTTAAAAGGTCCTAAGTGAATGAAGTGTTTCTATTGTTTCATGACAGACACATCCCTCGCAACGCATCCTCGCACAGCTCTGGTGGAAACGCAGCCTTAGACCCAAGATCTACTGTTCACTGACAAAACCATGGGCAATCTACCTATTCCAGTGACATAAATGCATCAATTGGTGATTGAATACATTGCACAGTCTGTTCTATGTACAGTCGAGGCCAAAGATATCTTTCCACTTTAATACCTTTTCGCTGACGCTTTGTGTTTGAACTTTTATATTAATTTTATATTAAATTGTCAGAAGGTATACAGTGACAAGGCACTGCTAAAGTGTAAAGATATCTTTGACCTTGACTGTACATATTTATATTTTTTGCCTTGCTACAATCAACTGGACTAATAGCCCTCAATCACTTGGCCATCCGTGATTTAAACAATGTCTAATAAAGCAAAATAAGTTAACAACCTTATCCTTGTAAAGAGGTAGAAGGATATTAGTCTTAAAATCAGTACTTAACTACAGCCTACATATACAGAAAGACAGGTTGAAGTAGTTGTTACTTGCCTATTAATGCAGCTTCTGAAGATACAAACACTACAATTCCCTCCCCCCTACTTTTCATTCCGGGCAAAACATATTTTGTAGTATAGGCAGTCCCAAAGTAGTTCAAATCAATCATCTGTTTTATGTCCTCATGTTTAATTTGCTCAAACTGACCACATATACACATGCCAGCACAGTTGATCAGCATGAAAATAGGTGCCACTGTTGTTTCCAAGTCTGATAAGCATTTGGCTATGGAGTTGTAATCAGTCGTCAAATCTAAAGAAGCGAATTGTATCTTCTGGTCTTTGTTTAAACGATGTTCAATTATTTCATTGAGTGCAGAGTTTAGTTTAGAGACATCCCGACCAATGATTGTGACGTGGGCTCCCAGCCTGACCGCTTCTTGGGCGGCGGCTTTTCCTATGCCGCTAGAACCACCGGTCACGACTACATGTTTATCTTTTAAATCGGTATAAACAATCTGCTTCTCAGACGAGTAATACACGGCAAATGCGAGACCAAGTATTATGACTAAAATGAGAACACCTAGAATAATAAACATGATGATTGTGAATATTATTTCTACTAAAAAGTTTAAACGCTCATAAAAATATTAAATTCGCGGTTCACAGACTATACTGTTTTAATTTTTTTAGGTTAGTTTTGTTTTTTTTTTATTTGTCGCTACTTGATTTTTTTTTTTTTTTTAATTTTTTTTTTTGAAACAGGCTTCGTACAACTTGTCACATTAGCCTATAGGGCAAAAACAACTATACAAAAAACGGATGCTCGCAATGCTATTTATAATTATGACGTCGCTACTTGATTTGATAAACATTTTTTTCCTCATAGATT